>JAZAYU010000174.1:116417-748089 GCA_038501625.1 Corbicula japonica
AAGTGTGTAAACTTTCATGCCAATGCTCTTTGTAGAAACTGAGAAATATCGAACTTGCCGAAAAATGTTAACCATTTATCTCTAAGTACAAATTGGTGAGAAAACCCCGAATTAAGATACGCCAGAGTTATGTAACTTGTAAAGAGTCATACCCTGTGCACTGTATATTAAGTTTGTAAACTTTCATGCTAATGATCTTTGTAGAAATGGAAAAATATCCAACTTGCCGAAACAGGTTAACCATTTTTCTAAGTACAAAAAGTGGAGATAACACCAGAAATAAGGTATCCAGAGTTATGTAACTTGTCAGGGTCAGACCTGTGAACTGTTAAGTAAGTGTGTAAACTTTCATGCCAATGCTCTTTGTAGAAATTCAGAAATATCCAACTTGCCGAAAAATGTTAACCATTTATCTCTAAGTACAAATTGGGGAGAAAACCCCGAATTAAGATAGCCAGAGTTATGTAACTTGTTAAGAGTCATACCCTGTGCACTGTATAGTAAGTTTGTAAACTTTCATGCGAATGATCTTTGTAGAAATGGAAAATTATCCAACTTGCCGAAACAGGGAAACCATTTTTTTTAAGTACAAAAAAGGGGAGATAACACCAGAAATAAGGTACCCCAGAGTTTATGTAACTTGTCAGGGTCATGACCTGTGAACTGTTAAGTAAGTGTGTAAACTTTCATGCCACTGCTCTTTGTAGAAATTCAGAAATATCCAACTTGCCGAAAAATGTTAACCGGACGGACGGACGGACTGACAGACGGACGGACGGTTCAATCACTAGATGCCGGGGGCATAAAAAATAGCTGTCATTTTGACAGAATGTAAACAAAGTTCCGCGGAGACTGGGGGGGGGGGGCATACACTTCGGGCTAAAATGGCGAAAAAGTTTAGTGGTCATGCTATGGTAGAATTGGTATTTGACGGTGTCCTAAAGTTGGTTCGCTTGAGAACTGTTAGATTTAAAGGGTTTGACCCAATAGTAAATTCAGAATTTGATGAAAAGTTATAATGGAACTCTATGGAAATTGAATTGGTGGATTGTAACCTAAAGGTGTAAGACCTGTAAATAGACTTCCTCTATATAGTATACATGACATGTTTCAAAAGGCTGGCAATCATAGCTGGTACCATTTGAATAAGGGCTTACTTACATGCTTTTGAAGCTAAGTGTTTCTGCTGTCCATTTCCAGCAAGAAAAAGTAGGGTTCATGTATCAATTAACAGAGATTTGACACCTTGAAACCGTTTGTCTGTTGTGTTTTTTTTACTTCTGTGTGAAATTCAAAACTGTTTTACATATGCCATCCTAAAACCAGTGCTTTTTTTCATAAACTGCATTTGCAAAAATAAATTTGCTATCAGTGTTGCCAGTAAAAGCATGTCATTTACTAAACATGTTCCTTTTCAGGCCAGACTAGCCATTTAATGCCCCCAAAGGCAAAAAAATGGGACTATTTAGTGTCAGCCATAGTCTAGCCCGAGTAGGAACATCCGGTGGACTATTTACAAGTAATTAGCCTCAAAGCCTAAACCAGTGTCCATTTTTCAGCGGCCATTTTTTAAAGTTATTTTTTTTTCTAGATATTTAAACGGTCTCTACGATACATAAAATTTTAAACCATTTTCGATGTTCGTCATAAATAAGCAAGCCGCTACTGAAATAAAATTTCCCACGAAAAAAAATGTTTTCTTCGGATCAATGTTTTTCATTATTATAAAAAGAACGCCGGCATTATTATTGTCGGTCATCCTGATGACCGACATATTATAAATGGACCAAACTTGAACTTTGAAGGGTTACCACCGGTTAACAGCGGCACCCGGACGTGATCACTTTAGACAAAGCCGCCCGTCTAAAGCTTGAGCATGCTATTCCGTTCCCCCTATTGGCAAGTAAAGTCTTCTAAATTTTGGTGAAACAATATTTGAACTTATTAGTAACATCAAATCAGAAATTGAGCTGATCTTTAACGACATTATCTATTATATAAACATACGAATGTTGTATTTTCTACAGGGTTATAGAAATAATGTTATGAATCTTTTTTTTAGAAAGTCACGTAAAAGCAAACCTTCACAGCAAAAATATTATTTGCTTATTAAGTAAGAACTGATACTTTATTTGAATAAAAAAAACTGTTCAGGATGATCCCATATATGAAATAGATTCAATCCGTTATATTGATTTTGTTGTGGTCTTAGAGACTAACGAATATCCGACTTAGGCGGGAAAGGCTGTCTGTAAACAAAAGTTTACAAAAAGCTAGTCGGTCATTAAAAAAAAAACTTTTAACCAAAAAACACATGGCTGTAGTTGTATTCCAAAATCTAGAGTTTATGTTCAACAACAAAATTTTGTCAATGTCCTAGGGTGGGGGATGAGCAGCCTGACACGGACTCAAAAATATTATATTTACAATTCTGATCTTTAAAAATTTCGTTAGAATGCTGAACTTTAACATGTAATATTGCTGGTTCACGCACATTTTCCGGTTTTTGTTTGTTTGTTTTAATGATGTCAATTTCAGTGTATGCCATGTTAGATGTAATTATGCGGGTTTAAAAAAACCCAACTCGTGTCCATGCGTTGACTTTAAAAATTGATGAAACCTTCTACCCATGTGTTAAAGCCACAATAAACTTGCCAAACTGCATATTTTGTATTAACCAAAACATTTTAGATTTCACCTGTATGAATAATAACACAAAAAATAAATCTTACAATAAGAAAAGGGTATTATCTTATTGATTTACAGCATGTTTTGGGCGTTTTTCGGATCGTTTATTTTGTTTACAAAACAAACAGCGAATCTTTCCGAGCTGATTTTCGGCAACTCTCGGCAGGCGAAGGTCGCTAATTATACAGAATGACGTCACTTCGTTCTTACGGCCCACTTACGGAAAAAACCGATAACTTTTCGCCGAGTGATTGTAAACATTGGTTAGTAATTTTGTGGGCTACAAAAATACTATTCGGACCGGGTCTCAATGATTGGGGATTATTTGAGGACATAAATAGTTGGTCATTTATACTTTCTTTTGAAAAGGGTCAACGTGGTTAATTAATTTTCACAATGGAAAAAAAAACGTTTTGGCGAGTTTATTATGGCTTTAAAGCCACAATAAACTTGCCAAACTGCATATTTTGTATTAACCAAAACATTTTAGATTTCACCTGTATGAATAATAACACAAAGAATAAATCTTACAATAAGAAAAGGGTATTATCTTATTGATTTACAGCATGTTTTGGGTGTTTTTCGGATCGTTTATTTTGTTTACAAAACAAACAGCGAATCTTTCCGAGCTGATTTTCGGCAACTCTCGGCAGGCGAAGGTCGCTAATTATACAGAATGACGTCACTTCGTTCTTACGGCCCACTTACGGAAAAAACCGATAACTTTTCGCCGAGTGATTGTAAACATTGGTTAGTAATTTTGTGGGCTACAAAAATACTATTCGGACCGGGTCTCAATGATTGGGGATTATTTGAGGACATAAATAGTTGGTCATTTATACTTTCTTTTGAAAAGGGTCAACGTGGTTAATTAATTTTCACAACGGAAAAAAAACGTTTTGGCGAGTTTATTGTGGCTTTAAAGCCACAATAAACTTGCCAAACTGCATATTTTGAATTAACCAAAACATTTTAGATTTCACCTGTATGAATAATAACACAAAAAATAAATCTTACAATAAGAAAAGGGTATTATCTTATTGATTTACAGCATGTTTTGGGTGTTTTTCGGATCGTTTATTTTGTTTACAAAACAAACAGCGAATCTTTCCGAGCTGATTTTCGGCAACTCTCGGCAGGCGAAGGTCGCTAATTATACAGAATGACGTCACTTCGTTCTTACGGCCCACTTACGGAAAAAACCGATAACTTTTCGCCGAGTGATTGTAAACATTGGTTAGTAATTTTGTGGGCTACAAAAATACTATTCGGACCGGGTCTCAATGATTGGGGATTATTTGAGGACATAAATAGTTGGTCATTTATACTTTCTTTTGAAAAGGGTCAACGTGGTTAATTAATTTTCACAATGGAAAAAAAAAAACGTTTTGGCGAGTTTATTGTGGTATAAATCACCAAACATACGGTCGTGAAATAGAAGAGGCTTACAACAAAAGAGGAGATGTTTTAAACAAGCATTTAGTACGAAAAGAATGCTCGGAATTTTGCTTTATTGTCATAATATTGTGTTTTAAAGAGAGATTTTGCTATTTTTTTTAGATTTCCAGTGCAAATTTTGTGAAGGTGCTCAGAAGTAAACGGAAGTTTTCCGAATGTGAGGTGACCATTGTTTAAAGGCAGTCGCTACAGTTTTTATTAACGAGTATTAAACTACTGTACCACCGTCTACATGCAATGTATAAAACACAGTTCACGGTCCAATCTGGGTTTTACCAATGTATAAAACACAGTTCACGTTCCAAGATATGACTTATTCGGACATAGCTCGTTTCGGATACGTATGTGGATTATTGGTTAAATTTTGGCTTAGGTTTTAAATTCGCGCACTGGTCCGAGCGCGAAATACGCGAAAATTAAGCCATCGCTAAATAAAATGAAACCACAGTAGTTATTAATGATGTACACTATATACCTTTAAGTCTTTTTGTTTATACATAATTACCCCTCCCCCTTTTTTGAAATTGTAATTTTGAAAAAATTAACACGGTAACCTACTTTTTTTCTTTTTTATTATATGTTTGTTATACATTGGTAAATATATGGGTAGTATATGGTGAAATTCTATTATGTTAAATTTAAGTAAACTTAAAAACATCCCTTAGAATGAAAAGATTTGACGATAAATTCTTTGTAGTAAATTAGGTAATAATTATTTTTTTATATGTGTTTCATTATTTGTATTGCAATAATTAGCAATTTATTTGTAATTTAGAATGTTTTTAACTAAAAAAAAAAGAACTATTTATTATATTCTTGTGATACATTCTAAGATTTTATGTCGACAAAGAAGTATATGAAAATCGTAAAAATTGTTCAAAATGTGACATCTTCGGTACCTAATAAAAAACAAGTTACCCCGGTAAGGTCCCATTTTTATTTGGTTTTTCATTGCATGACATCATGTTCTTGACATAGACAAAGTTTGAATGAAATCTATTATTGGGAAAATTTTTATGAAACTGTAGCGACTGCCTTTAACGTAAACCCAAGAGGTCAGCGATTTTGCAATTTGTTTGCGATTTCCAGTTGCAATTTCGGTGAATGTTCTCAGAAGTTATCTGATGTTTAGCGAATGTGACAAGACAATTGTTTATAGTGAACATAGGAGATCAGCATGGGCAATTTTTTTATATTCTAAAATCATAATCGTAGTCAATGGGGCAGCCATCAATACGCTCAATTAGCTGCGGACGAAAGAGATTAACGACTAGAATGGCCACAGGAGGTTAACTGCACTTTATGATTACACGTTCAGCGTGGTATATTCAATAATGATTTTGTTTATAGAACTTGTCGTATATCAATTTATAGGATAAATGGCGACGCGTTTTCTCAGTTTGGGTGTCTAATATTGACAAGTACTTCGTTAATCAAGTATGTTAAAAATCATTTCAATTCATAATTACAAATGTAGTTGTTATCAGCTAATCAATCTATTATTTTTGCATCTCTCGAGTGTACAATTGGAATGTTAAAACCGGAGCTGCAAGAGTTTAAAATGGTTTGATGACTACCCATCTATTCATTAGTTATGAACATTACATCTTTGTTCGCAATAACTCATTCAGAGGGACATTTATATACAATGC
Organism: Corbicula japonica; assembly: GCA_038501625.1. Classification (NCBI taxonomy): domain Eukaryota; kingdom Metazoa; phylum Mollusca; class Bivalvia; order Venerida; family Cyrenidae; genus Corbicula; species Corbicula japonica. The sequence goes on from JAZAYU010000174.1 coordinate 122,216, forward strand.
TTTTTCTCAAAGATTTGCATAAAAGTGCCTAGTTTTGAGCTTGATGCACAAAAACTAGCCTGTTTTTGAGATCTATCTATTTCTCTGTTCTTTTGATATCCAAGTTGGAGCACTAACTACGATGTGGTATTTTATGTTTTTGAAATGCTCAAAAGTCTTTAACAGGCTCAATCAAACCAAGCTTGCAATTTTTACATATTTTTCGTCGTCGGTGGTTTTCAAAGTGACATTTTTATCTATTTTAAGAAAAAACTTAAACGACTGTTTTAAAATAGAAACTTGGTAACCATTCTATACGTGCATCTGTATTTTTATCATTTAAACTTTAACTATTAACTTTATGTTACAAAAATTCTAACGCCATAATATTCCAAACATGCCTTTGAATATATGCATTTTCAACGAATTACGAATTGATTTATTTTGATTCCTCTATTCCCTCTCAAACCCGCATCTATCCATGCGTTCTCTTCTTGGGTTCAATAGTGAACGGTTGGACTCGTCGCAGTTGCAATCCAAATTGAGTTTAACTTCTAAAAGATTTCCGGGGATACCCCTGACCCCAGTGTCTGCTTCCCTATACACATGAAATATAACGAATCTGAACTCGGTCTTGGGATACTAACAAATAACATTATTTTGACAAGTACAGCACGGTAGACAACAAAAGCAATATCATTTCTATGTAAGGGCGATCTACTAGAATATACTGCAAGCAATGCAAAATCAGCCTATAAAGTAGAGACATAGTTGTGAAGAATTTTCAGAAAAGTGGCATAACGGCAATTTCTTTGATGATAGATTAACTTAAATACAAATAGTGCTTCTTGAGTTTCTGTAATATTTTTAGAGAAAATCGTTCAAACAAAAACAAAAGATATGAGCAACATAAAGCTTAAATGAAAATAAAAAATGCATCAACATCGTAATTTATTGTTAACTGTCTTCTAACGCTCACCAACTTCAAGTTTCACGAGATCTGCTGACCCAAATAAAACTACGCTTTTTTAATGTTTGTAATGAATACTGAATATTAGAAGCATCGCTTTTTTGCTCACTGTACAAAAAAGCATCAACTGTAGAAAGTTCTATGGTACCTCTGTGAGCATTCGTGTTAATGTAACATATCCATCCGATTCGCTGGTGCTTAAACAACGCCATTATTTCTACACGTCCTGAATAAAATAAACTAGATGGGTGTTCAGTTGAACACTTGTGTCGCCCTCTTGTGCTGTCGGAATAAAAATGCAAGTACAAAAAGGGGCATAACTCCATCAAATGTGACCATGACCTTAAAAATATAATATTGTCACGAGCGTATTGTCATAGGGAATATAATTTGAAAGTATGATGAAGAAATATTAATAAATGGCAAAGCCACTGCAACAATAAGTGTATTAATGAAGTTCAGTATCAAATATTGATGTTCCAGGCAATGTTTTTTTATTGTCTAAGCATGGCTTTTCATAAAGTTTTTTTTTGTGTAATACTTCTCACCACAGGATTATTATTTGCAACCATATAATTGAGAACTAGGTTCTGTGGAAAGATATTGCTACTGTCACTCTTGACCTAACCAATGGTTCCATCACTCAGTATTACAATTCAATGATTCTAAGAAATGGGCGGGCAACAATGTGTGAGATTAAAGCTGCATATATGATGTTTTGCAAATTATTATTTATACATCTTTAAAGGGAATATCAATTAACAACGTTACTATACAGAGCCAGACACGATATACATATCAATCATACACACCATTAACAAAAGCAAAAAATACTACATTCAACCAAAGTTCTAATTGGTCATCAATTATATATGTTAACAATGTATGCTAGTTTCATTTCTTCCCTACGTAAAGAGAGGTTGTGGAAAGAACTGTTTTGTCTTAAAATCAATTATCAACTGTCTTTTTAATCTTTATTGTTTTCTTCAATGAATCCAATACCATTTACTTACACCTCAGGGTCAAATTAGAACAGTCTTTTACTGAAAGGGAGGTAATTTTAAAATTGGATACTTTGAAAGGGAATTATTTAAACAAATATGCTGTTGATTAATAAGTTTTTATGCTTTTCCCACTTATGAGGGGTCCTATTAAAACAAAATAAGACTTTAAGAGCAAATTTCTGTTTTCTTGACCTGTTTTATGCAAGAAATGCATTTTAGCAAAATTAAGGATAACTTTTGCCAAACTTTTTTGAGTCAATTATTACAAGATTAAAACCTATGTTGAAGACTGTTATTGTCATATGATCATAAATAAACAGTAAATTCAATGTCCTTCTAATAAAAAATACGGCCAAAAAATGACCAATTAGAACTTTAGTTGAGTGTATCATTTTACTCCTGGCACAGTGTGGAACAACCATTTTACAGCGCTGACTGAAAGGAGTCCAAAGAAAACAGAATGTATATGTACATCATGATGGACACGTGATCATTAAAAGAAAAAAGTAACATAATGTCATTCGGGATACTCCTCAATATCGGAGTCCACCTTAAAACATGTATTGTTTGATCCGCTCCTCTGGACTTGGGTTTGTTCAGTTGTCACTGGCCACTGAAAAAATTACTTTATGGAGGAAAGGGTTAACCATGCAGTTAACACAGCTTTTTCCGTCCTTTTTATGTCTAAACATCTTCATTCAGATTGATCTGGTGTTCAACTGTACTCTGCAGTATTACTTAAGATAAACTTAAGAGGGTAAATCCACCCAAGTTTTACCCCTGTTGACTGACGGTTCAGAGGTTAAATATACCTAAGTTTCACCACTGTTCATGTCTGACATTTTCAGTCTAAATGTGCCTCAATTTCACCAATATTGCTGACTGATGGTTCAGAGGGTAAAAATGCCTCAGTTTCATCACTGTTCATGTCTGACAGTTTAAGTCTTAACGGGCCTCAATTTCACCACTGTTGCTGATTGACGGGTCACAGTGTTTGTGCCTCAGTTTCACCACTGTTGTAGTCTGACGGTTTAAGTCTTAATGCGCCTCAGTTTCACCAATGTTAATGTCTGAATGTTTCAGTCTAAATGTGCCTCAATTTCACCACTGTTTCTGATTGACGGGTCACAGTGTATGTGCCTCAGTTTCACCACTGTTGTTGTCTGACAGTTCATAGGGAGAATAAGCCTCAGTATCACTACTGTTGCTGTCCGACAGTTCAGAGTCTAAATGTGCCTCAGTTTCACGGCTGTTGCTATCTGACGGTTCAGAGACTAAAGGTGTCTCAGTTTCACGGCTGTTGCTATCTGACGGTTCAGATGGTGTGTTAGTTTTACCATGGTTTTTGGCAGATTGTTTGTTTAGGAATCGCTCATTGTATATTTTTGTTCGTATTCTTTTTAATCGTAGACCACTCTTAGTCTGTACGTCTTTTAATACCCATGGATACTTCTTGATGAATTGTCGCATTTTCTCAATATCTGAAAATGATAACTTGACCTGTGTTAAGTTGAACACATGTGTTGCACTTGGATTCTTTGTCTGAATATCAAAAACAGAGATGACACAAAAGTATCCATTTTGTTTTGTTTCCACTTAATTAAAGTGAAATACCATTTTTACATTTCTATTTTTACTGTTTTGATGGACTAAGTTTTTAACTTTTTTAACCTCACTTCCCATGTTTCGAATTTGTTTGACAAGAAAACATAACATTCAAATAAAACATGACTTTCTGTAATGACAGCATGCTTGACTATTTGAAAAGGCAGAAAATAAAACAAGAAGATAATATAATCACATTTTAACCCTTTCCTTCATACATTTGCATTTTATGCATGTGCCACCAGTGTAGATCCAGATCAGCTAAATTTCTAATGTTAAACCAACTAACCATTTTGTTGTTGGGGTTAAGATGGGGATTCAATTACACATCAAACACACCTCCCCACACCATACATTTACTTCTTATTTCAAAACCACACCAATAAAAATATGTTCAGGATCTAAACTGTTCGCTTTTTGATTTGTTAGATTATTTCTGACTAAAATGCGACCAGTGCAGATCCTGATCAGACAGCAAGGATGTGCCAGCTGATCTGAATCTAAACTATTGGCCTAAGCAATAAAGGAATATCTATGGAGAATCTAAACTATTCGCCTAAGCAATAAAGGAATATCTATCGAGGAAAGGGTTAAATGGAGCAACATTTTAATTGGATAGTGAGTCAGGAGTTTGATCCGATCCTTCACCATCCTATCTATAATTTTTTATTGGTGTGGTTTTGAAAGAAGAAGTAAAAGTATGGAGTGGGGAGAGATGTGTAATTGAATCCCCATCCTAACCCCTACAATAAAAGTTAGTTGGTTTAACATTAGAAATAAATAAAATTACCGTATTAAAACTTTTTGAAGGGTTACCCAACCCAAACCAGACTGATCCAACACCCCCTCTATCCCCCATACACATAAACACTTGTTAGCAAAGTATGTAAAAAGTGAAATATGCATATCAGGAATGGCCACATCCAGCCTCCCCACACAGCATAAAAGTAGATTGGAAAAAAAGCATGGAACGGTCAGTGGAAAAACAATTTGCCACTGGGGGTTTAAACCAGGTTCTATGGTGCACCAAACTCACACTTGCCCCAACAGGTTCTCATCGACAAACAAGTTCAAGTTGTCTTGATGAAACGACTCCAACTCACCCATCAGCTTGACAATGTTGCATACAAAAGCACACAAACATGTAAAACATAATATTATTAAGCTAATAGCATTGCAAGTACTTGATTTTAATAGTCATTTTAAAGTATTTTATACCTTTTGCTATAGCCATGATATCCTCATGTTAATAAAACAAAACAGCAAGAAAAAGAACGTGGGGGAAGGATGAGGGAGTTTTCCACTTATATCATCCACGTTTTATTATTAGTGTCAGTTTTGAAGGAGAAAAGTGAAAAAGTATTTTTCCTCCACGTTTTAAAGTAACTTCTCAAGTAGTTTCAAAGTAATGGGACAATTGCAAAAGTAAAAAGGGGCATGCATTGAAAAATATTGGTATAAAGGCTATGGGTCCTGAAGGTAATTACCTAATCATGTGCCAATATCATATTTTGCTTTATGCAAATTTTAATGAAAAAGGGTCATAACTTAAAAAATAGTGGTATCAGAGTTATAGGTCTTGTTAGAAATGATGTTGATTTTGATAGTGAATACATATTCCAAGATTTAAGATGATATCTCAAGTAGGATCGAAGTTAAGGACCAAAGTTTATATTATGTTAAAACGATGACAGGATGAGTAGGATAGCTCCTCTATTTTTCGAATAGCTGAGCTTAAACCGATGGGACCAGTCACCATTTCAGCAAATCAGATGCTTGAGATTTGAGACTGGTTTCCATGCTCAGTTTTATAACCTTGGTCACAGCTGATTCTATCCCACCATTACCACTAACTAGATGGATGTTCAGTTGAACACTTCAGTCGCCTTCTGGTGTTAATTCGGAAAAAAATGCAAATACAAAAAGGGACATAACTCCATCAAATGTGTCATTGACCTTGAAAATTTGGAATCATCTCGAGCGTGTTGTCAAAAGCAATATAATTTAAAAGTTTGATGAACAAATATTTAGAAATGGCAAAGTAATAGCCATTATTTTAAGACCAAACGCTCTGTCCTAGAATTCCTCCAAAGTTTATGCATAAGTTAAACTATAAAGAGAACAACATATTGACTTTCTACATTTATGTAATCCCAACATCATCAAATATTGCAAAAACAAGAAGATACAATATATATGTTATATGAAATGGCAAATATAGACCGCAATCAAAAAAATTAATGTTTCACTTCCTTTGATGATTGATCATCAATTACAAGTAATTGTCATAAGGAAGTGTGGTGAAATTCAAGGCCAGTGAGGATCAGAGGGTGTCATATGTTGTTAAAGCTATTCCATATACCTTGTTAATACAATAAATCTCCAGTATACTATATCTCCAGTATACGTAAAAATTATGTCTCCAGTATACTATATCTCCAGTATACTTAAAATACATATCACTCCAGTATACTATATCTCCAGTATACTTAAAATATGACTCCTGTATACTATATCTCCAGTATACTTAAAATATGCCTCCGCTCTACTCAACAATATGTTTCAGAAAATAAAGAATGCAGTTGGGTCTACCTGTTCCGAGCGGACCCAGCATCTGAATACATTGTTCTGTTATGTATGCAAAAATTGGCTGGCATCCCTCCAGAATTGGTCATCAACAAAAAATACAATGTTTCCTTGTGCCATATTCAGTAGAGAATTCAACCAACTATACTTAAATTTTTGTATATTAATAATGATCTTATGCAGATATAAAAACCAATGTTTACAAGTGAAGATCCAAATTAAAGAATGACACCATCCAATCCCCAGCAACCTAGAATTTTCATCTTTTTGTGATGGACCAACAGACGGACGGACGAAGCGTCCCTATGTATCGCCATTTCTTCAAAAGGGCGAAACAAAAATACCGGGTTGAGCTCTGAAAGAAAAATTAACCATAAATCGAAAACAAATCTTGTTAAAGATCCTTCATCATCTTACCTAATTCTTTTTTACCCAAAATTTCTTCTTTAAACATAGCCCTTAGTACGCTGTTCTCTTCACCCGACCATACTCGTGGTGTATGTATAGTGCCGGTGGCTACAAAAGAAAAGATGTGTCACTTTTAACATCAGCATTATAAAGAAGTAAATCTGTGAGCTAATGATCACTAGTAATGCCCCGCTGTGAGAAATATGACTTTCAAAATGTAATTTATTTTTTTGGTTCATGTAATGCACTTAAATTGTGATAGAGATGCCCTTTACATTGTGTATAGTAACAAAATCTAACTAGAATGTTGTGTTCCGCGGAACACATGTGTCGCCTGCTTGGAAAACGTTGAAATGTGGGCCTATGTTTAATCATATATAATAAAAATATTTTATTGAAGTTGATTTCAATACTACACAACAGAACACATGTGTCATCTAAATTACATTTAAAAGGGGAATAACTAAAATAATGGTGAAACCCGAGTTATCATTTTCAAAAATTGTTTTGTAAATGCAGATGAGTTATTCAAAGTATTAAGTGAATTAATTGAAGAAGTAATTTCCATTTTACAAGTAACACTAAGTTTCATGTTAAAGTTGCATTTGAAAGGGATATTACTCATAAAATATTGAAACTGGAGTTATCATTCTTGTCATCACAGATGGCATTGTTAGTGCTGATGATATATTCCATGTACGAAGTGAATAGGACAAGTACTTTCAAAGTTACAGGCAACATTAAGTTTCAGTTTAAAGTTGCTTTTGAAAGGGGCATAACTCAAAAACATATTGAAACTGGAGTTATCATTCTTGTCGTCACAGATGGCACTGTTCATGCTGATGATATATTCCAAGTATGAAGTGAATAGGACAAGTACTTTCAAAGTTATAGGCAACATTAAGTTTCAGGTTAAAGTTGCATTTGAAAGGGGCATAACTTAAAAAATATTGAAACTGGAGTTATCATTCTTGTCGTCACAGATGGCATTGTTCGTGCTGATGATATATTCCAAGTATGAAGTGAATAGGACAAGTACTTTCAAAGTTATGGGCAACATTAAGTTTCAGGTTAAAGTTGAGGGACTACCGGACGACGCCGACGACGACGACGACGACACCGACACCGCCGGACAATAGGATCCCTATGTGTCTACCTGCTATCGCAGGCGACACAAAAATAGTCAGTAAACTAGATGTTTGTTTAGAAAAACGCATGTCTCGCCCCCCCCCCTGCGCCATGACCCCTGCGCCATGACCCCTGTCACCTTGGCCTTTGACCTACTGACCCCAAAATCAATAGGAGTCCTCTACTCAATAAGGACATCCATCATATGAAGTTTGAAGGCTCTGGGTAAAATAGAACTGCTGTTATTGAGTGGAAACGCTTTTCACTCTTCAGGCCCCTGTGATCTTGACCTTTGACCTACTGAACCAAAATCAATAGGGTTCTTCTAATCAATAAGGCCTATCACCCTATGAAGTTTGAAGGCTCTGTGTCAAAGGGTAACGAGTTATTAAGTGGAAATGGTTTTTACTCTTCAGGCCCCTGTGACCTTGACCTTTGACCTACTGACCCCCTAATCAATAGGGTTCTTCTACTCTATAATGGCTAACAACCTATGATCTTTGAAGACCCTGGGTCAAAGGGTACTCAAATTATTGAGCAGAAACGGTTTTCACTCTTCGGGCCCCTGTGACCTTGACCTTTGACCTTCTAACCCAAAAATCAATAGGGTTCTTCTACTCAATAAGAGCTATCACTTTATGGAGTTAGAAGGCTGTGGGTCAAAGGGTACTCGAGTTATTGAGCGGAAACGGTTTTCACTCTTCGGGTCACTGTGACCTTGACCTTTGACCTACTGACCCCAAAATCAACAGGTTTCTTCTACTCAATAAGGGGTATCACCGTATGAAGTTTGAAGGCTCTGGGTCAAAGGGTACTCGAGTTATTGAGCGGAAACGGTTTCACTCTTCGGATCACTGTGACCTTGACCGTTGACCTACTGACCCCAAAATCAATAGTGTTCTTCTATTCAATAAGGGCTATCACCCTATGAAGTTTGAAGGCTATGGGTCAAAGGGTACTCGAGTTATTGAGCGGAAACGGTTTTCACTCTTTGGGTCACTGTGACCTTGACCTTTGACCTACTGATCCCAAAATCAATAGGATTCTTTTATTCAATAAGGGCTATCATCCTATGAAGTTTGAAGGCTCTGGGTCAAAGGGTACTCGAGTTATTGAGCGGAAAGGATGTGTCACAGACGGACAGACGGATAGACGGACAAGCCAAAAACAATATGTCTCCCCAGAGGGGCGGTGGACATAACAAGAAGTAGATGAGAAAGGAGCATAAAATCGCTTTACACGATATCGGACTACAGGATAAAGTAATATGCAAAATATCAGGCTGCTGCATGTTAAAGTTGCTTAGTAAAGTGAGACGGAAATTAGGTTACGGACGGACGGACGGGAGAAGGGTAAAACAATATACCCCTCACTTCTTCGAAGCAGGGGTATAATTACAATAAGATCATCGGTTTCTGATAACTACCGATAAATATCCTACTTCTGTACAAGAAGAAACAAATGATGCACATGACAACTAATTTATTATGTACATGGTCAAACAATTGGTGAATATGGCAACCAACTTTTAAAAGTATTGGGATTGACAAAAGATCCACAAGACAACAACCTGATTATGTATAAGACCAGACACATGATGCACAAGAAAACACACGTTTGCGTACAGGGCCATACAAAGGATGAACAAGGCCTCCACCTGATTATGTACATGGTCAGACAAGTGGTGCACAATGCAACAATTGGATGATGAACAGGGCCCCCATCAAATGATGTACAATGTCGAGGCGTGACACGTGGCCTCGATATGACAATCATTTCTGTGAAATAATAATGTTTAAATCCAACTATAAATAACAGAATTATAGACAGGACACAAAATTGCTTCAAGGTCATCCTGTTACATTGACCTTCAAGGTAGCGACCAAAATGTTGCGCGAAACATCACTCAATTTGGTGATTAATTCTGTGAAATAATTTTAAAATCCGATTTTAAATAACAAATGTATGGGCCAGACACGATGTTGCTTCAAGGTCATGCTGTGACCTTGACCTTCTAGGAAGCGACCCATATGTTGCGCGCAAAACATCGTCCCATAATGGTGATCATTTCCGTGAAATAATTTTTAAATCTGACTCACAAATAAAAAGTTATGGGTCGGACACAATTTTGGTGTAAGGTACTGCTGTGACATTGACCTTCAAGGTAATGACCCAAATGTTGCGCTCGACATGTTGTCTCATTATGGTGATTATTTCTGTGAAATAATTTTAAAATCTGACTTCAAATAAAAATGTTTTGGGCCGGACACGATTTTGGTGCAAGTGATTCAGTGACCTTGACATTGAAGGTAGCGACCCAAGTGTTACGCTCGACACGTCGTCTCATTGTTGTGATCATTTCGTTAAATAATTTTAAAATCCGACTTCAAATTCAAAAAGTTAAGTGCCGGACACGATTTTGGGGCAAGGTCATGCTGTGATTTGACCTTAAAGCTAGCGCCCAAATATTGCGTGCGACACGTCGTCTCATTATGGTGATCATTTTTGTGAAATAATTTTAAAATCCGACTTCAAATTAAAAAGTTGTGGGCCGGACACAAATCGGGACGTACGGACGGACGGACAACCTGGCGACACGTCGTCTCATTATGGTGATCATTTTTGTGAAATAATTTTTATATCCGACTTCAAATAAAGAAGTTATTGACCGGACATGATTTTGGTGCAAGTTTATGCTGTGACCTTGACCTTCAAGGTAGCGACCCAAATATTGCGTGCGACACGTCGTCTCATTATGGTGATCATTTTTGTGAAATAATTTTAAAATCCGACTTCAAATTAAAAAGTTGTGGGCCGGACACAAATCGGGACGTACGGACGGACGGACAACCTGGCGACTATATGCTCCCCCGGACCCCGTGGAGCTTAATATATTGTTAATGTTCAGGTGAATAGTTTAAATGGTTCAAAATATGTAATAGAGGACAAACATTTCGACATATATCATGTTAAGAAAGAATATAATTTTAAACAAGATCTGTCACTTGAAATTGACATATGCCCCCGAAAAGCAGTATGAAATCAAATTGATATACATATGTGATAAAATATGCCTGTGGAAGAAATGAAGCATACTACATGCATATAATGTGAAAGATGAAAATGATCATTTGTTTAAGGTCTGTAGTAAATCTCAATTAATAAACTAGTATTAGTTTAATATTACTTTTTTTTTAGAAAATTCTAAGATTAAAGGAAGGATTATGCTGGAACTATGATTATTAGAGTTATGGACCTTACCGCATTATGTGGGTAATGAAAAGGAAATATTTGAGAAATAATAATGAACATATATTAAAAGTTTGAAGTAAATCCCTTACTAACTAGAGCTATCACTGAAGGTGGTTAATACACCCGCAATACTGCTTTGTCAGAGTATACAGAAATGATGTTTGCATCTTTCATGGGTGAAAGTTGAAAAATAATTGAAATCCTGAAAATTTGCTGCAAAAGTTGTGTTTAAAAAAAAAGCGACTTGGGTTTTCACCGGATGTAAACAAAACTGTACATGTAGTTGATGTCACAAGGTTTTGTTGAATCGTGCTCCCCTTCTAAAAAATAATGGACTGATCCAAATGAAAAAAAATGTCATGCAAATCTAATCACGAACATATGTTAAAAGTTTGAAAACTGGAGAAGTAGTTCGTGTCACAAGATTTTGTTGAATCATGCTCCCCTGCTAAAAATAATGGACTGATCCACATGAAACAAAGTATGTCATGGAAATCTACTCACAAACGTATGTTTAAAGTTTGAAAACTTGAGAAGTAGTTTGCATCATAAGATTTTAAATAAAAGATTTTGTTAAATAATGCTCACCTGCAAAAATAATGGACTGATCCACACAAAAATATGTTGCTGACATACACACTTCATGCAGAACATACAATTTCGGTTTCAAGTCGATATCTTGAAAACTGTAGAAGTTTGCATAACACGATTTTGTTAAATCATGTCCCCTGCAAAAAATTGACTGATCCACACGAAAAATATGTCACGCACATCTACACTTCATGCCAAACATATGTACGTGTATCAAGTTTCAAGTCAATATCTTAAAAACTAAAGAAGTAGTTCGAATCACAAGATCTAGAAGTTTGCATAACACGATTTTGTTAAATCATGTCCCCTGCAAAAACAAAGGACTAATCCACACGAAAAATATGTCAGGCAAATCTACACTTCATGCCGAACACGTGTATAAAGTTTCAAGTCAATCTCTTAAAAAAACTGAAGAAGTAGTTCGCGTCACAAGATTTTGTTAAATCGTGCTCCCCTCCGAAAAATAATGGACTGATCCATATGAGAAACAAGAAATGTGTCCATAGGACACGGATGCCCCCGCTATGCATGTTTGTCATGGTGAACATTTATACCAAGTTATTTTAAAATCCAATAAGTAATAACAAACTCACAGCCCAGACAAGAAAATTCTGGTTTTAGTAATAGTGACCTTGACCTTGGACGTACAGGCATGTGAATTGTACACAACACAACGCCTTTTCATAGTGAACATTTGTGCCAAATTATTTTGAAATCACTCTTTTAATAAGGAAGTTATAGCCAGTACAAGAAATTTCTATTTTTTGTAACAGTGACCTTGACCTTGGACCTACAGGCATGGGTATTGTACAAAACACATCGTATTGATATATAATTTAATGAACATTTATACCAAGTTATTTTAAAATCCAATAAGAAATAACAAAGTCACAGAGCAGACAAGCTTTTTATAACAAAATTCTATTTTTAGTAACAGTGACCTTGACCTTTGACGTTTAGGCATGGGTGTTGTACATGACACACCACCTTATCATGGTGAACATTTGTGCCAAGTTATTTTGAAACCCCTTCATTCATAAGGAAGTTGCAGCCTGGACAAGAAAATTCTATTTTTAGTAACAGCTACCTTGACCTTGGACCTACAGGCATGTGTACTGTACGCGACACACCGTCTTGATATGGTGAACATTTATTCCAAGTTATTTTAAAATCCAATATGAAATAACAAAGTTACAGAGCAGAGAAGATTTTTCCAACAAAATTCTATTTTAAGTAACAGTGACCTTGACCTTGGACCTACAGGCATGGGTGTTGTACGCGACACACAGCCTTGTCATGGTAAACATTTGTGCCAAGTTATTTTGAAATCCCTCCATTTATAAGGAAGTTACAGCTCGGACAAGAAAATTATATTTTTAGTAACAGTGACCTTGACCTTTGACCTTTAGGCATGGGTGTTGTCCACGACACACCGCCTTATCATGGTGAACCAGTGTGCCAAGTTATTTTGAAATCCCTTCATTCATAAGGAAGTTGCAGCCTGGACAAGAAAATTCTATTTTTAGTAACAGCGACCTTGACCTTGGACCTACAGGCATGGGTGTTGCACGCAACACACCGCCTTGTCATGGTAAACATTTGTGCCAAGTTATTTTGAAATCCCTCCATTCATAAGGAATTTACAGCCCGGACAAGAAAATTCTATTTTTAGTAACAGTGACCTTGACCTTGGAACTACAGGCATGGGTATTGTACGCGACACACCGTCTTGATATGGTGAACATTCATACCAAGTTATTTTAAAATCCAATAAGAAATAACAAAGTTACAGAGCGGACACGATTTTCTAACATACACACTGACACACTGACACACACACACACCCACCCACACACAGCCAGGGTGAACACGATATGCCCTTCCGCCATTACATGGCGGGGGCATAAAAAAATAATTCGCGCAAATGTACGCACGAACATATGTTTAAAGTTTCAAGTCGATATCTTGAAAACTGTCGACGCTGTAAGTGCCACAGACAGACCGGCCCAACCAACCAACCAACCAACCAACCAACCAACAAACCAACCGGATGATGACTCCTATATACCCCCTATACTTCGTATGAGGGGGTATAAATATAGTAGATGTTCAGCAAACCAAATGATTAAGGGCCCATAACTCTGTTAAAAGTAATCCAAGTCGAAAAACCTGAAGATGTGCACAATAACACTAGGGGACAAAAATTTCTGTGTAATTTCAATGAAATCCTTTAAAGGGTTTTGGGAAAGGAGTGTGGACAATGTTTTTATAAGAAGTTTGAGTACAAATGACTCAGGACCAATAACAAAAATAATTTGAGCAGAAACTCCTGATGTTGTTAATAACTAAACTTGGTAACAAAAAATCCTGTGAAATTTAAATCCGCCAAGAGGTTCTGGAGATTAGGTATTGACAAGATTTTTATGTAGAAGTTAAAGTAGAAAATTACTAAGGGCCCATAACTCTGGCAAAAATATTCAAATTGAAAACTCTTTATGATATGCACAACGAGGCTTGGTGACAAACGATCCTTTGAACTTTCAATGAAATCGCCCCCTACCCCCAACGGTTTTGAGGATAAAGTATGGACACGATTTTAATATAGAAGTAAGGTTTAGGGTTACGGTTTGGATTAGTTCAACAATTAAAGGGCCCATAACTCAACCAAAACAAATCTGAGCGGAAATTCCTGACGATATGCACAACTAGGCTGTGACAAACACTCCTGTGAAATTTCAATGAATTCCCTCAGGGGGTTTTGGAGAAGCGAGAAAAAGAATTTGCCGGACATTTCGGACGGAGTGACGGTGAGAATACTTTAAGCCTCCCTTTGGGGGCATAAAAACACAAGTTCCGGTCACGTGATGTTCTGGGGAATTCCCTGCTTGCTAACCTTAAGTTTTTGAAATCATGTACCATTGTATTGTTTCTGATACACAAAAAGACGAGTCGGGGAAAAAAAGTGAAAATGCAAAAAGAACACAGTAAAAACTTGTATAAATGTGCATTTTAATTAGATAATGCAAATACATCACAAGTATTGCAAGTTTTAGTAAGTATGAAAATTTTCCTATAAGGGGAAGACTTCCTTAAGTGAACATAACTATGCAACTATGGCTTGGGACAAGTATTTCCTTTAATGTTTAGTTGGCTAGTTTACTGGCCAGGCAATCTGATTAAAATCATTTCCTGAAAAACGCTACGCTATCAGGATCTGACGACGAGTAACTAAAACGTGTTTTTATCACTAACCCTTTGAACCAATCAGATTGTCGCCTACAAAATCGCAAAAGTGAAAGTAGAAATAATATTTTGAACCATGGGAGTGTCGACAGCTTTCGTAAGACATAATTTACTGGAGATATATGTGTTTAAGTCGCATTGCATTCATTTCTAATGTAATGACATCTTCAGATCATTTTGCGAGCGTAATAAATCATGATTCCTTTGTTGACAGTTTCTAAAAATAGTAATTGGGAAAACCGCTATTACTTATGTACGGTGTCTGCGGGCCGTCATCAGATCTAACATTTTGTTAGATCTGACTTTAGTGAGATTGCTGGCCAGGTATCATTTAATTTCGCGGGCCCTTTTTTTTTCACGCATAAACTGATAATGACATGTTCGCGCAGACACAAAATATATAATTAATACGATAATTCATTAAAAAATTTTGGCTGGATTTTGAAATCAAGCATTTTACCTAAATATGTGGAATTCTAACCTGCATCAAATATAATAATACCACAAAACTACACTTTACCCTTACCAGTTTTACACTTTTGATGCCATTTCTCATGACTTCGCAAACTGTCTTTAAATTTGTACTTTTTCATACATCCTGGTTCCGTACAGGAAAATTTTTTTTCAGCACAGTGGCAAAGACCTATGTGATGTTGGAGGCCTTTTCTCGATTTGAACTCTGCATCACAATATTTGCACTGGAAAGGCCCCACATCTGAAATATATGCAATGAAGTTCTTAATGATAAGTCTGACTTATCGCAAACTCAAGGAGTATTTATTACAAAAAACACCCTGTACTCATTTAAAAACAACAGCTTTCACTTGAAATTGACATATGCCTCCAAAATGAAGCTTTGAAATCTAAGATTAAAAGGGAGTACGTCCCTCACTAAATATAGAAGTTAAGCAAACCAAAGGAGTAAGTGCACATATATCTGCCAAGCGAAAAATCTTGAAGATATGCGCAACAAGACTAGGGGACAAACATTTCTGTGAAATTTCAATGAAAGCATCCAAAGATATGGAGTGTGGACAACGTTTTAATAACAACTATGGCCAAACATTCATGTGCAATCAGGAAAAGTATTAACAAGTGAATGGGAGAAAGTAATTTTAACTAAAAAGGGGAATAACTATAAACTATTTTTGGAAGAGTTAAAACAAAACTTGCTAGTAATTTATGATTGGATAAAATCCGCTAAGAGGTTCTGGAGATTAAGTGGGGACAAGATTTTTAAATAGAAGTGAAAATAGAAAATGACTAAGGGCCCATAACTCCGGCAAAAATAATCTGAGCGGAAACTACTCACGATATGCACAATTAGGCTTGACATAAAACATTCCTGTGAAAGTTCAATGAAATCCCTCAAGCCGTTTTGGAGAAGAGGCAAGGAAAAGATTGAGGGTTAGGATTAGGGTAGCTAACAAGCGCTGTCTGAAAAGACAGCGCGCTCGACTATTCGAATCATTTGAAAGAAATGCAATTTTAAGATTAAAACAATAACAACTATGGCCAAACATTCATGTGCAATCAGGAAAAGTATTAACAAGTGAATGGGAGAAAGTAATTTTAACTAAAAAGGGGAATAACTATAAACTATTTTTGGAAGAGTTAAAACAAAACTTGCTAGTAATTTATGATTGGAGAAATTTACTTAAAGTTCAATATCAATTATTTCAGTAATGTTACAGAAAAAGAACTGAAATGAAAAAAGCATTACTTTAAAAAGCTAACAGTAGGTCAAGTGAAAGTAATCTAGATTATGATGGTGAAAATGTTTTTCAAGTTTGAAGTTGATATCTGTATTAGTTTCAAAGTTATGGGCCAAGTGCATAAAAACTTGAAAACAAAATTTATTTTAAAAAGGACATAAATTTTAAAACATTGTAGCAGAGTTTTCGGTCTTGGTGGTTATTGTAAAGATTATCATAGTGACTATCAAGTTTATTCTAAGTTTGAAGTTAATATCTCATGTTGTTTCAAAGTTATGGATCAAGCGCATATTTCGGCTAATGCAAAAACTAAGTTCAAAAGGGGCATAACTTACAGTAGAGTTATTGGTCTTGTTGATAATGATTGAGAAAGTGATGTCAAACATAAATTTCAAGTTTCAAAGTAATATCTCTAGTTGTTTAAAAGTTATGAGAGAATTGCATAAGTGAAAAGGGGCATAACTTGAGAAATATTGGTAGCAGAGTAATGGGTCTTTTTGATAATGGCATAGATTTTGATGGTGAATATAAATTCTAAGTTTCAATGTAATATCTCAAGTAGTTTCAAAGTTATAGGCCAAGTGCATATTTTGCTTGACACAAAATTTAAGTGAAAAAGGGGCATAACTTGAAAAATATTGGAAGCAGGGTTGTGGGTCTTGTTGATTATGATGTAGATTTTGATGTTGAATATACACTCCAAGTTTCAAGGCAATGAAAAGGGCGATAATCTTTAAAAATTATGACAGCAGTAATAGAGTTTTGGGTGTTGTTGACAATGATGTAGAATTTGATGGTGAATATATATTCCAAGTTTCAAGTTGATATCTCAAGTAGTTTATAAGTTATGGACCAAAGTGCATATTTTCCTTAATGCAAAATTTAAGTGAAAAAGGGGCATGGATTGAAAAATATTAGAAGCAGGGTTATGGGTCATGTTGGTTATGATGTAGATTTTGATGGTGAAATATATTTCAAGTTTCAAGGCAATAGTTCAAGTAGTTTTAAAGTTATGGGCAAAATGCATATTTCGCTCAACACAAAATATAAAAAAGGGGCATAACTTGAAATATATTGACAGCAGAGTTATGGGTGTTATTGGTAATGAGGTAGAATTTGATGGTGAATATTTATTCCAAGTTTCAAGTTGATATCTCAAGTAGTTTATAAGTTATGGACCAAAGTGCATATTTTCCTTAACACAAAATTTAAGTGAAAAAATGGCATAACTTGAAAAATATTGGAAGCAGAGTTATGGGTCTTGTTCGTAATGATGTAGAATTTGATGGTGAATATATATTCCAAGCTTCAAGCATAAGCAGTCTTCAAGTTATGGACCAAAGTGCATATTTTGTTTAACTGACGGAGACGCTGACGCTGACGCCGACACTGGGGCGAGTAGGAAAGCTCCCCTATTCTTCGAATAGTCGAGCTAAAATGACAAAGGACCCATTACTCGGCCAAAAAAATTTCGATCTGAAATTCCTTACAATATCCACAACTAGGCATGGTGAATAAAAACTCCTGTGAAGTTTCAATGAAATGCCTAAAGCGGTTTTGGAGAAGAAGCGAGGACAAGATGCACAACAAGGCTTCACTCCTGTGAAGGTTCAATGAAATCTCTAAAGCAGTTTTGGAGAAGAAGCAAGGACAAAATGTAGGGTTAGGATTAGGGTAAGAAGGGTAACTTAAACTAGAATGTTGTGTTCCGCGGAACACATGTGTCGCCTGCATGGAAAAAGTTGAAATGTGGGCCTATGTTTAATCATATATAATAATAAAAATATTTTATTTAAGTTGATTTCAATACTACACCACAGAACACATGTGTCATCTAAATTGCATTTAAAGGGGGAATAACTAAAATAATGGTGAAACCTGAGTTATCATATTCAAAAATTGGTTTGTAAATGCAGATGAGTTATTCAGGGGGTTCAGCCTAAACGGTGGCTGACGTACTTTAAGCGAGGAATTTGGTGGCTGATTTCCAATATGGCGGAAAAAATCGGGAAAGTTTGATACCTGTTGGAATATTTTCACACGGTAAGCACATTATATTCAAATATTTCCTTTAATGACACATCCCATTCGGATCTGCAATGTTAACGCTTGACTCGGTTTTTTATTTGAGCTTCTTAGCTGTCCTAACATAAAAGTTATTGAAACAAAACCTTGCATGGTTTGTTGTGTTTTTTGTGTTTTCCCTCGCGAAAATCTGTTGTTTTCTTCAAAATCTGCTAGACACATGTCCATATGAAGCATTTTTACGCCAAAATATGTCCAAAATGGATTGTTTTAATTTTCTGGAAAAATATGTTCATGCGAAAACGTTATCCCGCCAAAAAATTATGGTTTAAGCTCAATTCTTGTGGCTGATGTACTATTAAGTCATTTTTGGTGGCTGATGTTATGTTAAAAATTTTCTCCAACGTTTAATTTTTGCGAAAAATCAAAGGGACATCATATTGGTCCCTATCCAAGTCTGAAATGAAAGTAAAATAGGCCAGACCAATAACTGAAATATCACTTTTTCGTAAAACAATGAAAAGAAATGCACATATTTAATCCAAGTTGAACATGAGCAGGACGGTTGGGGGAATGGCTAAAATCTGAGCTGCTGCCAAAATGTTTTAGCTTAAACCATGTCACACAGGCCTTATACCGAACAAACCAGGAGAAACGCGGGCACAAATTCCGTCAAAAAATGTGAGATTTAACACGTAACAGTATTCAATAAATTTAATTTGATGTAAATACGTATTAATTAGTTCACATTTTAACTCGCTCTTATTTAAAATCACAAATTATTCACAAGAGCACATGTATATTTAACTCATTTAAATATATTTATAACAATTCTGCTCTGATTTATGTCTTCAGTAATAAATTGGATCCTGTGTCAAATTTAACGCATCCTCTATTAATATCCTCTATAATATTATCTTCATTAGTTATGAACATTACATTTTATATTTTATTTATAATCACTAATTCAAAGGGAATGTTAAACACTACTGTTAAAACACTGCTTCTCCTAAATGATTTATCACTAAAGCATTATCATTTAATCTTTAACTTTTTAAATTATATTACTAAATTCCGCCGCCCCAATATTCATAACTTGCCTACGCCCCTGAAGGTGTGGGACGTACGCACAGACGGAGGAGTGCAACTCTATATGCCTCTAACTTATAAAATATTAAAAAAACATTTTAAAAAACAAGTACAAGACCCAATGGCTCAGTGGTAGCGCATCGGACTACCAATCGAGAGGGCGCTCATTTTCTTCCACATTGTTTGTCGGAAAATCAGATATTTCTTCAACCGTGGGAAAATGCAAAACAACAACAACATAATATAAATGCATTCGCGGTCGAACTGCATTCAGATATTTTCGTAATATATAAAAAAAGAAAACAGAGAAAACTAAAAACATAGCACATCTCGCGCATCTATATTTGTCAATACCTACCCTGGTGCACCTAATAGTTGAGGCCGAGTCAAATGTGTAGTTCAAATGTTTGCCCCGCACCCCACATGATGAGTCGGCTATGCATTCCCAGGAAAGGTGCGAGTACGTTAACTGACCGTCGTTATATGACTGATATGTTGTTTAATATTACGAGCGAAAAAAATCTATTAACAAAAAAGCAAACTATTTTTGAAACAAAACGTTGAATTTTTTTTTTCGTCAGAAGAGAATAATTTTTGTTTTTATGACACAGTAACACAATTGTTTGCTGCTGCTGTTTCATTTGAAAAAGAGGTTATGAACAACAAGGGCATGCATTAAAATGCAATTGAATCGGTTGCATTAACTACTGCTGACAGATCTTGAATCTTCACAGGAACATCTGGATTAAGTGTATATTGTTATCATTTATTTGGAACAAACACAGTTGATTTAAAATTAACAATACGTACAATGCTGAAATCTACATAAATGTAGGAGGTAATGACTTTTTGGTACATGATAGATAAATACATTAAGCCCAGCATTTTTGTGCGAAAATGCACCAAAGAGCCTAGTTTTGTCTCGACACAATACGTTTATCGTTTTGTGTAAGCGGGAGTACGGAACGGTATGGCTCTGCGTAGGAGATTACTAAACATCAGCCACCAAAAATGACTTAATAGTACATCAGCCACAAGAATTGAGCTTAAACCATACTTTTTGGCGATATAACGTTTTCTCATGAACATATTTTTCCAGAAAATTAAAACAATCAGTTTTAGACATATGTTGGCGCAAACATGCTTCATAGGGACTTGTGTCTAGCAGATTTTGAAGAAAACAACAGATTTTCGCGAGGGAAAACACAAAAAACACAACAAACCATGCAAGGTTTTGTTTCAATAACTTTTATGTTAGGACAGCTAAGAAGCTCAAATAAAAAACAGAGTCAAGCGTTAACATTGCAGATCCGAATGGGATGTGTCATTAAAGGAAATATTTGAATATAGTGTGCTTACCGTGTGAAAATATTCCAACAGGTATCAAACTTTCCCGATTTTTTCCGCCATATTGGAAATCAGCCACCAAATTCCTCGCTTAAAGTACGTCAGCGACCATTTAGGCTGAACCCCCTGTTATTCAAAGTATTAAGTGAATTAATTGAAGTACTTTCCATTTTACAGGCAACACTAAAATTCATGTTAATGTTGCATTTGAAAGGGACATAACTCATAAAATATTGAAACTGGAGTTACCATTCTTGTCTTCACAGATGGCATTGTTCATGCTGATAATATATTCCAAGTATGAAGTGAATAGGACATGTACTTTCAAAGTTATAGGCAACATTAAGTTTCAGGTTAAAGTTGCATTTAAAAGGGGCATAACTCAAAAAATATTGAAACTGGAGTTATCATTCTTATCGTCACAGATGACATTGTTCATGCTGATAATAAATTCCAAGTATGAAGTGAATAGAACAAGTACTTTCAAATTTAAAGTCAACATTAAGTTTCATGTTAAAGTTTCATTTGAAAGGGGCATAACTCAAAAAATATTGAAACTTAAGTTATCCCTTTTGTCTTCACAGATGGCATTGTTTATGCTGATGATATATTTCAAGAATGGAGTGAATAGGTCAAGTACTTTCAAAGTTATAGGCAACATTAAGTTTCAGGTTAAAGTTGCATTTGAAAGGGGTCAAAAAATATTGAAACTGGAGTTATGATTCTTGTCGTCACAGATGGCATTGTTCATGATGATAATATATTCCAAGAATGAAGTGAATAGGACAAGTACTTTCAAAGTTATAGGCAACATTAAGTTTCACGTTAATGTTGCATTTGAAAGGGGCATAACTCAAACAAGAGGGCCATGTGACTAACTGATAAAATTCACTTTATGTACCATTTAATTGAAAATCTTTTAAACCTATTATTACCGTAACAGTATACAGCAAACTTACCAGCAATAATATGCAAGGCACATTATGAATTATGCAAAAGTCCATTAGCAGAGATTTGGTCCTTCACTATAAAAACTGTGACAGAATCTTGGGGCAGCACACTTGCCATTACTGTCACAATAAACGCTATTCTAAACAAGGACAAATCTTGCTTGATATTTAGGTATGTTGAATTACTGTTACATTCTTCTAAAAGTAAACTTTGAAAAGTTGTTTAATTTGTAATTCATAGAAAAGTTTGTAAGATAACTTTGAAACTAAACTTTAAATGTTTAAATTATTTTGGCATGAATTAATCCTCTCATTTTTAATACAAAAGCTAGTTTGCTTTACTTTATATTTAATAACTTATTGAGCTAGAATTCCCATTGATATTTAAACAATTTGTATGATTGTAGATTTATTTTATCTTTGTATAATTGTTTGTTTATTTGAGATGTATGTTTATATTGTTTAAATGTAACACACTTGCCATTACTGTCACAATAAACGCTATTCTAAACAAGGACAACTCTTGCTTGATATTTAGCAAACAACCCCCAAGCTGAAAGGCACAAAGGTCCAAGCCGAGGCCCGATGAAATGTATTGTATTTTATTGTATTGTTTTGCATAGTATATGGTATTTGTGGGGCAGATACAGCACGCAAATACCCTTGACCCTGCACCCCCACTCGCCGCTCCCCCCACAACCACTCGAGACTTTTAACCAAAGTCTGTTAAGTTAATCTGTATTATATCTTTTCTATAGAATTACATAAGAAAGGAACTAGCACACCCACATGAATCAAAATTCTAAGTTGAAAGAAGGCCCATAATATGAACAAAGTGGAAGTGAGAGTAATGGTTCTTGGCTTACACACTCAATATTTGATGATAAACAAGTGTTAAAAGTTTAAAAGCTGTATTGTAATAAGTATGGAAGTTATGAGATTGTAAAATAGCTTGCATGCAAACTTTACAAGAAGTATGAAAGAAACTAGCTTACACACAAACTTTAGCCACAAATTCTAAGTAAAAAACATAATATGATCGAAATGAAAGTAAGAATTATGGTTCTTGGTATACATAGTCAGGGTCATGATGGCGAACAAGTGTCTTTAGTTTCAAAGCTTGAGTACAAGAAGTAGTTTAAGTAGTATGGAAGTTATGAGTTTGTACACTAGCTAGCAAACAAACTTTAACCTGAAATTCTCAGCTGAAAGTTAGAGTTATACTTCTTGGCTATGATGATGAACAAGTGTTGAAAATGTCAAAGCTGTAGTATAAGTAACATGGAAGTTATGAGTTTGTACACTAGCTTGCACACAAAATTTAACCTGAAATTCTAAGTAAACAAGAGCTGTCACTTGAAATTGACATATGCCCCCGAAATGCAGCTTTGAAATCGAATAGGTATACATATGTAATAAATAAACATATGTAATGAAAAATATGCTTGTGGAAGACAAAGAATACTGCATGCATATAATGTGAAAGATAAAACGAGCATATGTTTCAAGTCTGTAGTAAATATATAGTTAAATTAAGTTAAATATTACTTTTTTTTTAGAAAATTCTAAGAGTATTGGGGAGATTATCCTGGAAAATGATTATTAGAGTTATGGACATTACTACATATGATGTGGGTAATATGAACAAGAGGGCCATGATGGCCCTTTATCACTCACCTGAGTACAACAAAGTTGTGTTGCACGAGACCCAACGTCTTGATATGGTGAACATTTACACCAAGTTATTATAAAATCCAATATGAAAAAACAAAACTACAGCTTGGAAAAAAATGCTATTTTTAGTAACAGTGACCTTGACCTTTGACCTACCGGCATGAGTATGGTAAGCAACACATCCCCTTGAACATTTATGTAAAGTTATTTTGAAATCACTCCATTCATTAGGAATTAAGAGCCAAGACAAGAAATTTTTTTAGTAACAGTGACCTTGACCTTGGACCAACAGGCATGGGTATTGTACGCAAAACTACACCTTGTCATGGAAAACATCTGAGGCAAGTTATTTTAAAATCCAATGAGAAATAACAAATTTACAGCCTGGACAAGATTTTTTCTATTTTAAGTTACAGTGACCTTGTTTTTGACCCCAGGTGACTCATATTCAAACTCGTCCAATTAATAACTGGGACATACATCCTGACCAAGTTTCTTTACAATCTGACAATCAGAGTAAAAATGTGACCACTATAGTGTTAACAAGAAAATTCTATTTTTAGTAACAGTGACCTAGTTTTTGGACCCAGATGACCTATATTCAAACTTGTCCAAGAAATCATTGGGACAAACATCCTGACCAAGTTTCATGACAATCGGAGCAAAAATGTGACCTCTAGAGTGTTAACAAGAAAATTCTATTTTTAGTAACAGTGACCTAGTTTTTGGACCCAGATGACCCATATTCGAACTCGTCTGAGAAATCATTGGGACAAACATCCTGACCAAGTGTCATGACAATCAGAACAAAAATGTGACCGCTAGAGTGTTAACAAGAAAATTCTATTTTTAGTTACAGTGACCTAGTTTTTGGACCCAGATGACCCATATTCAAACTCATCCTAGAAATCATTTGGACAAACATCCTGACCAAGTTTCATGACAATTGGAGCAAAAATGTGACCACTAGAGTGTTACCAAGAAAATTCTATTTTTAGTAACAGTGACCTAGTTTTTGGACCCAGATGACCCATATTCAATCTCGTCCAAGAAATCATTGGGACAAACATCCTGACCAAGTTTCATGACAATCAGAGCAAAAATGTGACCGCTAGAGTGTTAACAAGAAAATTCTATTTTTAGTAACAGTGACCTAGTTTTTGGACCCAGATGACCAATATTCGAACTCGTCTGACAAATCATTGGGACAAACATCCTGACCAAGTTTCATGACAATCTGAGCAAAAATGTGTCCGCTAGAGTGTTAACAAGAAATTTCTATTTTTAGTAACAGTGACCTAGTTTTTGGACCCAGATGACCCATATTCGAACTCGTCCGATAAATCATTGGGACAAACATCCTGACCAAGTTTCATGATAATCGGAGCAAAAGTGTGACCGCTAGAGTGTTAACAAGAAAATTCTATTTTTAGTAACAGTGACCTAGTTTTTAGACCCAGATGACCCATATTCGAACTCGCCCGAGAAATCATTGGGACAAACATCCTGACCAAGTTTCATGACAATCGGAGCAAAAATGTGACCTCTAGAATGTTAACAAGAAAATTCTATTTTTAGTAACAGTGACCTAGTTTTTGGACCGAGATGACCCATATTCAAACTCGTCCGAGAAATCATTGAGACAAATATCCTGACCAAGTTTCATGACAATCCGAGCATAAATGTGACTGCTAGAGTGTAAACAAGAAAATTCTATTTTTAGTAACA
Source organism: Corbicula japonica (assembly GCA_038501625.1). NCBI lineage: Eukaryota > Metazoa > Mollusca > Bivalvia > Venerida > Cyrenidae > Corbicula > Corbicula japonica. The sequence continues at coordinate 147,510 of JAZAYU010000174.1, forward strand.
GTGACCTACTTTTTAGACCCAGATGACCCTTATTGGAACTCATCCTAGAAATCATTGGGACAAACATCCTGACCAAATTTCATGACAATCGGACAAAAAATGTAACCTCTATTGCGTTAACAAAATTTACCTTAGGGTTAGGGTTAAGGGTTAGGGTTAGAGTTAGGGTTAGGTAAAAAGGCCCATAACTCCGCCAAAAATAATCCGATCAGAAATTCCTTAGGATATGCACAACTAGGCTTGGTGACAAACACTCCTGTGAAGTTTCAATGAAATCCCTCAAGCGGTTTTAGAGAAGAAGCGAGGACAAGATTTTGCTAAAAAGGGCCATAACTCAGCCAAAAATAGTCCGAGCAGAAATTCCTGACGATATGCACAACTAGGCTTGGTGACAAACACTCCTGTGAAGTTTCAAAGAAATCCCTCAAGCGGTTTTGGAGAAGAAGCGAGGACAAGATTATTTCGGACGAACGGACAGACGGCGGACGGACGGACGGTCCGATTACTATATGCCTCCCTTCGGGGGCATAAAAAGTGCCATAATTTGATTATAATGAAAGTTAGAGTTATGGTCTTTGGGTACACACCCGGGATATGATGATGAACAAGTGTCAAAAGTTTCAAAGCTGTAGTATAAGTAGTATGGAAGTTATGAGTTTGTACACTTGCTTGCACGCAAACTTTAACCTGAAATTCCAACTTCAATAAGTGCCATAATTTTATCAAAATGAAAGTTATAGTTATGGTTTTTGGTATACACATTTGGTATATGATGATGGACAACTGTGCTAAGTTTCAAAGTAATAGCTATAGTATTAAGTAGGTTGCACACAAACTTTAACCGAAGCGGAACGCCGATGCCGACACCGACGCCAAAAAGAGTACAATAGGTAGACATTTCCTTCGAATAGTCGAGCTAATAAAATGAACAACTACATTTTAAAATTTGACTGCATTATGAATTCTCCTTGAATGATCCTTTGCACCAAAATGCAAAAATAAACCTTACCCTTATCAGCTTTAGGCTTCTTATGCCATTGTTTGTGTTTTTGCAAAGTCTCTTTTATGTGGTACATTTTCTCACAACCTGATTCTGTGCACGGAAAACTTTTTGGGGGTAAATGCCAAACACGTATGTGTCTTTGAAGGTAACTTCTTAATCTGAATTCTGCATCACAATCACTGCACTTGAAAGGTCCCTTACCTGAAACATAGACAGATGCAATAAAGTTCTTAATGATTTGCCTGACTTATTACACACTCGAGGAGTATTCATTATACAAAAATTACACCCCTTATACATTAAAAAAATTACTAATTTCCCTTTGAAATGAATTGATGCTGCAAGAATTTTGAGAATAAGAAGCCGTGTTCGGAAACACAAAATTTATGCCCCTGTTAGCAAAGTTTGTCATGACACAAATTTTAAATGATAGCACAGTGTTAAGGACTAACCACACTCCTCCCAAGCATGTTCATCGACAAAAAGAAAATCTCAATAATGGCAAAATGCCGTTTAATGAAAATTTGAATGTAACTTATGTATCTTAATTTTTGCATATTGTAAGACACGTTAGAAAAGTAAAGAAAGCAGAGAGATCTAGCAATTCCCTCAACTTCTATACTCATTAAAAATAAAGTACCCACTTTTAATGCGTATATACTCATTCACGTATTTTCATTTAATTACGAACACTTTAAAGGGTGTTTTATTAAATAATCTCAGTTGTTTTTAAGTTTAATTGTTTGTGAACATAATCTTCCACACCTAGACCTGAGAAAATGCCCATCATATAACAATAAATAATGGATTAAAAACACTATATATTCAATTTAAAAGGAGGTAAATGGAACTGTTTGGGATTTCTTGCGATGGAGGACAAGCTGTTTTACTTATATAAATGAATGTTTTGTGCTTTTATTGACATCAAGAACTGGAGAAATTGATTTAATTCCAATAAATGAGAATATTGTTTCGAACCATTTACTTCTTTCTAAAACCCTAATAATAACAAAGGGAAAGATAACTTAGTCGTGACTGCAGATTTTGAAGAACATTTTATTTATTTGTAATGATTACAGAAACGCAGGTATGTTCAATAAAAATATTTTATTTTTTATTTTTCTAATTTTACAAAATTACATGCATAAAAGTGGGTACTTTTTATTTTTGCTGAGTATATTTACGTTAATTCACAAAAACTTACATTAGTAACATTCATTTGTGCAAAGTTTCATTGAACGGCATTTTGCCAATATTGAGATTTTAATAATTTTCGTTTTATCGATGAATGCGCTTGGGAGGAGTGTGGTAAGCCCTTCAAACAGCAACTAAAATCACGTTACTTCTATATAATAGGAATAACTTTCTGGTGCCAGAGCCTGTACATTAAAAAAATTAACATAAAAACAAGTACGAGTAAAGTAACCTAAAATCTAAAATTATAGTACATATACAGATTTTTCAATACAAAATTGCAACATTTACAGTATTAATTTAGTACGGCATTTAGTAGAAACACTGGTGATGCAAGTACTAGGGGGAAGGGCATTTACCAGAGGAACATAATTGAAATTGAGAAATATCTAACACTATTACCGTATTCGGTTGTGTATACCGCGCACATTTTTACCTTCCGAAATGCGCGCGGATCGTGGGTACGCGTTATACATCCGATAATTTTTTTCAGTATTTTTTCTTCACTTAAATTTCGCCGAAAAACAAAGCGCAGTGATCAGCAAGAACGTCTGAATTTGAGGACGAAACGAGCCGTCGACATATGACAATTCTACACAGAGTAACAGTAAAACTTTTTGTAGTTATTTAAAGAAACAAACTATTAAAGTTGAGGTAAGATCTTACAAACAAGAAGCTGTGTTCGTAAAACACATATGCCCCCGGTAGCGAAGTTTGTAACGATACAAATTTTAAATGATAGCACAGTGTTACAACTGCAACTAAAATCACAAGTTAGTTCTAAATAATGAAAATAACCGTCTGGTGCCAGAACCTGTACATGAAAAGAATTTATCATAACAAGAGCCAGTCGGAAACGACTGCACACTCGACTATTCGAAGTCAGACATATTTAAGCACATTTAAAACTGGGCTTCATTTAAACTGGGGAGTAATTCAGGAGTTTATGACACCCAACACACACACATGAACAAAAGTTTCTTAATCCAAGTTAGGAAATCAATAAATTACAGTAACTTTATTATTGTAGTTTTTTTAGAGGGTTTACACAACCCAGTCCATACACCCCTGATCCCACACCCATCAACCCACTATCCCTGCCCACCTATAGTGATGTGGTGGGGTGTGGTGTAGTATAGTAAGGTATGGTATGCTGGTTGCTGTTGTTGGTGGTGTGGGTGTTGTTGCTGTTGTTGGTATTGTTGTTGGTGTTGGTAATGTTGGTGTTGTTGGTGGTGTTGGTGTTGTTGTTGGTGTAGTTGTCAGTGTTGTTGTTGGTGTTGTCAGTTGTTGGTGTTGTTGATGCTATTGTTGTTGGTTGTTGGTGTTGTTGATGCTATTGTTGTTGGTGGTGGTGTTGTTGTTGGTGGTGTTGTTGACGGTGTTGTTGGTGGTGTTGTTGACGGTGCTGTTGACGGTATTATTGTTGGTGTTGTGGTGGTGGTGTGGTGTGAGATGGGGTGGTGTCGTGGGGGTGGTGGGTGGTGGTGTGGTGTGGTGTGGTGTGGTGTGGTGTGGTGTGGTGTGGTGTGGTGTGGTGTGGTATAGTATAGTATAGTATAGTAACCACTCAACACTTTCACCAAAGTATGTTAAGTAAATCTGTTTTAAACCTTTTCTATAGCATTACCTTAGAAAAACACTAACATTGAAACTTAAACCATAATTTCTAAGTCTTAATTCTAATTTCTAAGCGAAAAAGGGCAAAAATCAAATAAAACAAGTTAACCATTTATATCCAAGTATAAAATGGGGAGACAATCCAAGGTAGCCAGACTTACGTAACTTGTAAGGGTCATCATCTGTGCACTGTTAAGTATGTGTGTAAACTTTAATGCCAGATCTCTTTGTGGATATTGCGAAATATCCAACATGCCGAAATAAGTTAACCATTTTCTAAGTACAAAAAGGGGAGACAACACCAGAAATAAGGTACCCAGAGTTATGTAACTTGTCAGTGTCATGACCTGTGATCTGTTAAGTAAGTGTGTAAACTTTCATGCCAATGCTCATTGTAGAAATTGAGAAATATCGAACTTGCCGAAAAATGTTAACCATTTATCTCTTAGTACAAATTGGGGAGAAAAGCCCGAATTAAGATAGCCAGAGTTATGTAACTTGTTAAGAGACATACCCTGTGCACTGTATATTAAGTTTGTAAACTTTCATGCTAATGATCTTTGTAGAAATGGAAAAATATCCAACTTGCCGAAACAGGTTAACCATTTTTCTAAGTACAAAAAGGGGAGATAACACCAGAAATAAGGTACCCAGAGTTATGTAACTTGTCAGGGTCATGACCTGTGAACTGTTAAGTAAGTGTGTAAACTTTCATGCCAATGCTCTTTGTAGAAATTGAGAAATATCCAACTTGCCGAAAAATGTTAACCGGACGGACGGACGGACGTACGGACGTACGGACGGACGGACAGACGGACGGACGGTTCAATCACTAGATGCCGGGGGCATAAAAAGACGTCGATTTTTAAATTAAACTAACTCCGAAAATCGGCTGCCATTTGTTGTTCAAATTTATACAGGAAGCGGAAATACATTATACTAAATGGGTGTTCAGTTGAACACTTGTGTCGCCCTCTGGTGCTATGTCGGAATAAAAATGCAAGTACAAAATGGGGCATAACTTCATCAAAGAATTTGGCATCATCATGAGCGTGTTGTCAAAAGCAATATAATTTGAAAGTTTGATGTAAAAATATTAAGAAATGACAAAGTTATAGCCAACGTTAAATTTTCGTGTAAAAATTCAAGTACAAAAAGGGGCATAACTCCATCAGATGTGACCTTGACCTTGAAAATTTGGCATCATCTCGAGCATGTTGTCATAAGCAATATAATTTGAAAGTTTGATAAAGAAATATAAAGAAATGGCAAAGTTAAAGCAAACGTTAAGGTTTCGTGACGGAGAGACGGGCGGACGGATTTTATCAAAGAATTTGGCGTAATCATGAGCGTGTTGTTATAAGCAATATAATACTAAAGTTTGATGTAAAAATATTAAGAAATGACACAGTTATAGCGAACGTTAAGTTTTCATGTAAAAATCCAAGTACAAAAAGGGGCATAACTCAATCAAATGTGACCTTGACCTTGAGAATTTAACATCATCTCGAGGGTGTTGTCACAAGCAATATAATTTGAAAGTTTGATGAAAAAATATTAAGAAATGACAAAATTATAGCCAACGTTAAGTTTTCGCGTAAAAATTCAAGTACAAAAAGGGGCATAACTCCATCAAATGCGACATTGACCTTGAGGATTTGGCATTATCTCGAGCGTGTTGTCATAAGCAAGTTTCATGAAGAAATATTAAGAATTAGCAAAGTTATAGCCAACGTTAAGTTTTCGTGACGGACGGACAGACCGACGGACAGACGGACGGACAGACAGACAAAACGATCCCAATGTATCGCCGTTTCTTCGAAAGGGCGGCACAAAAACAATCACAAATGCCGCTGTCATCTCGTTCAATAGAGTCTGACAGTGTGAAAATGGCAGTATATTAATGCGTGATTTCTTGGATTTAATTTTTGTGAAAAAAAATCGATTTTTATTAAATAAATGGTTTCATCATTTGAAATTTATTCTATGCGTTATAACATGTTACATAAGTATCTTTCAATCTGTACTTGTGAAGATCAATTGATAGTTACTAACAATTTACCTCCAATTTCAAAGGACCTTTTCATAATATTTTTCACGCCTCTAACATTGTTTGAGCATATGCAAACACGCCTATTATTCAAAGATTATAAATGGAGCTAATTTCTGACAGGTTTGACAATATATTAGCTGATTGGCTTGCAATTCTTGGAGTAAGAAGTGACATTTTATCGTTTAATAAAATGGTTATTTTACTGTCTTAATTGTTTATGAAAGTTTTTCTCTACTTTGTAATATTTTACTTCAGCACAAAATGTAATACATAATTCGGCGCCGATTTTTCTTATGTCGGCACCGATTTTATTTTACTGTCTTAATTGTTTATTAAAGATTATCTTTACTTTGTAATATTTTACTTCGACACAAATAGGTCAGATCGGCACCGAATTTTCTTACGTCCACGCCGATTTTCTCATTCGCGCCGATTATGTTTTACTGTCTATTGTTTGTTTAAGATTGTCTTTAGTTTGTTATATTTTATTTCAACACAAAAAGGTCAGATCGGCGCCAAATTTTCTAACGCTCGCGCCGATTTTTGATGTGCGTTAAACATCCAAAATCGGCTTTTTACGTGGATTTTTTACCAAAATTATTGGTGCGTGTTATACATCAATGCGCGTTATGCAATACAGAATAGGTAGGTAAGTGTGTAATCTTTCATGCCAATGCTTTTTGTAGAAAATGAGAAAACTCCAACTTGACGGAACATTTCTCCATAAGAACAACATGGGGTGATAACCGAAGAGGTAAGGTACATAGATTTTTGTTATATGTAAGGGTCATGACCAGTGCACTGTTAAGCAAGTATGTAAACTATTATGTCAATGACCTTTGTAGAAATTGAGAAATATCTTACTTGCCAAAAAGGTTAACCTGACGGACGTACGGACCAATGGTTCAATCACTAGATGCTTGGGAAAACATGAAAGGCATTACCTGTTACTTGATAACCTTATTTAACTCTCCATTGCCATCTACACTACTCGCTTTTAGATTCACAAATGTAGAATAATGAAAAGGTGCCTTATTAATGATATGCAGGGTCCCAACAAATGATGTACAGCGACCCACCTAATTATCTAGTTGCCCCCCGTTACTGGTAATACATATCCCCCTAACTAATGAACAGTTTTCCAAATGATTGATGTACAGGGTCCTCCATTTACAATAAACAGTACCGCATGTATGGGCCAGCACTTAATGGTGTAAAGTGGTTCCAAGTCAATGATATACAAAATTATGGACATGTACATCTTTGTGTACAGAGCACACTCCTTATCTAAACCTTCTTAAGCCTTTTCTGTATAGATACACCTTTATTGCTAGACCCAACAGTTTAGATTCAGATCAGCCGACACATCCCTGCCGTCTGATCACGATCTAAACTTTTCGCGACCAGTGCTGGCCGATGTACACTAGTCGCACACGCTTAAAAATGCGTATATATCGAGGAAAGAGTTGAAATGTCTATTAATACAGTCTTTAGTACGTGAACATACAATAAAAGCTTGATTGGTACAAGCATTTTCTTTCTTGCTGAGTTGTGTTTTACTGTAGTATCATTTAATTTGGTGAGCACAAACTTACGTATATAAACCGTTACATTTTCTCACAAGCAAAAAACTGTGAACGTAAAATTGTAATAAGATTAAAAATTATTTATTAAAAATTGACTGCATTATTTATTCACGAATCACCTTTTGCACCTAAATGCACAATTTAAACCTACGCAAAATATAATGAAACATAAAACCTTACTGATAGCAGTTCTATAAGTCCGATGCCATTGTGTATGACTTCGCCAACTTTCTTTCCTCTGAAACTCTCTGTTACAACCTGATTCCGTGCACGAGTATATTTTTCCGAAAGGGCAAAAACGCATGTGGCTTTTTAAGTATCCTCTTAATCTGAACTCTGCATCACAATTTCTGCACTTGTAAGGCCCCTCATCTGAAACATAATCAGATGCAATCAATGGCAACAATTCATGTTCAGTCGCTATTTCACCCAATCAGACGCTTGAGATTTGAGAATGGTCTATAATTTCAGTTTTTTGATCTCCGACCCAGAACGACTGAAAGCACCCGACCCCGAGGTTTTATTTGCCATTAATCCTTTGCTAGGCTTGTTTTCGTAGTGTATGGCTATACAATGGTAAACAGTCCATCACCATCAGCACTTCTTGGCTTTTTGATTCCTATGGTCATTTCTGACCTAAGAAGCAAATTGCAGACCAAGATCAGATGATGCTGGTGTGCAGGCTTGCCTGGATCTATACTGTCTTGTTTCCCATGGAGAAAAGGCGTTTCCATGGAGTAAAGGGTCAAAGGTAATATATAATAAATAAATAATGCATTAATGAAATACCTGTCTTCCAAGACCCTTGGAAAAACTCAAAGTGGTCTTAAAAGGCAGGTAGTCTTTGTTCATATGTAAATGTGTTCTTTAAACCAGTAAGACTTAATTAATCAGCTTCTTTCTACAAGTGGTCTTTGTTTAGAGGTGGTCTAGCAGATTGGACTGTATAAGGTATGACTGCTTTCACAAGAAAAATCATGATCAGAACTACAAGAGCAAGTGAACTTTGTGTTATAAATGTTCCTCATCGATTGTGCAAACATAGTGTAATCAATGTCCCGCATTGCTTATGCCAACATAGTGTGAACAATGTCCCGGATTGCTTGTGCCAACATAGTGTGAACAATGTCCCGGATTGCTTGTGCCAACATAGTGTGAACAATGTCCCGGATTGCTTGTGCCAACATAGTGTGAACAATGTCCCGGATTGCTTGTGCCAACAAAGTGTGATCAATGTCCCGGATTGCTTGTGCCAACATAGTGTAATCGATGTACCCCTATTTCTAATGTCAACATACCGAGATCAATGTCCCCAATTTCTTTTGTCAACATAGTGCCATCTATGGCCCTGATTTCTTGTGCAAACAAAGTGTAAACAATGTACCAGATTTCTTGTGTCAACATAGTGTGATCAATGTACCCTATTTCTTGTGTCAATAAAGTGTGAAACATGCCCCGGATTTCTTGTGTCAAATCAGTTTGATCAATGTCCCAAATTTCTTGTGAAAACAGAGTGTCGTCAATGTCCCAAATTTATTGCAGATTATGTTCCAGATTCTGGTGTCAACGAAACGTGATAATTGTCCCCAATTTCTTGGGCAAACATAGATTGTTCAATATCTCAGATTTCTTGTGTCGACGAAATGTGATCATTGTCCCCAATTTCTTTGGTCAACAAACTGTAGTATCATTTAATTTTTGCAGGGAAAAATTTTTGCGGAAAACCCGTAAATAACAAGAGCATGAATTCGCGTAACTATATTTTCGGTTTAATAATCACTATTAAATGGTTATATTTCGCTGGGGTTGAATTTCGCGCACTTGCGGCAGTGCTAAATATGCGAAATTAAACCCACGCGAAATAAAATGATATAACAGAAGTGTGATCAATATCACAGATTTCTAGTGTCAACGGAATGTGAACATTTCCCCGATTTCTTGCGCCAACACAGTATGAACAATATCTCCGATTACTTGTGTCAACATAGTGTGATTAATGCCTTTAATTTCCTGTTTCAACATTGTGAAAAATCAATGTCTTTTATTTCTAGTGTCAACATTGTGTGATGAATGTCCCCAATTACTTGTGTCAACATTGTGTAGTCAATGTCCTCGATTTTTGTGTCAACATTGTGTGATCAATGTCCCCGATTTCTTGTGTCATTATTATGTGATCAATGTCTTTAATTTCTTGTGTCAACATTGTGTGATCAATCTCCCCTATTTCTTGTGTCAACATTTTGTGATCAATGTCTTTAATTTCTTGTGTCAGCATTGTGTAATCAATGCCCCTCATTTCTGGTGTCAGCATTGTGTGATTATTGTCCCCGATTTATTGTGACAACATTGTGTAATCAATGTCCCCGCTTTCTTGTGTCAACATTTTGTAATCAATTTCCCCGATTTCTTGTGTCAACATTGTGTAATCAATGTCCCCATTTTCTTGTGTCAACACAGTGCAATCAACGTCCCAGATTTCTTGTGTCAATATTGTGTAATCAATGTCCTCGATTTCTTGAGTCAACATTGTAAGATCAATGTCCCCGATTTATTGTGTCAACCCAGTGTAATCAATGTCCCCGACTCTTATGTCAACACAGTGTAATTAATGTCCCCTAACTCTTGTATCAACATTGTGAAATCAATGTCCCCGACTTCTTGTGTCAACATTTTCTGATCAATATCCCCAACTTCTTGTGTCAACATTGTGTAATCAATGTCCCCGCTTTCTTGTGTCAACATTGTGCGGTCCATGTCCCCGATTTCTTGTGTAAACATTGTTTAATCAATGCCTTTGATTTCTTGTGTCAACATAGTGTGATCAATCTCTTCAATTTCTTGTCAATATTGGGTCAACATAGTGTTATTCATGCCCCAGATTTATTGTGTCAACGAAATGTGATCATTCACCGCAATTTCTTTTGTCATCACAGAATGATCAATGTCCTCGATTTCTTGTGTCAACATTGTGTAATCAATGGCTCCGATTTCTTGTGTCAAAACAGTGTAATCATTGTCACCGATTTCTTGTGTCAACATAGTGTTATCAATGTTTCCAACTTCTTGTGACAACATTGTGTGATCAATGTCCTCAACCTCTTGTGTCAATATTGTGTAATCAATGTTCCCAATTTCTTGTGTCAACATAGTGTGTTCAATGTCTCCGGTTTCTTGTGTCAACATTGTGTAATCAATGCCCCTGATTTCTTGTGTCAACATAGTGTGATCAATGTCCCCGATTTCTTGGGTCAACATAGTATGATCAAGGTCCCGATATCTGTGTCAAAAACTTTTTATCAATGTCCCCAACTTTTTGTGTCAACATTGTGTAATCAATATCCACGATTTCTTGTGTCAACATAGTGTGACCAATGTCTTTAATTTCTTGTGTCAACATAGTGTGATCAATGTCCCCAATTTATTGTTTCAACATAGTGTGTCCAATGTCCCCGATTTCTTGTGTCAACATTGTGTAATCAATACCCCTGATTTCTTGTGTCAACATAGTGTGTTCAATGTCCCCGATTTCTTGTGTCAACATTGTGTAATCAATACCCCTGATTTCTTGTGTCAACATAGTGTGATCAATGTCCCCGATTTCTTGAGTCAACATAGTGTGATCAATGTCCCCGATTTCTTATGTCAACACAATATGATCAATGTCCCCGATTTCTTGGATCAACATAGTATGATCAATGTCCCCGATATCTGTGTCGAAATTTTTTATCAATGCCCCCAACTTCTTGTGTCAACATTGTGTAAACAATGCTCTTGATTATTTGTGTCAACATAGTGTGACCAATGTCTTTAATTCCTTGTGTCAACATAGTGTGATCAATATCCCCGATTTCTTGTTCCAACACATTGTGATCAATTTTCCCGATTTCTTGTGACAACAAATAGTGATCAATGTTCCCAATTTTTGGGTCAACATAGTGTGATCAATGTCTCTGATATCTGTGTCAAAATTGTGTGATCAATGTCCTCGATTTCTTGTTTCAACATTGTGTTATCAATGTCCAAGATTTCTTTTGTCAACAATGTGTAATCTATGCCCTTGATTTTTTGCGTCAACATAGTGTGACCAATGTCTAAAATTTCTTGTGTCAACATAGTGTGATCAATATCCCCAATTTCTTGTTCCGACATAGTGTGATCAATGTCTTTAATTTCTTGTGTCAACATAATGTGATCATTGTCCCCAATTTCATGTGTCAACATTGTGTAATCAATGCTCCCGACTTCTGGTGTCAACATGGTGTGTTCAATGTCTTTAATTTCTTGTATCAAAATAGTGTGATCAGTATCCCCGATTTCTTGTGCCAACGAAATGTGATAATTTCCCATAATTTCTTGTGTCAACATATCGTAATCAATATCCCAGATTTCTTGTGTCAACGAAATGTGATCATTGTTCTTAATTTCTTGTGTTAACATAGTTTGATCAATGTCTTCTTGCTTGTGTCAACATAGTATGATCAATGTTCCAGATTTCTTGCCCAAGACTTGCCTTTCATTTGAAAATGAAAATTATTGATTAGGAAACAATAGAAGGTTTGTTATGTTTATATAAAGAAAATGGGACTTCATTTTTCCCTAATAAAACGAATTCTTCATTAATGATGATTTTTTTTCCTTTATTGAATGTCTAAAAAAACAAAAATATTTTGTAAACATTCCAAATTGTCTCCATTCACGGTTTTTGAGTGCTTGATGTTAAGTTGCAAGGCACTTTTGCAAACTCGTTTCCCTGTATGGGCTTATAATCATTTACACTTCAATGTTAACACTGGCGCCTTTGAAATTCTTCCGATGCAAATAAGTCAGCACTGTTACTGATATATTCGATTACAAGAGCACCGAAAGAGGGGCAATATACGCCCGATCAGAGGATGTGAGCAAAATTTAGATTATAGAAATTTAGAATTTATGTCAATGCTCAATGGACCGGAAAAAGAAATCCTTCAGGGGGTTTAAGAGTAACAGAGAGGAAGGGAAACAAAGTCATATGACCTTTGACCACTAAGTCTGACCTTGGCCTTGAAGGGAGCCATCCAGAACACGGCTTCTGAATGTTGTCTCAATGTAGTTAACATATGTTTCAGGTTACTCCAAAATCCCCCCATGGGGTTCAAAGAGGAAGGGAAATAAAGTCATATGACCTTTGACACCTAGGTCTGATGACTTTGAAGAGAGCCATCCTGAACATGGCTTCTGCACGTGGTAAACATTTGTGTCAGGCTTCATCGAAATCCTTTAAGCAGTTCAAGAGTTACAGAGTGGAAGGGAAACAAAGTCATATGACCTTCGATCCCTATGTCTGACCTTGACCTTGAAGTCAGCCATCCTGAACAAAACTTCTGCATATCGATTCAATGTGGTTAAAATTGGTTTAGGTTTCTTCAAAATCCATCAAAGGGTACAGGAGTTAAAGAGCATAAGGGAACCAAAGTCATATGACCTTTGACCCCCTAAGTATGACCCTGACTTTGAAGGATCCATCCTAAACATGGCTACGCACGTCATCTCAATGTGGTTAACATTTGTGTTTGGTTTCTTCGAAATCCTTTTAGGGGTTTAAGAGTTACAGAGCCGAAAGAAAACAAAGGCTTATGACCTTTAACCCCAAGACTGACCTTGACCTTGAGGGGAGCCATCCCACACATGGCTTCTGCATGTCGGTCTCAATGTGGTTAACATTTCTGTCAGAATTCTACAAAATCCTTAAAGGGGTTCAAGAGTTACAGAACGGAAGGGAAATTGCAAACGACAGACTGACGGACCCCTTTACATGCGACTAGGCGCCTCTGCCGCAAGGGTCCAATTCCCAATGTGGGATTTTGAATATTTGCCATAAAATTTCACCAAAATGACACAAATAGTCATTTATCACACTGTTCATCCCGTTAACTGGAAAACAGATTGTTTACTAGAAATAAGATTACAAAAAATAACAGACTTGACACCAGGTGAGTTTCCAATCGGAACTGGAAAGTATTGTTTCATAAGAGAACAGCAAATCTTGTACTATATTTTTTGAGTGCAAAAATGTTTACTTCCTGTGGCTTGAGACTTTTTTCTAAAGACAAACATACAGGAGGGTCCATAGGACCCTGGGTCGCTTACCTGTCAACAATTGCTAAATGCTTGCAAGAGTTGTGTGCAAATGTGATAAAATCAAGTCAAAAAATAAAGCTGCTATTGTGCAGAAAAGGGCAAAATTGCTTACTTTGGCTCTTTCTTTCAATGGCCATAACGTTGGAACCTTTAGCTGGTTTAAAAAAGGAACCTTATAATAACTCAGGTTTTTTACAAGTCTGGTTAAATTCAAATCAAAAATGAAGCTGCTACTAGTATTGTGCAGACTGGTCGCCATTTCAGCCAATCAAATGCTTGAGATCTGAGAATGGTTTCCATGCTCAGTTTTATAACCTTGGGCAATAGAGACCTTCGAATAAGGAGTCTGGAAGTTGAAAAAACGTTAACCACGACAGACTTTCCAGTTATATGTTGAACCAAAGTAAATCCAATTCCCATATGCCTCAATGTTAAATTCTCAATATTCAATGTACATTTAACATGATTTCTGTCATCCCTATTTCTAGACAACCATATATTGCCGTGAAGATGCAGTGATTCAGATTGGCGTCGGCCATCGGAGAATCGCCGATAAAATTCTCTAACATATTTATTATCAATTTAGCGCGAATTACACGTTGATACAAGCGACAGATTTCTGCATGAAATAAGCGGCTCATAAGTTTGTTTACTAATCTGAAAATGAAAGTACAATGATTTTTCAACGATCTGAATCTCACAAGCCTGTCGGGCTGGTAAATTGGGAATTTTTACAAGTCCCAGAGAAAATCTACTAGTTTTTTGCTGTCGGGCTAGCGCTAATTTCGACCACAGTCTAAGACTAAGACTCTGTAAATGTTATCATAAGTCAAGAAGTGTTTGTCTTATCAATATTGAATAAAATAAGTGTCCTAATGTTTTTGAGGTATTTAGGACAAAATGGCCAAAGAAAAATTAGGTATTTATGACACCTGTCCTTGATATCTGATTTCCAATCTGAATCACTGAGATGTACATTTCATCTATTCAGAAACACACAGGAAATGGGGGGTTAACTTACTTGTAAGAAAATTACTGATCTCCAACCGAACAGACCCTATTTTAAACGCGGTATCGCAAATACGGTGCCAAAAATATACACCCGCTAATCCGGAACTAGTTCGCCTCTACCAAACGAGTTATTTCTGCAAACAAGCCACAAACAGGCCGATTTCTAACAGTTATGAGGTCCCCAGATGAAGAGAAAAAATAGCATATATTAAATCGGACTTCATTCGAAAGGACCACCGAGGGATACAGCGTGATTTGGTGTTATTCAACCTTAACCATTTACACTCACCTTGTGAGCTTCGAAACGCTGATGACGTTTGAAACAAAAAAATTAGTCAATAAAATCGGCCTGACTACAAGTAAATGACGGTTTTTTATGTTTCTTAAACTAAAATAATTACAATCGCTGGATGAGAAGTGATATTTCTCATCAATCACAAAATTACAAAGTGTTTGCTTCCAAGATATAAAGCTTTGTACTTGAAAAATGGATGACAATATTCACTGCTCCCTTCTGCAACAATACATACCAGTTCCGAATGAAAACTTTGGCTAAACATCCAAAAATACGAAATAAACTCACCCGGTATAGATTCCAGTTAATTTTTGTAATCTGATTTCTGCTTAACAATCTGTTTAACAGTTATCCGGTTGAGCGGTGTGCTATATCTCTCACCTGATTCTTGAATACCGATACATAAAATTAAAGTAAGACCAAAAACAAGAGGGTCCATGGGACCCTGGGTCGCTCACCTGCGAACATCTGTTCAATGGTTGCAAGTCAGTGGCATTTTGACTAAGTTTCAACGCAGACAAGGTTATTGTATAAGTGGACCTAGTTTTAATGGTCACATGACCCAGTTACAAACTTTACCTAGATATCTGATTGGGATAAACATTCTGACCAAGTTTGAAGAAGATCGCATCAAAATTAAGACCGCTAGAGTGTGAACATGCGTTTTCTATAATTTGACCTAGTGACCTAGATTTCACGGTCACCAGACCCAGTTTCGAACTTGACCTAGATATCATAGGGATAAACATTCTGACCAAGTTTGAAGAAAATCGGACCAAAATTACAACCACTAGAGTGCTGACAAACTTTTTCTATAATTTGACCTAGTGACCTAGATTACAAGGTCACATGACCCAGTTTCGAACTTGACCTAGATATCATTGAGATAAACATTCTGACCACGTTTGAAGAAGATCGGACCAGAATAATAATCACTAGAGTGCGGACAAGCTTTTTCTATCATTTGACCTAGTTACTTAGATTTCAAGGTCACATGGCTTAGTTTCGAACTTGACTTAGATATCATTAGGATAAACATTGACCAAGTTTGAAGAAGATCGGACGAAAATTCAGACCACTAGAGTGCAAACAAGCTTTTTCTATGATTTGACCTATTGACCTATATTTCAAGGTCACATGACCCAGTTTCGAACTTAACTTAGATATCATCGAGATAAACATTCTGGCCAAGTTGAAGAAGATCACATAAAAATTAAGACCGCTAGAGTAAAGACAAGCTTTTTCTATAATTTGACCTAGTGACCTAAATTTCAAGGTTACATGACCCAGTTTCAAACATGACCTAGATATTATTGGGATAAACATTCTGACCAAGTTTGAAGACGATCTGACCAAAATAACGACCACTAGAGTGCGGACAAGCTTTTTCTATAATTTGACCTAGTGACCTAGATTTCAAGGTCACATGACCCAGTTACGAACTTGACCTAGATATCATTCGGATAAACATTCTGACCAAGTTTGAAGAAGATCGGATAAAAATTACAACCACTAGAGTGCGGACAAGCTTTTTCTATCATTAAGATAAACATTCTGTTCAAGTTTAAAGAAGAATGCACTATAATTAAGACTGCTAGAGTGCGGACAAGCTTTTTCTATAATTTGACCCAGTGACCTAGATTTCAAGGTCATATGACCCAGTTTCGAACTTGACCTAGATATCATTGAGATAGACATTCTGACAAAGTTTGAAGAAGATCACACCATAATTAAGACCGCTAAAGTGCGGACAAGCTTTTTCTATAATTTGACCTAGTGACCTAGATTTCAAGGTCACATGACCCAGTTTCGAACTAGACCTAGATATAATTGGGATAAACATTCTGACCAAGTTTAAAGAAGAACGGACCAAAATTACAACTTGCTAGAGTGCAGACAAGCTTTTTCTTTAATTTGACCTAGTGACCTAGTTTAAAGGGTCACATGACCCAGTTATGAACTTGACCTAGATATCATTAAGATAAACATTTTGACCAAGTTTAAAGAAGATCGCACCATAATTAAGACTGCTACAGTGCGGACAAGCTTTTTCTACAATTTGATCCAGTGACCTAGATTTCAAGGTCACATGACCCAGTTTCGAACTTGACCTAGATATCATTGAGATAAACATTCTGACCAAGTTTGAAGAAGATTGGACCAAAACTCTGTCCGCTAGGGTGCGGACAACAATAGTGGACGGACGGACGGACGACGGACGAACCCTTCTCACAAAAGCTCACCCTGTCACTATGTGACAGGTGAGCTAAGAATGGAATGTCAAATCAGCAGTTAGCAACAACTTACTGCCCTTAAAGCATCACACTTTAAACCGATTCAAAAAATTTTTCAAAACAATTAAAATTATGGTACTTACTACTGACTTACATCTGGTCTGAAGGTAACCAGTCTCAAATCGCAAGCATCTGATTGGCTGAAATGGCGACTGGTCGCCATTTTAGCCAATCAGATGTTTGAGATTTGAGACTGGTTTCCATGTTCAGTTTTATAAACTTGGGCACCTGTTTGTGTATGGTATAAACTAGACTGTGTCCTCAGGACACTGATGCCCCCACTACTGCAACAACATTTGTAACAAATAATGTATCAGGTATTAACAGCATGCGGTGATTATGAATAGTAAATGACGAGTAAGTGCCACAAAATGTTAAGACTTACATTAACAAAAGGCATTAACTCTGGTGAATATGATTGCAATATAATGTCCTTTACAATGATCAACATATCATGTCTAACCATCTGTGCAAGTTTGAAAGAAATCAGCCAAATAGAAAATGTGAAGTTGATGCCACAAAATTTTATAAGTACATTAAACTATGGGCCATAACTGTGGTAAAATGGCAGCAGGAAATTATCTTATTTGTACCATCATCTAAACATCAAGCTTGATCATCTGTGCAAGTTTGAAAGAAATCCACCTGATAATAAATAAGAATATATGCCACAACCTTTCATTACTGAAATTAACAAAAAGCCATAAAAATGGCTCCAGGAAAAAAAATTTCTTTATGATCCTCTAGACATCCTGCATGATAATCTGTGCAAGTTTGAAAAAAAACCGCCTGACAGCTTATGAGGAGTTGATGCAACAAGATTTGGGGAAGTTAGGACTGACGGACAGATGTACGGGCGGACTGACGGATGGACGTACTGATGTACATATTATGGACAATTGACACTCTATATCACTCCCAATTAGTGGGGGCATAAAAACTTACCAGAATGTGTCTCGGTATGCTTCCATAGGGATTGTTTATGTGCAAATGTCTTCCCACAGATAGAACATAAAAAATTTGAATTTGACTTGTGCTTCTTCGGCTTATGTTTATGAAATCGTCTCTTATGGGAAATCCACAAACGTCTGTTTTCGAAAGTTTTATGACAAATATTACAGGTTCTCAGACGCTCATCGTGACTGTTCTCGTGGTTGTAAAGTTCTCCTGAAAAGGTATCAAGGAAACAGTAAAATACATACATTTTTGCCGAGTTAGGTTAAAATGTGTCTATGGAATTTGATCCATGTTCCATTAATGTGTTAAAATAATAAAGTCATAAATTCAAGCAGACATTTTTGCATCAATTTTGTAAAATATTCTTTATGTACCAGCTGATTTGCACCTACAATCTTCTCCCAAGTGATATCAGCTACATCCAATGTAGTAAAATGGTTAATACCATTGTATATTGGATAAAATGACGTCTCTTTAAGATGTGTCAGTCTTTTCATTATTATTATTTTCTTTGATTTACACAGAACTAGTGTATATCAAGAGAATATCCAATCATGGTGAAACTCCCCAAAAGGGTACATTGTCACAAAAACGTTAGTGGTATAACTATTGAGGTGAATTTTGAAAATGGTGTAGTGCATGGGCACATCAGTGCCTTCTGATCTGGATCTGGACTGGTCGCATTGTTGTCAGAAATAAACTAACAAATAAACAGTTTAGATTCTGATCAGAAGGCAGGGATGTGTTGGCTGATCTGGATCTAAATTGTTCTCCCAAGCAATAAATGTGTATCTTTGGAGGAAAGGGTTAACAGTTGGATTATGTTCTTTCTTTATATAAAATGGAGGTAATATGCAAAAGTGGTAATTAACTGTTTCTTTAAGTTATTTGTTTGCATCAGTGGTCTTAAAATATTGTGTTTTTCCTTCTGTCAAGCCACACACTTTCAAGTTAGACATTCAAGTAATCTGTTTGCGACTTTTATGTAAAAAATGATTTAATCATAATTTAACATAGAGGAGATAACCTTGACCTCTGTGAAAAAAACACAACATCTTCCCGCTTTATTAAATGTTCAGATACGTGCAGATACCGCAACTTAAAATAAGAATAAAATATACTGGCTGTCATTGCAAACTGTTCAGACCCTGGCTTGGTATTTTCCTTATATGCATATTTCACCGACATATTATGTCTTTGAAATAATAAAGCACCGAGAAGACAGAAACTATGTAAGGTAGGTAAACAGAGAAAACAAGGTAACCGCCTTTTTGTGCCTGAATTAATTGGCCAAGTTGGAGCCAAGTTATATTGATTGAGAGGTTTAGCTCTCAAATTCAATCCATGCAGTTTGTATATATTTTTTACAATGCAAATAAAGCAATCAAACAAACTCACGTCTATTTCGGAGTAATATTCCACAAAATACACATAGGAATGGTTCCCCAGAACACACCCACTCGTGTTGCTGAAAATATAACACAATATAAGCATGTGCATAATGACTTTCAAGCTAAGCACGCATTACCAATTTTGTAAAAACAAGCAAATTCGTTGAATTTATATCCCCCGCCGAATACTGGTTGTTACTAACATAACAGCTGAAGACATAGGGCTTTATTTCGATATTTATCATGGATGTCAAAAAAGGTGAAAAAAAAACTTCAGATATAAAAAAAAACAGAATATAAAAATAAGACTAAAAGTCTTCAAAGTGTCGAAATGAAGAACACAGTAGTAAAAATATAGCGCTTTATTTAATATAAATCCATGCAGAAGTTGCATAGAAGTGGCATGGAAACGAATACAAATCTATATGCATAGTGCATAACTTATCAAAGGGCCATAACTGTGTTAAACGGTCAGACCAGAACAAGACAAAAATATGGGCATCTTGTCTTGGTATTGATGGTTTCCATAGATTCCTGCCGAGAAAAAGCAAGGAAATAAATACTGCTCTACATGCAAAATGCATAATTTATCAAAGGGCCATAACTCTGTGTTAAAGGATCTGACTGAAACAAGATGACAATATGCGCGTCTCCTTTTTGTATTGATGGTTCCCAGAAAGTTTCATTAAAATCCACCCAGTAGTTGCAGAGAAATAGTGCGGAAACAAATTCTGCTCTATATGCATAATACATTAGTTATCAAAGGGCAATAACTCTGTGTTAAATAGTCTGACCGGAACAAGATGACAAAATGTGCATCTCATCTCAGTATTGATGTTTCCCAGAAAGTTTCATTTCAATCCATCAAGAACTTGCAAAGAAATAGAGCGGAAACAAATACTTCTCTATATGCATCATACATAAGTTATCAAAGGGCAATAACTCTGTGTTACAGTCCAACTGGAACAAGATAACAATATACACATCTGTTATGGTTCTCAGAAAGATTAATTGAAATCCATCCAGTAGTTGCAGAGAAATAGGGGAAACGAATACTGCTCTATAATATGCATAATGCATTAGTTATCAAAGGGCCATAACCCTGTGTTAAATAGCCTGACGGGAACAAGAGGGTGATATGCGCATTTCCTCTTGGTATAGATGGTTTCCAGAAAGTGTTTCATTGAAATCCATCCAAAAGTTGCACGGAAACAAATACTGCTCTATATGCATAATGCATAAGTTATCAAAGAGCCATAACTCTGTGATAAACAGTCTGACCGGAACAAGACAATGATATGTGCAGCTCTTCTTGGTATTGATGGTTTCAAGAAAGTTTCATTGAATTCCATTCAGTAGTTGCAGAGAAATAGCTGGGAAATGAATACTGCTCTATATGCATAATGCATAAGTTATCAAAGAGCCGTAACTCTGTGTTAAACGGTCTGACCAGAACAAGACGATGATATGCGCATCTCCTCTTGGTATTGATGGTTCTCAGAGAGATTTATTGAAATCCATCCAGTAGTTGCAGAGAAATAGCGCAGAAATGAATACTACTCTATATGCATAAAACATAAGTTATCAAAGGGCAATAACTCTGTGTTAAACAGTCTGACTGGAACAAGACGATGACATGCGCATCTCTTCTTGGTATTGATGGTTTTCAGAAAGTTTCATTGAAATACATTCAGTAGTTGCAGAGAAATAGCAAGGAAATGAATACTGCTCTATATGCATAATGCATAAGTTATCAAAGGGCCGTAACTCTGTGTTCAACAGTCTGACTGGAACAAGACGACAACATGCGCATCTCCTCTCGATATTGATGGTTCTCAGAAAGATTCATTGAAATCCATCTGGTAGTTGCAGAGAAATGGCACGGAAATGAATACTGCACTATATGCATAATGCATAAGTTATCAAAGGGCAATAACCCTGTGTTAAATAGTCTGATGTCAACAAGACGACGATATGCGCATCTCCTCTTGGTAAAGATGGTTTTCAGCAAGTTTCATTGAAATCCATACAGTAGTTGCAGAGAAATAGCGCGGAAACAAACACTGCTCTATATACATAATGCATAGTTTATCAAAGGGCCATAACTCTGTGTTAAATGGTCTGACCGGAACAAGACGACGATATGCGCATCTCCTCTTGGTACTGATGGTTCCCACCAAGTTTCATTGAAATCCATACAGTAGTTGCAGAGAAATAGCGCGGAAACGAATACTGCTCTATATACATAATGCATAGGTTATCAAAGGGCCATAACTCTGTGTTAAATGGTCTGACCGGAACAAGACGACGATATGCGCATCTCCTCTTGGTACTGATGATTCCCACCAAATTTCGTTGAAATCCATCCAGTGGTTGCGGAGAAATAGCGCGGAAACGAAATTCGGACGGACAGCGTGACGACGTGACGACGTGACACCGTGACGGACGGACAACGCCAAAACAATATCCCCCTCCCGATTTCATCGGCGGGGGATAAAAAATCGCTAATTGCCATTACCATTTTCTTAATATATACGATTGTCATCGCACATCTACGCATATAAAAACAGTTTAATGGGGCGTATCCAAAGGTCTGTTTGCTGGGGGCCACACAAGTTGTCGACCCCTTTACAAAATGGTGATGGGAGGGAGAAAGAGGGTGTAACTCGTCCAGCCAAACTGCACTTCTCTGCTCAACCACACTATTTTATATCACTGTTTTGGTCATTTCACTTGACTTAAAACGGTAAACTAGTGAGATGAAATTTTTTGTGAAATATCCTAGACTCTATGGGGTGTAAACTTACTACTTCAAGTTTTTTATGTGATTCTTTCTTTGAAAAACCGCCAAGGCTGCCCCAAATTTTATTTGAGTATTTCCTTGATTTTGATTTCTTAAAATAAACCAAATTTCCAGATTAACATTGTCTACATTAAAATATTGATGCTGAACCCCCGCTCCAGACTCAATGATTGTTAGATGTGTTCAAAATACACCATCTACAACAATGCAGATCATCATGATTTAGTAAATGTGAAGCTGATGCACAGAAGACCTCCCATAATAGTGCATTTAGCTTCCAAATCAGTCTCTATTACGGTTTAGATTTAAAAAGCAAGGACTCTGGAATATTCTTTACCAAACAAAAACAAAATGAGAATATAATTGTTTACTGTAGACAATCATTCATGAAAGAAATTACCAATAAATTTATAGCATGTCTTCGCATTTTACCTTGCTTCTGCAGTAATTTCTGTGCAAACCTGGTCGCCATTTTAGCCAATCAGATACTTGAGATTTGAGACTGGTTTCCATGCTCAGTTTTATAACCTTGGGCACAGTTGGTGTGCACATCACTGTTCAGGATATGGCCATGCGCACCTACCCCCTACCCAACCCCACCCCTGTTGGATTCGCCCCTGAGTTACATGTAACACATAATTACTGGCGGTAACCAGTGAGACTAATTACCCTTACATCAGTGCCCAAGGTTATAAAGCTGAGCATGGAAACCAGTCTCAAATCTCAAGCATCTGATTGGCTGAAATGGCGACTGGTCGCCATTTCAGCCAATCAGATGCTTGAGATTTGAGACTGGTTTCCATGCTCAGCTTTATAACCTTAGGACCTGGCTTATGTGAAAGCCGGATTAACATTTTGTTGGCATCAACCAGCATATACAGGGTTTTTTATTAGGGATTGGGGATGCGGCCCTAGCCTGTCAAGAGGGGAAAATTCACACGTGTTTTCCTGTTTTGTGGAAAATGATTAATCTCTTATCAAATCTCAGGGAAATACATATGTAATAATTATACACATTAACACAAGCAAACAAAACTTTTGATCTTCATAATATATTAAAAGTGACATTTCCATGATGGGTACTGTTAAAAAAACAGTTTTTAAATCTTGCCAACATGTATTACTAGTAATGACATTGCCTTTCAAATGGCCTAACAATTTACCTAACAGTGTCATTAGGGGATTCTAATGCCAGTTATTGCCAATGCCAGTAATTGTCGAAAAACTATTGGTATTTCAGTTTTAGTGGAAACTAATCTTAATTTTGTTTACCCCTGTAAAAAATGCCTGGCAAGTTTTTAACTTTTCACCGGTAAAGTCTGCACCAGACCAGACCATCTAACTGACTAGACTGGTGTGCAAAGAGTCAAGACTTTGCTGTGCAAGAGTCTATCATCACTACAATTATCTTGAATTCGTATAGTAATAGTATAGTATAGTATAGTATAGTATAGTATAGTATAGTATAGTATAGTATAGTATAGTATAGTATAGTATAGTATAGTATAGTATAGTATAGTATAGTATAGTATAGTAGTATAGTAATAGTATAGTAATAGTATAGTATAGTATAGTAATAGTATAGTATAGTATAGTATAGTATAGTATAGTATAGTATAGTATAGTATAGTATAGTATAGTATAGTATAGTATAGTATAGTATAGTATAGTAATATAGTATAGTAGTATGGTATGGTATGGTATGGTATGGTATGGTATGGTATGGTATGGTATGGTATGGTATGGTATGGTATGGTATAGTATAGTATAGTATAGTATAGTATAGTATAGTATAGTATAGTATAGTATAGTATAGTATAGTATAGTATAGTATAGTATAGTAATAGTATAGTATAGTATAGTATAGTATAGTATAGTATAGTATAGTATAGTATAGTATAGTATAGTATAGTAATAGTATAGTATAGTAATAGTATAGTAATAGTATAGTAATAGTATAGTAATAGTATAGTAATAGTAATAGTATAGTATAGTATAGTATAGTATAGTATAGTATAGTATAGTATAGTATAGTATAGTATAGTATAGTATAGTAATAGTATCGTAATAGTAATAGTATAGTAGTAGTAATAGTATAGTAATAGTATAGTAAAAGTATAGTAATAGTATAGTAATAGTATAGTATAGTATAGTAATTATAGTAACAGTATGGTATGGTATGGTCTGGTCTGGTATGGTATGGTTTGGTATGGTATGGTATGGTATGGTATGGTATGGTATGGTATGGTATGGTATGGTATGGTATGGTATGGTATGGTATGGTATGGTATGGTATGGTATGGTAGTATGGTATGGTATGGTATGGTATGGTATGGTATGGTATGGTATAGTATAGTATAGTATAGTATAGTATAGTATAGTATAGTATAGTATAGTATAGTATAGTATAGTATAGTATAGTATAGTATAGTATAGTATAGTATAGTCTATGCCCCCACCCACCCCACAATTACTCAACACTTTCAACCAAAGTATGTTAAGTACATCTGTTGTAAACATTTTCTATAGCATTACATATGAAAAACACTAACATTGAACCTTTAACAATTATTTATAAGTCTTAATTCTAATTTCAAGTGAAAAGGGCAAAAATCAAATATAAAAAAGCAAGGATGAGTTATGGGCCTTTGAAAATAAACCTGATGTAAGATAAAATAAAGGTATACAAAGTTTTAAACCTTAATTTTTAAGTCTAAAAAGGGCAGTAATTTGAAAAAAATCAAAGAGTTATGGTTCTTGGCATACATAGTCAGGGTCATGATGAGGGATAAGTTTGAAAGCTATAGTACAAGAAATATGAAAGTAACTAGCTTGCACGCAAACTTTCACCTGAAATTCTAAGTCAAAAAGGGGGCATAATTTGATTAAAAATGAAAGAAAGAGTTATGGTTCTTGGCATACATAGTCAGGGTCATGATGGGGGAAGTGTCTTAAGTTTCAAAGCTATAGTACGAGAAGTATGAAAGTAACTATCTTGCACGCAAACTTTAACCTGAAATTCTAAGTCGAAAAAGGGCCATAATTTGATTAAAAATTAAAGAAAGAGTTATGGTTCTTGGCACACATAGTCACGGTCATGATGGTAAACAAGTGTGTTAAGTTTCAAAGCTATAGTACAAGAAGTATTTAAGTAACTACCTTGCACGCAAACTTTAACCTGAAATTCTAAGTCAAAAATGGGCCATAATTTAAACAAAATGGCAATTAGAGTTATGGTTCTTGGCATACAAACTTGAATAATGATGATGAACAAGTGTTGAAAGTTTCAAAGCTGTAGTATAAGTAGTATGGAAGTTATGGGTTTGTACAGTAGCTTGCACGCAAACTTTTACCTGAAATTCTAAGTCGAAAAAGGGCCATAATTTGATAATCATGAAAGAAAGAGTTATGGATCTTGGAATAAATAGTCGGGGTCATGATGGTAAACAAGTGTCTTAAGTTTCAAAGCTATAGTAAAAGAAGTATGAAAGTAACTAGCTTGCACGCAAACTTTAACCTGAAATTCTAAGTCGAAAAAGGGCCATAATTTGTACAAAATGAAAATTAGAAGTATGGTTCTTGGCAGACAAACTTGAATTATGATGATGAAGAAGTGTTGAAAGTTTCAAAGCTGTAGTATGAGTAGTATGGAAGTTATGGATTTGTACAGTAGCTTGCACGCAAACTTTAACCTGAAATTCTAAGTAGAAAAAGGGGCATAATTTGATAAAAATGAAAGTTAGAGTTATGGTTCTTGGCATACACACTTGGGATATAATGATTAACAAGTGTTGAATGTTTCAAAGCTGTAGTGTAAGTAGTATTGAAGTTATGAGTCTGTACAGTAGCTTGCACGCAAACTTTAACCTGAAATTCTAAGTCGAAAAAGGGCCATAATTTGATCAAAATAAAAGTTAGAGTTATGGTTCTTGGCATACACACACGGGACATGATGATGAACAAGTGCGCCAAGTTTTAAAGCTGTAGTATAGGTAGTATTGAAGTTATGAGTTTGTACAGTAGCTTGCACGCAAACTTTAACCTGAAATTTTAAGTCAAAAAAGGGTCATAATTTGATCAAAATGAAAGTTAGAGTTATGGTTCTTGGCAAACACACTCGGGACATGATGATGAACAAGTGTGCCATGTTTAAAAGCTGTAGCTATAGTAGTTTTTAAGATATAGGTAGGTTGCACGTAAACTTTAACCAAAGCGGGACGCCGACGGCGACGGCGCGGCCGACGCCCAAGTGAGTACAATAGCTCGACATATTCTTCGAATAGTCGAGCTAAAAACTTGCTCATCAAATTTTTGCAGTTAAAAATAGAGAATGACACGATTTTAACAAATTCATTTACACCAGTAAAGTTTCTTAACTCCAAAATGGATTGTTTTTGTATAGAAATTATCTTTTTCGCACATTTTTGTCTGTATTTGATGGGGAGATTCGATTAAAGTGGGGAAATTTTCATCTTCGAAAGGGGAAAAAAGTTACCTATTTTGCCTGGTGACGAGGCCGTATTTCGGCGTCTGTTATATAAGGAAAAAAAACTGAATATATGTATTTTCCAAGTGTTGCTACAAAACAGCATGTCATCATCCACTTTGTTGTTAACATGGTTGTTCATATAGCCATTAAAAAGCAGTACTATCACACATTCTTCAAATTGTTTCGGTAAAAATAGAATATTTATAAATATCAATATAAGAACTGAATCAATATTTGATGATGTTCATCTGGGTATACGCCTATCCAATAAACAGTTTAGCAGTCCTGTACGAGTTACTTCCCGTGACCGAAAATCAATTCAAAACGAGGCTCTGCAGGATAGCTGAACGATCAGGCTTATGGCTTAAGCACATAATAGCTAACCTTATCCGCTATATTGCAGGTCTGCGTTCGTCGCCGGCGGTGAAAAAATAAGTTGCTGGTCTGTTATTCTAGCCAGACTTGTTTATGTTTACTATTTGTTAGATATTTAGATTTTTAATGATTTAAGAACATGTACCATTCTTGTTGATAGTAGGCAGTATGAAACGCAATTTGGACAAACATAAGCATTAATTTTACCAATTATGTACAACAATTTCTTCTTAATATCTTTTTTGCTGAAAATATATTTTACTGGTGTAAATGTTGCAAATTGCTAAGGCTAGTAATGCGCTATTATCCGGAAATCGTGATATGTCAACATCAGTAGTTGAATAGACACGCTAATCCGGAAACGAGACTCGATTAAGCCGTGAAGAGAACACTGCGACTGTCTGTTAGTTTAAGTCGTTTAGTGTTTAATGCAAGGAATAATGAATTGACACTTTTAGTCAGAAACCTTATTGTTTTATAAATTATTTTAAAAAATATCATGACGCTAATGTATTATTACTAATTCAAAGAGAAAATATATTTTTCAAAAAAGAATTTTATGATAAAAAAAAAGTTGTAGGTACATATTCCCTATTACGTTATTACAGCGAGCAATCATGTTTCCTGTAGAGCAGTCACGTGAATGGACAGGGGAGGTATCCAAATAAATTCATCGAATTATTGGAAAGGCGTATAAAATATTGGACTGTTAAAAGCAAGTGTTCTGGAAAATAACTTAAATGTTTTCCACATGCAGTCCAGAAATGCAATCCTTATATAAACCTTTCACGATGTATGGCAAACAATTTTTTTAATGCTTTATGTCAATTACTTTACTAAATACAAAATGTATAACAAGACTGTGATTTCGGTGAATATTTTACATAAATTTGCAATAAATGGTGAGTGGGGATTTGTTTCTCTACTTCAAGGAAAAGCACTTACCCCCATGTTCTTGTTAATTATAATCTCTTTACAATTTGGACAGGGAACTGGTTGCTCTAATACTTCTTTTATCTTTCTGTTTTCTTCTTTTGCTTTCAATTTTTCTTCCTTTTTTTTCTTTTGTTGCTCTTTCTTAATTGAATCTTGCTCAAGTAATTTTTGTCTGAATGCTTCTATCCTCAGCTTTCTATTTTCTTCTATTTCTTTATATTTTTCTCTATATCTTTGCTCTTTACAATTTGTAGAGGGAACCAGTTTCTCTAATAATTCCTGCTTGCTTTTTTCTTTCATTGCTTTCAATTTTTCTCTATATCTTATCTCTTGCACGCTCACTTGCTCCAGTAATTCTTGTCTGAATGCTTCTATCCTCAGCTTTCTATTTTCTTCCATTTCTTTACATATTTCTCTATATCTTTGCTCTTTACAATTTGTAGAGGGAACTGGTTGCTCTAATACTTCCCGCTTTATGTTTTCTTCCATTGCTTTCAATTTTTCTGCCTCTCTTTTTCTTTCCCGATAATTATATTGCTTGTTTAATTTGTTGTCTTTTATTGCTTTCAATTTTTCTTCCTTTTTTTCCTTTTGTTGCTCTTTCTTTATTCTTTTTTGCTTCTGTAATTCTTGTCTAAGTGCTTCTATCCTCAGCTTTCTATTTTCTTCCATTTCTTTATACTTTTCTCTATATCTTTGCTCCAGCTTTCTTTTTTCTTCCATTGCTTTCAATTGTTCTGCCTCTCTTATTCTTTCCCAATAATTATATTGCTTGTTTAATGTGTTGTCTTTTATTGGCTTGTTTAATATGTTGTCTTTTATTGGTTTGTTTAAATGGTTGTCTTTTATTGGTTTGTTTAATTGGTTATCTTTTATTGGCTTGTTATATTTGTTGTCTTTTATTGGCTTGTTTAAATGGTTGTCTTTTATTGGTTTGTTTAATTGGTTGTCTTTTATTGGCTTGTTTAATTGGTTGTCTTCTATTGGCTTGTTTAATTGGTTGTCTTTTAATGGCTTATTTAATTTGTTGTCTTTTATTGGTAACTCCGTTTTACAGTCTCCCTCTGGCACCTGGTAATAATTATGATCATGAACAAATGCTGTTAATATTTCACTCCCTTTCCAGAGATATATATTTGTCTCATCTTTATGAGTGATGATGCTATTGTCAAGATGCGGATTATGAGTACAGGTACTCTGTTCATATTCACATATGTTTTCTTGACAGTGGTTTAAAGCGGGGGTCTTATCTTGGACATTTTCTATCTTTATTTGTGTAATTTGTGTTTGAATTTCTAAATCATTACAATCAGTGAAATTTCCATTTGTTAAAATCTGGCTTCGAGTTTGCTTTTGCCCTTGTAATAGGTCTGATGGCTGATGTATGATTTCTGTTTGCATGTTTGACAAGGTTGCTGTTTCAATTTGCTTTAGCCCGTGTAAAAAGTCGGACGTCTGATCTATATTTTCCATTTTAATTTGATTTTGTACAGAGGATAAGTTAACTGACTGGTTAATGTCATCCATTTTATTTTCTGCATTGTCAGATTTATTGAATTCCTCATTCAAAGTTCTATTTGTATCATGGAACAATTGTATTTCAGAGGGAAGTTTACCATTAGCTACAGTGCTTCTTTCCATATTCTGATGTATATATGAGTCTATATGATCCAAAATATAAACTGTACCATGTATATTCAGAAACTGCTTCTTTTTAGCATATTCCGCATCACTGTCTTTAGTACACGTTACTATTGTCAAATTTTCTGGTAAACACAATTGCGTTCGTGATTCACCGCGATCATATATAAATACAGACTCACCTTGACAAAGATTTAAACTACTTAAATTCTCTTTTCTTCTGTAATATAACACTTTTCGTGAAGATACATGAAAGTGAGAATGGTCAGTAATGAGTGTGGAATTTACATCATTCATATCACTGTTGTTAGATAACAACTGTTCATCATAATTTTCTGCTAAAGCCTCGTGTTTAATACAGATATCTGCTGTTACAAATGACGACAGCGGATTTGTAGTTTCCGATGTACATGTAGAAACCTCCACTTCAAACAAATCCAGTGATAAATGATCATCCATGATGTCCAATGCTTCAAGTGTTATGTCTGGCATAACTAATGGTTGACTCACTCAGCAAATAAATTAAGTTAATTTAATGCACTTCATATTACACCATATTGTAAAACTGCTCAATATTACTCTGTGTAGTCTGTAAACATGGTAATGTTTTTCTGAGAATTCTCTGAAATAAACACCAAAACTTAAATTAGAAACAAGAGCAAAACGGAAACAAATGCATACACAACTGAAAACAAGTTTTGGAGAGGGTTATACCACACAGACACCCCCAACTCCTTACCCCCTTTATCCCACCCATTGAGATGATCAGTACCAAAATATATATCCATTAAATAAATAACTAGATGGATGTTCAGCTCAGCGCTTGTGTCGCCCTCTGGTACTATGTCGGAATAATTATGCATGTACGAAAAGGGGCATAATGTTATCTTGGCCCAAACAACTTGACATCATCATGAGCGTATTGTCATGAGGAATATTGTATGAAAGTTTGATAAAGAACAAGAGCTGTCACTTGAAATT
The DNA here is from genome assembly GCA_038501625.1 of Corbicula japonica. Classification (NCBI taxonomy): domain Eukaryota; kingdom Metazoa; phylum Mollusca; class Bivalvia; order Venerida; family Cyrenidae; genus Corbicula; species Corbicula japonica. The sequence goes on from JAZAYU010000174.1 coordinate 178,256, forward strand.
GACATATGCCCACGAAATGCAGCTTTGAAATCCAATTGGTATACATATGTAGTAAAAATATGCCTGTGGAAGTTAAATAGTAAAGAGTAAGGGCCTATAACCCTTGCAACAAGAGGATCCATAGGGTCGCTCACCTGTCAACAAGCAAAAATGTGACCACTAAAGTGTTAACAAGAAAATTCTATTTTTAGTAACAGTGACCATGACCTTGGACCAACAGACATGGGTATTAACTCTACAAACTGCCTTGTCATAGTTTACATTTGTGTCAAGTTATTTTGAAATCCAATGAGAAATAACAAGTTTACAGCCAGTGCAAGATTTTTCTGTTTTTAGTAACAGTGACCTAGTTTTTGACCCCAGATGACCTATATTCGGAATCGTCCAAGTAATTACTGTGACATAGGTCATAAAAAATGACAAAATTTACCCTGTAAAATCTTCCAGAGCAAAGTTCTTAATATTGCATAACACAGATCTAAGCAGGAAAGTTCATCAGGTCATTGTCCAGCAACTGGAGCATTAATAAACTGGTAAACATCATATGTAGCTGAAGACCGGTAGAAATATTGGATTTTGACACTTGAATTTTCACTCTGCTACTAAAATTTTTGTTTCAAATTTTATCACCAAACAACCAGTGAATGAATTGTTCAGGAAAGATTGAATTTTAAGATGGTAAAAAGCTTGTGTCAAAAGCTGGTTGATAACTGTAGAAAATCAAAGGTTAAAAACAGAATTTAAAAGAATTACGGTTAGGGTGAGGTGAAAAGGCCCATAACTCGGCCAAAAATAAGCCGACCAGAAATTACTTCAGAAATGGACATCTACCCTTGGTGACAAACACTCTTGTTAAGTTTCAATGAAATCCCTACAGCGGTTTTAGAGATGGTTAGGGTTAGGGTTAGGTAAAAAGGCCCATAACTCAGCCAAAAATAATCCGATCAGAAATTCCTTTGGATATGCACAACAAGTCTTGGTGACAATAACTCCTGTGAAGTTCCAATGAAATCCCTCAAGCGGTTTCAGTTAACGTTAGGGTTAGGGTTTAAGGTTAGGGTTAGGGTTTGGTAAAAAGGTCCATAACTCGGCCAAAAATAATCCGATCAAAAAATCCTTCGGATATGCACATCTACGCTTGGTGACAAACACTCCTGTGAAGTTTCAATGAAATCCCTCAAGCGGTTTGGGAGAAGAAGCGAAGAAAAGATTTTGCTTAAAAGGGCCATAACTCAGCCAAAAATAATCCGAGCAGAAACTCCTGACGATATGCACAACTAGGCTTGGTGACAAACATTCCTGTGAAGTTTCAAAGAAATCCCTCAAGCGGTTTCGGAGGAGAAGCGAGGACAAGATTATTTCGGACGGACGGACGGAAAGACGGACGGATGGACAGTGCGATTACTATATGCCTCCCTTCGGGGGCATAAAAATTAAGACATAGCAAAGTAATAGTAATGTTTAGTTTATGGTGTAAAAATGCAAGTACAAAATGGGGCATAACTCCATGAAATGTGTCCTTGACCTAAAGAATGTGGCATAATCACAAGCATGTTGTCATAAGCAATATAATTTGAAAGAATCTTGAAGAAATTTAAAGAAATGGAAAAGTTATAATCAACATTAATTTTTCATGTGAAATTACAAATACAAAATGGGGCAAACTCCACATTAAATGTGACATTGACCTTAAGAATTCGGCATCATCTCAACATTTTTGTCATAAGCAATATAATTTAAAAGTTTCATGAAGAAATATTAAGAAATGTCAACGGGAACCAGGTAGCGGTTAATTAGAGTTATGTTCTCCTGATAGCCTCGTTTTCAGTGAGGCAATGAATTACTACGCGACGGTGTAAATAGGCAACGTTACCATAATGTAGTCAGTGTTTATTTATTTTTCGATCCGTCTTTTTTAATAAATACATGTTTATGTATTTGTGTTTTCATTAAAATTTGTCATAACGAAATTCCCATAATAACAGTTAAACATGTCTAAATCTTTTGTAACTAATGAGAAAAAGGTTATGACGTCTGTCCCTTAAATGGATGGTGTTTCAACTGTTTACAACGTCACAAGAACGCTTTCAATTTTTTACTGAAAATGAGCGATGTTACACGATAGTACGGGAGGCTTTTTTGTAAATAAATGTTGACAAAGAAACAAGCTAACCGTTTTGTATGTTTTTCCTATTTTAATTTTACCAAATAAATAATATTTCGCACATTCTCCGTGTAACTTTGTCCTATAGCGCGTACTGACGACGTTACCATTTCTATATCCGATTCTTAAATGCAGTCCAGCAGGGCGTAACTCCGCCCATTAGTGACGTAATTTCTATCCCAGAGTTCGTTGCGCACGCTGTAAATGAAATCGAGGCTGTCAAATCTTAGCGGCTGCTGTATAAAAGTTTCTGAAACTGCCAGTTATATTTTCGTTGTCCCTTCTCAACAGTAAGATATTTTTGTCGAATTTAACCTGGCCACTTAAACGTTTCATTATTTTCCAGGTCAAAGATGGTAAACTGGCTATTTTACATAGAATCGCTTTGTTTACGTAACAACGTGATAGGCCTAATAATGTTTACATAACAAATGGCATGAAAAATTGGGTCACTTTCTTATTGCAAGTATTCTAAATACAAAATAATCCAGAAAACATCATTTGGCTTTTTTGCGTTTTTTTTTGTTTTGTTACCTTTTTTCTTCTTGACTGTTTTATAAACACTTTAACATGATGGCAAACTACTGGCAAAGCTCTTAAAGGGTATTTGCATATCAATAACCAGTTGTTTGCAGTACATCAGGTGCCTAGAGATGGATATTGTTTTTTCCACTGCATTAGCTTTGCTTTGCACAGAAATCTGGACAGTTCTAAAATATTTAGAAATCTTATTTGTTACAAAATTGCCAATGCATGGCCAACTTGGCAGGAAAAAGTTAAATTGTTCCATGTGGATTTTTTAACTGCAGATATTTACAAATTTGGTATGCTGGATAAACAATGATGGGCTGCAGCTTGTGAAGTTGAGGCTGCCACACAGCTTTCAACTTGCCAAATAAAAGTATTTGTACAAGGCAGAAACAAGTTAGGTCAAGTAACATATTCAGATAAAACTTATGGTACAAATGAGTCAAAGACAATACACTTACTTCTAAGGAATGAACATTTTTCATTCTTAGAAAAGGTGATGCCAGAGAAATCAGTATCTAATGTCATCAACAATGCTTTAAAAATCTGTCAAATGAATAATTGAAAAGCTGCACGTATAAGATTTCATGTTGCCTATTTTGATTCTAGCTTCACCCTCATACATGTGGTATCTATGCTGGGTTATTAGCACCCAGATATTCACAGCTGGAATTTTGCAAATGTCTATAAGACAATATCAATTATCATGTACTTAAATTTAGTGCACCAGCAATTGATCATTTGTCAAAAGATATTTAAGCTTCTGTAAATATCATTTATTTCTACTATCTGAAAATAACATGTGTATTTTGAATTTTATATTTTTGATAAGTATTACACCAACAGAGCAGTGTTTATTATATATATACATGCGTTATTCAGAATACAGCCATAAACAATTTCTTTAGATCTGTCATTTGCATGTTATTTTCTATTTCTCTGGAGCAAAATTAATGTAACTATGCAATTGCAAAATTCCAGCTTCTGGTTTTCAGAATTTGTGAATTTCATTTAATTATGATTAGTGCAATTTTTATCCATCCATCATTATTTTATTCTACAGAATGTAGAATAAATGCTTTGAAAAAGGTTATAAAATGTTTATTTGTAATGTCATAAGGCCATAGAAAATTAATTCCTAGATTCTCATCCCCGCCCGCCCCTCGAAAATCACTCCGCCCGAACGGTTTTTTTTTAAATAAAAATATGTACATCAAAATTTACCTTACGTTCATTTTTATTTAACGTTATTTTAATAATAGCATTTTTGTACAATGTTCTTAATTCTTATAATGAAAAAGAAAGTTGTTAAAACTTCAATGTTCGCATTTCATCATCTTCCCGAAATACGCAGGGCTCACTACGGAGCTTCGTCGCATTTAAATTAAATTTTAATAACACATAGACTAATATGAACGAAGTATATTTCTGACCGTGCAACGATTGACGTATATTTCTGACCGTGCATTTTAATTTACAATGTTTATAATATTTATAACGAGTGATAAATGATATGAACGACGAATATTTTTAATCATGCGAATACCTTGTCCCTAAAATATCCGAGAATTATTACATTTACATTGACTAAAATCATCCAGTTTACAACTGCTATGAACATCTATTGAACACCTGGTCATTGACCGCTTTGATCTAAAATGTCAGCGATGCTTGTGTTTTTAAAATCAATTTTTAAACCGTCAATTAACTGGAATGATTTCATTTCTTAATCAGCTGATTGTTGACAGCGTATGTGTGATAATTATAGCTTATATCTGATCATGTTGTGTTTTATCTGCAGTACCGGCACTTCGCCGAATTAGCAGTTTGCAACTAATCTATTGCGACAGCCATCACATTTTTTTCAGCAATGTTGATTATACAACAGTAGGATGTTTATTTAACAACGATGGAGTTAATTGCTTGACAAAGGTAAGCAGAAATTTCAAAGGAAGAAATGTCTGGCATGTGTTGACGTATTCTGGGCTTTCAATTACGGACGTGTCAATAAATGTACATGTTTCTAAATTTTCGGACGATCTTTTTTTAAATAAAAATTCTCGTCTCTTAATATTCATTCAGCCAGAAAAATATTTTTTCCGCCCGAAGACTTAGATAAAATACGGTATATAAATTTAGTCTTTATTTTAAAATTATAGTAATCACTTATACAGCAACAAATTCTTATATATTGCCAATATATAGATATGTTCACAGTGAGAATGAAAAAATAAAAATTAAAAAATAAAACCCGCCCACCCGCCCCATTTTTTCCCAAAATTAGGATGAGAATCTAGGAATTAATTTTCTATGGCCTAATGAAATATATTTTTTTTTAAAAGAAAAAAAAATAAAAAAATAGGCAACTGCGCCATCTTCGGGTCCCGAGTGTGAAAGCAGGAGGGACTTCTTTTTTATGGAAAGACATTTTTGTGATATGTTATATGTACCTGCTGGAATGTTTTATGCAAACAATAGTTAGTTTTCAACCTAGCTACAAAAGGTTAGTATTTATACCCTATTATTCAACAAAGCTTGAGCTCGTGTTGAGGCTTTGCCTTAGTTCATATTAGATTTGGATAGATTTGTGTATTTGGGTATTTCGTGCTGCCGCATTTTCAGTTAATTTTTTTTTGGTCAAAGAAACAATATACCAGGACCCGGATGCTTTGTCCACCTAGATAAATGTATTATCTATTATGATGCTTTTTTTTAGCTTAACTAATGGAAAAATAACCAATAAAACCAAAATTTATGAATGAATATTTCATTAGGAAATAGGCATAGCGCGGTTGTCTCCCTTGCTACCTTGTCATGGTGAACATTTGTGCCAAGTTATTTTGAAATCCATCCATTCATAACGAAGTTATAGCCCGAACAAGAAAATTCAATTTTAGAAATACAAGAAAACGTACCAAACGCACCCCAAATTCTATTATTATTATGGATTATAACAGAATTTTTTGTACGAAATTCTTCTTTGTCGCTGGTACTACAAATGGTGTATTTCACTAAAGGGACACAACTGTTATCAACATGGAAAACAATAAAACACAAAAGACGGACAGTTTAGACTTTCACACAGTCATTGCATAAAATGAGTTGGCACATAACTCTATTAGTAGCTAACTTGCTGTTGTGTGACCTCACAGTTTTTTTTCCTTTCCTATTTAAAATATTTGGTAGTGTTTTACTTAAAAGCAAATGAAGACATACGGACTGACATTGAAAACAAAACACAACTATTTGTTTCTGGAATATTTTTGCGTGTAAAATAATCAATAAGATGCCGCTGGGCCTAGCGAGTAATTGTCGACGGTGAACAATGCATCCGACGAGCGATTTCACGTCAAGACATCCCTTCTGGGATTATCCAAACCTCATATGTCGCTGGTTGTCTGAAAGCCTTTGCATAATATCACATTTGTGTTGAGTAACACTTGAAACTGAAGATGGGATTTCTGCAGCCGTAAGTAAAGGTAAAAAATGAGCCTTTTTGAGGTTATTCGTGCATGTCTATATACCAAAACGAAAATTTCGTGCGTTTGTACGGGGGTTACTGATGGAGAGAAAGTTTTAAAAAATCTGTGGACCATAAATAAATTGGTTACTTATTGATTTAAAAACACACCTAGCTTTCCCAATTTATTAAACTTTTACAACATCAAAAATATTCCAAAAAATAACGTGTTGCGTTTTCATTGGCAGTCAGTGTACTATGAAAGAAGGCATTAGAACATTCCCTCAGAGGCAAACTCTGAAACACGGAGACTCAAAATTGATAAGCAGCCACCTAAGGGAGTGAAAAAATGGGGCTGCTTTACACATTTGTGAAAATTTATACTAAGTAGCGCTTAACCCGGGGCTAGGCGGCTTGGACAGTAATATGCATTTCCATTACTGCCCATGATCAAGTTTAATGAAACCGATCCTGCCACATTTTAATATTTGTCGTGTTAAGTTTCTTAAATGTTTCGATTTCATCTATTTAACATATTTATTTAAGAAATAACCGGGCGGAGTTCCGATGCGTAAAGATATATCAAGAAGTGCGTAGCCCCGAATGATATATATCTACGCAGCTAAACGACGCCCCGTGATTTATCCTGTGATAAATCACCGGAAGCCTTTGATTATTTCAATTCTAGCACGACATATCTGACCTTACAAGCGAAATAATTTTAACTCAGTGTTAGCGCGTTGTTATAAAGGCAAATGGGTAATAAGGTCGGCCATTAGTGTTTATTCCCTAAACATCTCCATGGTTCAAAAACTGATAATTCAAAGATTGAATAACAAACTTGAATACATGTCTATCCAATCGTGCATCCAGCACTCTCCAGACGTCATTCGAACCGTATTTGCCATCCAAACGGTTTAATATATACCTACGTCAGGGAATAACACATGAACAACAGAAATTACTTAATTAACGTCGTTAATATGTCGCGTTAATATAACCTTAACATTGCCCCAAAATAGCGGAAAATTATTATATGGCATTGCCGCTTAAAGGTAACACGTAATTTATTTAAAAACAATGTAATTTATTGAAAACAAGAAGCGCCGCAATGCGACGAAAGCAGGTTTTCAACGAGCTAGTATTGATATGACAGGAAATATAAAGAAAAGATGACAGTGACATAAAACAAAACATTAAAAACTCATTTCAACATACCATTATCTACTAGCTTGAATCCAGAACCTGAATTTCTATTTTCGCAAAAGAGACCTTGACCTTAATCACAAAAATAAAATATATAGCTATACATTTAAAGTTTAGCATCAACAGGTCACAGCTTGTCAAGTAATTACATGGAAACTGAATTTCCATTATTAGAAACAGTGATCTTTACCTTAATAACAGTCACCTGGGTAGCAATCCGAAGCTGCCTCTTGATATAGGGTACCAATAAACCAAGTATTGCATCAGTAGGACAAAGTAAACTCAAGTTTTTGACCAGAAACTGGATTTCTATTTTAGCAATGGTGATCTTGATCTTGATCACATATACCTGGGTAGCAATCTGAAGCTGCCTCTTGATGTAAGGTACCAATACACCAAGTTTTGCATCAAAAGGCCAAAGTAAACTCAAGTTATTGAGCAAAAACTGAATTTCTTTTTTGGCATCAGTGATCTTGACCTTAACCACAGACATCTGGGTAGCAATACCAAGATACTTCTTGATTTAGCTACCAACACACCAAGTTTGTTATCAATAGGCCAAAGCAAACTCAAGTTATTGAGCGGAAACTGAATTTCTATTTTCAGCAACAGTGACCTTGACCTTGACCACAGACATCTGGGTAACAATCCCAAGCGACCTTTTGATATAAGCTACCCACATACCAAACTTATTGAGCGGAAACCAAAAGTTGACGCCCGCCCGCCGACTTCAGCATTACAATTACTAGTTTTAGTTGAAAACCTGGTTAAACATTAATGTAATTCATTTAAAAGGATATATAGGTTATGAACCACTAAATATTGGTGACCAGGCCCCTAAATAATTAGGCAATTTGCGGACCAGTAACAGGAAGTCAAGCCAGATTAGTAGAAAATGAAAATTAATATTTTAAAAAGAACATTATTTTGATAAAATATCATGAATTTGTAGTAATTTGAATACAAATCGTATGAAATTGACAATGAAAACAAGTGCAATTCAACTTTACAAATAGCTGTCATTTTGACAGAATGTAAACAAAGTTCCGCGGAGACCGGGGAGGGGGGATACACTTCGGGCTAAAATGGCGAAAAAGTTTAGTGGTCATGCTATGGTAGAATTGGTATTTGACGGTGTCCTAAAGTTGGTTCGCTTGAGAACTGTTAGATTTGAAGGGCTTGACCCAATAGTAATGGAACTCTATGGAAATTGAATTGGTGGATTGTAACCTAAAGGTGTAAGACCTGTAAATAGACCTCTATATATAAAACTATAGTATACATGACATGTTTCAAAAGGCTGGCAATCATAGCTGGTACCATTTGAATAAGGGCTAACTTACATGCTTTTGAAGCTTAGTGTTTCTGCTGTCCATTTCCAGCAAGAAAAGTAGTTCATGTATCAATTAACAGATTTAACACCTTGAAACCGTTTGTCTGTTTTTTTCACTTCTGTGTGAAATTCAAAACTGTTTTACATATGCCATCCTAAAACCAGTGCCTTTTTTCATAAACTGCATTTCCAAAAATAAATTTGCTATCAGTGTGCCAGTAAAAGCATGTCATTTACTAAACATGTTCCTTTCAGGCCAGACTAGCCATTTAATGCCCCCAAAGGCAAAAAATGGGACTATTGTCAGCCATAGTCTAGCCCGAGTAGGAACATCCGGTGGACTATTTACAAATAATTAGCCTCAAAGCCTAAACCAGTGTCCATTTTTCAGCGGCCATTTTTTAAAGTTATTTTTTTTTCTAGATATTTAAACGGTCTCTACGATACATAAAATTTTAAACCATTTTCGATGTTCGTCATAAATAAGCAAGCCGCTACTGAAATAAAATTTCCCACGAAAAAATGTTTTCTTCGGATCAATGTTTTTCATTATTATAAAAAGAACGCCGGCATTATTATTGACATATTATAATGGACCAAACTTGAACTTTGAAGGGTTACACCGGTTAACAGCGGCACCGGACGTGATCACTTTAGACAAAGCCGCCCGTCTAAAGCTTGAGCATGCTATTCCGTTTCCCCTATTGGCAAGTAAAGTCTTCTAAATTTTGGTGAAACAATATTTGAACTTTTTAGTAACATCAAATCAGAAATTGAGCTGATCTTTAACGACATTATCTATTATATAAACATACGAATGTTGTATTTTCTACAGGGTATAGAAATAATGTTATGAATCTTTTTTTTAGAAAGTCACGTAAAAGCAAACATTCACAGCAAAATATTATTTGCTTAATAAGTTGAACTGATACTTTATTTGAATAAAAAAACTGTTCAGGATGATCCCATATATGAAATAGATTCAATCCGTTATATTGATTTTGTTGTGGTCTTAGAGACTAACGAATATCCGACTTTGGCGGGAAAGGCTGTCTGTAAACAAAAGTTTACAAAAAGCTAGTCGGTCATTAGAAAAAAACTTTTAAATCTAGAGTTTATGTTCAACAAAAATTTTTTGTCAATGTCCTACGGTGGGGGATGAGCAGCCTGACACGGACTCAAAAATATTATATTTACAATTCTAATCTTTAACAATTTCGTTAGAATGCTGAACTTCAACATGTAATATTGCTGGTTCTCGCACATTTCCGGGTTTTGTTTGTTTTAATGATGTCAATTTCGGTGTATGCCATGTTAGATGTAATTATGCGGGTTTAAAAAAAAAACCAACTTGTGTCCATGCGTTGACTTTGAAAATTGATGAAAACTTCTACCCATGTGTTAACATTAAAAATTTTCTTTCTTGTGGTATAAATCACCAAATATACGGTCGTGAAATAGAAGAGGCTTATAACAAAAGAGGAGATGTTTTAAACAAGCATTTAGTACGAAAAGAATGCTCGGAATTTTGCTTAATTGTCATAATATTGTGTTTTAAAGAGAGATTTTGCTTTTTTTTAGATTTCCAGTGCAAATTTTGTAAAGGTGCTCAGAAGTAAACGGAAGTTTTCCGAATGTGAGGTGACCATTGTTTAAAGGCAGTCGCTACAGTTTTTATTAACGAGTATTAAACTACTGTACCACCGTCTAAATGCAATGTATAATACACAGTTCACGGTCCAATCTGGGTTTTACCAATGTATAAAAAACAGTTCACGTTCCAAGATATGACTTATTCGGACATAGCTCGTTTCGGATACGTATGTGGATTATTGGTTAAATTTTGGCATAGGTTTTAAATTCGCGCACTGGTCCGAGCGCCAAATACGCGAAAATTAAGCCATCGCTAAATAAAATGAAACCATAGTAGTTATTAATGATGTACACTATATACCTTTAAGTCTTTTTGTTTATACATAATTACCCCTCCCCCTTTTTTGAAATTGTAATTTTGAAAAAATTAACACGGTAACCTACTTTTTTCTTTTTTATTATATGTTTGTTATACATTGGTAAATATATGGGTAGTATATGGTGAAATTCTATTATGTTAAATTTAAGTAAACTTAAAAACATCCCTTAGAATGAAAAGATTTGACGATAAATTCTTTGTAGTAAATTAGGTAATAATTATTTTTTTATATGTGTTTCATTATTTGTATTGCAATAATTAGCAATTTATTTGTAATTTAGAATGTTTTAACTAAAAAAAAGAACTATTTATTATATTCTTGTAATACATTCTAAGATTTTATGCCGACAAAGAAGTATATGAATCGTAAAAATTGTTCAAAATGTGACATCTTCGGTATCTAATAAAAAACAAGTTTCCCCGGTAAGGTCCCATTTTTATTTGGTTTTTAGACTGGCGCATTGCGCATGCGCCAGTCTTAACTAACGATGCCGTGAACTCTGCGACGCGCAGTCCTGAACTTCGGGTGTATCATTGCGACCACGAGAGTGTATCAAGTAAGTGGTCACCGCGAGAGCAGGCCGAAATGTTCTGCACAAGTGTGAAGCACAATGCAGCACACCATTCCACGAATCTTGAGCGATTCGTAGTAAGTTTCCGTGTAATTTTGGAGCATCCATGCCAAAAATTCCATCGAACAAATGTAGAGTGAAATCATGACCAGCTACGGTAGTGAACAAGCAACTGGATACGCGTGAGTAGTTTAGTTGCGCCTGAAAGAAGTCGTAGTTGTGTGGCATAAAAAGTAGTGCATTTTAAGAAAATAAAAATATTTCGAGAAGGAATGCGAACTTTGAAAGATAATGCTACAAATAAAACAAGAAAACAATTTTATGTTGTTGTTTGAACAACTTTTAAAGGGTATTAGAAGAACGATTAAAAACAAATCTGTCACGTGACCAGCGGGAGATAACGTGGGTTGCCATTTTGGTTAGGATGGATTAGTTGTGGATCGAGATTTTGCTCAGCATTAAGGACCGGGCCGAGCTATCATAACGGTTGTTGCGCTCGACAACCGTTAACAAGCTTTGATTTATTTCGAACAAGCGTTAAATTCGCCGACATCCGTTTTTTTCAAAATCGACATGTCATAATTTTCTGTTTCTTGCATTGTAAACACAGGTCGCAACATTCGCTGCCTCGAGTATTTTAGGGTGTGACTTTACATACAAGCTATCTGCCAGTTATAATTAACTGTAGTAAAAATAGCCTGTAGAGAGTGAGTCACTGCATTACAGCAGACGATAGAATGAAGACTCCCTTTGCACTGATTATGAACTTCTATTTTTCCTTAAAGGTCCATTTGAATTTCTTTACGTCTTGTACTTATTCCTCTTTTTTTTTGTTTTTGTGTTCTTTAATTTAAATTCATATTTTCCTATTTGTTGTAAAAGACAAGCAGTACAACACTAAATATTTCATTCATAACTTTAGCCAGGAATGTTTCTATTATCACAACATAAAAAGATAATGTCACAAAATTAATTTGCGATCCTGTTGTAACCTATGAAGCAGCAGATATCTGGTCTGTTTGCTGATACCAGGCTATTGTTCTATCTTTGAAAAAGGAGGGAAACTTTTGTAGATTCTTTATAGAAAACTATTATGTGTTGAATTGTTTATAATATTAAAGGAAACATTATTATAAATGGCAGATTCTATTGCAAAGGAAATAATTTAGGCAAAATAGAGCACAGAGGATAAAAAGCTAAACATTTCATAACTCTGTGAGATTAAGCTTCAGTCTTATAGTACATGCTTTCTTGCTGCTGAATGTAAACATTAGCACGTGCTTGTGTTTACAAACGCCGTGTTTTATCAGTTAGACACACCTCCCGGGAAATTCAAATTCAAAATTTTCTGTCTGACAGTTTTAAACTTTTTCTGAGAGTCACCTTTATAACTAATATTTCACTTAAATTTTTAGATGAAATGTTTAAAAGGCTTACAATGTACATCTGTGAAAAATTTCAAAAAAAAATGTTCAGTAGTTTTTTTCAAATTTTGAAAAAAAAGGGCTCCTTGATGTGTAACATACATTAAATTATAGAAAAGCCTGCCCAAGCGCCATCTTGAGGTTTATATAGTCCTGTTGCCCCTTAGACTCTTTCTCCGTCGTTATCAGAAAATAATAGTACAGCGTCAGACATGCGCAGTGAAACAGTCAAGTTGCCCCTTTAAGGTACGTGCGCCTTGTGCATTTCATTGTTGACCCTACTCAGTTGTGGCGGAGCCTGATCATCGTTATTCTAGCAAATCTTAAGCACTAATCATACGCTCCTGCATCAAAAAGACCCCCAACCTAAAAGTGGAAAACCTAATTTCCTTGCATCAAAATACAAGTACCTGCATCTATTGAAATCCCTGAATATACTGAATTATTTGCTAATGTTGATGATAGTAACTGTCACAAAGTTTAACGGAAAAAAAACACACATAGTTTCATATGTTTAAAGTAATGATATCTGTGCAGGGCAAGTTCGATTCAACCAGCGCGCCAGTCTTTCAACGCTCTCAGCGCTTTGATTCATTGCATGACATCATGTTCTTGACATAGACAAAGTTTGAATGAAATCTATTATTGGGAAAATTTTTATGAAACTGTAGCGACTGCCTTTAAAGTAAACCCAAGAGGTCAGCGATTTTGCAATTTGTTTGCGATTTCCAGTTGCAATTTCGGTGAATGTTCTCAGAAGTTATCTGATGTTTAGCGAATGTGACAAGACCATTGATTATAGTGAACATAGGAGATCAGCATGGGCAATTTTTTAATTCTAAAATCATTATCGTAGTCAATGGGGCGGCGTTACGCTAAAAGACAGTCATCAATACGCTCAATTAGCTGCGGACGAAAGAGATTAACGACTAGAATGGCCACAGGAGGTTAACTGCACTTTATGATTACACGTTCAGCGTGGTATATTCAATAATGATTTTGTTTATAGAACTTGTCTTATATCAATTTATAGGATAAATGGCGACGCGTTTTCTCAGTTTTGGTGTCTAATATTGACAAGTACTTCGTTAATCAAGTATGTTAAAAAATCATTTCAATTCATAATTACAAATGTAGTTGTTATCAGCTAATCAACCTATTATTTTTGCATCTCTCGAGCGTACAATTGGAATGTTAAAACCGGAGCTGCAAGAGTTTAAAATGGTTTGATAACTACCCATCTATTCATTAGTTATGCACATTACATTTTATCTTTGTTCGCAATTATTCATTCAGAGGGACATTTATATACAATGCTTTTTCTCAAAGATTTGCATAAAAGTGCCTAGTTTTGAGCTTGATGCACAAAAACTGGCCTGTTTTTGAGATCTATCTATTTCCCTGTTCTTTTGATATCCAAGTTGGAGCACTAACTACGATGTGGTATTTTATGTTTTTGAAATGCTCAAAAGTCTTTTACAGGCTCAATCAAACCAAGCTTGCAATTTTTACATATTTTTCGTCGTCGGTGGTTTTCAAAGTGACATTTTTATCTATTTTAAGAAAAAACTTAAACGACTGTTTTAAAATAGAAACTTGGTAACCATTCTATACGTGCATCTGTATTTTTATCATTTAAACTTTAACTATTAACTTTATGTTACAAAAATTCCAACGCCATAATATTCCAAACATGCCTTTGAATATATGCATTTTCAACGAAATACAAATTGATTTATTTTGATTCCCATATTCCCTCTCATACCCGCATCTATCCATGCGTTCTCTTCTTGGGATCAATAGTGAACGGTTGGACTCGTCGCAGTTGCAATCCAAATTGAGTTTAACTTCTAAAAGATTTCCGGGGATACCCCTGACCCCAGTGTCTGGTTCCCCATACACATGAAATATAACGAATCTGAACTCGGTCTTGGGATACTAACAAATAACATTATTTTGACAAGTACAGCACGGTAGACAACAAAAGCAATATCATTTCTATGTAAGGGCGATCTACTAGAATATACTGCAAGCAATGCAAAATCAGCCTATAAAGTAGAGACATAGTTGTGAAGAATTTTCAGAAAAGTGGCATAACGACAATTTCTTTGATGATAGATTAATTTAAATACAAATAGTGCTTCATGAGTTTCTGTAATATTTTCAGAGAAAATCGTTCAAACAAAAACAAAAGATATAAGCAACATAAAGCTTAAATGAAAATAAAAAATGCATCAACATCATAATTTATTGTTAACTGTCTTCTAACGCTCACCAACTTCAAGTTTCACGAGATCTGCTGACCCAAATAAAACTACGCTTTTTGAATGTTTGTAATGAATACTGAATATTAGAAGCATCGCTTTTTTGCTCACTGTACAAAAAAGCATCAACTGTAGAAAGTTCTATGGTACCTCTGTGAGCATTCGTGTTAATGTACCATATTCATTCGATTTGCTGGTGCTTAAACAACGCCATTATTTACGTCCTGAATAAAATAAACTAGATGGGTGTTCAGTTGAACACTTGTGTCGCCCTCTTGTGCTGTCGGAATAAAAATGCTAGTACAAAAAGGAGCATAACTCCATCAAATATGACCTTGAACTTAATAATATAGTATTGTCACGAGCGTATTGTCATAGGGAATAAAATTTGAAAGTATGATAAAGAAATATTAATAAATGGCAAAGTTATAGCCAAAGTTAAGTTTTTATATAAAGGGGAATAACTCAATCAAGTGTGACCTTGACCTAAAGAATGTGGTATAATCATGATCGTGTTGTAAAAAGGAATATAATTTGAAAGTTTGATGAAGAAATATTAAGAAATGGCAAAGTTATAGCCGATGTTAAGTTTTCGTAAAAAGGGAAATAACTCCATCAAATGTGATCTTGACCTAAAGAATGTGGTATCATCATGAGCGTGTTGTCATAAGAAATATAATTTGAAGGTTTCATGAAGAAATGGCAAAGTTATAGCCAACGTTTAGTTTTGGTGTCTAAATTTAAGTACAAAAAGGGAAATGGGAATAACTCAATTAAGTGTGACCTTGACATAAAGAATGTGGTATTATCGTGATCGTGTTGTAAAAAGGAATATAATTTGAAAGTTTGATGAAGAAATATTAAGAAATGGCAAAGTTATAGCCAATGTTAAGTTTTCGTAAAAAGGGAAATAACTCCATCAAATGTGACCTTGACCTAAAGAATGTGGTATCATCATGAGCGTGTTGTCATAAGGAATATAATTTGAAGGTTTCATGAAGAAATATTAAGAAATGGCAAAGTTATTGCCAACGTTAAGTTTTGGTGTCTAAATTTAAGTACAAAAAGGGGCATAACTCCATCAAATGTGACCTTGACCTTGAGAATTAGGTATCATCTCAAGCGTGTTGTCATAAGCAATATAATTTATAAGTTTGATGAAGAAATATTCAGAAATGGCAAAGTTATAGCCAACGTTAAGTTTTCGTGACGGACGGACCGACGGACGGACGGACAAAATGATCCCTATGTATCGCCATTTCTTCGAAAGGGCGACACAAAAATTACGTCTAGAGACATGATTATTTATATAAATGTCCTTTGCTGGTACACGTCTTCTTCATGTTTCAATAAATCAAACATCAGCCGTTTAACTTTGTTTGCATGCTTTCAAGTAACAGCATTGTACAATGTATATATCATGTTCTCTTGTTTATGTTTTGTATCAGTTCCGCAAATCTAAACATTTCAAATAAAAATATAAGCACTGACCAGTCATATGATTTCACAAACTTTAAAGCCCACTGCAACAATAAGTGTATTAATGAAGTTCAGTATCAAATATTGATGTTCCAGGCAATGGCAACTGTTTTTTTATTGTCTAAGCATGGCTTTTCATAAAGTTTTTTTGTAATACTTCACACTACAGGATTATTATTTGCAACCATATAATTGAGAACTAGGTTCTGTGGAAAGATATTGCTACTGTCACTCTTGACCTAACCAATGGTTCCATCACTCAGTATTACAATTCAATGATTCTAAGAAATGGGTGGGCAACAATGTGTGAGATTAAAGCTGCATATATAA
The DNA here is from genome assembly GCA_038501625.1 of Corbicula japonica. Taxonomy (NCBI): domain Eukaryota; kingdom Metazoa; phylum Mollusca; class Bivalvia; order Venerida; family Cyrenidae; genus Corbicula; species Corbicula japonica. The sequence goes on from JAZAYU010000174.1 coordinate 194,988, forward strand.
TGTTTTGCATATTATTATTGATACATCTTTAAAGGGAATATCAATTAACAACGTTACTATGCAGAGCCAGACACGATATACATATCAATCATACACACCATTAACAAAAGCAAAAAATACTACATTCAACCAAAGTTCTAATTGGTCATCAATTATATATGTTTACAATGTGTGCTAGTTTCATTTCTTCCCTACGTAAAGAGAGGTTGTGGAAAGAACTGTTTTGTCTTAAAATCAATTATCAACTGTCTTTTTAATCTTTATTGTTTTCTTCAATGAATCCAATACCATTTACTTACACCTCAGGATCAAAATAAGAACAGTCTTTTATTGAAAGGGAGGTAATTTTAAAATTGGATACTTTGAAAGGGAATTATTTAAACAAATATGCTGTTGATTAATAAGGTTTTATGCTTTTCCCACTTATGAGGGGTCCTATTAAAACAAAATAAGACTTTAAGAGCAAATTTCTGTTTTCTTGACCTGTTTTATGCAAGAAATGCATTTTAGCAAAATTAAGGATAACTTTTGCCAAACTTTTTTGAGTCAATTATTACAAGATTAAAACCTATGTTGAAGACTGTTATTGGCATATGATCATAAATAAACAGTAAATTCAATGTCCTTCTAATAAAAAATACGGACAAAAAGTGACCAATTAGAACTTTAGTTGAGTGTATCATTTTACTCCTGGCACAGTGTGGAACAACCATTTTACAGCGCTGACTGAAAGAGTCCAAAGAAAACAGAATGTATATGTACATCATGATGGACTCGTGATCATTAAAAGATAACATAATGTCATTCGGGATACTCCTCAATATCGGAGTCTACCTTAAAACAAGTATTGTTTGATCCGCTCCTCTGGACTTGGGTTTGTTCAGTTGTCACTGGCCACTGAAAAAAATCCTCTATGGAGGAAAGGGTTAACCATGCAGTTAACACAGCTTTTACCGTCCTTTTTATGTCTAAACATCTTCATACAGATTGATCTGGTGTTCAACTGTACTCTGCAGTATTACTTAAGATAAACTTAAGAGGGTAAATCCACCCAAGTTTTACCCCTGTTGACTGACGGTTCAGAGGTTAAATATACCTTAGTTTCACCACTGTTCATGTCTGACATTTTCAGTCTAAATGTGCCTCAATTTCATCAATATTGCTGACTGATGGTTCAGAGGGTAAAAATGCCTCAGTTTCATCACTGTTCATGTCTGACAGTTTAAGTCTTAACGGGCCTCAATTTCACCACTGTTGCTGATCGACGGGTCACAGTGTATGTGCCTCAGTTTCACCACTGTTGTTGTCTGACGGTTTCAGTCTAAATATGCCTCAGTTTCACCACTGTTGCTGATTGACGGGTCACAGTGTATGTGCCTCAGTTTCACCACTGTTGTTTGACAGTTTCAGTCTTAATGTGCCTCAGTTTCACCAATGTTAATGTCTGACGGTTTCAGTCTAAATATGCCTCAGTTTCACCACTGTTGCTGATTGACGGGTCACAGTGTATGTGCCTCAGTTTCACCACTGTTGTTGTCTGACGGTTTCAGTCTTAATGTGCCTCAGTTTCACCAATGTTAATGTCTGACTGTTTCAGTCTAAATGTGCCTCAATTTCACCACTGTTTCTGATTGACGGGTCACAGTGTATGTGCCTCAGTTTCACCACTGTTGTTGTCTGACAGTTCATAGGGTGAATAAACCTCAGTATCACTACTGTTGCTGTCCGACAGTTCAGAGTCTAAATGTGCCTCAGTTTCACGGCTGTTGCTATCTGACGGTTCAGAGACTAAAGGTGTCTCAGTTTCACGGCTGTTGCTATCTGACGGTTCAGATGGTGTGTTAGTTTTACCATGGTTGTTGGCAGATTGTTTGTTTAGGAATCGCTCATTGTATAATTTTGTTCGTATTCTTTTTAATCGTAGACCACTCTTAGTCTGTACATCTTTCAATACCCATGGATACTTCTTGATGAATTGTCGCATTCTGTCAATATCTGAAAATAATAACTTGACCTGTGTTAAGTTGAACACATGTGTTGCACTTGGATTCTTTGTCTGAATATCAAAAACAGAGACGACACAAAAGTATCCATTTTGTTTTGTTTCCACTTAAAGTGAAATACCATTTTTACATTTCTATTTTTACTGTTTTGATGGACTAAGTTTTTAACTTTTTTAACCTCACTTCCCATGTTTCGAATTTGTTTGACAAGAAAACTTAACATTCAAATAAAACATGCCTTTCTGTAATGACGGCATGCTCGACTATTTGAAAAGGCAGAAAATAACACAAGAAGATAATATAATCACATTTTAACCCTTTCCTCCATACATTTGCATTTTATGCATGTGCGACCAGTGTAGATCCAGATCAGCTAAATTTCTAATGTTAAACCAACTAACCATTTTGTTGTTGGGGTTAAGATGGGGATTCAATTACACATCAAACACACCTCCCCACACCATACATTTACTTCTTATTTCAAAACCACACCAATAAAAATTTGTTCAGGATCTAAACTGTTCGCTTTTTTATTTGTTAGGTTATTTCTGACCAAAATGCGACCAGTGCAGATCCTGATCAGACAGCAAGGATGTGCCAGCTGATCTGAATCTAAACTATTGGCCTAAGCAATAAAGGTATATCTATGGAGAATCTAAACTATTCGCCTAAGCAATAAAGGAATATCTATCGACGAAACGGTTAAATTGAGCAACATTTTAATTGGATAGTGAGTCAGGAGTTTGATCCGATCCTTCACCATCCTATCTATAATTTTTTATTGGTGTGGTTTTGAAAGAAGAAGTAAAAGTATGGAGTGGGGAGAGGTGTTTGATGTGTAATTGAATCCCCATCCTAACCCCTACAATAAAAGTTAGTTGGTTTAACATTAGAAATAAATAAAATTACCGTATTAAAACTTTTTGAAGGGTTACCCAACCCTAACCAGACTGATCCAACACCCCCTCTATCCCCCATACACATAAACACTTGTTAGCAAAGTATGTAAAAAGTGAAATATGCATATCAGGAATAGCCACTTTCAGCCTCCCCACACAGCATAAAAGTAGATTGGAAAAAAGCATGGTATTACAAAAATCATAAAATGGACACCACAAACAATTAACGAAAGTAAGAACCCCAGGGGTTATCGCCTTGGAACGGTCAGTGGCAAAACAATTTGCCACTGGGAGTTTAAACCAGGTTCTAGGGTGCACCAAACTCACACTTGCCTTAACAGGTTCTCATCGACTAACAAGTTCAAGTTGTCTTGATGAAACGACTCCAACTCACCCATCAGCTTGACAATGTTGCATACAAAAGCACACAAACATATAAAACATCATATTATTAGCTAATAGCATTGCAACGCCAAAGGGGCGAGTACTTGATTTTATGAGTCATTTTAAAGTATTTTATACCTTTTGCTATAGCCATGATATCCTCATAAGTTAATAAAACAAAACAGCAAGAAAAAGAACGTGGGGGAAGGATGAGGGAGTTTTCCACTTATATCATCCACGTTTTATTATTAGTGTCAGTTTTTAAGAAGAAAAGTGAAAAAGTATTTTTCCTCCACGTTTTAAAGTAACTTTTCAAGTAGTTTCAAAGTAATGGGGCAATTGCAAAAGTAAACAGGGGCATGCATCGAAAAATATTGGTATAAAGGCTATGGAACCTGAAGGTAAATACCTAATTATGTGCCAATATCATATTTTGCTTTATGCAAATTTTAATGAAAAAGGGTCATAACTTAAACAAGAGGGCCATGATGGCCCTATATCGCTCACCTGAGTACAAAAGTACTCTCAGCTTGTGGTTTCAGACAAGAAGATTTTAAAAGTTTTTCCTATACAAGTCTATATAAAATGAAGTGACCCCTGGGGCGGGGCCAATTTTGACCCCTGGGAAATAATTTGAACAATCTTTGTAAAGTTCTACTAGAGGATGCTAAATGCCAAATATCTAAGCTCTAGGCCTTGTGGTTTCAGACAAGAAGATTTTGAAAGTTTTTCCTATATAAGTCTATGTAAAATGAAGTGACCCCTGGGGCGGGGCCAATTTTGACCCCAGGGAAATAATTTGAACAATCTTTGTAGAGTTCCACTAAAGGGTGCTAAATGCCAAATATCTAAGCTCTAGGCCTTGTGGTTTCAGACAAGAAGATTTTTAAAGTTTTTCCTATATAAGTCTATGCAAAATGAAGTGACCCCTGGGGTGGGGCCAATTTTGACCCCAGGGAAATAATTTGAACAAACTTTGTAGAGTTCCACTAGAGGATGCTAAATGCCAAAAAGCTAAGCTCTAGGCCTTGGGGTTTCAGACAAGAAGATTTTTAAAGTTTTTCCTATATAAGTCTATGCAAAATGAAGTGACCCCTGGGGCAGGGCCAATTTTGACCCCAGGGAAATAATTTGAACAAACTTTGTAGAGTTCCACTAGAGGATGCTAAATGCCAAATATCTAAGCTCTAGGCCTTGTGGTTTCAGACAAGAAGATTTTTAAAGTTTTTTCTATATAAGTCTATGTAAAATGAAGTGACCCCTGGGGCGGGACCAATTTTGACCCCAGGGAAATAATTTGAACAATCTTGGTAGAGGACCACTAGGTGATGCTACACAACAAATATCAAAGTTCTAGGCCTTACGGTTTCAGAGAAGAAGATTTCTAAAAATTTCATGTTCAAAATCTATTTTTATCCTCTGTGACCTAGATAGGCAATGGACCGGAACCATTTGAACAATTTTGGTAAAGCGTCATGCAAGTAACATTCCTGCCAAGTTTCAGCAAGATTGGCCCAGGAGTTCAGGAGAAGAAGTCGTTTGAAGAAAAATTTGAGGACGGACGCACGGACGACGGACATCAGGCGATCACAAAAGCTCACCATGAGCACTTCGTGCTCAGGTGAGCTAAAAATAGTGGTATCAGAGTTATAGGTCTTGTTAGAAATGATGTTGATTTTGATAGTGAATACATATTCCAAAATTTAAGATGATATCTTAAGTAGTTTCGAAGTTAAGGACCAAAGTTTATATTATGTTTAAACGATGACAGGATGAGTAGGATAGCTCCTCTATTTTTCGAAAAGCTGAGCTTAAACCGATGGGACCAGTCACCATTTCAGCCAATCAGATGCTTGAGATTTGAGACTGGTTTCCATGCTCAATTTTATAACCTTGGTCACAGCTGATTCTATCCCACCATTACCACTAACTAGATGTATGTTCAGTTGAACACTTCAGTCGCCTTCTGGTGTTAATTCGGAAAAAAATGCAAATACAAAAAGGGACATTACTCCATCAAATGTGTCATTGACCTTGAAAATTTGGAATCATCTCGAGCGTGTTGTCAAAAGCAATATAAGTTAAAAGTTTGATGAACAAATATTTAGAAATGGCAAAGTAATAGCCATTATTTTAAGACCGAACTCTCTGTCCTAGAATTCCTCCAAAGTTTATGCATAAGTTAAACTATTAAGAGAACAACATATTGACTTTCTACATTTATGTAATCCCAACATCATCAAATATTGCAAAAACAAGAAGATACAATATATATGTTATATGAAATGGCAAATATAGACCGCAATCAAAAAAATTAATGTTTCACTTCCTTTGATCATCAATTACAAGTAATTGTCATAAGGAAGTGTGGTGAAATTCAAGGCCACTGAGGATCAGAGGGTGTCATATGTTGTTAAAGCTGTTCCTTATACCTTGTTAATATAATCTCAAGTATACGTAAAAATTATATCTCTAGTATACTATATCTCCAGTATACTTAAAATACATATCACTCCAGTATACTATATCTCCATTATACTTAAAATATCACTCCAGTATACTATATCTCCAGTATACTTAAAATATGACTCCTTTATACTATCTCTCCAGTATACTTAAAATATGTCTCCGCTCTACTCAACAATATGTTTCAGAAAATAAAGAATGCAGTTGGGTCTACCTGTTCTAAGCGGACCCAGCATCTGAATACAATGTTCTGTTATGTATGCAAAAATAGGCTGGCATCCCTCCAGAATTGGTCATCAACAAAGAATACAATGTTTCCTTGTGCCATATTCAGGAGAGAATTCAACCAACTATACCTAAATTTTTGTATATTAATAATGATCTTGAAACCAATGTTGTGAAGAGCCAAATTAAAGAATGACACCATCCAATCCCCAGCAGCCTAGAATTTTCATGTTTTTGTGATGGACCAACAGACGGACGGACGAAGCGTCCCTATGTAACGCCATTTCTTCGAAAGGGTGAAACAAAAATAACGGGTTGAGCTCTGAAAGAAAAATAAACCATAAATCGAAAACAAATCTTGTTAAAGATCCTTCATCTTCTTACCTAATTCTTTTTTACCCAAAATTTCTTCTTTAAACATAGCCCTTAGTACGCTGTTCTCTTCACCCGACCATACTCGTGGTGTATGTATAGTGCCGGTGGCTACAAAAGAAAAGATGTGTCACTTTTAACATCAGCATTATAAACAAGTAAATCTGTGAGCTAATGCTCACTAGTAATGCCCCGCTGTGAGAAATATGACTTTCAAAATGTAATTTACTTTTTTGGTTCATGTAATGCACTTAAATTGTGATACAGATGCCCTTTAAATTGTGTATAGTAACAAAATCTAAAAATAGTCAGTAAACTAGATGTTTTTTTTAGAAAAACGCATGTCTCCCTCCCCCCTGCGCCATGACCCCTGCGCCATGACCCCTGTCACCTTGGCCTTTGACCTACTGACCCCAAAATCAATAGGAGTCCTCTACTCAATAAGGACATCCATCATATGAAGTTTGAAGGCTTTGGGTAAATAAGAACTCCTGTTATTGAGTGGAAACGGTTTTCACTCTTCAGGCCCCTGTGACCTTGACCTTTGACCTACTGACCCCAAATCAATAGGGTTCTTCAAATCAATAAGGCCTATCACCCTATGAAGTTTGAAGGCTCTGTGTCAAAGGGTACTCGAGTTATTAAGTGGAAATGGTTTTTACTCTTCAGGCCCCTGTGACCTTGACCTTTGGCCTACTGACACCCTAATCAATAGGGTTCTTCTACTCTATAATGGCTAACAACCTATGATCTTGGGTCAAAGGGTACTCAAATTATTGAGCAGAAACGGTTTTCCCTCTTCGGGCCCCTGTGACCTTGACCTTTGACCTACTAACCCCAAAATCAATAGGGTTCTTCTACTCAATAAGAGCTATCACATTATGAAGTTAGAAGGCTGTGGGTCAAAGGGTACTCAAGTTATTGAGCGGAAACGGTTTTCACTCTTCGGGTCACTGTGACCTTGACCTTTGACCTACTGACCACAAAATCAATAGGGTTTTTCTACTCAATAAGGGGATTCACCGTATGAAGTTTGAAGGCTTTGGGTCAAAGGGCACTCGAGTTATTGAGCGGAAACGGTTCTCACTCTTCGGATCACTGTGACCTTGACCGTTGACCTACTGACCCCAAAATCAATAGGGTTCTTCTATTCAATAAGGGCTATCACCCTATGAAGTTTGAAGGCAAAGGGTCAAAGGGTACTCGAGTTATTGAGCGGAAACGGTTTTCACTCTTCGGGTCACTGTGACCTTGACCTTTGACCTACTGATCCCAAAATCAATAAGGTTCTTCTACTCAATAAGGGCTATCACCCTATGAAGTTTGAAGCCTCTGGGTCAAAGGGTACTCGAGTTATTGAGCGAAAAGGATGTGTGACAGACGGACAGACGGATCGACGGACAAGCCAAAAACAATGTCTCCCCAATGATGCACATGACAACTAATTTATTATGTACATGGTCAAACAATTGGTGAATATGGCAACCAACTTTTAAAAGTATAGGGATTGACAAAAGATCCACAAGCAGATCAGATAAGACCAGACACATGATGCACATAAAAACGCACGTTTGCGTACAGGGCCATACAAAGGATGAACAAGGCCTCCACCTGATTATGTACATGGTCAGACAAGTGGTGCACAATGCAACAATTGGATGATGAACAGGGCCCCCATCAAATGATGTACAAGGTCGAGGAGTGACACGTGGCCTCGATATGACAATCATTTCTATGAAATAATAATTTTTAAATCCAACTATAAATAACAGAATTATAGACAGGACACAAAATTGCTTCAAGGTCATGCTGTTACATTGACCTTCAAGGTAGCGACCAAAATGTTGCGCGACACATCACTCAATTTGGTGATTAATTCTGTGAAATAATTTTAAAATCCGATTTTAAATAACAAATTTATGGGCCAGACACGATGTTACTTGCAATTTTAAAATCTGACTCACAAATAAAAAGTTATGGGTCGGACACCATTTTGGTGTAAGGTACTGCTGTGACCTTGACCTTCAAGGTAATGACCCAAATGTTGCGCTCGACATGTTGTCTCATTATGGCTATTATTTCTGTGAAATAATTTTAAAATCTGACTTCAAATAAAAATGTTTTGGGCCGGACACGATTTTGGTGCAAGGTGATGAGGTGACCTTGACCTTCTAGGTAGCGACCAAAGTACTGCGTGAGACAAGTTGTCTCATTATGCTTATTATTTTACCTTAAATAATTTTAAAATCGGACTTCAAATAAAAAATTTATGGGCCAGACACGATTTTGGTGCAAGTGATTCAGTGACCTTGACATTCAAGGTAGCGACCCAAGTGTTACGCTCGACACGTCGTCTCATTGTTGTGATCATTTCGTTAAATAATTTTAAAATCCGACTTCAAATTCAAAAAGTTAAGTGCCGGACACGATTTTGGGGCAAGGTCATGCTGTGACTTGACCTAAAAACTAGCGCCCAAGTGATGCGCGCGACAGGTCGTCTCATTATGGTGATCATTTTTGTGAAATAATTTAAAAATCCGACTTCAAATAAACAAGTTATTGACCGGACACGATTTTGGTGCAAGGTTATGCTGTGACCTTGACATTCAAGGTAGCGACCAAAATATTGCGTGCGACACGTCGTCTCATTATGGTGATCATTTCTGTGAAATAATTTTAAAATCCGACTTCAAATTAAAAAGTTGTGGGCCGGACACAAATCGGGACGTACGGAAGGACGGACAACCTGGCGACTATATGCTCCCCCGAACCCCGTGGAGCATAATATATTGTTAATGTTTAGGTGAATAGTTTAAATCGTTCAAAATATGTAATAGAGGACAAACATTTCGACATATATCATGTTAAGAAAGAAAATAATTTTAAACAAGATCTGTCACTTTAGTTAGTACTGTTATCAGTAAATTAACCCGTTACCGATGTCATGCAGTGATTGTTACGTATATCAGGGCTATCCGATCAACGTTTTTTGGCGTTGTCCCGGTTAGCTCAGTTGGTTGCGTCGCAGGAATTGCATGGCTAGGCGCTGTCACCGTGACGGTGCGGTATCGCTCCCAGCTAGAGACACTATAATTTGAAATTGACATATGCCCCCGAAAAGCAGTATGAAATCAAATTGATATACATATGTGATAAAATATGCCTGTGGAAGAAATGAAGCATACTACATGCAAATAATGTGAAAGATGAAAATGATCATTTGTTTAAGGTCTGTAGTAAATCTCAATTAATAAACTAGTATTAGTTTAATATTACTTTTTTTGAAAATTTTAAGATTAAAGGAAGGATTATCCTGGAACTATGATTATTAGAGTTATGGACCTTACCACATTATGTGGGTAATGAAAAGGAAATATTTGAGAAATAATAATGAACATATATTAAAAGTTTGAAGTAAATCCCTTACTAACTAGAGCTATCACTGAAGGTGGTTAATACACCCGCAATACTGCTTTGTCAGAGTATACAGAAATGATGTTTGCATCTTTCATGGGTGAAAGTTGAAAAATAATTGAAATCCTGAAAATTTGCTGCAAAAGTTGTGTTTAAAAATAGCGACTTGGGTTTTCACCGGATGTAAACAAAACTGTAAATGTAGTTGATGTCACAAGGTTTTGTTGAATCGTGCTCCCCTTTTAAAAAAATAATGGACTGATCCAAATGTCTAATCACGAACATATGTTAAAATTTTGAAAACTGGAGAAGTAGTTTGTGTCATAAGATTTTGTTAAATAATGCTCCCTTCCAAACCAAAAATGGACTGATCCATAAAATATGTCACTAACATGCGCACTTCATGCAGAACATATGATTTCAGTTTCAAGTCGATATCTTGAAAACTGTAGAAGTTTGCATAACACGATTTTGTTAAATCATGTCCCCTGCAAAAAAGAATGGACTGATCCACACAAAAATTATGTCACGCACATCTACACTTCATGCTGAACATATGTTTAAAGTTTTAAATTAAAATCTTAAAAACTGTAGAAGTAGTTCGTGTCACAAGATTTTGTTGAATCATGCTCCCCTGCTAAAAATAATGGACTGATCCACATGAAACAAAGTATGTCATGGAAATCTACTCACAAACGTATGTTTAAAGTTTGAAAACTGGAGAAGTAGTTTGCATCATAAGATTTTAAATAAAAGATTTTGTTAAATAATGCTTACCTGCAAAAATAATGGACTGATTCACAAAAAAATAAGTTGCTGACATACACACTTCATGCAGAACATACAATTTTGGTTTCAAGTCGATATCTTAATTAACCCGTTACCGATGTCATGCACAGTAATTCACAGTAGCGCTATTTGTGCAGTGTGGCGGCCGTAAAAAATCTCCCCGTACGTTTAGTCAGTACTGTTATCAGTGAATTAACCCGTTACCGATGTCATGCAGTGATTGTTACGTATATCAGGGCTATCCGATCAACGTTTTTTGGCGTTGTCCCGGTTAGCTCAGTTGGTTACGTCGCAGGAATTGCATGGCTAGGCGCTGTCGCCGTGACGGTGCGGGTTCGCTCCCAGCTAGAGACACTATCATTTGAAAACTGTGAAGTTTGCATAACACGATTTTGTTAAATCATGTCCCCTGCAAAATCCACACGAGAAATATGTCACACACATCTACACTTCATGCCAAACATATGTATCAAGTTTCAAGTCAATATCTTAAAAACTAAAGAAGTAGTTCGCATCACAAGATTTAGAAGTTTGCATAACACGATTTTGTTAAATCATGTCCTCTGCAAAAAAATGGACTAATCCACACGAAAAATATGTCAGGCACATCTACACTTCATGCCGAACATGTGTATAAAGTTTCAAGTCAATCTCTTAAAAAACTGTAGAAGTAGTTCGCGTCACAAGATTTTGTTAAATCGTGCTCCCCTTCGAAAAATAATAGACTGATCCATATGAGAAAAAAATAGTTCAAGTCGATATCATGAAAACTGTTGACGCTGTAAGTGCCACAGACAAACCGGCCCAACCAACCAACCAACAAACCAACCGGATGATGACTCCTATATACCCCCTATACTTCGTATGCGGGGGTATAAATATAGTAGAAATTCAGCAAACCAAATGAGTAAGGGCCCATAACTCTGTTAAAAGTAATCCAAGTCGAAAAACCTGAAGATGTGCACAACAACACTGGGGGACAAAAATTTCTGTGTACTTTCAATGAAATCCTTTATAGGGTTTTGGGAAAGGAGTGTGGACAATGTTTTTATAAAAAGTTTGAGTACAAATGACTCAGGGCCAATAACAAAAATAATTTGAGCAGAAACTCCTGATGTTGTAAATAACTAAACTTGGTAACAAAAATTCCTGTGAAATTTAAATGAAATCTGCCAAGAGGTTCTGGAGATTAGGTATTGACAAGATTTTTATGTAGAAGTTAAAGTAGAAAATTACTAAGGGCCCATAACTCTGGCAAAAATATTCAAAATTAAAACTCTTTATGATATGCACAACGGGGCTTGGTGACAAACGATCCTTTGAAGTTTCAATGAAATCGCCCCCTACCCCCAACGGTTTTGAAGATAAAGTATGGACACGATTTTAATATAGAAGTAAGGTTTAGGGTTACGGTTAGGATTAGTTCAAAAATTAAAGGGCCCATAACTCAACCAAAACAAATCTGAGCGGAAATTCCTGAAGATATGCACAACTAGGCTGAGTGACAAACACTCCTGTGAAATTTCAATGAATTCCCTCAGGGGTTTTTGGAGAAGCGAGAACAAGAATTTGCCGGTCACGTGATGTTCTGGGGAATTCCCTGCTTGCTAACCTTAAGTTTTTGAAATCATGTACCATTGTATTGTTTCTGATACACAAAAAGACGAGTCGGGGAAAAAAGTGAAAATGCAAAAAGAACACAGTAAAAACTTGTTTAAATGTGCATTTTAATTAGATAATGCAAGTATTGCAAGTTTTAGTAAGTATGAAAATTTTCCTATAAGGGGAAGACTTCCTTAAGTGAACATAACTATGCAACTATGGCTTAGGACAAGTATTTCCTTTAATGTTTAGTTTACTGGCCAGGTATCATTTAATTTCGCGGGCCCTTTTTTCACGCATAAACTGATAATGACATGTTCGCGCAGACAAAAAATATATAATTAATACGATAATTCATTTTAAAATTTTGGCTGGATTTTGAAATCAAGCATTTTACCTAAATATGTGGAATTCTAACCTGCACCAAATATAATAATACCACAAAACTACACTTTACCCTTACCAGTTTTACACTTTTGATGCCATTTCTCATGTCTTCGCAAATTGTCTTTAAATTTGTACTTTTTCTCACATCCTGGTTCCGTACAGGAAAAATTTTTTTCAGCACAGTGGCAAAGACCTATGTGATGTTGGAGGCCTTTTCTCGATTTGAACTCTGCATCACAATATTTGCACTGGAAAGGCCCCACATCTGAAATATATGCAATGAAGTTCTTAATGATAAGTCTGACTTATCGCAAACTCAAGGAGTATTTATTACAAAAAACACCCTGTACTCATTTAAAAACAACAGCTTTCACTTAAAATTGACATATGCCTCCGAAATGAAGCTTTGAAATCGAATTGGTATACATACATGTAGTAAAAAATGCCTTTGGAAGAGATTAAGCAAACTGCATTCATATAATGTGAAAGATGGAAAGGATCATTTGTTTAAAATTTGTAGTAAATATCTTGAGTAATACACAAATTCTAAGATTAAAGGGGATTACATCCCTCACTAAATATAGAAGTTAAGCAAACCAAAGGAGCAAGTGCACATATATCTGCCAAGCGGAAAATCTTGAAAATATGCACAACAAGACTAGGGGACAAACATTTCTATGAAATTTCAATGAAATCATCCAAAGAGATGGAGTGTGGACAACGTTTTAATAAAAAAAGTTATAGTACAAATGACTAAGGGCCCATAACTTGGCCAAAAATAATTCGTACAGAAACTCCTGAATTTATTCACAACTATGCTTGGTGACGAAAATTCCTGTGAAAATTTAATAAAATCCGCTAAGAGGTTCTGGAGATTAAGTGGGGACAAGATTTTTAAATAGAAGTGAAAATAGAAAATGACTAAGGGCCTATAACTCCGGCAAAAATAATCTGAGCGGAAACTACTGACGATATGCACAATTAGGCTTGACATAAAACATTCCTGTGAAAGTTCAATGAAATCCCTCAAGCCGTTTTGGAGAAGAGGCAAGGAAAAGATTGAGGGTTAGGATTAGGGTAGCTAACAAGCGCTGTCTGAGAAGACAGCGCGCTCGACTATTCGAATCATTTGAAAGAAATGCAATTTTAAGATTAAAACAATAACAACTATGGCCAAACATTCATGTGCAATCAGGAAAAGTATTAACAAGTGAATGGGAGAAAGTAATTTTAAATAACAGAAATAATTCCATAATGTTCCATAAATATTAAACTAAAAAGGGGAATAACTATAAAATATTTTTGGAAGAGTTAAAACAAAACTTGCTAGTAATTTATGATTGGAGAAATTTACTTTAAGTTCAATATCAATTATTTCAGTAATGTTACAGAAAAAGAACTGAACTGAAAAAAGCTTTACTTAAAAAAGCTAACAGTAGGTCAAGTGAAAGTAATCTAGATTATGATGGTGAAAATGTTTTTCAAGTTTGAAGTTTATATCTGTATTAGTTTCAAAGTTATGGGCCAAGTGCATAAAATCTTAAAAACAAAATTTATTTTAAAAAGGACATAAATTTTAAAACATTGTAGCAGAGTTTTCGGTCTTGGTGGTTATTGTAAAGATTATCATAGTGACTATCAAGTTTATTCTAAGTTTGAAGTTAATATCTCATGTTGTTTCAAAGTTATGGATCAAGCGCATATTTCGGCTAATGCAAAAACTAAGTTCAAAACGGGCATAACTTACAGAAATATTTCCGGTAGAGTTATGGGTCTTGTTGATAATGATTGAGAAAGTGATGTCAAGAATAAATTTCAAGTTTCAAAGTAATATCTCTAGTTGTTTAAAAGTTATGAGAGAACTGCATAAGTGAAAAGGGGCATAACTTGAGAAATATTGGTAGCAGAGTAATGGGTCTTTTTGATAATGGCATAGATTTTGATGGTGAATATAAATTCTAAGTTTCAAGGTAATATCTCAAGTAGTTTCAAAGTTATAGGCCAAGTGCATATTTTGCTTGACACAAAATTTAAGTGAAAAAGGAGGCATAACTTGAAAAATATTGGAAGCAGGGTTATGGGTCTTGTTGGTTATGATGTAGATTTTGATGTGAATATACACTCCAAGTTTCAAGGCAATGAAAAGGGCGATAATCTTTAAAAATTATGATAGCAGAGTTATAGAGTTATGGGTGTTGTTGACAATGATGTAGAAATTGATGGTGAAAAAGGGGCATGAATTGAAAAAAATTAGAAGCAGGGTTATGGGTCATGTTGGTTATAATGTATATGTTGATGGTGAAATATATTTCAAGTTTCAAGGCAATATTTCAAGTTGTTTTAAAGTTATGGGCAAAATGCATATTGCACTTAACACAAAATATAAAAAAGGGGCATAACTTGAAATATATTGACAGCAGAGTTATGGGTGTTGTTGGTAATGAGGTAGAAATTGATGGTGAATATTTATTCCAAGTTTCAAGTTGATATCTCAAGTAGTTGATAAGTTATGGACCAAAGTGTATATTTTCCTTAACACAAAATTTAAGTGAAAAGGAGGCATAACTTGAAAAATATTGGAAGCAGAGTTATGGGTCTTGTTCGTAATGATGTAGAATTTGATAGTGAATATATATTTTAAGCTCCAAGCATAAGCAGTCTTCAAGTTATGGACCAAAGTGCATATTTTGTTTAACTGACGGAGACGCTGACGCTGGCGCCGACACTGGGGCGAGTAGGAAAGCTCCCCTGTTCTTCGAATAGTCGAGCTAAAATGACAAAGGGCCCATTACTCGGCAAAAAAATTTCGATCTGAAATTCCTTACAATATCCACAACTAGGCATGGTGAATAAAAACTCCTGTGAAGTTTCAATGAAATGCCTAAAGCGGTTTTGGAGAAGAAGCGAGGACAAGATGCACAACAAGGCTTCACTCCTGTGAAGGTTCAATGAAATCTCTCAAGCAGTTTTGGAGAAGAAGCAAGGACAAAATGTAGGGTTAGGATTAGGGTAAGAAGGGTAAGTTAAACTAGAATGTTGTGTTCCGCGGAACACATGTGTCGCCTGCATGGAAAAAGTTGAAATGTGGGCCTATGTTTAATCATATATAATAATAACAAGAGCTGTCACTTGAAATTGACATATGCCCCCGAAATGCAGCTTTGAAATCGATATGTAATAAATAAACATATGTAATGAAAAATATGCTTGTGGAAGACAAAGCATACTGCATGCATATAATGTGAAAGATGAAAGGATCATACGTTTCAAGTCTGTAGTGAATATATAGTTAAATAAAGTTAAATATTACATTTTTTTAGAAGATTATTGGGGAAATTATCCTGGAAAATGATTATAAGAGTTATGGACCTTAATACATATAATGTGGGTAAAATGAACAAGAGGGCCATGATGGTCCTTTATCACTCACCTGAGTACAACAAATTTGTGTTGTACAAGACCCAACGTCTCGATATGGTGAACATTTACACCAAGCTATTTAAAATCCAATAAAAAACAAGAAATTTACAGCTTGGAAAAGAAAATGCTATTTTTCGTAACAGTGACCTTGACCTTTGACCTACCGGCATGGGTATTGTAAGCAACACATCCCTTTGTCATGGTGAACATTTATGTAAAGTTATTTTGAACTCACTTCATTCATTAAGAATTAACAGCCCAGACAAGAAAATGTTATTTTTAGTAACAGTGACCTTGACCTTGGACCAACAGGCATGGGTATTGAACGCGAAAGTACACCTTGTCATGGTAAACATTTGAGCCAAGTTATTTTAAAATTCAATGAGAAATAACAAATTTACAGCCTGGACAAGATTTTCTATTTATAGTAACAGTGACCTAGATTTTTAACCCCAGGTGACCCATATTCAAACTCGTCCAATTAATAACTGGGACATATGTCCTGACCAAGTTTCTTCACAATCTGATAATCAGAGTAAAAATGTGACCACTATAGTGTAAACAATAAAATTCTATTTTTAGTAACAGTGACCTAGTTTTTGGACCCAGATGACCCATATTCGAACTTGTCTAAGAAATCATTGGGACAAACATCCTGACCAAGTTTCATGACAATCGGAGCGAAAATGTGAGCTCTAGAGTGTTAACAAGAAAATTGTATTTTTAGTAACAGTGACCTAGTTTTTGGACCCAGATGACCCATTCAAACTCGTCCAAGAAATCATTGGGACAAACATCCTGACCAAGTGTCATGACAATCAGAACAAAAATGTGACCGCTAGAGTGTTAACAAGAAATATTCTATTTTTAGTTACAGTGACCTAGTTTTTGGACTCAGATGATCCATATTCAAACTCGGCCTAGAAATAATTGGGACAAATATCCTGACCAAGTTTAATGATAATTGGAGCAAAAATGTGACCGCTAGAGTGTTAACAAGAAAATTATATTTATAGTAACAGTGACCTAGTTTTTGGACCGAGATGACCCTTATTCGAACTCGTCTGAGAATTCGTTGGGACAAATATCCTGACCAAGTTTCATGACAATCGGAGCAAAAATGTGACCGCTAGAGTGTTAACAAGAAAATTCTATTTATAGTAACAGTGACCTAGTTTTTTAAACAGAGATGACCCTTATTCCAACTCGTCTTAGAATTCATTGGGACAAACATCCTGACCAAGTTTCATGACAATCAGAACAAAAATGTGACCGCTAGAGTGTTAACAAGAAAATTCTATTTTTAGTAACAGTGACCTAGTTTTTGACCCTGATGACCCATATTGAAACTCGTCCGAGAAATCATTAGGACAAACATCCTGACCAAATTTCATGACAATCGGACAAAAAATGTAACCTCTTTTGCGTTAACAAAATTTACCTTAGGGTTAGGGTTAGGGTTTAGGGTTAGGTAAAAAGGCCCATAACTCAGCAAAAAATAATCCGATCAGAAATTCCTTTGGAAATGCACAACAAGTCTTGGTGACAAACACTCCTGTTAAGTTTCAATGAAATCCCTCAAGCGGGTTCAGTTTAGGTTAGGGTTAGGGTTTAGGGTTAGGGTTTAGGGTTAGGTAAAAAGGTCCATAACTCGGCAAAAAATAATCCGATCAGAAATTCCTTCGGATATGCAAATCTACGCTTGGTGACAAACACTCCTGTGAAGTTTCAATGAAATCCCTCAAGCGGTTTGGGAGAAGAAGCGAGGACAAGTTTTGCTTAAAAGGGCCATAACTCGGCCAAAAATAATCCGAGCAGAAATTCCTGACGATATGCACAACTAGGCTTTATGACAAACATTCCCTCAAAGAAATCCCTCAAGCGGTTTCGGGGGAGAAGAGAGGACAAGATTATTTCGGACGGACGGAAAGACGGACGGACGGACGGTCCGATTACTATATGCCTCCCTTCGGGGGCATAAAAATATTTTATTTAAGTTAATTTCAATACTACACCACAGAACACATGTGTCATCTTAATTGCATTTAAAAGGGGAATAACTAAAATAATGGTGAAACCTGAGTTATCATATTCAAAAATCGGTTTGTAAATGCAGATGAGTTATTCAGGGGGTTCAGCCTAAACGGTGGCTGACGTACTTTAAGCGAGGAATTTGGTGGCTGATTTCCAATATGGCGGACAAAATCGGGAAAGTTTGATACCTGTTGGAATATTTTTACACGGTAAGCACATCATATTCAAATATTTCCTTAAATGACACATCCCATACAGATCTGCGATGTTAACGCTTGACTCGGTTTTTTATTTGAGCTTCCTAGCTGTCCTAACATAAAAGTTATTGAAACAAAACCTTGCATGGTTTGTTGTGTTTTTTGTGTTTTCCCTCGCGAAAATCTGTTGTTTTCTTCAAAATCTGCTAGACACATGTCCATATGAAGCATTTTAAATATGTATGTCAAAATATGTACAAAATGGATTGTTTTAATTTTCTGGAAAAATATGTTCATGAGAAAACGTTATCTCGCCAAAAAATTATGGTTTAAGCTCAATTCTTGTGGCTGATGTACTATTAAGTCATTTTCGGTGGCTGGTTATGTTAAAAATTTTCTCGAACGTTTAATTTTTGCGAAAAAAAATCAACGGGACATCATATTGGTCACTATCCAAGTCTGAAATGAAAGTAAAATAGGCCAGACCAATAACTGAAATATCACTTTTTCGTAAAACAATGAAAAGAAATGCACATATTTAATCCAAGTTGAACATGAGCAGGACGGTTGGGGGAATGGCTAAAATCTGAGCTGCTGCCAAAATGTTTTAGCTTAAACCATGTCACACAGGCCATATACCGAACTAACCAGGAGAAACGCGGGCACAAATTCCGTCAAAAAATGTGAGATTTAACACGTAACAGTATTCAATAAATTTAATTTGATGTAAATACATATTAATTAGTTCAAATTTTAACTCTTATTTAAAAACACAAATTACTCACAGGAGCACATGTATATTTAACTCATTTAAATATATTTATAACAATTCTGCTCTGATTTATGTCTTCTGTAATAAATTGGATCCTGTGTCAAATTAAACGCATCCTCTATTAATATCCTCTATAATATTATCTTCATTAGTTATGAACATTACATTTTATATTTTATTTATAATCACTAATTCAAAGGGAATGTTAAACACTACTGTTGAAACACTGCTTCTTCTAAATGATTTGCATAAACTGGCCTAGTTTGAGCGTGTTACGCGTAAAAACTGCCCTCTTTTTCATATCTTTTTCTCTGTCCTTTTGAAATCCAAGCATTATCATTTAAACTTTGACTTTTTAAATTATATTACTAAATTCCGCCGCCCCAATATTCATAACTTTTGCCTACGCCCCTGAAATTATATAAAAAAAAACATTTTAAAAAACAAGTACAAGACCCAATGGCTTAGTGGTAGCGCATCGGACTACCAATCGAGAGGGCGCTCATTTTCTTCCACATTGTTTGTCGGAAAATCAGATATTTCTTCAACCATGGGAAAGTGCAAAACAACAACAACATAATATAAATGCATTCGCGGTCGAACTACATTCAGATATTTTCGTAATATATAAAAAAGAAAACAAAGAAAACTAAAAACATAGCACATCTCGCGCATCGATATTTGTCTATACCTAGCCTGGTGCACCTAATAGTTGAGGCCGAGTCAAATGTGTAGTTCAAATGTTTGCCCTGCACCCCACATGATGAGTCGGCTATGCATTCCCAGGAAAGGTGCGAGTACGTTAACTGACCGTCGTTATATGTCTGATATGTTGTTTAATATTACGAGCGAAAAAATCTATTAACAAAAAAGCAAACTATTTTTGAAACAATGTGTTGAATTTTTTTTTTTTCGTCAGAAGAGAATAATTTTTGTTTTTATGACACAGTAACACAATTGTTTGCTGCTGCTGTTTCATTTGAAAAAGAGGTTATGAACAACAAGGGCATGCATGAAAATGCAATTGAATCGGTTGCATTAACTACTGCTGACAGATCTTGAATCTTCACAGGAACATTTTAATTAAGTGTATATTGTTATCATTTATTTTGAACAAACACAGTTGATTTAAAATTAACAATACGTACAATGCTGAAATCTACATAAATGTAGGAGGTAATGACTTTTTGGTACATGATAGATAAATACATTAAGCCCAGCATTTTTGTGCATAAATGCACCATAGAGCCTAGTTTTGTCGCGACACAATACGTTTATCGTTTTGTGTAAGCGGGAGTACGGAACGGTATGGCTCTGCGTAGGAGATTACTAAACATCAGCCACCAAAAATGACTTAATAGTACATAAGCCACAAGAATTGAGCTTAAACCATAATTTTTTGGCGATATAACGTTTTCTCATGAACATATTTTTCCAGAAAATTAAAACAATCAGTTTTAGACATATTTTGGCGTAAACATGCTTCATAGGGACTTGTGTCTAGCAGATTTTGAAGAAAACAACAGATTTTCGCGAGGGAAAACAAAAAAAGTCACAACAAACCTTGCAAGGTTTTGGTTCAATAACTTTTTGTTAGGACAGCTAGGAAGCTCAAATAAAAAACTGAGTCAAGCGTTAACATCGCAGATCCGAATGGGATATGTCATTAAAGGAAATATTTGAATATAGTGTGCTTACCGTGTGAAAATATTCCAACAGGTATCAAAATTTCCCGATTTTTTCCGCCATATTGGAAATAAGCCACCAAATTCCTCGCTTAAAGTACGTCAGCGACCATTTAGGCTGAAACCCCTGTTATTCAAAGTATTAAGTGAATTAATTGAAGTACTTTCCAATTTACAGGCAACACTAAAATTCATGTTAATGTTGCATTTGAAAGGGACATAACTCATAAAATATTGAAACTGGAGTTACCATTCTTGTCTTCACAGATGGCATTGTTCATGCTGATAATATATTCCAAGTATGAAGTGAATAGGACATGTACTTTCAAAGTTATAGGCAACATTAAGTTTCAGGTTAAAGTTGCATTTAAAAGGGGCATAACTCAAAAAATATTGAAACTGGAGTTATCATTCTTGTCGTCACAGATGACATTGTTCATGCTGATAATAAATTCCAAGTATGAAGTGATTAGGACAAGTACAAGTCAACATTAAGTTTCATGTTAAAGTTTCATTTAAAATGGGCATAACTAAAAAAATATTGAAACTTAAGTTATCCCTTTTGTCTTCACAGATGGCATTGTTTATGCTTATGATATATTTCAAGAATGGAGTGAATACGTCAAGTACTTTCAAGGTTATAGGCAACATTAAGTTTCAGGTTAAAGTTGCATTTGAAAGGGGTCAAAAAATATTGAAACTGGAGTTATGATTCTTGTCGTCACAGATGGCATTGTTCATGATGATAATATATTCCATTCATGATGATAATATATTCCAAGAATGAAGTGAATAGGACAAGTACTTTCAAAGTTATAGGCAACATTAAGTTTCACGTTAATGTTGCATTTGAAAGGGGCATAGCTCAAACAAGAGGGCCATGGTGGCCCTAAATTGCTCACCTGAGTACAAAAGTACTCTCAGTTTCACCCCAGAGCCAACATTTAAATAATGCTGGTAAAGGGTCTCTTCACAATACTCAAAATGAAATATCTAAGGGTAGTCGCCTTAGTTTCAGAGAAAAATGATTATTTCTGCTTTCCTATATATATCAATGTAAACTAAGAGAACCCTAGGGCACGGCCAATTTTGGCCCAGGAGACATTATTTGAACAAACTTGGTAGATATCCACTAGACAATGCTACATACCAAATATCAAAGCGTAAGGCATGAGGTTTCCAGTAAAAAGATTTTAAAAAATTACCTTTTTTACATATTAAGGGCCCCCAGGGCGGGGCCAATATTGACCAAAGTGCCAACATTTAAACAATGTTGGTGAAGGGTCTCTTCACAATACTCAGCACCAAATATCAAAGATCTAGTCCTATTAGTTTCGGAGAAAACTGATTTTTCTATATAAATCAATGTTAACTAACAGAACCCTGGGGCATGGCCAATTTTGGCCCAGGACACATAATTTGAACAGACTTGGTAGATATCCACTAGACAATGCTACATACCAAATATCTGAGCTTTAGGCATTGAGGTTTCCAGTAGAAAGATTTTTAAAGTTTGCCTTTTTCACATATTAAGGGCCCCCAGGGCGGGGACAATTTTGACCCCAGGGCTAACTTTTAAACAAAGTTGATAAAGGGTCTCTACACAATACTCAGCACCAAATTTCTAAGATCTAGTCCTATTAATTTTGGAGAAAAATGATTTTCATGTTTTTCCTATATAACTATATGTAAAACAAGAGAACCCTAGGGCGTGGCAGGTTTTGGCCCAGGGGACATAATGTGAACAAATTTAGTAGACATCCATTTGACAATGCTACTAACCAAATATCTAAGCTGTACGCATTGTGGTTTGTGAGAAGAAGATTTTTAAAGATTTCCTTTGTAAGACTATGTAAAATGAAGTGACCCCTGGGGCAGGGCCAATTTTGGCCCCAGGGAAATAATTTGAACAATCTTTGTAGAGTTCCACTAGAGGGTGCTAAATGCCAAATATCTAAGCTCAAGGCCTTGTGGTTTCAGACAAGAAGATTTTTAAAGATTTTCCTAAATAAGTCTATGTAAAATGAAATGACCCCTGGGGCGGGGCCAATTTTGACCCCAGGGAAATTCCGGTTTTGAAACGGTAATAAGAAAAGCGTCAGAAGTGTATATAAAAGTCTCAAAATGCTTCCGAAGTTTAAATGCATTGTCGAATAAACAAAGAAAGTGAAAGCAGTATATCAGGAATTAAACCATTATCTTTGAAAAATGATTTTCGGTTAACAACTTAATACAATTTTACTTATTTACGTTACGAAATTTGTTTTATTGGCTGGCATGGAAATTAGAGCTTTTTCAAACATGCACTAAAGTATTCGGCCAGTCACCGTTAAGTCTTGCAAACAATGCTAATTAAGTAAAGGGCCTGGTGTTTTATGACTATGTTACGTAATCTAATTAGCATGACAGGGGTCTTACCAGCTGCAGGTGTGATAAAGGCCTTTTGAAGTTTAGAGGTTGAAAAAGTTGGATGTTGGGGGTACAAGTGTTGTTTTAAGAAATTGACTAGGGATTAAATATGCTAATTAATTGTCGCAATGTTGTTTGAGACCCGAGACATGTTTATTGGATTTTTGAAACTTAAAGTGCACCAAACTGAATTGAAAAAAGCCCTCGGGAAGAATTTACTTAAAAATATATTTATTTTATGAAATAAAATTGATTGTAAAACGAACTATGTTAAAAATTTAGAAATAAAGAGGAAAACGTGAAAACATAATGAAACCATGCTTGAATATGTTCTAAATGATTTAAGAAAGAACTGGTTTTTTTATAATAAAGAGAGCAGCACATTAAAAAATACGAAGGGGGCATAAATCTTTGAACCAAATGACGTGGATTAAAATTGTAGGAAAAGGCTCAGTAATTTATAATCTTTTAATTCCTTTAAAATGTATCATCGGCATGAAAGAACATGCATAAAAAGGAACGGTCGTTATATTGGCGGACGTCAAACTTAAACTTAAATCATATCAGTATTATAACTTAAATTAACTACCTTTTCTAAGGTTTACTAACTTTTATCTTTCTCAAACCTGCCTTTTTGATCATAAGAAATGCGTAAACTCTTAATTAGTTACAGGGTCGAACATAACGATGTTAAACACAAACCGCTCAAGCTTACTATAATGGTTTGAAGAGAAATACTATGTGGTGCCCTTTTAAAACTATCTTGTTTCCAATATAGTGATAATAATCTAACGTTATTAGGCATATTGCTGATCTCTAACCAACGAGTCATATTAAAACGTATTTAAAAGGACCATGGATGACTACTGTGCTATTATGTTTTTATTCTCATTCTTAGACCGGAACTACCCAGTAACAGGTGCGCATTGCAAAGGGATGTAACTTAAGACAGAATATTGATATAACTCCGTATATCGGTATATTCCAAGTATAAAGTGAATAAGACAAGTACTTTTAAAGATATAGGCAACATTAAATTACAGGTTAAAGTAAGGGACTAATGGACGAAACCGAAGACGACGACGACGCCGGACAATAGGATCCCTACGTGTCTACCTGCTATTGCAGGCGACACAAAAATGACAAAGTGCCCATAACTCGGCAAAATATCATTCGTCGTGTTCTCCAGAAGCACCGGCGGCCGGCGATATCACCTGGTACTTAAGAAATGAGCGCCGGCTACTTTCTCAAAAATAAATCACCGAAAAATAAAACGGTTACGCATAAATAGAAACCGAAAGTATATAGACAAATGTATCGACAAAACACTTCCCGGATGTTATTGTTTTACTGCGCATCCGATTGCGCAGGTCGGATGCAGACAGTATGTATGATTTCCGAATCATGCCTAAATTCATAAACTGAGGTTCGTCTTTCTTCGATGTTTTCCGCAAAACTGGAAATAACAAATTCGTGTGTATCCGTGATTATTTTACGATATTTTAATAATAGCATTTCTGTAAAACCTTCTAACTATTTTAAAATGAAAAAGAAAGTTGTTAAAACTTCAACGCTCGCATTTCTTCCAGAAATACGCAGGGCTATCTTGGGAGCATCGTCGCATTTAAATTAAATTTTAATAACACAGACTTATACGAACAAAACATATTTCTGACCGTGCAACGAATGACGAATATTTCTGACCGTGCATTTAGATTTACAATATTGAAGTCCGATGTTTATGATATTTATTACAAGTTATAAATGACACGAACGACTTAAATATTTTTAATCATGCGAATACTTGCCCCTAAAATATTCGAGAATTATTACATGTACATTGGCATCCAGTTTACTATGAACAGTTGTTGAACACCTAGTCATTGACCGCTTTGATCTAAAATGTCAGCGATGCTTGTGTATTTAACATCAAAGACGCCGACGTCAACTTGAAACTGTGCGTACTGCTCGAAAATCGATTGAAGCTATTGTACAAAAGAATTTCAAACCGTCAACTAACAGGGATGATTTAATTTCTAAATCAGCTGATTGTTTGTTGACAGCGTATCTGTGATAATTATAGCTTATCTCTGATCAGGTTGTGTGTGTATCTGCATTATCGGCACTTCGCCGAATTAGCAGTTTGTTACTCATTTATTGCACCCTTATTAGCGACTGCCATCACATTTTTCGACTTTGTTGATTATACAACAATAGGATGTTTTTTTAGCAACTATGGAGTTAACTGCTTGACAAAGGTAAGCAGAAATTTCAAAGGAATAAACGTCAGACACGTGTTTACGTATTCTGGGCTTCCAATTACGGACGTGTCAATAAATGTACATGTCTCTAAATTTTCGGACGATCTTTTTTTTAATGAAAATTGTCGTCTCTAAATATTCGTTCAGCCAGAAAAATATTTTTTTCTGTCCGGAGACTTAGATAAATACGCTTTTCTCCAACCACCATCTTACTTTGCAGTATGATGTTACAGATTTCAGAGTTATAGTTACATGAGTTCACCAGGTTGTAACTGAGAACTTTGCTTTCTGTTTCTATTTGTAATTATTGATACATTTTGCAAAACAGTCCTTTGAAGTGGTCAAATTCCAATTTGAATTTACAAAACTAAATCTTGTATTTAAAACTCGTCATTAAATTTCCAGGGTCGGATTCTGAATCACAGCAAACCCAAGCTGAGACAGAGAATTTGCAAGACTCTGAAACAGCAACCCTGCCAGTATTGTACAGGTATTTCTTGATAAAGAGATCACTACTGTTCCAAAGGTGGTCTGCAAAAATATAATGCCAGAAGCATAAGCTACCCAGTTACTGAAAGAGTAATTTGGAGATGCTGGTTTAAATGAGGAAATTCTTTGATATGGAAGAATCTGATGATTCTGGAGTTGAATTTGATGACTCTTGATTTTTAAACTGTCATTTAATAAAAGTGATAAATTTTGAACAATGGTTTTGGTTTTGTATAAAAATGTAGCTTTTAAAAGACAACAAAATAGCTTTAAAAATGCACCAAAATGCACCATTCTGCACCGTTAAAACAAAAAAATTCCGGGGGAGGCCCCCCGTACCCCCCTGGCAGGAGGGGAAACCCCTCCCGCACCCTCCCCCTCGCCGCTTCGCGGCTCGACATATGATACTGCAGCCTGCTACTTTAAAAAAATAACCTGCTACTTTTTATTTTCTGGAGAACACTGATTCGAGCATAAATTCCTCATGATTTGCACAACTAGGCTTTTTGACAAACACTCTTGTGAAGTTTCAATGAAATGCCTCAAGCCATTTTGGAAAAGTGAGGATAAGATTTTGCCGGACTGATATTTTCAAAAGGACGGACAGACGGAAAGACGGTGTGATTACTACATGCCTCCCTTCGGATGCATAAAAATATCAATTTCCTTTTGAAATAAATTGATGCTGCAAGAATTACAAGAAAAGGAAAGGTGTTACCTGTTATCTGATTATACCATGTTTACCTTATACAATGAGAAACTCTCCAGGAAAATCTACAGTGCTTGCCATTATTTCACAAAATGCACAAATGCAGAATAATTGATAGGTCACTTATAAATGATATGCCGGGTTCCAACTAATGATTTTAAGGACGCACCCAATTATCTAGTTAGGCCCCATGATTATATACAGATTCCACCCTCCCCAAATCCCTCCCAAGTGATTACAGTGCCTATATGATTGATGTACAGGCGCCACCCCCACCTGACAATTTATAGAGTCCCCATGAACAATAAACAGTATCCGCACAAATAATGTATGGACTGCACTGAATGGTGTACAGTTGTTCCAACTCAATGATAAACAGGATGATGTACAACATCCCCAAAAATGATAACAATGACCGCAAAAAATTATGGGCATGTACATCTACAAGGCCGCTTTGCATGATGCACAGAGCACACTCCTGATCTTAAAATTCGTTATTACATAAATGTAACAATGAAAGCTGGCTTGTACATCCATTTCCTTTCAAGTTCTATTTTTACTGTAGTACCATATAATTTTGCGGGTACAAATTTTCGCTCAGTCAATGACATTTTCTCACACGCAAAAAACTGCAAATCGTGGGCTTGGCGCAAAACTGGTCCAAGTCAAATTTTTTCACAAAATTACTTTTTTTACATAATTAAACAGTACTCAGTAAAATACACATTCTGTGCAAAAATAATGACTATATTTTAACTTTTTTTAAAACTGTTGCTAAGAAACAAAGAGGTCCATCTCAAAACACCAATCTGCATGGAGGCAAAAGAAGT
This sequence comes from Corbicula japonica, assembly GCA_038501625.1. Lineage (NCBI taxonomy): Eukaryota > Metazoa > Mollusca > Bivalvia > Venerida > Cyrenidae > Corbicula > Corbicula japonica. The sequence continues at coordinate 222,335 of JAZAYU010000174.1, forward strand.
CCAACTCAAGCTGGACCTGTTATGCACTGACATAAATAGTACAGGGACAGGTCCAACTTGAGTTGGACTTGTTCTGCGCTGAAATTATTTATGAATACCATCTGAATATCTCAGATAGACTTATTTTGCATCAAGTTAATTGAAAATCTAACATTGCTGGAGGAAACGATAACAAATTTTCTTAGTATTAGCAAAATTCTTATATTATGACATCATAAATGACATCATCGATGACATCATTATTCTAAGAAGGAAAAAGTTTCATCCATTTTGCTTTGGTACCAAAACAAAGACCAAGAAAGAAACAGAAGAAAGGGGCAAAGAAAATGATGTAAGTAAAAGTCCATTACCATTTAAATGTACAAGAAATAAAAATTCAGTTATATTTACAAATTAAAATTGCTGATCTATTGATTTGTCATACTATTGGAATTTAATATTTGTTCTGTAGATCTACATTTATATTATTATAATGTAACCTTTGGAATTAATTTTAACCGAAAATGCTTGATGAAAATACATACGGTATTTAAGTAAAATAAAAAAGAATATTTCACATAATTATATATTTGTAGAATCATGATCATATTTTTATGACATGATAGTGACCACCATCACCATAACTTTCAACAAATTAAAAAATTCAAGATATTTATGGACTGAACTATACACTATACTCATGTTAAGGCTCCAACTAATGATTGCATTTTAACTTATAGTACTGACACATGTACTATTCACTCAGGCATCTTTGGTGTTTTATATAATTTATTATTCTAACACAGGGCTTTTCATCAGAAAATTATGAAGAGGCCCTGGCCTTTCAAATTGGGAAATTTATGCATGACTATTGTTTATTTTGGGAAAACAAAAAATCATTGAAAGTATTTTTAACTTAAATTTAATTTTTAACAGGTCTCTGTTATATAACTGATGAAAAGCCCTTAAACAAACAATTGTTTATAAATAAGATGCTTATTACCTATTTGTTTACAACATGACAATGGTAGTGTTATTTTCATGCGCTAGTAGATGCTGAAGTAAAGGACCATTGTTTTAGCAACATATTTTTCATAAGATGCCTTATTCATAAAATGAGTTATAATAAAGAAATTACAATTTGGGGCAGTTTTTTTAAATTGTTATTTTATTATTTTCAGAAAAATGGCATTATTAGGCTCATTTCACCAGGGCCATTCTCAGTATAGGGGGGCTGGCAGGCAATGTGCATGTACTAGCCTGTCTGCCATGATGCATGCACATAGGAAAACCCCGAAAATGTGGGGGACCAGTGATATGGACAGCATTTTGACAGAAGGTGACAACGTGTTTACAAGTATACAAAGTAAACTTCCAGCTGAAGCACAATTTAAACATCTACTCATTTCTGACCTGCCAGTAAATAGTGTTTATAACCGAAATGAATACAACATGAAAATTCTCCAGTCTTGCAGTGGTACACTAGACAGAAAAATTACTGATATGCCATTCATGTCCCTAGAAGATGCTCTGACAAACACAAACTCATTTTGTTTTATAACATTAGGGTGTTATACAATGGCGCTTATGAAGTTGGAGAATGTATTTTACTTGTATGACTCCCACAGTCGGAATGAGCTAGGTATGTCCTCTGCTGATGGTACAGCTGTATTGACCACACACTTAGACCTACAAAGCTGTTGTTTATTTATAAGGTATCTTTCTGCAACAATACTACCCAAAGACACTGATGGAGTTTTTGAAGTGAACCATATAGAGCTATGTAACTCTGGGGAAGATGATGACTTGAGTGAATTTGAAGGTTTTTCAGAAATGAGTGAAGGAGAATATATTTGCAGGACACAGATGTTGGAGGATGGATTGAAATTGAAAATTGACCAAATTAATGCAGAAAGTTGTTCGGATACTGATATATCTCTATCTGAATAATACTGACTTTGTACCGAATGATTCGTCTGAGAATGAAATATGTTCTGCTGAGGAGCCTGAACCAGAATTAAATGATTCTTTTGTGGAAAGAGTGCTGTTAAAAGGATTAATGAATGAAGGCCACATATCCTAAGACTTGTTGGAGGCGTCAGATGATGATGTGCCATTAAACATACTAAGAGAAAAATTGAACACCAAAACAGAACTGCATGTATTAAGTATGTCAACTTCTGAGTGTAGTGGTAATAATTCACAGAATCTTGATAGTTATACAGTAATAAATGATAAAGCCACTGGTGTTTCTGAAAGCAGTCAAAAAATGCAGATGTTTCCAAAGAAAAACTGGAATAAAACAATCTTAACTGTACACCTACGTGTGATGAAAGTACTGGAGAATCAAGCGATGAATCGTTGACACAAAATAAAGAAGAACGAGGACGAAAACGCACTAGAAATGAAAATAACTGGAAGAGGAATTTGGCCAAAAAAACGAAGAAACTTGGGACAAGAGTATATCAGTCTGCAAAATAAATTTAAACGAGCAAGAGTAATGAAAAAAGGTTGTAATCATGGGTGTAGGTACAAATGTCATGCAAAAACAAATGAAGATCTTAGGCAAAAAATATTCTATGAATACTGGAATATAGGGGAAATTAACAGGCAACGAGACTATATTGCTAGTCGAGTTCATGCCAAACTTAAGAAAAGCAAGGCCAATACAGATAGGTCAGTAAGTCGTCAGTTTTCTAGAAGGTGGCAATTTAAAGTAGATGATCAATTTGTCAATGTCTGTAAAACATTTTTCTTACACACTCTTGATATAAGTCATACTGTTGTTGATACTGCTCTCAGAAAAAGTACGTCAAAAGAAAATGTTTCTGGAATTGGTTCCCCAGACAAAAGAGGAAAACACACAAATAGATTAAACAACATTCCAGTCACCCAACTTGTCCAAGACAAAAACCACATCAATTCCTTCCCAAAAATTGATTCCCAATACTGTCGCAAGGACAGTAGTAAAAGCTATCTTGAACCAGGTCTTAGTGTTCCAAAAATGTATAACCTTTACTTGGAACACTGTACACAAAATGACTTTCTACCTGTATCTATCCATTCTTACAGATATATTTTTGATAAGATGCTTTCACTCAAGTTTTCACAAACCCATGAAAGATGTTTGCGATATTTGTTCATCATTCAAAAACGCCTCACAGTCAGAGAAAATTGAACTGAAATCTGATTACGAAAAACATATTAGGTGCAAAGAATGGGTACGTGATATGAAGGCATCTGATAAATCGAAAGCAAAAGCCGAAAGTACAATTTCTGTTGCTTGTTTTGATCTACAGCAAGTTCTCGAAACACCTCACAGTAATATGCATATATATGGAATGAGGCCACATCTGGCAGAGGTTCGTGCGAAATTGCGTCATGCGTGTTTAAATTCCTTGAACAGCAATCCATTATGGGAAAAAGGGAAGCCATTTTATATTCTGATAATTGTGGGGGGGGGGGCAAAATAGAAACAAAAACTTTGTTGTCATGCTGAGTTATCCGAAATCAAAATTTCAGTTTAAGAAAATTCAGCACAAATTCCTTGAACGTGGCCACACTCAGTCTGAAAATGACTCCATGCATGCTGCTATCGAACATAAAAGTCGGCATGTGTCTATATACACAACCCCACAGTGGGCAGCTACAGTCAGAATATCAAGGTCAAGGCCCTATCAGGTTAAAGAGCTACATTCTGAAGATTTCTATGACATTAAATATTTGGCTGATACGGTACCAAATTTTGTGTACGATACCCAGGGACAAAGATAAAATGGTTAAAAACAAAAATTATCACTCTTGAAGATGACAATAGTAATATTGTGAATTTTTTATACAGTGACTTAACATCTATAACACTGAATATTGGTGTCCGACATAATTGTACTAGGGCAGCCAAATAAAAAAACCTATGTACTGTCGACTGTTCAGCCATTGTACTTTAATAAAGACCCGCCCAAATTGTCAGCTAAGAAGTACAAAGCTTTAATACAGCTTTGTAAAAGCAACATTGTTCCAAGAATCCATCATCAGTTTTATTACTCTCTGAGACATAGCACTGATGATAGATCTGATGATGAGTCAAACTAGACATTAAGTGTTTTTGCTCATTATAAACGCATTTTATTGCATGAGCAAACAATGTAGATCCAGATATGCCAACACAATAAATGCCGTCTGATCTGGATCTGCACTGTTCACTTTTTGACTTATCAGGTTATTTCTGACCAAAAAGCAAACAGTGCAGATCCTGATCAGTGTGGTTTTTCTCTTCATAATTAAGAGTTCTCTTTTAAGGCCCTTGATACTGTTGTCAGTATAATTTGACTCAGATGGGCATTTGAATTGTTGTTTTGTGGTCTTTCATTTTTGTGATTAGAATTTTAAGAATTGTTAAGGTTTAACTATTTATTTTTACTGTCCTAACTTTTCTTAACGTATGTAAAGTAATTATAGTATTACACTAATAGCATTGATTTGTGAAAAGTTCGATGAAACTTCATTTTGTGGTTCAAAAATTTGATATTGTTTCTATGTTGTCTATGACAAAGAAATGACAAAAGAAGCAACCTGAATAGGACCTTGACCTTGATATTAGCTGACATATTTATTTATGCATGTGTTGAAGATTATGTAAACATTCATCTACCATTCTCACCCTTTCCTCCATAGATACACATTTATTGTGATGGCAAACATTTTAGATCCAGATCGGCTGGCACATACTTGCCTGATCAGGATCTAAACTGTTCTTTTTTTCTATCCATTTTGGTTATTTCTAACCAAAATGCAAACAGTGCAGATCCAGATCTTATGGCAAAGATGTGCCAGCTGATCTGGATGTACACTGGTCGCATAGGCGTAAAATCCATATATATGGAGGAAAGGGATAATGGTCACTATCAGGAATATTTAAATTATTTAATTTTAAAAGTTTTAAACTGTTAACTATGAAATAAATTTTATTTTGTTGCTTTCATAGCACTTGTTATTACTTGTCCAAAGATTTATTTGCCACAAAGTTTGTTTTTTTTTTGTATAGAAGCAGATGATTCCCAGTTATCAGTTAAAAAAATATATTTGGTCTGTACAGCTTAAAAAAATCAGTCCTATCATATTTATTAATTCGTAAGAGTTTTTCCAAAACAATTTATTTTTGCAAGTTAGACTTTTTTGCTTTTAATTTTCAATGCTAAAGAAGTCCATTTGAAATTGGACCTTTTTTGCATTGAATTATTTGATGCATATTAAGTCCAACTTGAGATGGACTTGTTTTGCACTGAAAAGCTCAGTGCAAAATGAGTCCAACTTTCCAAAACCATTTAAAGACTAAAAATTATAAATAAATAAAATCATTTACCAAATCATATGTGGGTTTAGACCAAAAGTGTCAATTTTCATCTATGAAGTCATAATTTTAAGAAAGTTATTAAGTTTTTTGTGTCTCCTGAAAAGTTTTCAAAAACTGAGTTGGTCCAGTTTTGCGCCAAGCCCTCGAAATGTATATATGTAACAAGAGCCAGTTGGAAACAACTACACGCTCAACTATTAGAATAGTCGGACATGAAGCACATTTTAAATTGGGCTTCAATTAAACTAGGGAGTGAGTCAGGTGTGTATCACACACACACATACATACACGCACACGAACAAAAGTTTTATTTATTCTTCAAGGGTTTTTGGAGGGTTTACACAACCCAGCCCATACACCCCTGATCCCACCCATCTACCCACTATCCCTACCACCTCAAACCACACCCGAATCCCCTAAACCACTTAACATCCAACTATCCCATTTCTGTCATGCTATGTCTGTATAAAGAATTAAAAATAAAAATAAACTCACTCACCTGATTCTTTGATAAATGTATAGTGTATGGTATGTGGTGGCGTGTTGTGTGGTCTGGTGTTGTATTGTATAATATGGTATAGTATAGTATAGTAAACTATGGTATAGTATATAATGGTATGTAATATGGAATGGTATGGAATATTATAGTATATAGTTTAGTATGTAGTATAGTATATAGTATATAGTTTAGTATATAGTATAGTTTATAGCATATTATAGTAATGTATGGAATATTATATTATATAATTTAGTATGTAGTAATGTGTATAGTATAGTGTATAGTAAAGTATATAGTACAGTATATAGTAGAGTATATTGTATAGAATATACTAGTGTATAAAGTATAGTACATAGTATAGAATATTTTATAGTGCGAATAGTGTGGTGTGGTGTTTTGTCATCTCATGTGGTGTGGTTTGGTGTCTGTCGTGTCGTGTTGTGTTGTGTAGTATTGTTTAGTAAAGTATGTGGTATTGTATGGTATGGTATGGTATGTGGTATGGTACGGTACGGTACGGTACAGTACAGTACAGTACAGTACAGTACAGTACAGTACAGTACAGTACAGTAAAGTACAGTACAGTACAGTACAGTATAGTATTGTATTGTATAGTATTGTATTTCACAAGGCAAATTAATTGCCATATTGATGAATTAAATATTCATAACTTTATTTTATGTCCTTTACAACTGTAAAATTTTAAGTATATGAAACACGTGTCCTTAGATGTGTCCTTATTGTCCATCAGTTACTATTGTAGGTTATAGTTTGTAAACATGCAATTTTATTAAGTATTAAGTATTTGAAATATTGGTAATCAGTTAATGTTGTTAAATATTGTTTCCAATCATGCAATGTGACTTACTGATAAAATTTACTTTTTGTACTATTTAATTGAAAATCTTTTAAACCTATTATTACCGTAACAGTATACAGCAAACTTACCTGCAATAATATGCAAGGCACATTATGAATTATGCAAAAGTCCATTAGCAGAGATTCGGTCCTTCACTATAAAAACTGTGACAGAATCTTGGGGCAGCACACTTGCCATAACTGTCACAATAAACGCTATTCTAAACAAGGACAAATCTTGCTTGATATTTAGGTAAGTTGAATTACTGTTACATTCTTCTAAAAGTAAACTTTGAAAAGTTGTTTAATTTGTAATTCATAGAAAAGTTTGTAAGATAACTTTGAAACTAAACTTCAAATGTTTAAATTATTTTGACATGAATTAATCCTCTCATTTTTAATACAAAAGCTAGTTTGCTTTACTTTATATTTAATAACTTATTGAGCTAGAATTCCAATTGATATTTAAACAATTTGTATGATTGTAGATTTATTTTATCTTTGTATAATTGTTTGTTTATATGAGATGTATAAGTGTGTTAAATGTAACACACTTGCCATTACTGTCACAATAAACGCTATTCTAAACAAGGACAAATATTGCTTGATATTTAGCAAACAACCCCCAAGCTGAAAGGCACAAAGGTCCAAGCCGAGGCCCGATGAAATGTATTGTATTTTATTGTATTGTTTTGCATAGTATATGGTATTTGTGGGGCAGATACAGCACGCAAATACCCTTGACCCTGCACCCCCACTCGCCGCCCCCCCCCCCCCCCACAACCACTCGAGACTTTTAACCAAAGTATGTTAAGTTAATCTGTATTATATCTTTTCTATAGAATTACATAAGAAAGGAACTAGCACACCCACATTAATCAAAATTCTAAGTTGAAAGAAGGCCCATAATATGAACAAAGTGGAAGTGAGAGTAATGGTTCTTGGCTTACACACTCAATATTTGATGATAAACAAGTGTTAAAAGTTTAAAAGCTGTATTGTAATTAGTATGGAAGTTATGAGATTGTAAAATAGCTTGCATGAAAACTTTACAAGAAGTATGAAAGAAACTAGCTTACACACAAACTTTAGCCACAAATTCTAAGTAAAAAAAAACATAATATGATCGAAATGAAAGTACGAATTATGGTTCTTGGCAAACATAGTCAGGGTCATGATGGCGAACAAGTGTCTTTAGTTTCAAAGCTTGAGTACAAGAAGTAGTTTAAGTAGTATGGAAGTTATGAGTTTGTACACTAGCTAGCATACAAACTTTAACCTGAAATTCTCAGCTGAAAGTTAGAGTTATAGTTCTTGGCTTACACACTCGGGCTATGATGATGAACAAGTGTTGAAAGTGTCAAAGCTGTAGTATAAGTAACATGGAAGTTATGAGTTTGTACACTAGCTTGCACACAAAATTTAACCTGAAATTCTAAGTAAAAACGTGCCATTTGATCTTTGGATACACACCCGGGATATGATGATGAACAAGTGTTAAAAGTTTTAAAGCTGTAGTATAAGTAGTATGGAAGTTATGAGTTTGTACACTTGCTTGCACGCAAACTTTAACTTGAAATTCCAACTTCAATAAGTGCCATAATTTTATAAAAATGAAAGTTATAGTTATGGTTTTTGGTATACACAATTGGGATATGATGATGGACAACTGTGCTAAGTTTCAAAGTTATAGCTATACGATATAAGTAGGTTGCACACAAACTTTAACCAAAGCGGAACGCCGATGCCGACACCGACGCCAAAAAGAGTACAATAGGTAGACATTTTCTTCGAATAGTCGAGCTAATAAAATGAACAACTACATTTTAAAATTTGACTGCATTATGAATTCTCCTTGAATGATCCTTTGCACCAAAATGCAAAATTCAAACAAATGCGAAATAATTAAACCATACAAAATAAACCTTACCCTTATCAGCTTTAGGCTTCTGATGCAATTGTTTGTGTTTTTGCAAACTCTCTTTTATGTGGTACATTCTCTCACAACCTGATTCTGTGCACGTAAAACTTTTTGGGGGTAAATGCCAAACACGTATGTGTCTTTGAAGGTAACGTCTTAATCTGAATTCTGCATCACAATCACTGCACTTAAAAGGTCCCTTACCTGAAACATAGACAGATGCAATAAAGTTCTTAATGATTTGCCTGACTTATTACACACTCGAGGAGTATTCATTATACAAAAATTACACCCCTTATACATTAAAAAAAATACTAATTTCCCTTTGAAATGAATTGATGCTGCAAGAATTTTGAGAATAAGAAGCCGTGTTCGGAAACACAAAATTTATGCCCTTGTTAGCAAAGTTTGTCATGACACAAATTTTGAAAGATATCACTGTGTTAAGGACTAACCACACTCCTCCCAAGCATGTTCATCGACAAAATGAAAATCTCAATAATGGCAAAATGCCGTTTAATGAAAATTTGAATGTAACTTATGTATCTTTAGTTTGCATATTGTAAGACACGTTAGAAAAGTAAAGAAAGCAGAGAGATCTAGCAATTCCCTCAACTTCTATACTCATTAAAAATAAAGTACCCACTTTTAATGCTTATATTCTCATTCACGTATTTTCATTTAATTACGAACACTTTAAAGGGTGTTTTATTAAATAATCTTAGTTGTTTTAAGTTTGATTGTTTGTGAACATAATCTTCCACACCTAGACCTGAGAAAATGCCCATCATATAACAATAAATAATGGATTAAAACACTATATATTCAATTTAAAGGAAGGTAAATGGAACTGTTTGTTATTTCTTGCGTATTTATAGAGGACAAGCTGTTTTACTTATATAAATGAATGTTTTGTGCTTTTATTGACATCAAGAACTGGAGAAATTGATTTAATTCCAATAAATGAGAATATTGTTTCGAACCATTTACTTCTTTCTAAAACCCTAATAATAGCAAAGGGAAAGATAACTTAGTTGTGACTGCAGATTTTGAAGAACATTTTATTTCTTTGTAATGATTACAGAAATGCAGGTATGTTCAATAAAAATATTTTATTTTTTATTTTTCTAATTTTACAAAATTACATGCATAAAAGTGGGTACTTTTTATTTTTGCTGAGTATATTTAGGTTAATTCACAAAAACTTACATTAGTAACATTCACTTGTGCAAAGTTTCATTGAACGGCATTTTGCCAATATTGAGATTTTAATAATTTTCGTTTTATCGATGAATGCGCTTGGGAGGAGTGCGGTAAGCCCTTCAAACAGCAACTAAAATCACGTTACTTCTATATAATAGGAATAACTTTCTGGTGCCAGAGCCAGTACATTAAAAAAGTTAACATAAAAACAAGTACGAGTAAAGTAACCTAAAATCTAAAATTATAGTACATATACAGATTTTTCAATACAAAATTGCAACATTTACAGTATTAATGTAATAAATGCCTAGGCATTTAGTAGAAACACTGGTGATACAAGTACTATGGGGAAGGGCATTTACCAGAGGAACATAATTGAAATTGAGAAATATCTAACACTATTACCTATTCGGTTGTGTATACCGCGCACATTTTTACCTCCCGAAGTGCGCGCGGATCGTGGGTGCGCGTTATACATCCGATAATTTTTTCAGTATTTTTTCTTCACTTAAATTTCGCCGAAAAACAAAGCGCAGTGATCAGCAAGAACGTCTGAATTTGAGTACGAAACGAGCCGTCGACATATGACGATTCTACACAGAGTAACAGTAAAACTTTTTGTAGTTATTTAAAGAAACAAACTATTAAAGTTTAGGTAAGATCTTACAAAAAGACGTCGATTTTTAAATTAAACTAACTCCGAAAATCGGCTGTCATTCGTTGTTCAAATTTATAACGGAAGCGGAAGTACATTATACTTAATGGGTGTTCAGTTGAACACTTGTGTCGCCCTCTGGTGCTATGTCGGAATAAAAATGCAAGTACAAAATGGGGCATAACTCCATCAAAGAATTTGGCATCATCGTGAGCGTGTTGTCAAAAGCAATATAATTTGAAAGTTTGATGTAAAAATATTAAGAACTGACAAAGTTATAGCCAACGTTAAGTTTTCGTGTAAAAATCCAAGTACAAAAAGGGCATAACTCCATCAGATGTGACCTTGACCTTGAAAATTTGGCATCATCTCGAGCAAGTTGTCATAAGCAATATAATTTGAAAGTTTGATAAAGAAATATAAAGAAATGGCAAAGTTAAAGCCAACGTTAAGGTTTCGTGACGGAGAGACGGGCGGACGGAAGGACGGACGGATTCCATCAAAGAATTTGGCGTAATCATGAGCGTGTTGTCATAAGCAATATAATATGAAAGTTTGATGTAAAAATATTAAGAAATGACAAACTTATAGCGAACGTTTAGTTTTCATGTAAAAATCTAAGTACAAAAAGGGGCATAACTCAATCAAATGTGACCTTGACCTTGAGAATTTAGCATCATCTCGAGCGTGTTGTCACAAGCAATATAGTTTGAAAGTTTGATGAAAAATATTAAGAAATGACAAAATTATAGCCAACGTTAAGATTTCGCGTAAAAATTCAAGTACAAAAAGGGGCATAACTCCATCAAATGCGACAATGACCTTGAGAATTTGGCATCATCTCGAGCGTGTTGTCATAAGCAATATAATTTGTAAGTTTCATGAAGAAATATTAAGAATTAGCAAAGTTATAGCCAACGTTAAGTTTTCGTGACGGACGGACAGACCGACGGACAGACAGACGGACGGACAAAACGATCCCGTGTATCGCCGTTTCTTCGAAAGGGCGACACAAAAACAATCACAAATGCCGTTGTCATCTCGTTCAATAAAGTCTGACAGTGTGAAAATGGCAGTATATTAATGCGTGATTTCTTGGATTTAATTTGTGTGAAAAAAAATCGATTTTTATTAAATAAATGGTTTCATCATTTGAAATTTATTCTATGCGTTATAACACGTTACATAAGCATCTTTCAATCTGTACTTGTGAAGATCAATTGATAGTTACTAACAATTTACCTCCAATTTCAAAGGACGTTTTCATAATATTTTTCACGCCTCTAACATTGTTTGAGCATATGCAAACACGCCAATTATTCAAAAATTATAAATGGAGCTAATTTCTGACAGGTTTGACAATATATTAGCTGATTGGCTTGCAATTCTTGGAGTAAGAAGTGACATTTTATCGTTAAATTAAAATGGTTATTTTACTGTCTTAATTGTTTATGAAAGTTTTTTTTCTACTTTGTAATATTTTACTTCAGCACAAAATGTAATACATAATTCGGCGCCGATTTTTCTTTTGTCGGCACCGATTTTATTTTACTGTCTTTATTGTTTATTAAAGATTATCTTTACTTTGTAATATTTTACTTCGACACAAATAAGTCAGATCGGCACCGAATTTTTTTACGTTCACGCCGATTTTTCTCATTCGCGCCGATTTTGTTTTACTGTCTATTGTTTGTTTAAGATAGTCTTTAGTTTGTTATATTTTATTTCAACACAAAAAGGTCAGATCGGCGCCAAATTTTCTTATACTCGCGCCGATTTTTGATGCGCGTTAAACATCCGAAATCGGCTTTTTACGTGGATTTTTTACCAAAATTATTGGTGCGCGTTATACATCAATGCGCGTTATGCAATACAGAATAGGTAGGTAAGTGTGTAATCTTTCATGCCAATGCTTTTTGTAGAAAATGAGAAAACTCCAACTTGACGGAACATTTCTCCATAAGAACAACATGGGGTGATAACCGAAGAGGTAAGGTACATAGATTTATGTTATATGTAAGGGTCATGACCAGTGCACTGTTAAGCAAGTATGTAAACTATTATGTCAATGATCTTTGTAGAAATTGAGAAGTATCCTACTTGCCAAAAAGGTTAACCTGACGGACGTACGGACTAATGGTTCAATCACTAGATGCTGCGGAAAAACAAGAAAGGCATTACCTGTTACTTGATAACCGTATTGAACTCTCTCCATTACCATCTACACTGCTCGCTTTTAGATTCACAAATGCAAAATAATGAAAAGGTGCCTTATTAATGATATGCAGGGTCCCAACAAATGATGTACAGCGACCCACCTAATTATCTAGTTGCCCCCCGTTAATGGTAATACATATCCCCCTAACTAATGAACAGTTTTCCAAATGATTGATGTACAGGGTCCCCCATTTACAATAAACAGTACCGCATGTATGGGCCAGCACTTAATGGTGTAAAGTGGTTCCAAGTCAATGATATACAAAATTATGGACATGTACATCTTTGTGTACAGAGCACACTCCTTATCTAAACCTTCTTAAGCCTTTCCTGTATAGATACACCTTTATTGCTAGACCCAACAGTTTAGATTCAGATCAGCCGACACATCCCGGCCGTCTGATCACGATCTTAACTTTTCGCGACCAGTGCAGATCCACGGATGTACTGGCCGATGTACACTGGTCGCACACGCTTAAAAATGCGTATATATCGAGGAAAGAGTTGAAATGTCTATTAATACAGTCTTTAGTACGTGAACATACAATAAAAGCTTGATTGGTACAAGCATTTTCTTTCTTGCTGAGTTGTGTTTTACTGAAGTATCATTTAATTTGGTGAGCACAAACTTACGTATATAAACCGTTACATTTTCTCACAAGTAAAAAACTGTGAACGTAAAATTGTAATAAGATTAAAAATTATTTATTAAAAATTGACTGCATTATTTATTCACGAATCATCTTTTGCACATAAATGCACAATTTAAACCTACGCAAAATATAATAAACATAAAACCTTACTGATAGCAGTTCTATAAGTCCGATGCCATTTTTTATGATTTCGCCAACTTTCTTTCCTCTGAAACTCTCTGTTACAACCTGATTCCGTGCACGAGTATATTTTTCCGAAAGGGCAAAAACGCATGTGGCTTTTTAAGTATCCTCTTAATCTGAACTCTGCATCACAATTTCCGCACTTGTAAGGCCCCTCATCTGAAACGTTACATAATCAGATGCAATCAACGGCAACAATTCATGTTCAGTCGCTATTTCACCCAATCAGACGCTTGAGATTTAAGACTGGTCTATAATTTCAGTTTTATGATCTCCGACCCAGAACGACTGAAAGCACCCGACCCCGAGGTTTAATTTGCCATTCATCCTTTGCTAGGCTTGTTTTCGTAGTGTATGGCTATACAATGGTAAACAGTCAATCACCATCAGCACTTCTGGCTTTTTGATTCCTATGGTTATTTCTGACCTAAGAAGCAAACTGCAGACCAAGATCAGATGATGCTTGTGTGCAGGCTTGCCTGGATCTATACTGTCTTGTTTCCCATGGAGAAAAGGCGTTTCCATGGAGTAAAGGGTCAAAGGTAATACATAATAAATAAAAAATGCATTGAAATACTTGGACCCTTGGAAAAACTCAAAGTGGTCTTAAAAGGCAGGTAGTCTTTGTTCATATGTAAATGTGTTCTTTAAAAGAGTAAGACTTATTAAATCAGCTTCTTTCCACAAGTGGTCTTTGTTTAGAGGTGGTCTAGCAGATTGGACTGTATAAGGTATGACTGCTTTCACAAGAAAAATCATGTTCAGAACTACAAGAGCAAGTGAACTTTGTGTTATAAATGTTCCTCATTGATTGTGCAAACATAGTGTAATCAATGTCCCGAATTGCTTGTGCCAACATAGTGTGAACAATGTCCCGGATTGCTTGTGCCAACATAGTGTGAACAATGTCCCGGATTGCTTGTGCCAACATAGTGTGAACAATGTCACGAATTGCTTGTGCCAACATAGTGTGAAGAATGTCCCGGATTGCTTGTGCCAACAAAGTGTGATCAATGTCCCGGATTGCTTGTGCCAACATAGTGTAATCGATGTACCCCTATTTCTAATGTCAACATACCGAGATCAATGTCCCCGTTTTCTTTTGTCAACATAGTGCCATCTATGTCCCTGATTTCTTGTGCAAACAAAGTGTAAACAATGTACCAGATTTCTTGTGTCAACAGTGTGATCAATGTACCCTATTTCTTGTGTCAATAAAGTGTGAAAAATGCCCCGGATTTCTTGTGTCAAATCAGTTTGATCAATGTCCCAAATTTCTTGTGAAAACAGAGTGTCGTCAATGTCCCAAATTTATTGCTGATAATGTTCCAGATTCTGGTGTCAACGAAACGTTATAATTGTCCCCAATTTCTTTGGTCAACACACTGTAGTATCATTTAATTTTTGCAGGGAAGAATTTTTGCGAAAAACCCGTAAATAACAAATTAACAAGGGCATGAATTCGCGTAACTATATTTTCGGTTAAATAATCACTATTAAATGGTTATATTTCGCTGGGGTTGAATTTCGCGCACTTGTGGCAGTGCTAAATATGCGAAATTAAACCCACGCGAAATAAAATGATATAACAGAAGTGTGATCAATATCAAAGATTTCTTGTGTCAACGGAATGTGAACATTTCCCCGATTTCTTGCGCCAACACAGTATGAACAATATCTCCGATTACTTGTGTCAACATAGTGTGATTAATGCCTTTAATTTCATGTTTCAACATTGTGAAAAATCAATGTCTTTTATTTCTAGTGTCAACATTGTGTGATGAATGTCCCCGATTTCTTGTGTCAACATTGTGTAGTCAATGTCCTCGATTTCTTGTGTCAACATTGTGTGATCAATGTCCCCGATTTCTTGTGTCAATAAATAGTGATCAATGTCTTTAATTTATTGTGCCAACATTGTGTGATCAATGTCTTTAATTTATTGTGCCAACATTGTGTGATCAATGTCTTTAATTTCTTGTGTCATTATTATGTGATCAATGTCTTTAATTTCTTGTGTCAACATTGTGTGATCAATGCCTTTGATTTCTTGTGTCAACATAGTGTGATCAATCTCTTCAATTTCTTGTCAATATTGGGTCAACATAGTGTTATTCATGCCCCAGATTTATTGTGTCAACGAAATGTGATCATTCACCGCAATTTCTTTTGTCATCACAGTGTGATCAATGTCCTCGATTTCCTGTGTCAACATTGTGTAATCAATGGCTCCAATTTCTTGTGTCAAAACAGTGTAATCATTGTCACCGATTTCTTGTGTCAAACTAGTGTAATCAATGTTCCCAACTTCTTGTGACAACATTGTGTGATCAATGTCCTTAACCTCTTGTGTCAATATTGTGTAATCAATGTTCCCAATTTCTTGTGTCAACATAGTGTGTTCAATGTCTCCGGTTTCTTGAGTCAACATTGTGTAATCAATGCCCCTGATTTCTTGTGTCAACATAGTGTGATCAATGTCCCCGATTTCTTGTGTCATCTTAGTGTGATCAATGTCCCCGATTTCTTATGTCAACATAATGTGATCAATGTCCCCGATTTCTTGGGTCAACATAGTATGATCAAGGTCCCGATATCTGTGTCAAAAATTTTTTATCAATGTCCCCAACTTTTTGTGTCAACATTGTGTAATCAATATCCACGATTTCTTGTGTCAACATAGTGTGACCAATGTCTTTATTTCTTGTGTCAACATGGTGTGATCAATGTCCCCAATTTCTTGTTTCAACATAGTGTGTTCAATGTCCCCGATTTCTTGTGTCAACATTGTGTAATCAATACCCCTGATTTCTTGTGTCAACATAGTGTGTTCAATGTCCCCGATTTCTTGTGTCAACATTGTGTAATCAATACCCCTGATTTCTTGTGTCAACAAAGTGTGATCAATGTCCCCGATTTCTTGAGTCAACATAGTGTGATTAATGTCCCCGATTTCTTATGTCAACACAATATGATCAATGTCCCCGATTTCTTGGATCAACATAGTATGATCAATGTCTCCGATATCTGTGTCGAAATTTTGTTATCAATGCCCCCAACTTCTTGTGTCAACATTGTGTAATCAATGCTCTTGATTATTTGTGTCAACATAGTGTGACCAATGTCTTTAATTCCTTGTGTCAACATAGTGTGATCAATATCCCCGATTTCTTGTTCCAACACATTGTGATCAATTTTCACGATTTCTTGTGTCAACAAATAGTGATCAATGTTCCCAATGTTTGGGTCAACATAGTGTGATCAATGTCCCTGATATCTGTGTCAAAATTGTGTGATCAATGTCCTCGATTTCTTGTTTCAACATTGTGTTATCAATGTCCAAGATTTCTTTTGTCAACATTGTGTAATTTATGCCCTTGATTTCTTGCGTCAACATAGTGTGACCAATGTCTTAAATTTCTTGTGTCAACATAGTGTTATCAATGTCTTTAATTTCTTGTGTCAACATAATGTGATCATTGTTCCCAATTTCATGTGTCAACATTGTGTAATCAATGCTCCCGATTTCTGGTGTCAACATGGTGTGTTCAATGTCTTTAATTTCTTGAATCAAAATAGTGTGATCAGTATCCCCGATTTCTTGTGCCAACGAAATGTGATAATTTCCCATAATTTCTTGTGTCAACATATCGTAATCAATATCCCAGATTTCTTGTGTCAACGAAATGTGATCATTGTTCTTAATTTCTTGTGTTAACATAGTTTGATCAATGTCTTCTTTCTTGTGTCAACATAGTATGATCAATGTTCCAGATTTCTTGCCCAAGACATGCTTTTCATTTGTTACTGATATATTCGATTACAAGAGCTCCGAAAGAGGGGCAGTATACGCCCGATCAGAGGATGTGAGCAAAATTTAGATTATAGAAATTTAGAATTTATGTCAATGCTCAATGGACCGGGAAAAGAAATCCTTCAGGGGGTTTAAGAGTAACAGAGAGGAAGGGAAACAAAGTCATATGACCTTTGACCTCTAAGTCTGACATTGGCCTTGAAGGGAGCAATCCAGAACACGGCTTCTGAATGTTGTCTCAATGTAGTTAACATATGTTTCAGGTTACTTCAAAATCCTCTCATGGGGTTCAGAGAGGAAGGGAAATAAAGTCATATGACCTTTGACACCTAGGTCTGATGACTTTGAAGAGAGCCATCCTGAACATGGCATCTGCACGTGGTAAACATTTGTGTCAGGCTTCATCGAAATCCTTTAAGCAGTTCAAGAGTTACAGAGTGGAAGGGAAACAAAGTCATATGACCTTCGATCCCTACGTCTGACCTTGACCTTGAAGTCAGCCATCCTGAACAAAACTTCTGCATATCGATTCAATGTGGTTAAAATTGGTTTAGGTTTCTTCAAAATCCTTCAAAGGGTACAGGAGTTAAAGAGCATAAGGGAACCAAAGCCATATGACCTTTGACCCCCTAAGTATGACCCTGACTTTGAAGGATCCATCCTAAACATGGCTACGCACGTCATCTCAATGTGGTTAACATTTGTGTTTGGTTTCTTCGAAAGTCTTATGACCTTTAACCCCAAGTCTGACCTTGACCTTGAGGGGAGCCATCCCACACATGGATTCTGCATGTCGGTCTCAATGTGGTTAACATTTCTGTCAGAATTCTACAAAATCCTTAAAGGGGTTCAAGAGTTACAGAACGGAAGGGAAATTGCAAACGACAGGCTGACGGACCCCTTTACATGCGACTAGGCGCCTCTGCCGCAAGGGTCCAATTCCCAATGTGGGATTTTGAATATTTGCCATAAAACTTCACCAAAATGACACAAATAGTCATTTATCACACTGTTCATCCCGTTAACTGGAAAACAGATTGTTTACTAGAAATCAGATTACAAACAAGAGCTGTCACTTGAAATTGACATATGCCCCCGAAATGCAGCTTTGAAATCGAATAGGTATACATATCTAATAAATAAACATATGTAATTAAAAATATGCTTGTGGAAGACAAAGCATACTGCATGCATATAATGTGAAAGATGAAAGGATCATTATGTTTCAAGTCAGTAAATATATAGTAAAATAAAGTTAAATATTACATTTTTTTAGAAAATTCGAAGATTATTGGGGAAATTATCCTGGAAAATGATTATTAGAGTTATGAACCTTACTACATATGATGTGGGTAATATGAACCAGAGGGCCATGATGGCCATTTATCACTCACCTGAGTACAACAAAGTTGTGTTGTACAAGACCCAACGTCTCCATATGGTGAACATTTACACCAAGTTATTTTAAAATCCAATAAGAAACAACAAATCTACAGCTTGGAAAAGAAAATGCTAACAGTGACCTTGACCTTTGACCTTCCGGCATAGGTATTGTAAGCAACACATCCCTTTGTCATGGTGAACATATATGTAAAGTTATTTTGAAATCACTTCATTCATTAGGAATTAACAGCCCATACAAGAAAATGATATTTTTTGTAAAGGTGACCTTGACCTTGGACCTTGGGTACTGTACGCGAAAGTACACCTTGTAAACATTTGAGCCAAGTTATTTTAAAATTCAATGAGAATAACAAATTTACAGCCTGGACAGGATTTTTCTATTTATAGTAACAGTGACCTAGTTTTTGACCCAGGTGACCTATATTCAAACTCCTCCAATTAATAACTCGGACATATGTCCTGACCAAGTTTCTTTACAATCTGATAATCAGAGTAAAAATGTGACCACTATAGTGTAAACAAGAAAATTCTATTTTTAGTTACAGTGACCTAGTTTTTGGACCCAGATGATCCATATTCAAACTCGTCCTAGAAATCATTGGGACAAACATCCTGACCAAGTTTCTTGATAACTGGAGCAAAAATGTGACTGCAAGAGTGTTAACAAGAAAATTCTATTTATAGTAACAGTGACCTAGTTTTTGGACCCAGATGACCCATATTCAAACTCAGCCTAGAAATAATTGGGACAAATATCCTGACAAAGTTTCATGATAATTGGAGCAAAAATGTGACTGCTAGAGTGTTAACAAGAAAATTCTATTTATAGTAACAGTGACCTAGTTTTTGGACCCAGATGACCCTTATTCAAACTCGTCCGAGAATTCGTTGGGACAAACTTCCTCACCAAGTTTCATGACAATCGGTGCTGCAATGTGACCGCTAGAGTGTTAACAAGAAAAATTCTATTTTAAGTAACAGTGACCTAGT
Organism: Corbicula japonica; assembly: GCA_038501625.1. Lineage (NCBI taxonomy): Eukaryota > Metazoa > Mollusca > Bivalvia > Venerida > Cyrenidae > Corbicula > Corbicula japonica. Next base: position 242,064 of record JAZAYU010000174.1, read on the forward strand.
TTTTGGACCCAGATGACCCGTATTCGAACTATTCTGACAAATCATTGGGACAAACATCCTGACCAAGTTTCATGACAATCAGAACAAAAATGTGACCGCTAGAGTGTTAACAAGAAAATACTATTTTTAGTAACAGTGACCTAGTTTTTTGGACCCTGATGACCCATATTGGAACTCATCCGAGAAATCATTGGGACAAACATCCTGACCAAATTTCATGACAATCGGACAAAAAATGTAACCTCTATTGCGTTAACAAAATTTACCTTAGGGTTAGGGTTTAGGGTTAGGTATAAAGGCCCATAACTCAGCCAAAAATAATCCGATCAGAAATTCCTTTGGATATGCACAACAAGTCTTGGTGAAAAACACTCCTGTTAAGTTTCAATGAAATCCCTCAAGCGGTTTCAGTTTACGTTAGGGTTAGGGTTAGGGTTTAGGGTTAGGTAAAAAGGTCCATAACTCAGCCAAAAATAATCAGAAATTCCTTCGGATATGCACATCTACACTTGGTGACAAACACTCCTGTGAAGTTGCAATGAAATCCCTCAAAAAGTCTCCCCGTACATTCAATCAGTGCTGTTATCAGTTACGTCCTTTGAAGGTCGGCTGAGCACGATACTTATGTACTATGTTTATGGTACTTCTAAAATTACTTTTGTTTTAATATTTCGGCCAGTTTATAGATAGGTGGTTTCAATATCCCAGCAAATATAGATTTGGATATTGTCCAATCACCCCCAAGAATATACTTCCTGGTTTTTAAATTTTGCCTTTGGCGTGATCTGTGATATGCAGGATTTATATTCTAAGATCCCCTGTCAAAATTCTATTCTGTTTAGTTCCGCCCATTGTTTTCTCGTTTAGGGCAAACCCATTCTTTTATCTGGGGACCATACGCCGCTGAACATGGAATGGTATTAATCTGAAAATACCTCATTGAAGGTTCCATGTTCACCGCCATATGCATACCATCGTTTGGGATGGATCGAAATTGTACTATTTAATGGTGTAATTACTGAGTTGCGCTCAACCCGGGGCTAGGCGGCGTGGGCAGTAATAAGCATTCCCATTACTGCCCATGAACAGGCTCAATCAAACCGAGCCTGCAGTATTTTCATATTTGTCGTGTTCGGTGGCTTTTAAAGTTCCCTTTTCATCTATTTCAAGCGGTTTGGGGAAGAAGCGAGGACAAGATTTTGCTTAAAAGGGCCATAACTCAGCCAAAAATAATCCGAGCAGAAATTCCTGACGATGTGCACAACTAAGCTTGGTGACAAACATTCCTGTGAAGTTTCAAAGAAATCCCTCAAGCGGTTTCTCAGGAGAAGCAAGGACAAGATTATTTCGGACGGACGGAAAGACGGACGGACGGACGGACGGACAGTGCGATTACTATATGCCTTCCTTCGGGGGCATAAAAATAACAGACTTGACACCAGGTGAGTTTCCAATCGGAACTGGAAAGTATTGTTTCATAAGAGAACAGCAACTCTTGTACTATATCTTTTGAGTGCAAAAATGTTTACTTCCTGTGGCTTGAGACTTTTTTCTAAAGACAAACATACAGGAGGGTCCATAGGACCCTATGTCGCTTACCTGTCAACAATTGCTAAATGCTTGCAAGAGTTGTGTGTAAATGTGAAAAAAAGTCAAAAAATAAAGCTGCTATTGTGCAGAAAAGGGCAAAATTGCTTACTTTGGCTCTTTCAATGGCCATAACGTTGGAACCTTTAGCTGGTTTAAAAAATGAACCTTATAGTAACTCAGGTTTTTTACAAGTCTGGTTAAATTCAAATCAAAAATGAAGCCGCTACTAGTATTGTGCAGACTGGTCGCCATTTCAGCCAATCAAATGCTTGAGATCTGAGAATGGTTTCCATGCTCAGTTTTATAACCTTGGGCACTAGAGACCTTCGAATAAGGAGTCTGGAAGTTGTTGCGCCTGTGAGCAATTTTATGCAATGAAAAAACCGTTAACCACGACAGACTTTCCAGTTATATATTGAACCAAAGTAAATCCAGTTCCCATAGGCCTAAATGTTAAATTCTCAATATTCAATGTACATTTAACATGATTTCTGTCATCCTTATTTCTAGATAACCATATATTGCCGTGAAGATGTACATTTCATCTATTCAGAAACACACTGGAAATGGGAGGTTATCTTACTTGTAAGAAAATTACTGATCTCTAACCGAACAGACCCTATTTTAAACGCGGTATCGCAAATACGGTGCCAAAAATATACATCCGCTGATCCGGAACTAGTTCGCCTCTACCAAACGAGTTATTTCTGCAAACAAGCCACAAACAGGCCGATTTCTAACAGTTATGAGGTCCCCAGAAGAAGAGACAAAATAGCATATATTAAATCGGACTTCATTCGAAAGGACCACCGAGGGATACAGCGTGATTTGGTGTTATTCAACCTTAACCATTTACACTCACCTTGTGAGCTTCGAAACGCTGATGACGTTTGAAACAAAAATTTAGTCAATAAAATTGGCCTGACTACACGTAAATGACGGGTTTTTATGTTTCTTAAACTAAAATAATTACAATCGCTGGATGAGAAGTGATATTTCTCATCAATCACAAAATTACAAAGTGTTTGCTTCCAAGATATAAAACATTGTACTTGAAAAATGGATGACAATATTCACTGCTCCCTTCTGCAACAATACATACCAGTTCCGAATGAAACCTTTGGCTAAACATGCAAAAATACGAAATAAACTCACCCGGTATAGATTCCAGTTAATTTTTGTAATCTGATTTCTGCTTAACAATCTGTTTTACAGTTATCTGGTTGAGCGGTGTGCTATATCTCTCAGCTGATTCTTGAATACCGATACATAAAATTAAAGTAAGACCAAAAAAATGGAATGTCAAACCAGCATTTAGCAACAACTTACTGCCCTTACTGCCCAAAACAACTTGTACTTGTTTTGTGATATGAGAACCTGTTGGGGCAAGTGTGAGGGTGGTGCATCATAGAACCTGGTTTAAACCCCCAGTGGCAATTTGATTTGCCACTGACCGTTTCAAGGCGGTAACCCCTCGGGTTCTCATTTTTGTTTATTGTTAGTGGTGTTCTTTTTTGAAACTGATTATTTTATTAACCATGTTCTCTCCCCCTCTCTTCTTCTTGACTGTGTGGGGAGGCTGTTTTTTCTGAATGTGGCGATTCCTGATATGCATATTTCACCTTTTTTTTTAAAGCATCACACTTTAAACCGATTCAAAAAATCTTTCAAAACAACTAAAATTATGGTACTTACTACTGACTTACATCTGGTCGCCATTTTAGCCAATCAGATGTTTGAGATTTGAGACTGGTTTCCATGTTCAGTTTTATAAACTTGGGCACCTGTTTGTGTATGGTATAAACTAGACTGTGTCCTCAGGACACTGATGCCCCCACTACTGCAACAACATTTGTAACAAATAATGTATCAGGTATTAACAGCATGCGGTGATTATGAATAGTAAATGACGAGTAAGTGCCACAAAATGTTATGACTTACATTAACAAAAGGCATTAACTCTGGTGAATATGATTGCAATATAATGTCCTTTACAACAATCACCATATCATGTCTAACCATCTGTGCAAGATTGAAAGAAATCAGCCAAATAGAAAATGTGAAGTTGATGCCACAAAATTTTATAAGTACATTAAACTATGGGCCATAACTGTAGTAAAATGGCAGCAGGAAATTATCTTATTTGTACCATCATCTACACATCCAGCTTGATCATCTGTGCAATTTGAAAGAAATCCACCTGATAATAAATAAGAATTGATGCCACAACCTTTCATTACTGAAATTAACAAAAAGCCATAAAAATGGCTCCAGGAAAAAAAATTTCTTTATGATCCTCTAGACATCCTGCATGATAATCTGTGCAAGTTTGAAAAAAATCCGCCTGACAGCTAATAAGGAGTTGATGCAACAATATTTGGGGACGTTAGGACTGATGGACAGATGTACTGACGGACTGACGGATGGACGTACTGATGTACATATTATGGACAATTGACATTCTATATCATTCCCACTTAGTGGGGGCATAAAAACTTACCAGAATGTGTCTCGGTATGCTTCCATAGGGATGTTTTATGTGCAAATGTCTTTCCACAGATAGAACATAAAAAATTTGAATTTGACTTGTGCTTCTTCGGCTTATTTTTATGAAATCGTCTCTTATGGGAAATCCACAAACGTCTGTTTTCGAAAGTTTTATGACAAATATTACAGGTTCTCAGACGCTCATCGTGACTGTTCTCGTGGTTGTAAAGTTCTCCTGAAAAGGTATCAAGGAAAACAGTAAAATACATACATTTATGCCGAGTTAGGTTTAAAATGTGTCAATGGGAATTTATCCATGTGCCATTAATGTGTTAAAATAATTAAGTCATAAATTCAAGCAGACATTTTTGCATCAAATTTGTAAAATATTCTTTATGTACCAGCTGATCTGCACCTACAATCTTCTCCCAAGTGATATCAGCCACATCCAGGACTGAAGGTTATAAAACCTAGTTTGGAAACCAGTCTCAAATCTCAAGCATCTGATTGGCTGAAATGGCGACCAGTCGCCATTTCAGCTAATCAGATGCTTGAGATTTGAGACTGGTTTCCATGCTCAGCTTTATAACCTTGGGCACAGTGTAGTAAAATGGTTAATACCATTGTATATTGCATAAAATGACGTCTCTTTAGATGTGTCAGTTTTTTATTATTATTATTTTCTTTGATTTACACAGAACTAGTGTATAACAAGAGAATATCGAATTATGGTGAAACTCCCCAAATGGGGACATTGTCACAAAAACGTTAGTGGTATAACTATTGAGGTGAATTTTGAAAATGGTGAAGTGCATGGGCACATCGGTGCCTTCTGATCTGGATCTGGCTTGGTCGCATTGTTGTCAGAAATAAACTAACAAATAAACAGTTTAGATTCTGATCAGAAGGCAGGGATGTGTCAGCTGATCTGGATCTAAATTGTTCTCCCAAGCAATAAAGGTGTATCTTTGGAGGAAATGGTTAACAGTTGGATTAAGTTCTTTCATTATATAAAATGGAGGTAATATGCAAAAGTGGTAATTAACTGTTTCTTTGAGGTTTTTTTGCATCAATGGTCTTAAAATATTGTGTTTTTCCTTCTGTCATGCCAAACACTTTTAAGTTAGACATTCAAGTAATCTGTTTGCGGCTTTTATGTAAAAAAATGCTTTAACCATTATTTAACATAGAGGAGATAACCTCGACCTCTGTGAAAAAAAAACATCTTCCCGCTTTATTAAATGTTCAGATACGTGCAGATACCGCAACTTAAAATAAGAATAAACTAGATGTTTTTTGAGAAAAACGCATGTCTCCCCCCGCTGCGCCACCACCCCTGCGCATGACCCCTGCGACCTTGACCTTTGACCTACAAACCCCAAAATCAATAGGAGTCCTCTACTCAATAAGGACATCCATCGTATGAAGTTTGAAGGCTCTGGGTCAAACAGTACTCCAGTTATTGAGCGGAAATGGTTTTTACTCTTCAGGCCCCTGTGACCTAGACCTTTGACCTACTGACCCCCTAATCAATAGGGTTCTTCTACTCTATAATGGCTAACAACCTATGATGTTTGAAGTCCCTGGGTCAAAGGGTACTCAAGTTATTGAGCAGAAATGGTTTTCACTCTTTGGGCCCCTGTGACCTTGACCTTTGACCTACTGACACCAAAATCAATAGGGTTCTTCTACTAAATAAGGGCTATCACCGTATGAAGTTCGAAAGCTCTGGGTCAAAGGGTACTCGAGTTATTGAGCAGAAACGGTTTTCACTTTTTGGGCCCCTGTGACCTTGACCTTTGACCTACTGACCCTAAAATCAACAGGGTTCTTCTACTCAATAAGGACCATCACCCTGTGAAGTTTGAAGGCTCTGGGTGAAAGGATACTTGAGTTATTGAGCGGAAACGATTTTCACTCTTCTGGCCCCTGTGACCTTGACCTTTGATCTACTGACCCCAAAATCAATAGGGTTCTTCAACTCAATAAGGGCTATCATCATATGAAGTTTGAAGGCTCTTGGTCAAAGGTTATTCGAGTTATTGAGCAGAAACTATTTTCACTCTTCAGGTCCCTGTGACCTTGACCTTTGACCTACTGACCCCAAGATCAATAGGGTTCTTCTACTCAATAAGGGCTATCACCCTGTGAAGTTTGAAGGCTCTGGGTGAAAGGGTAATCGAGTTATTGAGCGGAAACGGTTTTTACTCTTCGGGTCACTGTGACCTTGACCTTTGACCTACTGACCCCAAAATCAATAGGGTTCTTCTACTCAATAAGGGCTATCACCCTATGAAGTTTGAAAGCTCTGGATGAAAGGGTACTCGAGTTATTGTGCGGAAAATGTTTTTACTCTTCGGGTCACTGTGACCTTGACCTTTGACCTACTGACCCCAAAATCAATAGGGTTCTTCTACTCAATAAGGGCTATCACCCTGTGAAGTTTAAAGGCTCTGGGTCAAAGGGTACTCGAGTTATTGAGCGGAAACGGTTTTTACTCTTCGGGTCACTGTGACCTTGACCTTTGACCTACTGACCCCAAAATCAATAGGGTTCTTCTACTCAATAAGGGCTATCACCCTATGAAGTTTGAAGGCTCTTGGTCAAAGGGTACTCGAGTTATTGAGCGGAAACGGTTTTTACTCTTCGGGTCACTGTGACCTTGACCTTTGACCTACTGACCCCAAAATCAATAGGGTTCTTCTACTCGATAAGGGCTATCACCCTATGAAGTTTGAAGGCTCTGGGTCAAAGGGTACTCAAGTTATTGAGCGGAAACGAAGTGTGACAGACGGACAGGGCAAAAACAATATGTCTCCCCCAGAGCGGGGGAGACATAAATATACTGGCTGTCATTGAAAACTGTTCAGACCCTGGCTTGGTATTATTCCTGATATACATATTTCACTGTCATATCATGTCTTTGAAATAATAAAGCACCAAGAAGGAAGAAACTATGTCAGATAGGTAAACAGGTCTGGAGACCATAAAACTAAATCAGGAGATCAGTCTCAAATCTCAAATCTCGCATCTGATTGGCGACCAGTCAACCAAATCTAAGCTTTATGATCTTAGGCCCAGAAAAAAAACAAGGTAACCGCCTTTTGTGCCTGAATTTATTGGCCACGTTGGAGCCAACTTCAAGTTATAAGGCTCCAAGGCGGTATCCCCAAGGGTTCTCTTCTTTGTTAATTGTTTTTGGCGTCCTATTTGAATTGACATACATATATCTCTTTTTCGCTGCGTGGGGAGGCTGTGTTTTTTGAGTGTCGCGATTCCTGATATGTATATATTGCTTTTTTATATTGATTGAGAGGTTTAGCTCTCAAATTCAATCCATGCAGTTTGTATATATTTTTAGAATGCAAATAAAGCAATGAAACAAACTCACGTCTATTTCGGAGCAATATTCCACAAAATAAGCATAGGAATGGTTCCCCAGAACACACCCACTCGTGTTGCTGAAAATATAACACAATATAAGCATGTACATAATGACTTTCAAGCTAAAACGCATTACCAATTTTGTAAAAAAAATATCGCTTATCGCCATTACCATTTTCTTAATATATATATATCGCATCATCGCATATCTACGCATATAAAAACAGGTTAATAGGGCGGATCCAAAGGTCTGTTTGCTTGGGGCCACACAAGTTGTCGACCCCTTTTCTGCTCAACCACACCATTTTATATCACTGTTTCGGTCATTTTACTTGACTAAAAATGGTACACTAGTGAGATGAAATTTTTTGTGAAATGTATTAGACTTTATGGGGTGTCAAGGGACTACAGCAAGTTTTTTTATGTGATTTCTTCTTTGAAAATCTCCTCCTTGATTTTGATTTCTTAAAATAAACTAGATTTCAAGCTTAGCATTGTCTACATTGAAGGCAGTCGCTACAGTTTCATAAAAATTTTCCCAATAATAGATTTCATTTAAACTTTGTCTATGTCAAGAACATGATGTGATGCAATGAAAAACCAAATAAACATGGGACCTTACCGGGGTTACTTGTTTTTATTAAACACCGAAGTTGTCACATTTTGAACAATTTTGACGATTTTCATAGACTTCTTTGTCAGCATTAAATAATAGAATGTATCACAAGAATATCATAAATAATGCTATTTTTCGGTTAAAAACATTCAAAATTACAAATAAATTGCTAATTATTGTAATACAAATAACGAAACACATATATAAAATTAAGTATTACGTGTACCCATTTTACTACAAAGAATTTATCGTCAAATCTTTTCATTCTAAGGGATGTTTTTAAGATTACTTAATTTTAACATAATAGAATTTCACCATATACTACCAATATATTCACCAATGTATAACAAACATAAAATGAAAAAGAAAAAATGTAGATTATCATGTTAATTTGTTCGAAATTGCAATTTCAAAAAGGGGGGGGGTAATTATGTATAAAAAAAAGACTTAAAGGTATGTAGTGTACATCGTTAATTATTACTGTGGTATCATTTTATTTAATGATAGCTTAATTTTCGCGTATTTCGCGCTCGGACCAGTGCGCGAATTTAAAACCTAAGCCAAAATTTAACCATAATCAACATACGTATCCGAAATGAGCTATGTTCGAATAAGTCATGTCTTGGACCATGAACTGTGTTTTATACATTGATTAAACCCAGATTGGACCGTGAACTGTGTTTTATACATTGCATTTAGACGGTGGTACAGTAGTTTAATACTCGTTGAAACAAGAGGGCCATTTGGCCCTAAATCGCTCACCTATCAAACTTGACCTAGATATCATTGAGATAAACATTCTGACCAAGTGTAAAGAAGATCGGACCAAAATTAACACCGCTAAAGTGCAGACAAGATTTTTATATAATTTGAACTTGTGACCAAGATTTCAAGGTCACGTAACCCAGTTTCAAACTTGACCTAGATATCATCGAAATATACTTTCTGACCAAGCTTGAAGAAGTTCCAACCAAAATCAAGACCTCTAGAGTGCAGACAAGCTTTTTCCTTAATTTGACCTTCTGACCTAGTTTTAAGGGTAACATGACCCAGTTACGAACTTGATCTAGATATCATTGAGATAAACATTCTGACCAAGTTTAAAGAAGATTGCACCAAAATGAAGACCACTAGAGTGCAGACAAGATTTTTCATATAATTTGATCTAGTGACCTAGCTTTCAAGGTCACATGACCCAGTTTCAAACTTGACCTAGATATCAATAACATAAACATTCTGACAAAGTTTCAGAAAGATCGGACCAAAATTAAGACCTCTACAGTACAGACAAGCTTTTATTTAAATTGACCTACTGACCTAGTTTTAAGGGTCACATAACGCAGGTACGAACTTGATCTAGATATCATTGAGATAAACATTCTGACCAAGTCTAAAAAGACCAAAATTAAGACTGCTAGAGTGCGGACAAGATTTTTCTATAATTTGACCTAGTGACCTAGATTTCAATTCACATGACCCAGTTTCGAACTTGATCTAGATATCAATGAGATAAACATTCTGACCAAGTTTGAAGAAGATCGGATAAAAATTATGACCGCTAGAGTGCGGACACGCTTTTTCTATAAGTTGACCTAGTGACCTAGATTTCAAGGTCACATGACCCAGTTACGAACTTGATCTATCATTGAGATAAACATTCTGACCAAGTTTAAAGAAGATCCAACCAAAATTAAGACCTCTAGAGTGCAGAAAAGCTTTTTCTTTACTTTGACCTAGTGAACGGACGACCGAGGGACGACGGACGCCGGACGAAGGAAGATCACAAAAGCTCACCCTGTCACTATGTGACAGGTGAGCTAAAAAACTGTAGGACTGCCTTTAAAATATTGATGTTGAACCCGGCCCCAGACTCAATGATTGTTAGATGTGTTAAAAATACACTATCTACAACAATGCAGATGATTTAGTAAATGTGAGGCTTATGCACAGAGGACCTCCTATAATAGTGCATTAAGCTTCCAAATCAGTTTCTATTACGGTTTAGATTTAAAAAGCAAGGACTCTGGAATATTCTTTACCAAACAAAAACAAAAAGATAATATAATTATTTACTGTACAATCATTCAATAAATTACCAATAAATTTATACCACGTCTTCGCATTATAGGCTACCTTTCTTCCGCAGTAATTTCTGTGCAAACCAATCAAAACATTGGACGGGTTTGGGATTTCACCCAATGTATAAAACACAGTTCACGGTCCAAGACATGACCTGTGTACTTTGGCGCTCGGAACTCTGGGATAAGAACTACTTTTAGGCGGAGTTACGGCCGTGCTGTACTGCATTTAAGAATCGGGGTTGCTTTATGTCATCAGCAGACGCTATAGGACATGGAAAATACATGAAGTTTTATTTATTTTTTACAATTAAAATAGGAAAAGCGTCAACAACATTAAACTTGTTTCGTTTTAAATCTTTAAACAACTAAAGCCTCCTATCCTTAATCGATATCGCCCATTTTAAGTTTCGATGAAAGCGGCCATCACTCGGATTTTAAACACCATCCTTTACAGGCACGCTGACGTCATAACTTTCGTTTTGAGTCATAACTTTCATTTTGACGTCATAACTTTTATTTGCACTTTTGTGGCAAAAGATTTAGACAACATATACCATCAATTTGAGTTTAATTGTGAAAAAAATGTGTTACTCTATTATAATAATACTTACATATAGTTATCAAAAAAAAGACAGAAATTGCAAGATAAATTACAAACTACATTGCGTGCCTTTTTACACAGTCGCGTAGTAATTTAGCAAAAAACTGCAAGTTATGCGTCAAACCATACAGATCATTCTTGATCTGGGTTTTATACGTTGGATTTCACCAAGTGCATCTGTCTACGGTCAATTTGCGCTCTCAGGCAAATAACTGAAGAGTGATTCAAGTGCTATTTGTAGCGGAATGGATCATGAGTTGATTTTGAAAATAGTGTGACATTTCATAAACTGAATCTGCAAATTTCCTGTTCAAATATTGCCGCAGGCTTCCAGCGTGTCACTATCGCTGAAGGTTATAAAACTGAAGGTTATAAAAATGGTGACTGGTCGCCATTTCAGCCAATCAGATACTTGAGATTTGAGACTGGCTTCCATGCTCAGTTTTATAACCTTGGGCGCAGTTGGTGTTGCACATCACTGCTCAAGATATGGCCATGCGCACCCTCACCCCCTACCCAACCCCACATCTGTTGGATTCGTCCCTGAGTTACATGTAACACATAATTACTGGCGGTTACCAGTTAGACTAATTACTCTTACATAAGATGCCTGCCGCACTTACAATTTGTTGGCATCAACCAGCTTATATGTATTTTATAAGTGTTGCTACAAAAAAGCATGTCATCATCCACTTTGTCATTAACATGGTTGTTCATATAGCCATTAAAAAAACCTTACTATCACAAATTCTTCAAATTGTTTCGGTAAAAAATAGAATATTTATAAATATCAATATAAGAACTAAATCACTATTTTTAAAAGCAAGTGTTCGGGTTTACACACTTAAAATAACTAAAAAAATTTCCACATGAAGTCCAGCAAATGCAATCCTTAAATAAACCTTTCATGATGTACGGCAATCAATTTTTTTAAAAAGCTTTATTTCAATTACTTTACTAAATATTACTAGACTGTGATTTCGGTGAATATTTTACATGAATTTGCAATAAAAGGTGAGTAGGGATTTGTTTCTCTACTTCAAGGAAAAGCACTTACCCCCATGTTCTTGGAAATTATCATCTCTTTACAATTTGGACAGGGAACCGGTTGCTCTAATACTTTCTTTAGCTTTCTATTTTCTTCTATTGCTTTCAATTTTTCTTCCTTCTTTTTCTTTTGTTGCTCGTTTTTAATTCTTTCTTGCTCCTGTAATTCTTGTCTGAGTGCTTCTATTCTCCGCTTTCTATTTTCTTCTATTTCTTCTGCCTCTCTTTTTCTTTTCCAATAATTATATAATTGCTTGTTTAATTTCTTTTCTCTTAATGCTTTCAATTTTTCTTCCATTTTTTTCTTTTGCTGCTCTTTCTTTATTATTTTTTGCTCCTGTAATTCTTGTCTCTCTTGTCTAAGTGCTTCTATCCTCAGCTTTCTATTTTCTTCCATTTCTTCATATTTTTCTCTATATCTTTGCTCCAGCTTTCTTTTTTCTTCAATTGCTTTCATTTTTTCTGCCTCTCTTATTCTTTCCCAATAATTATATTGCTTGTTTAATTTGTTGTCTTTTATACGCTTGTTTAATTTGTTGTCTTTTATTGGCTTGGTAAATTTGTTGTCTTTTATTTGCTTGTTTAATTTGTTGTCTTTTATTGGATTGTTTAATTTGTTCTCTTTTATTGGCTTGTTTAATTGGTTGTCTTTTATTGGTTTGTTTAATTTGTTGTCTTTTATTGGCTTGTTTAATTGGTTGTCTTTTATTGGCTTGTTTAATTGGTTGTAATTTATTGGCTTGTGTAATTGGTTATCTTTTATTGGTAAATCTGTTTCACAATCTCCCTCGGGAACCTGGTAATAATTATGATCATGAACAAATGCTGTTAATATTTCACTCCCTTTCCAGAGATATATATTTGTCTCATATTTATGAATGATGATGCTATTGTCAAGATGCGGATTATGAGTATAGGTACTCTGTTCATGTTCACATATGTTTTCTTGACAGTGGTTTAAAGCGGGGGTCTCATCTTGGACATTTTCTTTCTTTATTTGTGTAATATGTGATTGAATTTCTAAATCATTACAATCAGTGAAATTTCCATTTGTTAAAATCTGGCTTCGAGTTTGCTTTTGCCCTAGGTCTGATGGCTGATGTATGATTTCTGTTTGCATGTTTGACAAGGATGCTGTTTCAATTTGCTTTAGCCCGTGTAAAAAGTTGGATGTCTGATCTATATTTTCCATTTTAATTTGATTTTGTACAGATGATAAGTTAACTGACTGGTTATTGTCATCCATTTTATTTTCTTCATTGTCAGATTTATTGAATTCCTCATTCAAAGTTCTATTTGTACAATGGAAGCATTTTATTTCAGAGGGAAGTTTACCATTAGCTACAGTGCTTCTTTCCATATTCTGATATATGTATGAGTCTATATGTTCCAAAATATAAACTGTACCATGTATATTCAGAAACTGCTTCTTTTTAGCATATTCCGCATCACTGTCTTTTGTACACGTTACTATTGTCAAAATTTCCGGTAAACACAATTGAGTTTGTGATTCACCGCGATCATATATTAATACAGACTCACTTTGACAAAGATTTAAACTACTTAAATTCTCTTTTCTTCTGTAATATAACACTTTTCGTGAAGATACATGAAAGTGAGAATGGTCAGTAATGAGTGTGGAATTTACATCATTCATATCACTGTTGTTAGATAACAACTGTTCATCATAATTTTCTGCTAAAGCCTCATGTTTAATACAGATATCTGCTGTTACGAATGACGACAGAGGATTTGTAGTTTCCGATGTACATGTAGAAACCTCCACTTCAAACAAATCCAGTGATAAATGATCATCTATGATGTCCAATGCTTCAAGTGTTATGTCTGACATAACTAATGGTTGACTCACTCAGCAAATAAATTAAGTTAATTGAATGCACTTCATATTACACCATATTGTAAAACTGCTCAATATTACTCTGTGTAGTCTGTAAACATGGTAATGTTTTTCTGAGAATTCTCTGAAATAAACACCAAAACTTAAATTAGAAACAAGAGCAAAACGGAAACAAATGCATACACAACTAAAAACAAGTTTTGGAGAGGGTTATACCACACAGACACCCCCAACTCCTTACCCCCTTTATCCCACCTACTTAGATGATCAGTACCCAAAATATATATCCATTAAATAAATAACTAGATGGGTGTTCAGCTGAGCCCTCTGGTACTATGTCGGAATAATTCAGGGCTTTTTTATTTTGGGAATATGACCCATACCCCTGGAATTGGGAAATTTATAGTCATTTTGCCAGAAATTAGTAATTTTTTAGCATCATTGGGGAATAAGAAATGTTACTGTTATCTGCTGTTTTTTTAAACATTGCCATCCATATTTAATATTGTCAGTAATTCCTGGCTTGAAGAGCAAAAGATGCAGTGATGATGCTGTTGTTTTTCATCAGAAATGTTTGTTGCGATTCAATTGGGAATTTTTCTTCTCAAATTGGGAAAAAAGTATATGTTTTGCCATTGGGAACATGACCGAATAACAGCTACAAAATCAACTGAAAAAAGCCCTGTAATTATGCATGTACGAAAAGGGGCATAGTGTTATCTTGGCCTAAACAACTTGGCATCATCATGAGCGTATTGTCATGAGCAATATTGTATGAAAATTTGATAAAGAAAAATTATTTAAGAAATTAATTAAGTCAAATTAATTAAGAAAAATTAAGACATAGCAAAGTAATAGTAATGTTAAGTTTATGGTGTAAAAATGCAAGTACAAAATGGGGCATACATGTAACTCCATGAAATGTGTCCTTGACCTAAAGAATGTGGCATCATCACAAGCATGTTGTCATAAGCAATATAATTTGAAAGATTCATGAAGAAATTTAAAGAAATGGAAAATTTATAATCAACATTAATTTTTCATGTGAAAATTACAAATACAAAAAGGGGCATAACTCCACATTAAATGTGACATTGACCTTAAGAATTCGGCATCATCTCAACATTGTTGTCATAAGCAATATAATTTTAAAGTTTCATAAAGAAATATTAAGAAATGTCAAAGTGATAGCCAACATAAAGTTTTCGTGTGAAAATCGAAGTACAAAAAAGAGCATAACTCTATCAAATGTGACTTTGACGTTAAGAATCTGGCATTATCTCGAGCGTGAAGTCATAAGCAATATGATTTGAAAGTTTCATGATGAAATATTAAGAAATGTCAAAGTGATAGCCAACATAAAGTTTTCGTGTGAAAATCGAAGTACAAAAAAGAGCATAACTCTATCAAATGTGACTTTGACGTTAAGAATCTGGCATTATCTCGAGCGTGAAGTCATAAGCAATATGATTTGAAAGTTTCATGATGAAATATTAAGAAATGACAAAGTTACAGCCAACATTAAGTTTTCGTGACAAACCGACTGAGAAAGCGATACCTATGTATCGCCTTTTCTTCTTAGGGTGAGACAAAAATTACAGTAATCAAAGTTTTCATTGTCAAAAGCTATATATTTAAATTTTTAGAGTGTTGGTATTCCCTTTGGAGTTTTTCATAGAATATCTATTTGCGGATCTTCATTCTGAAAAATGTCAACAACAAAAAAGTTGACCTACCTACCTACTTACTACCTAACCATAATAGTAAATCTTCTTGGGTCAGGTTAGGGAAATAAAGAATATTTTAAGTCCTACCCTATCAATAAAACTGTAATGAATGGTAAATACAAATTTCAAGAAATATCCACTTTCTTCAACATGATACTATTTCACAATTTATATAATTATCCAAATAACAAAAATTGCACCATACCATTCAAAATGTTCTAGAAGTGTATCAAAACAACATACATGTAATAACATGAAGATATGATTAAAAATAATGTGAACATGATTAAAATCCACTCAACATGTAATATCGCTTATGAAATCAGCTACAAGATGGTGGATTATAGAAAGTGAAAATAATGCTTTGCTTTGTGATGAGATTCTTTCCAGTCCACGGGACCAATGGAGATTTTCTTTATCATAATAGAGAGATGCGAATCTGAGTTATATTTCGTCACCTTAATGCAAAAACAGTATAAGTGCATTTGAAATACCGGTAATGAGTTATACCGTTACTGCACTAAGGTAGGGATATAGGTCTTTGTTATTTCTAAATCAATGTCCTTGTCCCACTATGAAAAATACTCAGATTAACAAGCATCTGCATCAATTTCAGATTAGGCAATAGAAAATTTATTCCTAGATTCTCATCCCCCTCACCTTTTGAAAATCACTCCACCCGAATGTTTTTTATTTAAAAAAAGTGTACATCAAAATTTACATTACGAGTACGAATCGGTATTGTACGAAAACGCAGTATGAAACATTTTAGTGTCAATTGCCAATTTGTAGTCAGCTAGGTGCTTATTTATCTTTGCACTACACAAGTGACATTAGAAACTGTGAGAATGATAAATAAACAAGAGCCAGTCGGAAACAACTGCACGCTCGACTTTTCGAAAAGTCAGACATATTTAAGTACATTTTAAACTGGGCTTAGTGATTCAGGTGTTTATGACACCCCTAACACACACACATGAACAAAAGTTTCTTAATCCAAGTTAGGAAATCAGTAAATTACACGTAATTTATTCTTGTAGAAGTTTTTTAAGAGGGTTTACACAACCCAGCCCATAAACTCCAGATCTCACACCCATTAACCCACTATCCCTGCCCACCTATAGTGGTGTGGTGTAGTATAGTATAGTATGCTGGTTGCTGTTGTTGGTGGTGGTGTTGTTGGTGATGTTGTTGTTGGCAGTGATGATGTTGTTGGTGGTGGTTTTTGGTGTTGTTGGTGGTGGTAGTGGTGCTGTTGGTATTGTTGTTGGTGGTGGTGGTGGTGGTGTTCGTGTTGTTGTTGTTGGTGTTGTTGTTATTGTTGTTTTTGTTGTTGGTGTTGTTGTTGGTGGTGTTGGTGGTATTGTTGTTGGTGCTGGTGGTGTTGTTGCTTGTTGGTGTTGATGTTGGTGGTGGTATTGTTGTTGGTGGTGTTGTTGTTGGTGGTGTTGTTGTTGGTGTTGTTATTGGTGTTGACAGTTGTTGGTAGTGTTGTTGATGGTGGTGTTGTTGGTGGTGTTGTTGGTGGTGGTGTTATTGAGGGTGTTGTTGGTGGTGGTGTTGTGATTATTTGTGTTGTTGTTGGTGTTGTTGTTGCTCCTATGAATAAAGGAGGAAATTACAATTTACATAATACTTACAGTTGTGCGGGGCAAGTCTGCGCATTGCCTGACTGCACAACTGCTTTACATATTAACAAAATCACTGATGTCATAAGAATTGCATGCTAGTTGAGATATTTGTCAAGAAACAAGGCGATTTTTGTAACAGCTGATGAGTAAATTTTTCTAGAACTATTTGGTATTCAAATTGCTATGCTCTTAAATATCAAAATCATTAAACAAACAAGATATATGACCCTCATCGCTCTAACTTCCCCATTTTGACAATTTTGACCTAAATAAATGTTTGTAATTTAAACTGATCTTTTACTCAAATCTAGGACTAGGGCACAGGTGGAAGGAACGTAAATATAACTATTTTTTTGTGTATGGTTACTTACCATTGACAAGGTCAGGAAGAAATGTCGTTTGAAAAAGACTATGTTTCGTCTAAAACCATTTCAATTTTTGTCAAATATTTTTTATACAACATAACTCATATGCTCTGTATTGCATATCCATCTAGCTCTCAGAAAAAGTTTACTTCGAAGAAAAATTCCCAGAAGTTTTCAATCTACAGTCGAAAATGTCCACCATAGTATAGCGCTTTTTGACGTAACCAGAACAATCCCACACATTTCATAACATAGATTTTCAATAAATACTCGGTCAATATGAGCGATGCGGTAAATGACAACCACATGCAAGCAAATAATTTGGAAGGCTTCTACAAATTCCACTGATCATCTTTCTTTTACTCAAGTGTTACCGATGCTAATGCCGAATTTTCATGTTTTTCTACCATCATCTGTTTCATTTTGGACATGTTCGCCGCGGTGCTAATCCATGTATTATGCTTGAGACGGTTTGGGGGCAGGAGGGAATCCTTTTGAAAAAGGGGAAGTAGAGCGTTAATAGCCTATCTATTGAATAAGTCTTGTAGCTTCTGAATGCCTTTTTTATAGGGAGATGTAGCTGCTCCTAGATTCTCAGTGCTCTTGCCATGGAGTTCCGGGCGAAGGGTTGTGTGCCCAATGTGTGATTGTTGATTCTTGTGTGCTCTCTCTTAGATTTATGTTCATAATTTCAGTCATTACCAAGTAACTTGGATACTGTCATCTTCATCAACCTCATCAATTGATATCATCATCATCAGCTTCATCCATAGCATCCTCCAGATCTGCCACACACACAAGTAAGTACACAGTTAACCAGATTACTGGATTATTGTGTATTATATTAATCTTTATAGGATCCACCCCGCCGCTGTGGTGGCATAGAAGAAAAAATGGCAGATAAAGGGGATTCGAACCCAAATTCTGGATTACGTTGTCCAGAGGATAGACTGGCTAACGTACCCTCAAATCCAACGTCTGGATTAGGTGTTCCATCAAAGTTAGAAATGAAATTTGCTGGTTCAACTGAGCATAATCAAGGGCCAAAATCAGAACCAGATCAGACATATGAATCTTTAATGTCTCCCCTTAAATCCATAGAGGTAGGCCCTTGGGATGATGAATGGGGATATGATGTTCGGCCAAAAGAGAATACTCATGAAAGGGGGGACTGAGGCAGAAAGCCTATCCACACATACCTGTAACCTTGGTAAAATAGATATAAATACCTGTGAAAAGAAGGAACTCCTTAATGTGCCCCAAATTGGCAAATCAATTGCACGGAAAATTATAAAAGGCAGAGAGAGAGAGGAGCAATAACTCTTGAAATTTTGGCTTTTATTGCCCCAAGAGTTGATCCTGATTATTTCATTTTTTCTGAGGAGTTACCATTGTCCAAACAACAGGTTAAACAAAAATCCATCAGTGAATCTAAGGGTAAAAGTGAGGAACAAATAAATATTGAAAACATTATAGACAAGAAAAATGAAGAATTTTCCAGAAAAGTAAGTAATTTATTGATAAGACAGGAAAGAAATATTATTAGTAGGTTTACCCCTGAAATCCCCACACAGCAAGTGTCTCTATCCACTACAGAAATGGAACACACCCCGGTACGAGAGTACTATACGGCCAGGAAATCTCTTAATGGAACAAGTTCCAAACCAACAACTTCCATGTTACATCCTAGTCCCAATCTCGAAAGATCCGATATAATATATCACTCTCTGAGACTTTTGGGCCAAATTCGGCAAACGTCATTTCGAGTAAAATGACGTCAACTTCGCGGCACGCACAAAACGCATTAAATTTTACTAATTGCCTGTATTAAATGATACTAAGAGGAATATGTCTAGTGTTATAATCCAAGTGCATAAGACAAAATGTACGTTTGAACCTGTTACCGAAATCTTTATTTAAAATAATCTCGTTTACTATCTATCTATACAATAATTACGTCCCTTATTTTAACATACGCCACACATTGTGATTCACAATGTACGAAACAGTCGTGATATTTGAACTGCAAAACCAGCATTTTAAGAACTAAAATGTCGGTAAAGTGATGGATTTGAACAGGTAAGTCAACTTATAGTCTATTGTATTGCTTGTTTGTGCAAAATTATGTCAAATCATGTATGAAATTGGTGCAATTTCATTTTCCGGAAGTGAAAATGGCGGTCGTTACCTTGTTAAACAGTTGATTATTTACAAATATTTTTGATATAATAAACAATCTGATTTATGCATCTTCGTCGTAAACATTGACAACAGTCAATCTTCTTTTCTTAATTAGGTGCCAGATGAGTTACTTTTACACTGTGATCCTGAATTTAATAAAGGAACTTTCAAATCATGACATTTCAAAATTGTCAGAGATTGTCGAATTTTTGGACAGTGAGTTTGAAAGCCCATTGTATTACTGATAAAGGAGGCGGCATATAACCATGATAATAACGATTTAAAAAAAATGAACATTTAAATAAATGGAAAATGTATGTTCAGATAGTATTGATTCTGAAAAAAATAAAGCTGAAAATATTAAATAACCTTCAAAACATTGAATTGGGTGCTGCTGTACTGAGACTGTATGGAAAGCCATCTGGTTCTTTTGTATGAATAGACAAATTTATAAATTATAAAGAAATTATTAATGTTATATTAAGATAATGTACTTATATTTGCAATAATTATTACAGGGACTCGGATATTATATCTCATAGATGAGAAATTCCATAATGTTGGTTGAATGGCAATACAGCTTGACATAACTCCACCACCAATTTGAGTTTCCTGGATATGACTAGAAAAATGCAGTTTTAAACATGGAGAACTGTGCACGGCAGAACATCGGCAACACTGTCATATGGTATGTAACAATGGAAAAAATTAAGTTTTAATTTTATTCACATATGTTTGTTCCTTGAGGTCATAGTCATTCTAAGGTTATGCTTTAATTATCTTTTTTATTTAATTGCTAAATATGAAATCATGTTATTGACACTGGTATATGCTAATTGCAAACAAACAAAGTAACAATTCCTATGATACTATGATAAAAATCTGGTATTTTACACATTTGCTTGTAGTTTTAATTATCTTGAACAATATATATATGAACAAATAGGTATTGTTCATAAATTAATCGTTAAGAAGTATCAGTTCTGGGCAGCATTTCCTTGTAGTATTATTAAAATAGTTTATTTTATTTTTTTTGATTCAACTGGCTTTGGACTTGATCATTTACACTTAACACTAATGTTAAATGCATAATAAATATGATATCATGGCTGAACAAATGTTTACTGTCATCTGCATAATTTATATATTTTGCATTGATTTTTAATTATTTCAGAATGACATCAGACAGGCCAGATGTGCTTTCCATTTGCAGGAATGAAACAAACCCAGAAGTGGAACAGTGTCTTGCTAAAAGTGCCAAATTTGAACACCTGCTTCCATAAAGGCTTCCTAGTCTGGGCTTGATCCTCAGAGGATTTGGTACCAGTATGAAGAATGAAGAATTAGGCTTATTGTGTGTGAACTGTGGTTAAAAAACTGAATGTCCACCCATCTGTACCAAAAGCCTATTGGATTCAGTGTGTTGTATCCCAAAAAGGAGAAGTGCTAACTGTTTGTTTAGCTGAACAATATGTAAATTACAATCTGAAATGATCTGCCAAAACAGGTGTATAAAAAGTTAATTTATGCAAGCATTACTGATAATCTTCTGAATAAATTTCAAAATTTTCATTTTTCAGTCAATTTGTTGCCATGGTAACTGAATTATAATATAATGTTGTTTTACGATATTAACTTAGAAATATCAGTTTTTATGGATTATTCTACCAATATATTATTTGTTTTTGAACAAGTGTTGCAAAATTTGTCTTTCAAACATTTAGAACCTTTATCCAACATGAACATGTAGTTAAGTTTTTTGTGTGCATAGTAGGTCAACTATTGTCAACTAAATCAATATATTTACACTTCAACTTCATTCTCTACGATGAAGTCTTATTCACCTAAGGAATCATAATTTCTAATGGTGAACAGTGTGACGTAATAGTTTAAAAGGCGTGGCTCCAGAAAAACCGTTCACAGTTTATTGGACGTTGCACATTGTTTTGACCTGTGATGTCGCAGAGCATGCACGTTTTGCCACGAGTTGTTGCGAAAAAGCGTGCAGTCATTCACTTTGTCGTGAACATGGCTGTTCTAACAGCCATAAGAAAAAGCAGTTATATTACAAATTCTTCTAATAATTTCTGTATTTATAAGAGTTTAAATATGTGTAAATATAAGGATTGAATCGACATTTGATGATTTTCATTTGGGTATGAAAAACAGTTGGATTGTTTAAAGTATGCGTGAAGCCCTTCGGGCTTCACACACTTTAAACAGACCAACTGTTTTCCATACCCAAATGAAAAACATCCGATATCGATTCAATCCTTAAGTAAGTTATTTTATTATCAAACATTATCTACATCATGAAACTAAGTTCCCCCCTCCACAATGCTTAGAAAAAGATATCTTGCAACATTTAGTAAAACTGTGTCATGTCACAATTTGATAATACAAAATTTAATTTAATTTGTGCTCTTAGTTGTGTAGTTGTTGCTGTAATGACCTCATACCAATTTGAAGAAAATAATACAAAAATATTACCTTGACAACTATAGAACTAGTACTAATTGTGTAACATATAACTCAGAAGGTCAAATGTTATCAATATGTACATAATATTCAGGTAGTATTACCATGGTAACAATTATTGGGTACAACAACTTTCACCTAAATGGTTTTGTCACTTTTAATGAAGCTTTTGTCATTTTGTTAACTGCATAGTTATAACAAAAATTATCTTTATTTTCAAAAAATCAACATTTCTGTGTATGGTTTATCAACAAACAGACCAGAAAGATAGATTGTACTTAAAAACAATAACATGTTATCATTTAGGTGCCAGTTACCTGAAAAAATGTGTCAAATATGTTTGTTCAGTTCCGTTGCCATGGTAACCAAAATTTTAGTATTTCATTTTGTAAAATAAGTTACTTGATTTATATATAAATACTATTCATGGGCAATAAACAGAGACTAAAATACTGTATTTCTTGTAGTTGTCACATAAATGCACCTATAATATTTGAACATATTTTGACAAAAATAGGCTTTTTCACACTCACGGTGGTTTCCCAAAAAATGCTGGTTTTCAGTTAAAATGAGTCGTTTTTGGAAAAAATTTGAATTTTTGTACTCCAAAGTCAACAAGGTACCTGAAAATGATAATAACTCATTTTGGCCAAAAATTGCATTTTGGACCATTTTTCCCAGAGAGTGCCACAATTATCTTTAACAATGCCCGCGCCCGTTTTCGGGAGATCGCATTCGTTTACCGTAGAAAACACTCGAGATACTCCAGTAAAAGCTGGAGAGAAACAAAGCAGATACCAGGAGACCGGGAGATATGATTATCCTTTGCGGTCGGGTGAACTGACCGAGGGGAAGTCATACTTTAGGGGTACTCCTGATATCAAACGAAATATCACTCGAGATATTCCAGTAGTCACTGGAGAAAAACAGATTAGAGATCAGGAAACCCAAAGATATGGTTGTTCTTTGCAGTCGGGTGAACTGACCCAAGGGATTTCATATTTTGGGGATACTCCTGACATCGAACGGGAAGACAAATACTTGAGACATCGAGCAGACTTAGGATATGGAACGTCCTTCCAAACCAGTCCAAGAATCCCAGTTGGGCTAGGTTATGACGACTCAAGGGAGCCTACTCTGACATACGCAAAGCAAAGTAAACAATTTATACCATCCAAGTCGTATCTTAATACACAACAATATTCAAATCGCAAAGTATTAGTAACTGTTGATACCCAGACAGACAATAGAGATACAATGAAACCTATTCGGGATCCGGTTTACAAAAGAAATGTAGAAACCCCATTACCTAAAAGGCTTTTTTACGATGGGGTAGGGAAATGGAGAACTTTTTATAACAAATTTACTAGCTTTGCTGACGAAAATAACTGGTCAGGGGAGGAAAGTTAAATTATGCTGGCTTTTAGAAGGAAAAGCCAGTGATTTCTATGCTCTAATAATGGAAAGAGATCCAGATATTGATTTCTTTGACCTGGTAACCAAATTCAAAACTAGGTTTGATTCTCATGATATTCCAGAAAACTTAATTCTGGGATTTCAGAATGCAGAACAGTTCCAGGACGAATCAATCTCAGAATGGGGTTATAGAGTCTTGGAACTAGCACAAGAGGCATATAAGGATATGCCAGACTCCCGAATGTATGCCTTGGCGGTACGTAGGTTTTGCCAGGGTGTCTATGACAAGGAGGCCGCGAATCATGTTGCTAATTGTAGGCCACAGTCTATCGAACAGGCCATTGAAATAGTCCAAAATTTCCAGCATAATAAAAGTGTTATTTTTGGAAAAAATAAAAATGTACGGTTTGAGGACCGGTCTAGATACGAGGTAAAAGCATTAGAACCCGTTAGGGAAGGGGGTCTGGAAATCCCTAATGTACAAAAAGTCCAGACAGCTGGGCCAAGTGAGAAAAACAAACAGGTTTCCCCGGGAACACCGGGCAAAACGGTTAATTTGGAGGAGAGAATTAGTTCCACAGAAACCAAGGTAGACCTATTAATAACTTTACCAAGTTTGTTACAATGCAAGTGCGTAGACAGGCTAGGTCGCCCTCTCCATCCAAGAAATTATATTGTTTTAACTGTAAGGAAGAGGGACATTTTAAAGCTAAATGTCCGAAGCTTGAAAAGGGTCCAGCAGTTTCCTTTATAGAGGATGACGAGACTGGGTCTTTAAACGAATGGGGGTCAGAAAACGAGGCATAAGCCTGACCCTTGATACTTCCTCAGAATGCTCGCACAAGACTACCAGGTGTCTGGTGAGCTAGGAAAGGATGCAGATCCGGGGTTTGATTCCGTCAATGAATCTTCCCAGGGTTCTGTATTAGAGGAATCTGAGGAAGATGTCAATATCTGTCAACTAAGATCCCACTCTAGCTTATTTGTTAGCCTACAAGTAAATGAAGCAAAAATTGATGCAGTGGTTGATACTGCAGCACAGGTTTCTCTAATATCTGACAAATTTTACGAGAGTCTAGATCCAAAACCACCAGTTATCCGAAAGGTTAAAATGCATACAGCTGGTAGAGAATTAAGCATGATTGGTTTCATTGTCGGCCCAGTGAATATTTCTTTAGGCAACAAAGTTTATGAACAAAATCTTTATGTGGCTCCAATCCATGATGTGATGCTTTTAGGCCTTGATTTCATGACAACCCATGGTATTATAATAAATATTCCCAAAAAAGAAAAAGGAAAACAAACTCTTTGTGTAGATGGGCAAAAAATAGAATTAAAATCAAAAATTGAAACAGGTGCTAGGGTATCTAGGGTGACAGTTTCTAAACGAAAAGTGATCCCTCCAAATTCTGTGGTATTCATCCAGTGTAAACTACGGGAAGATATACCCGAATATGTAGTGGAACCAGAAGCAAAAATGCATCTTCTGGTACCTAAAACTGTTCATTCTGCAAATCCAGAACCCAGGATATGCATGATGAATATTACCAACAATTACTGTATAAGTGGTAATGTTCGCGAGGATGTAATGTTCGCGTATTTCGCGATTTGATTAAAATCGCGAAATTATCAGCCAGCGTAAATTAGAGCGTATGTACAAGCAAAATTTTACCCTTACACCGGTTTATGGTAAAACAAAACATTATGATCGTTGAACTTTATTACAAGACTACATAGTATACTTGTACAGATTAAAAGCCATGTAAACGTACAAATAATACCAAATATCAAAACTTATACACAATTGTACTAATTAAATTTGATAAACTAAACGACAATTCCTTTGAAAACTATTAACTGTCTATGTAATTTGTATATATGTAGATCGGTAAGGACTGTATCCCGCATTGGTGAAATGCAGATATGCAAGTAAATCATGGGCCTTCATAAGCCAACGTGCATGTATTGGCTTAAAGTTTATTGTTATTAGGTCAATTCTCCAGCACATTATGTTTTAAACACGTCGAAAATGGCAATAGCAGTTTGATCACACCTGCAACGTAAACAGGTAAAAACTGCGGTCAGATTTCACACAGCGTTATTGTTAATAATAGAGTAATCTGTTAAAAGGGCAAACAAATCATTGATGGTTGCTAATTGACTGTCGGATCACGATATTCACAGTTTGTCATTTAACAATCCAAGTTTGGGGAGACTACTTTCAGTTTCTACCATGGAATTTTTTGACAACCAAATAATTTAGAGTGAATATAACGACGTGTAATTTTTACGAATTTCTTGAAATCAATTTTTCGCGAACATTTCCGCACGCGAAACGCTGGCAAAACAGAAAACGCGAACTTTTACGCCAGCGAAATTATCCACTTATACAGTTTGTAACTGTTAGGAAGGGGACCTTAGTGGGAACAGCCCATGAATTCCAGGAAATACATCCAGTACCACAAGAACTAAATGGAGAAACCATAATTAGCCAAAGAACACTGTCGCCTAATGAGCTCCCAAATATCCCAGATCATTTAATTCAAATGTATGAGCGGTCAATAAACAACCTAACACCCCAGGAAGCTCATGAATTTGCCGAGCTTTTGGTGAGATATCAGGATGTTTTTGCTCGTGATGAATTTGACCTGGGGAATTTCACTGAGATTGAGCACAAAATTGATACTGGTAACGCCCAGCCAATAAAAATGAAAATGCGTCGAACTCCACAATGTTTTGTTCATGAGGAGGAAGGCCATCTTCAGAAAATGCTCAAAACGGGAGTGATTCAGCCGTCCATATCCGAATGGGCTGCTGCCCCTGTCCTTATTAGAAAAAGGGATGGCTCTGTTAGGTGGTGTGTTGACTATCGTGCCTTGAATAATGTTACTGTAAAGGATGTATATCCTTTGCCTAAGGTAGAGGAGTGCATTGACACATTACAAGGTAACGAATGGTTCTCCAAATTAGATGCTAATAGTGCATATTGGCAGATAAAAATAGCAGATCAGGATAGAAAAAAGACTGCATTCATAACCAAATACGGATTATTTGAATTTGTAAAAATGAGCTTTGGTTTGTGTAACGCTCCTGCCACCTATGCCCGGGTAATCAATCTAGTTCTTCAAGGTTTAAACTGGAATATCCTTCTGGCCTTCCTAGATGACATACTTGTTATGGGTAAAACATTCCAATTACATTTACAGAATCTGGAAACAGTTTTCCAGCGACTGAGGCAGTACAAGCTTAAACTTAAACCAAACAAATGCGAATTTTTCCAGAAAAAGGTAGTATTTTTAGGCCGAAACGTTAGCAAAGATGGTCTAGAGTTAAGTGCTGACCATATTGAGTCAGTCAAATCCTGGCCAAAGCCCCTTAATTGCCATGATATCCAGAAATTTCTTGGATTAGCAAATTACAATAGGGCCTTCATACCCCAGTTTGCAAAAATAGCTGCTCCCCTATATGATTTAACAGGGGCTAAATCATTTGAGTGGGGGGAGGAACAAGAAAAGGCCTTTCAATTAATTAAAAAAGCTCTCCTATCCCCACCAATACTGTCTCTTCCAAATGACACAGACCAATTTATCTTGGATTGCGATGCAAGTGATTATGCAATCGGTTGCGAATTGTTGCAGATCCAGGGTGGGTGTGAAAAAGTAATAGCTTATGGTAGTTTTTCATTAACTGCAGAACAGCGAAAGTACTGTACTACTAGGAAAGAACTTTACCTGTTGTGCGGTTTACCTGACAGTTTAGGCACTACCTTCTGGGAAAAGAGATCATTGTCCGTACTGACCACAGCAGTTTGACATGGCTTTTGAATTTTAAGGAACCACAGGGACAAATTGCTCGCTGGATAGAAGAACTAAGTCAATATAATATTCTTATCCAGCATAGAAAAGGAGAAAAACATGGAAATGCCGATGCTTTATCCAGGAGACCAGATGAAGGTTTTTGTCCCCATTACAAACTGGGGTCAATTCTGGATAAACTACCCTGTGGAGGCTGTATAAAATGTAAACGAGCACATGAGAACTGGTTTGGATTTGTTTCGGATGTGGATGATGTTATTCCATTGACAGCATGGAAACATTTCACATCTAGAGGAAATCCTTCTAGTTGCGCATGCTCATTAACATGGACTGATAATATCTCAATTGCTCAGATAACTAAGTCCAGCAAACCACATGTTCCCATGGAGGCCATTGATATATGGGAAGATTCTGCTTTTCCATGGAATGAACAGGGAGATAATTCAGAGGAGTTATTTCATTCTCACATAAACCTGGTCTCCAATCATGGACCAGTAGTTATGATTGAGGAAGTTACAACTTCACAGTCTGAATTAACTGTTTGGGGACATAGGTTCAAGGAAATTGTTCAGCAACAATCAGAGGATCCCCAAATTTCTTTACTGTTAGAATGGCTGAAGTCGGGAAAAACTCCCACTGAAGGTGAACTTTTCTTGTCATCTCCAGTCACTAAAAAACTCTGGAATAACAAAGAAATGTTCATCCTTAAAGATGGGGTTCTGTGGAAAAAGAACAAGGGAGATGAAGATAAAGTTCTGTATGTTCCAGAAACATTAAGAAAGGAAATACTGGAACTGAATCATGATATTCCATCCTCTGGCCATCAAGGTATTGAGAGAATGAAAGCCAAGCTAAAAGATAAATATTACTCGCCAGGAATGCGCGGACACCTTGAAAATTATATTCTTTCATGCACCATTTGCAACAAAAATAAAGTCAAGATCCAATAAGATAAATTTAAAATCATTTCAGGCAAGTGCCCCTATGGAAAGAGTCCATTTAGATTTTTTAGGCCCCCTCCCTAAAACAAAAAACGGAAATGAATATATTTTAATGATGGTGGATCAATTTACTAAGTGGGTGGAATGTATTCCATTATCAGCCCAAACAGCAGAATTAACCGCACAAACTGCAATTAACGAATTCTTCTCACGATTTGGGTACCCTTTCGAAATTTTCACAGATCAAGGAAGAAATTTTGAAAGCATTTTATTCAAAAGAATCTGTGAAATTCTCTCTATACATAAAGCCAGAACTACTCCCTATCGCGCATCTGGAAACGGTCAAGTAGAAAGGTTCAATCGCACATTAATGGATTCTGTTCGATGTTATATTGGACAGAATCAAACAGACTGGGATAAATATCTCCCACAGATTGCGAGTGCAATGAGATCATGCGTTAACCGAGATACTGGATATACTCCCAATAAATTAATGTTGGAAGAGAAGTAAATCATCCAGTAGACTTAATGTTTCCAGTACGTAAACCTGAGAATATAGCAAATACAGATGACTATGTGATTAAAACAGAGAAGGCAATTAAAATTGCCCATGAAACCGCCCGCAAAGTTCTGGGAAGTACCCAGAAGCGTTTGAAACGGGATTATGATGTGCGAATAAATGTCAAGAGCTATAAACCAGGGGATCTGGTTTATATTCTTGATATGAGCCAAACTAAGGGTAAATCGAAAAAACTAACAGCCCCTTGGAAAGGTCCAGGTATAGTGGTGGCAAAGCTTAGCTCAAGTTTGTATAGGATCAAGCTGCGCCACTCTGTATTTGTTGCACATCATGACAAACTGTCTCTTTGTAAATCCCGGGATGTACCCATATGGCTGGAAAGATATAAAAATAATTTAGAGGTATTGGCTGCGGATATTCCCAACAAAATAGGGAAAAGTGTAAAGGTGTACTGTCTGTGTTGGCAACCATACCAGGGAGAATTCATGATTCAGTGTGATTTTTGCCATGAATGGTATCATGGAATGTGTGTAAACGTGTCTGCCAATGATGCCCTTGGTATAAACAAATATAGGTGCCCATTATGTGCCAAACCGTAATACAGTTGTTTCATTCCATTTCAGACATGGCCAGTAACTCTCCCTTTATACAGGAGGTGGAGGACAAGACCAGATCTGGTATGATCATACAACCACTTAAGTTATTCAATGAATTGCAGAGAATACCAGGCCTTCCCCCCCCCCCCCCCCCATGAATTTAGTAGGCTGATCCAGGGGCAGGCAAGGATCACAGTAGCCAAGAATCTTAATAAATGGCTTAAGGAGGCTCGGTCATATGCCAAGTTCTTCTTTGACGATGCCTGGATTAACCAGAACATGCCTTTAAAGTCTGGTAAACTGTTCCGGAGAAAAGTGACTCCGGAACAGGATTACCAGGGTCCAGTCATTTATAAGGACTTTCGAATGGCTTCTGGATCGCCTGCTACTTCTAGCCTACCTGATCCAGCCCCACTGGACCAGGTGATGGATATAGGTGAGGATCCAGAAGTTTATATTCTGGATCCCGATGAGGTGGAACAGGGACTAAACAATGGGAATCCAGATAATCTGGGTTTGATTGTGAACGAACCAGTTCCAGTAATGGAGAAAATTCCTAAGTCAGACAGTAGACATCCAGAGGTTCTGGATGGGTCGGGTGATGTGGCTGGGACGTCCACGGGAGTGATTTCAATGCCCCCAAAAAGCAAAAAACGCAGGTCAAGCAGCCCACAGCTGGCTGGGGGTCTAACTAAGGCATTAGAGGCTTGCCCTCTTAAGATCACTTGCGGGGACGGACCCAGACATGTGGCCAGATCGAATCCAGCCCCTAGGAGAACTCCTGGGCAATCTTTATGTCCAGTGTGTGGATTTAGGGATAAAACACTTCGTAGACATGTCTTTAGAAGTCACTTGGCATGGGTGTTTGCAGAGAACGAGACTGATGCCCAGCTTAATGATTTGGGATTTCATCAGCTTCGTCTGAAATGCCTTATAAAACTGTGCCAATTGGTAACAGGTTCCAGTTGTTTGGAAACCCTGTGCCAAAAGGTCAACAACGAGCAAATGTTGTCACCGTTGTCCACAATTTCAGACCGTAGCAGAACGGCAATGATATGTCTGGCGGGGAGTCAGGGTTGGGTTATTCCCACTAGCTTAACTCTGGTTCCTCTGAACTCTCCGGCCTGTCTAATTCATTGGCGCCCCCTTGCCGCTATCCTTGGACTCCTGAGCTCATCCCAGCAGCGGGAGTTCTTTGAGTTCTGCAACGGGGGAGCGCCGGATCAGCCCATGGCCCCTCAGATGGAGGCTATGGTCCTGGCTCCTGCGCACCCGCCGGAACAAGTGGCTGTGTCTGTGGATCATGGTGGCAGCATAGCTGACGCACCCGAAATTCTGCCAGTCGTACCTCTATATGATGTAAATAATAATTGTCTGGATGCGATAGACAGCCATTTTCATCTGGACCGTACCTGGCACAAAATTGCACCCCGGGCTGAATGGGACCTTCTCAACCAATCTCCAGATCAAGTCCTGGAAGTGGTTGCGAGTTGTCAGACAGCTAGGCCCCCACTCCTGCCTGTTAGAAATGTGGGGATGATTGTGACCCAGAAACTTATCCACTAAACTTGCCAGTGGATCCAAGATTTAAGTTTTCTGTGGGTCTGCACCCCAAGAAAAGCGGCCAGTTCAGGGAGGACACCCTGAATCGATTGCAAGGACTCTTGGGACATCCCAGGAATGTTGGGTTAGGTGAGATTGGGTTAGATTTCACCGAGCCGCAGGGTACCTGGGATGCCCAGATAGGGGTATTTAAAAGGTTAATCCAATATGCTTGCCCTGCAAGACCCTTGGTTTTGCATTTGAGGGGGGGGGGGGGCAGTCCCACGGATCATACAGCTTTCCAGCTAGGCCTGGAAATAGCAAACGAAGCCTGTGCTCGCGCCCAGCCCATTCACCTTCATTGCTTTTCTGGCAATAGTGAGGTGGTTGCATCCTGGGCAACAACATTCCCATTGTTGGGTTCACTGGTCTAGTGACCAGATTTTTACCCGAACAGGTCCGGGCACTGCAAGCCATTTCAATGGAGCGGCTGTTATTGGAAACAGATGCTCCATACTTGTGCTGTGTGGATGAAGGAGTCCAGGGATATGCTGGACACCATAGTAAGGCCAATACTCCAGCCTATATTGGAGATGTGGCCATCCATGTGGCCTCTTTGAAGGGCATCTCGGTAGATAAGCTCCTTCAGGCCACCGTGGCAAACAGTCGCCGCTTGTACTCTTTTCAGCTAATCCAGTCGTCTGGAATTGCTGTAGAGTACCAGTTGCAGGTAGCAACATGTAAATGCAAAGAGGGCTTTTCAGGCAAATAGCTACAGACTGATAGTATCTGTTAAACTTTTGTAGATAAATGCACACCAAGATAGGTGATAATGATAATTAATGTTTACTTGGCATTGATATATGATAACCTGTATGTATTAACCGTTACTCATTTTTAACCACCAGTATTGTCTTCCTAACATTTAACTATAGCTAATCTTCATGTTGTTTAGCTGTTACATTGATTATAATGTATTAGCCAAGGAACATGAAGATATGTCTACGACAGTCCATTTGCAAAACCAGTATCTAATTCAAATTAATTCATCAAATAACATCCTCCTGTATCTCTGGACTTAATTTAGGTTGAGTGAATTCCAGGTGTCTGGGATCCACCGTTCTCTGAATAGGTTGAGGGACCATTTTATAGAAAGGGGAGGAGTGTAGCATCCCAGGGCCTGCACAACAACAACGGCCGAGAATCTCCGAAGACACCCGAGTGACGTCAGAGGAAATCACGTGGGATTCTACGGTATACTCGCTCTCTTCGACTCAACACTTCAACCGAACAAGACGTATATTGTCAATTGTATCAGGATACATCCTGGGATATTAGAAGGTTGGTGCCTTTCTAATGGTTTTTATCTGCTTTTAATCATTGCAGCGTCTAATGGACGCTACAATGGTAAGTAACCATATACAACAAAAATAGTTATATTTTTTTTCATGATTTTTATGACAATGATTAAATTCAATGCAATGTGGTGTCTGATTGACTGGAATTTTTTTTGGACTGGGGTGGGTAGT
The DNA here is from genome assembly GCA_038501625.1 of Corbicula japonica. Lineage (NCBI taxonomy): Eukaryota > Metazoa > Mollusca > Bivalvia > Venerida > Cyrenidae > Corbicula > Corbicula japonica. The sequence goes on from JAZAYU010000174.1 coordinate 274,469, forward strand.
GTCCGCAAGGGGAGGGGGTACCAGGGTACGTTCCTTCCACCTGTGGACTAGGGTGGCCAATTTATGGCCTATTTGAATTGTGGCTTAATTGACTGTAATCCATCAATTCCTAAAGAAAATATAGACTCAGAAAAGATCAGAAAACAAGATTCGTAAAAGCGCCTCTAGTTATATTACCATTGAACAGGAATCCTTCCCAAAATAATTCTCTCGCTACCTCGGAAAAAAATGAAGCAATTTACTAAAGGGACGCAACTGTTACAGTATCTTGTAATACGATGAAAACAAATAGTCGGACAGTATAGACTCTCGCACAGTTGTTGCATAAAACTGGGCAAATAAAAGTATAAGTAACACATTTGCTGCTGAATGACACCACCGTTTTTTCACGCCTGTTTTTTTTTAATATTTCTAGTATTTAGTTATAGGTAATGCAATTGTCCATCATATGAACAAATGCATCGCCTCAGATGCTCTGTAGCACAACTATTTGTGCGCAACAAGGACTTTTCGACTTTTATGCGACAACGTAAAAAGTCCGTATGATAATGGGTCTGTGCGTGCAGTCGAATTATTGAGTCTACAAGCTCTGAAGCTCAAGGACTTTTAAAAGTGAAATGCACATATCAATATTATCAGTCCATTTTAGTCTCAATAATTCGACTGCAAGCACAGGCACATTATCATACGGACGTTTTCGTTGTCTGTCCTTTACGTCTCAAGCAGTTACGATCAAAACTGTGGTGGAAATCGACCCGATTTAAATTCTTTTTTTTTCACTCCCACATGAAAATTTCAAATGTGTCAAATATCGTTATAAAACATAAATAATGATAAAAGTAACAATAAAATGAATGAAAAATCCACAACGGTGGAAATTATCGATAAACGCGAGTCAGATAAACATTATGCGGTGTAATCGACATGGGTGGAGGTTAAAAACAATTTTGCATAAAAAAAAACGAAAACATTACTTATAAAGGATTACATATATTGATTCTACTTGAATGTGGCTTATCAGGTATATATTTTTTAAATCAATATGGTTTACGATGCTGTATGAAACCGGCAAGAGATTGAAAAGTTGCGATTCATTTTCCGATCGGCGGCATATATAAATAGAAGGAAAATTTTCCTGAGTTGTGCGCGAAGAACGACCATCGTAAAGGACAGACAACGAAAACGTCCGTATGATAATGGGTCTGTGCTTGCAGTCGAATTATTGAGACTACTGAAAAGCTAACTCAATACGGTAGCGTTGTCAGAATAGCATGGCCTATATACGAACAGACAAAAAGTAGATGATAATTTTTCGATAATTGATTATTTTGTGTGGTTGAATTTTGTTCTAACTATTTTTGGGTGACGTCAGTCACCCAATGCTACAGTATATGTGAATTTCTAGATGGTATCTAGCTCTCTATCTACTTCGTGCTAATGAACGCGGTACCAAAATGTGAAATTCGATCATTTTACCTCCAGAGAATTAGTGGCCTTGAATTACGTATACAGTATATGTAGGTTCACAGAGTTTATGAGACGGTAGACGGCGCAGCTCGATTGTTCTGAAATCTGAACTAACATTTTTGTGGAATTGTTGTGATAAAATTTCCAGATTAAGGTTTCAGAACAGTACAGATTATCTTGGAAAAATGTTGTTAATAACGGACATTTATCTCTCTAATTGTTTTAAGTTTTGGGAACAGCAGCTTTCACACAGATTAGAATTAAGTCCGTTTTAATGAATGCTATTTTTTTCTCTTCATCTGGGGGCCTCTAAAGCGTTAGAAATCGACCTGTTTGTGACTTGTTTGCAGGAATAACATGTCAGGAAAATAAATGAAAGCAATTTCATGCCTATATCTCGTTTGGTAGAGGCGTACTAGTTCCGGAAGAGCGGATGTATATTTTTGGCACCTTATTTGCGATAACGCGTTTAAAATAGGGTCTGTTCGGTTAGAGATCAGTAATTTTCTTACAAGTAAGTTAACCCCTTGACTGTTTCACTGCGCATGTCTGTACTTTCAGTAGAAAACGACAGTAGTAAACCAATTTTGTCTGGCGGCTATAACCGCCAGAGAATCCTTAGCGAGTTTCAGTTATATTTCCTTGAGGTTTAAATTAGGCGGTATTCCCCACGTTTACAAGTACATAACAACACCAGCTAGTGTTAGGTTTAAAAATACAAAGACATTGGAGTCATATTACAGATGTATGTTTACCATTATCCCAACTAGGTTGTTGATAGCAATTTGATGCCACTTAACCTGTTCACTGACTTAATGCCATACATATGTTTGGAATGCCTACATTACTGTGATATGTTAAACCTTCGAGTTGCACAAATTCTGCACAATGTTTGCCATATAATGTTGTTCAGTGCGCTGTTTACACCTTCCAGTTGCTGATTTAAAAAGTATCAGCTGTACTTCTTCTAATCTTTATCACAAATACTAAGTGCATATTTACTCGATCATGCTTTATCCATGTCAAGGTTTATCATGAATTATTGTGATGAGCAATAAGCCTTGTTTATAAGCAGCTTGAGAGAGAGTTTTTTAAAAAAAAAAGATACAGAGAGCAAGTGTGACGTCATCCAGCAGCCAATCAGAGGCCTCTAGATTTTGGTTTACAACAGTCGTTTATTTTCTGATAACGACGGAGAAAGAGTCTAGTTAAACCCCCCCCCCCCCCCCCCCCCCCCCGCCCCCCTATTTGCTGTGTGTTTTTGAATAGATATAAAATGTAGATCTTTACAGTCATATATGGTTGTCTAGAAATTAAGATGATAGAAATCATGTTAAATGTGCATTGAATATTGGGAATTTAACATTGAGGTCTATGGGATTTGGATTTACCTTGATGCAACCATACGTCCCTGTGGTTGTTGTTGTTTTTTTCCCAGTTTATAGACCCTGACCGAGGACATTATGGTGTGGTCCATGAAGTCCCTGTGGTTTATCATCATTGTATTATAAACTCTTTCTCATATCTGTTGTATGAATCATTTTGATAATAGACTTGGCTATAGCAGCATAGTAATAAAGCTTATATATACAAACACTGGTAGTTGTTAGAACATGACATCTGGTGCATCCTAAAGTTAACATGTGAGTCCTACAAGGGTCTGTCTGATATCTCATGGGGTCTTTCAGTAATTTATTTTTAGTCTGGGATGTCTTGCGGCGGTGTGGGGTGTCCTGGGGTAATTAGTAATATCATTAATTCAATACATGTATAGCTTAATCGGCAAATTATCGAATACAAAACCTGCTTAAATTATACAGTGGTGTTTATCAATGGGTAAGTGGTTGTACTTTGTTTATTTTATAAAAATTTTAACATGCGCTGAAATAACCATGTAATTTGGAGAAAAACAATGTCCGTTTCCCCGTTCAATCAAAACGTAATGTACGAAATGTGATATATTATGGCAGAGCAAAGCAAAAGTCTGTGTGTCCGGCTTCTGCTTTATCAAGTTTTTATCTACCGCGGGCATTCGGGTTTGATGTATCATGTATCATGTATATTAGAGACCAGAACATCCGCAGATGCTTAGCTTACAGCTTCTAAGGCCCGTTTGGAATACCAGCTTTCCATGGTGGAGGAAGACCCCAGGTTCCCCTCCGGACAATTTTCATGCCCGAGTGGGCACCTGGGTAGAACCACCGACGTTCCGCAAGCTAGCTGGCAAGCTTCCTCACATGAAAGATCTTGACCCTGGTAGGTCTCGAACTCACAGCGGTGAAGGGCAAGTGGTTCTCAGTCGGAAACCTTAACCACTCGGCCACGGACGAGATGCTAATATCCAAGACTGAGCTGGAGCGAAAATTTTGAGTACGAATTAATTTGAACGTTTTATACGATAAATATGCGCAAGATTTGTAATAATCGATAAATTTTATGAAAATTATTATCTATTTTAACTGAAATTTGTCAAGATATTGTATAGTAAGAAACTTTCGAAGGAATATTCTTCAATCACGTTTTGTACATTTTTTTTACGTTTTGATTGGACGGGGAAACGGACAAATTTTTCTCCAAATTACATAGTCTGGATTACCTGCCCTTACACTACGTACTGTTACTAATACGACGGGAACCAGACTACAAATTACATGGGTATTTCAGCGCATGTTAAAATTTTTACAAGTTTTAGCTTTCCAAAAAGCTAGTCGGTCATTAGCATGACATTTTAACAAAAAGACGGCTCTGAACTTTAAAAGTCTCTAGAAAAATTTCGTTAGAATGTTGGTATTTATTTAGAATTTCCACGGTGTATTATAAATGCTCGCTCTCGTCACACACGTTTGTTTCGGTTTTTAATGATTCATTGTATGACAGTGCTTATTATTTTGTCACCTGCAATAGCAGGTACAGTATACACACGTATGGATCCTATTTCCGGCGGCGGCGTCGGCGGCTGCTTTGTCCTTTAGCCCCTCAACATAAATGTGATATTTAATGTTGCCCATAAGTTTGTAAGTATTTGACCTATTAACTTTATAATTGAAATATATCATCTGCATGAATAAAGCCATCTCCGAAAACAAAATTGATCACTCTTGCTATATTATTTTTGTTATGCCCCTTTCAAATGACTTAAATACCGAACGTAATGTTTTCAGTAACATTGAAAGTGCTTGTCCTGTTAACATATAATACTTGAAATATATCATAATATGCATAAACATCTCTGACAACATGATCGATAAACCTTGTTTCAATGTTTTTGAGTTATGCCCCTTTTAAAAGAATTTAATATGAAACATAATGTTGCCTATAAGTTTGAAAGTTCTTGTGTTACTATGTTAATTGTTTGAAAACATTATCTGCATGAACAAAGCCATCAGTAACAATAAGAATGATAACTTCTATTTCGTTATTGTAAGAGTAATGTTCCTTTCAAATGGCTTTAATATGGAACTTTATGTAGGATCATCCAAAGTATTTCTAATTTCCATAGGGCTAAAATTTCCATTATTCAATGTCCATTAAATATTTATCAAGTGACATGTTGAATATGGCCGATATTTTTTTAACCTCGAATCGTTTTGATATAATTTTATGGAAATTAAATAGTAAACTGTCAGTTTCAAGGGAAAATTTGTGCGAAAAGTGTAGTATTAGTATGGATATACCATGCCAAAGAATAAACGTTATTAGAGATAGAGTAGTGATAGTGAAAACGATGATAAATTGAACAATAGCAAATTTTCAAGGCGGGATTTAACAAAGAATGGACAACGATCTACCTGTGAGGTACCAGTAAGTGAGATTCTAAGTCAGACTAACTCAATATTATATAGTGATCAAACAAACCAAGCCGTTGATAAAAACTGCACTAGCTCCCCGAAAATGAAAGGTTCGGCGGTATCACAGAAAGCCCCGACCCCACCGATTTTGTTTTACAAGATGGCAACAAAGAATGCATTTTACACGTGCCTTTTTCCTTTAAATATCTTATATCTCGACTGCTAGTTCGAATTTATCTCCAACATAAAATAAAACAATCCACCCCAAACAAAGCCGAAAAATGTACAGATTTAAATTTTTATATCTAAAGACAGCTACTCTTTTAAAATGTCGCAGTTTTACCATTTCAGTTGGATAATATTTGGAGCAGATAATGGTGCAGATAAACACAAAAAGTATGATTAACCGTTTGAACTTTTGGATAGAAAGCTGAAGTGAATAACAATATCAGTTGAAACTTTAGAATACTTTGAATAATTGTGTTTCATGGAATTCATTATCTTCGGCCTGGTCTGTGGACTTTAGCAATAACTTAATCTTGGCTTTCGTCAAATTTTTAAAATGATCTTTTAAAATGCTTAAGTAGCATTGTCTGTCTTTTTAAGCAGGTATACGCAGGTCGTCTTTGATTTACCGGGGAGCGGCTCGAACTAGCCACTCCCGACACAGCCATAAAGTATCCCGACTTTGCCGGTAATTTCCTATGACTCACGTGGAATACTTCCAGGTTATATCACGATTGATATATGAAATATCTGCAGGCTTCGCTGATATGTATTACCAGTGGGTGGCGTCGATATAATTATAAAAACATACAAGAAACTGATACTGTTTCAACATTGGCAAATATTTGTCTTAAACGCAAACTTGCAAAAATAAATGTGTTTAACTCTAGTTTCTGTTTGAATATTTGTTTCGTCAGCTTGTAAATGAAGCTCAATCACCTTTATACTTTAAATATTTTTCTTTTTTTCCCTGTTAAAACGAAGCTTACATTTTTTTGTGAATAATTAGATCAAAATATTGCTTAAACGTGTAAAACATTCTCCGGAAAACCCCCCTTAACGAATGTCTGACCCCACGTACACACACTATGTCACTGATCTTGCTCGGTCTTAAGTCAATGCTAAAACAATAGCATTAGTTAAACAAGTACAGTAAAGTAGACAACACAAGCAATAACATTTTATGTAAATGGCGATCGTTTAGATAAACTATAGAACACCACCATTCGAAGTAATTTTACGGCTGAGAAGGAATACTTGTGAAACACCTTTAAAAGACTATGACATAATGCCAATATTTTGGTAATATAATTAATTAAAAACAAATAATTTTTCGTTGTAACAGTTTCAGAGAAAATCGTTTTAACAACAACAACAAACACAGTCAATGTGATCAGTACAAAGTTCAAGTGAAATTAATAAATGGGTTAACATAGAATAAACTTCTTACCGTCTCCTAACGGTCACTGACCTGATTTGACCTGATTTGTGGACCTAACTATAACTACACGTTATGAAAATTGGTAATTAATATTGACGAAGTTAAGCGTCGCTTGTCTGCTAAGTTTATAAATACGCATCGACTGTGGAAAGATATATTGTACCGCTGTGACCTAGGAGGCATTTATGTTAGTATATATTCCTCCAGTTTGCATAAACAACTGCATTATTTCTACACGTCCTAAATAAAATTATAAATTTAGTATTCCAGAAACATAATTATCTACATTAATATCTTTTCCGGTAAACGTCTTCATTCAATATCAAGCAATCAAACATTAGCCACTACACTATCTTTGCATGCGTCTTTCAAACAGGTGGCATAGTCTAAATTATCCGTTCTGGACCGTGAGTCACTGTTAAACGGTGTTAAGGCTAAAGATCTAAAGTTTGGTCGATTATAATATGTCGGTCATCAGGATGACCGACAATAAAAAAAAAACAAAGTACAACCACTTACCGGTTGATAAACACCACTGTATAGTTTAAGCAGGTTTTGTATTCGATAATTTGCTGATTAAACAATACATGTATTGAATTTAGGGTGTTACTAATTGTTGTATTATATGCTAATAAAGAAACACTACTCACATACAATAATGAACAATGAGTTAAATGTATTACTTCCCTTTACTTGATAACTATATTGCATGCATTGTTTCTTATATACTGATGTTGTTCTCTTTCATAGCACTTGTTAGTCAGAACTTGAACATTAAACATGTAAACCAAAATTATCGTTGTTACATCTCATACGCATTCCCAGAGAATATAACATGGTGACAGAAGTGGTGTAAATCTAAAAACATTAACACATGGATTTAATAAACATTATTATTCAATAGTGCCAATAAATTAGATTTCTTGACTGGATTTAATTTGACATTGTAAAATGATGGAAAATATGCAAATCCAGGGAACACACCCTCGCATGAACTGGGAATCACGAGATTTGGCCCTTGAATTCAAAAGCTTCAAGGCGCACTGCGAGTTTATGTTCAAAGGTCCTCTCCATGACCAAACCGAGGAAATTAAATGCAACTATTTCATGCTTTGGACTGGTGATAAGGGTCGACAAATATATTCTACTTGGAATTTAACAAATGATGAGAAGAAACTTCTACAAACCTACTACACGAAATTCGAAAATTACTGCAAACCCAAATCGAACACCATCTACAACAGATTCCTTTTCAAATCTAGGACTCAAAACCCTGACGAAAGTTTTGAACAATTTGTAACGGATCTTAAACTGTTGATCAAGGACTGCGCCTATAATGAAGTAGTGGTAGACGAAATGGTACGAGACCACATAGTGTTTGGCGTCAAGTCATCGAAGCTCCGTGAAAAACTCATCAATGAAGGTACAGGACTTACTCTTCAAAAAGCTATGGACATCGGCAGAACGTATGAACTGAGCCAATCACAAATGAAACGTATGGGAAAAGGCGAAAATCATCAATCGGTTAATTACATTGGGAAAAAGGGACACAAGAAATCCGGAAAACAAACACCTGCCAAAAGCCAGAAATCAACTTCCGGTAAAACAAGTCAACAAAGGAACCCCGACAAGCAGAATTCTTCGAAGAAATGTCAAAACTGTGGTAATCAACATGATAAACAAACAACGTGCCCGGCAAAGGGGAAGACGTGCCTGTATTGCAAAAAACTTAATCATTTCAGTGCTGTATGTCGATCAAAGAAACGCGATCAAAAAGGTCATCAGGTAAATGACTTGTTTCTTGACCAGTACAGTGACACCAATTCTGAATCAGACACAGATTATACAGAGCAATACTTTGTTGATACAATCACAGTTGACCGAAACAAATTACAAGCATTTGCTAATGTTGCTGTTGGACCGAAAGCAGTTCCAATTAATTTCAAACTAGACTCAGGAGCCCAAGTCAATGTCATCCCAAAGCACATTTTCAAGACACTAGGGGTCAGAGGTTCACTAGCAAAAAGTGACAAACCACTCACAACATACAATGGTTCTGAATTCAAGGTTGAAGGTCAAATCAACATGCAAATCAAGCATAACAAGTCAACACACTATGCAGATTTCTATATTGTTGATACAGCATCAAGTCCTATACTAGGTTTAGGTACATGCTTAGAACTCAACATGCTGAAATTTGTGCATTCCTTACAACCAAATGTTGAGCCATTCACAAAAGAACAAGTATTGTCAAAATACAAAGATGTATTTACTGGGTTAGGTGAACTACCAGGTGAATTCGATATTCATCTGAAACCCGACGCTAAACCAGTTATACATCCTGCCCGACGAGTTCTGTTTGCTATCCAAGACAAACTTAAAAAAGAACTTGACAGAATGGTCAAAGATAAGGTCATTGCAAAGGTCACAACTCCTTCACAGTGGGTGAACAGCATGGTTACTGTTCAGAAACCCAATGGATCACTTAGAGTATGTCTTGATCCAAAAGACCTTAACGCTGCAATTATCCGACCACACTATCCCTCAAGGTCACTAGATGACATTTTACCAGACCTTACAGGAGCGACTGTTTTCTCAAAACTGGATGCCCGCAATGGGTATTGGTCAGTTAAACTCAGTGAAAAGTCCTCTTACTTGACGGTATTCAACACTCCATTTTACAAGTATCGTTTTTTGAGATTACCATACGGTCTCAACAATTCAAATGATGCATTTGTACAAACAAGAGGGCCATGATGGCCCTGAATCGCTAACCTGAGTATGAAACTCAAGTTATTAACCAGAAACTGAATTTTTATTTTTAGCAACAGTGACCTTGACCTTGATCACAAACACGTGGGTAGCAATCCCAATTTGTCTCTTGTTATAAGCTACCCATATACCAAGTTTGGAGTCAATATGCCGAAGCAAACTCAACCTCAACCTTAACCTTGATCAGAGACACCTGGGTAGCAATCCCAAGCTGCCGTTTGATATAAGCTACTCATACACCAAGTGTGGAGTCAAAAAACAAAAGCAAACTCATGTTATTAAGTGGAAACTGAATTTCTATTTTTAGCAACAGTGACCTTGACCTTGATCACAGACACGTAGGTAGCTTTCCCAAGTTGCCTCTTAATTTAAGCTATCCATATACCAAGTTTGGAGTCAATAGGCCAAAGCAATCTCAAGTAATTAAGTAGAAACTGAATTTCTATTTTTAGTAACAGTGACCTTGACCTTAATCACCGACACCTGGGTAGCAACCCAAAGCTGCCTCTCGATATAAGCTATCCATATACCAAGTTTGGAGTCAATAGGCCAAAGCAATCTCAAGTAATTAAGTAGAAACTGAATTTCTATTTTTAGTAACAGTGACCTTGACCTTAATCACAGACACCTGGGTAGCAACCCCAAGCTGCCTTTTGATATAAGCTACCCATACACCAAGTTTGGAGTCAATATGCCAAAGCAATCTCAAGTAATTAAGTAGAAACTGAATTTCTATTTTTAGTAACAGTGACCTTGACCTTAATCACAGACACCTGGGTAGCAACCCCAAGCTGCCTTTTGATATAAGCTACCCATACACCAAGTTTGGAGTCAATATGCCAAAGCAAACTCAAGTTATTAAGCAGAAACTGAATTTCTATTTTTAGCAACAGTGACCTTGACCTTAATCACAGACATCTGGGTAGCAACCCCAAGCTGCCTTTTGATATAAGCTACCCATACACCAAGTTTGGAGTCAATAGGCCTTAGCAAACTCAAGTAATTGAGCAAAGACTGAATTTCTATTTTTAGCAACAGTGACCTTGACCTTGATCACAAACACCTGGGTAGCAACCCCAAGCTGCCATTTGATATAAGCTACCCATACACCAAGTTTGGAGTCAATAACCCTAAGCAAACTCAAGTAATTGAGCAAAGACTGAATTTATATTTTTAGCAGCAGTGACCTTGACCTTGACCCTATGGTCATGATTTGAACAACTTTTGTAGACATCAGTGCCAGGATGCTTCAGGACAAATTTGGTTAAAATCCATCAAGTGGTTTCAGAGGAGATGTTGTTTAAAGGAAATTGTTGACGGACGACGGACGACGGACGACGGACGCCGGACAAAGACGGGTCACAATAGCTCACCATGAGCCTATGGCTCAGGTGAGCTAAAAATGGAAGAATGCCTAGAAGGTCTTCCAGGGGTCAAAGTCATAGTTGACGACATTGTTTGCTTTGGCAAAAACAGAGCAGAACATGACAAAAACCTTGAAATGCTTATGGAAAGATGTAGAGAAAAAGGGGTCAAGTTAAATGCTGAAAAAACAGAAATTGGAAAGACCGAAATTCCATTCTTTGGACATTTACTTACGTCTCATGGACTAAAGATAGACCCAAACAAGACAAAAGCAATCAGAGAAATGCCATCTCCGACTAGTAAATCTGAACTAGAGACGGTTCTTGGCATGATCAATTACCTGCAACGATTTGCACCAAATCTTGCAGAGATGACAAGCCCATTAAGAAATCTCTTAAAAAAAGATGTGATATTTCGCTGGGAAGCAGAGCATGAGAATGCCTTCCAGAAAATAAAAGCTGTAATCACACAACAGCCAGGTCAAGTACTAGCCTACTTCAATCCAAATGCTGACGTAACACTACAGGTTGACGCAAGCCAAAATGGTCTTGGTTGTGTTTTGTTACAAAATGACAAACCTGTTAGTTTTGCCTCGAAATCACTGACCAATGCTGAAAGAAATTATGCACAGATCACAAAAGAACTTTATGCTGTCTTATTTGGCCTGAAAAAGTTTCACCAAATGACCTATGGACGACATGTGGTAGTTCAAAGTGATCACAAACCACTGGTTAGTATTTCACGTAAATGCATGCACGCAGCACCACCACGTCTGCAAAGAATCTTACTTCAATTGCAGAAATATGACTTTGAAATTGTTCATGTACCGGGGAAATCAATTCCAGTAGCTGATACGCTTAGCCGCAGCTACTTGCCAGACGAATACCCTGAGTTGTGCGAAGGGTTAGATGTACATGTAGACTCTGTCATGGCTAGTATTCCGATTAGTGATCAAAAAATGAACATGATCAAATCAGCAGCCGAATCTGACACAGAAATGCAAACATTGAAACACACAATTATGTTAGGTTGGCCTGAAAGGCGTGACGATTGTCCCAAAAACATACTTCCTTACTGGAATTTCCGGGATGAAATTACGGTCATTAATGACATACTGCTCAAAAGCAACAAGGTCATTATACCTCAAGCGTGTAGACAGACGATGTTAGACAAAATTCATGAATCACACTTAGGTGTTGAGAAATGCACACAAAGAGCTCGTGAAATCATGTTTTGGCCTGAAATGACCAAAGACATTAAGAATAAAGTTCTCAGTTGCCAAATATGTCTTGAGAATAGAAATTCCAATGCAAAAGAGCCTATGATTTCAAATGCAATTCCCGACCGACCTTGGGAAGTTCTTGCTACAGACATATTTCACTGGAATGACGAAAACTATCTTGTCGTAGTAGACCTGTATTCTAGATTCTTTGAAGTTGGACGATTACCCAACCTCAGATCAAATACTGTCATACACAAGATGAAAGGTTTCTTTGCAACACATGGTATTCCTTGCAAATTGATATCTGATAATGCAGGATCATATTCCAGCGAAGAGTTTGAACAATTTGCAAAAATGTGGGATTTTGAGCACATAACATCCTCACCATTGTACTCACAAGGTAATGCTGTAGCTGAAAGATGCATTCAGACTATCAAACGCATATTCACCAAAGCAAAAATGGAGAAAAAAGATCCATATATTGCTATACTAGAGTACTACAACTCACCACTGTCATGTGGAAGCAGCCCTGCTAAACTTTTGATGTCTCGACAGCTTAGGTCAATATTACCTTTAACATCAGATCATTTACAACCCAAAACTCTTGACAAAACCGAAATAAAGACAAAAATGCAGAACACTCAAAAAAAATCTAAATCATACTACGATAGGTCCACAAAACCACTTAAAACACTATCAACAGGCGAGACTATACGTCTAAGACAAGGCAATAGATGGATACCAGCAATAGTTAAGAGAAAAGTTGATAACAGGTCATATATTGTAGAGACGGAAGATGGAAATTCTTATCGTAGAAATCGCAGGCATTTGCTTAAATCAAATGAAAAACCATTCCCAATAATTGACTTCTCTGCAACAACTTCACAAAATCATGATTCAATACCACCCATGTTACAAATTCCAGAACAAGTACAACCTGACCTTACACAATCAGATACCAGTACATCACCAGAAAATATCACTCAAAATTCAATGCCCTCTCAAGCATCTACTTCACCAGTAATGCAGCCGGCAAGGCCACGGGTTGATGTCACTCGTACTAGGTCAGGAAGACAGGTAAAAAAACCTGACAAACTGGATTTATAAATTTTAACAAGTTTAACTTTTAATACAGTAATACTGCAGTTAAATATTGTGTAAATATTCATAATGTTACTTTCATGAAATCAGTGTCTTTTATTTGTTTCCAAGGATTATCATTACAACAAGCAGATGTGAATTGTTAACATTTTATCTTATGCTACAAGTGAAAAATACTCTAATTTAGCTTTCATGAGTTGATAAACTTAGCAGATGAATATAATGTGCCAGTGATGATAACCAGATCTACAACCTTTGGACATTGTTGGAGATTAAACCAATTATACTACACTTATCTAAAGGACAACACCCCACATTTATTACATTTTATCATTTGAGTAATTACTAGGAATTTCGTTGGAAATTTTGCTAATCAATGAAATACCTTTTCTATAACGTATACTTCATAATTTTAGTGTGTTACCTTAAGTAAATAGTGTTTAAAATTTTATTCTTTTCATTTTTTCATAAAGAGGGAGATGTTGTATTATATGCTAATAAAGAAACACTACTCACATACAATAATGAACAATGAGTTAAATGTATTACTTCCCTTTACTTGATAACTATATTGCATGCATTGTTTCTTATATACTGATGTTGTTCTCTTTCATAGCACTTGTTAGTCAGAACTTGAACATTAAACATGTAAACCAAAATTATCGTTGTTACATCTCATACGCATTCCCAGAGAATATAACACTAATTACCCCAGGACACCCCACACTAACAATAAATAACCGAAAGATCCAATGAGATATCAGACAAACCCTTGTATGACTCACCTGTTAACTTTTGGATGCACCAGATGTAATGTTCTAACAACTACCAGTGTTAGTATATATAAGCTTTATTACTATGCTGCTATAGCCAAGTCTACTATCAAAATGATTCATACAACAGATATTAGAGAGTTTATAATACAATGATGATAAACCACATGGACTTCACGAACCACACCATAATGTCCTCCGTCAGAGGCGGGAGGGTCAAACAACAACAACAACCACAGGGACTTATGTTTAACAGCTAGATACTACAATCTCTTCTTTTCTTCAGTTTGATTTTACCTTTTAAAACAAATTCAAAATCAAATAAAATATTTTTTAAGAATACTGAAGTACGTCTAATGTCGATGTCCTCTGCAAAAATTTCATTCATAAAATGATAATTTTCTCAAGAGCTCTAAGGTATACAAGATAGCAAAAGCAATTAAGCAAGTTTATAATGACATGATACAGTTCACCACTTGTGAGTTCTTAGCTGTGAGAAAGCTGCTATTCCCAAAACTCAAACAATTATATATAGAGAGATAAATGTACGTTATTTTTCCAAGATAATCCATACTGTTCTGAAACCTTAATCTGGAAATTTTATCACAAAAATTCCACAAACATGTGTGTTCAGATTTCAGGACTACTGCGCCGTCTACCGTCTCATAAACTCAGTGAACTCTTTGGAGGTAAAATGATCGGATTTCACATTTGGTACCACGTTCATTAGCACGAAGTAGATAGAGAGCGAGGTACCATCGAAAAATTCACATATACTGTAGCATTGGGTGACGTGACCAATGAAGACACGTTTAAATAACAACTTATAAAAATACGTCCTTAAACCAGACCATTGAACTTAAATTAAACGATTCCTTTTTCAGTGTGAGTCTAGCAAATATTTAAGAATTATGATAACATCTGGAATACTTATCTAGTCGCTTAAACATTTGACTGTTTCACTGCGCATGTCTGTCATTTCAGCAAGTACATCCTGCTGGATTTAAGAATACAACGAACTTGGAGTCATATTACAAGATGCACGTTTACCATTATCCCAACAGGGTTGCTGATAGCAAATTCAAGTTGCACAAATTCTGCACAATGTTTGCCATATCATGTCGTTCAGTGCGCTGTTGTAAACACATTCTAGATGCTGGTATATAATAAAGAATAAGCTGTACCTCTTCTTTTTTTATCACAAATGGTGCATATTTACTCTTTATCCATGCCAAGGTTTATCATGAATTATTGTGATGAGCAATAGGCCTAGTTGATAAGAAGCTGGAAAACAGATACAGAAAGAAAGTGTGACGTCATCCAGCAGCCAGTTTTTGGTTACAAAAGTCGTTTATTTTCTGGTAACGACGGAGAAAGAGTCTACTTAAACATTTGTTGAGGCATTTTGGCAAAATGACGACAGTATTTATGAAACTTTTATACCATAACTTTTACCCCTTTCTACGCCATTTGAAAGTGTCATTTAAACACAATATTGTTAAGCTTATGCATTTCTTTTTGTGGGAATAAAAAATACTTACTGAATTTTAATGAACTTTCTCCGTAAATTTCCATACTTCATGAATATCGTTGAAATAATAGCACTCCAACTTTGTTGATAAACATGAAAATACACGAAGCATATTTTCCATCGTCCGAATGTTTATCATCATGAGGCAGTTAGAGCGCCCCGCTGAGGTGTAGTGGTGTAGTGATAAGGATATTACTAAAGCAAATGCTTAATCATTCTCTTTTCTTCTTTTGATATCTCTTTGAAACTATAGAACATTTATTATTATTATTATTATTATTATTATTATTATTATTATTTATTTATTTATTTTATTATTATTATTATTATTATTATTATTATTATTATTATTATTATTATTATCATTATTATTTTTATTATTATTATTTTTTATTATTATTATTATTATTATTATTATTATTATTATTATTATTATTATTATTATTATTATTCCTTTAAGTCATACATGGATTTAGATCTGTTTACACTTGTTTATCTTTTTGAATAAAAAAGCGTAGTTCGTGTTTATCTATTGGAGCCTCTTAGTTTGGATAAGAAAGATTCATCAAGTATTCTGAGTAGGCGATTACATTCTTACATTTATCAGATCTTCAAGCTATCCCCCGTTTCGAGTTCAGCATTGTCTCTTATCAATATTTAATTTCTCTCAAACAGGCTAACCACTAGCATGGCACCAGCTAGATGGTTTATTAAGAAAACACTGAAATACTTATTACGGTATCTCCTTTTTTATTAATTTCATTTTTTCTTTTTTTACTGATTTGCTGAACCCCTATGTTCTGGGAGATAAGTACAATGCATGTCAGTAAGGTACCTGCAGGAGTTGCTTTTCTCGGAGGTATTGATGATTATTGTATAATTGGCATGAGAATATATAACAGAACATAGGGACGGGAGCCAGTCTAGCTAACCTTTGACAGCTGTGTTATTGCTCTTTCATATTGCACTTCAGGCATCAGGTTTATTTTGTGAACAGTGTTGCTCTAGAGCATTTTATTAACATGTGTAGAATCAAAGTTATGTATCATAATCTACATTAGATATTTTTTTAGATATAAAATAATGTTTATTTTCGCACGGAATTTATTTCATTTATTTTTGAGAACATGCAGCCGTTTTACTGTATTGTTTTGATTCAATCGCTGACAATTAAAAACGTATAAGCCAACGACAGAAGCTCATGTCACTGAATTCTACAGTATGCAGTAAAGGCATGCTATCATTTATTGTTGTTGTTATTTCCCAGTTTTATGTCCCTCCCGCCTCTGAACGAGGACATTATGGTGTGGACATACCAGCTTCCCATGGTGGAGGAAGACCCCAGGTGCCCCTCCGGGCAATTTTCAGTCTTGAGCGGACACCTGGGTAGAACAACCGACGTTCCGCAAGCTAGCTGGTTAGCTTCCTCACATGAAAGATCTTGACCCTGGTAGGTCTCGAACTCACAGCGGTGAAGGGCGCAGGATAATCAAACATTCTACTCTCTATATATACCAGCTCGAACAAGTCCATTTTATGATCGGGGGTGCTTTACGGAAATTTATTGATTGATTATCAAACAGTTTATTAGCCTAATCAGAAAATAATCTGCACAAGCTTTTCTGCTTTAAAATGGACGCATATGCGACAATAAATGTCATATTGCCTTAACGATTATAAAGTATAGGTTATAGTTTATTTGGAGGCTTGTATGAAAATTAAACGGTCAGGCCCAGCACAGCTGGGCGACCGTTTAATGTTTCATACAAGCCTCCAAATAAACTATAACGTATATAATGGTCGAAATTATTTTTGTAACAGACAAAACAGCCGCCACCTAAAATACCATATATGGGTATGCACAAAATCAATAGTCAAAATGAAAGTGGTTTTGTCATTCAATGGAACGTAAACATGTAGAATTTTAATTAATAAATAAATCGTTTATAGCATGTCATAATAGTTTATATCCGAATCAACGGGCTTATCCGTGTAGTTTGATAACGACCGACACTTTTCGCTGTTCTATTCACTAGCTTGTTTGTGACAAGAAATGGAAAGTGCAAATACTGATCAGATGAAATTGATTTTATGGGTGATCTGGATCTTAACCGGCCGCCTATATGATAACAGACGTATCTATGAAATAAAGGATTAAGCAATTTATGAAGATTATCATAAGCAAAAAAGTCAGAGCTAAAATATTTAAATGATATTCTTTTCTTCTGTCTTTCTAAGTCACGCCTCCTTGAACACTGTAGAAGATCGTTAACGAACAAAATACTCGTACATGTCAATAAATAAATGTTCGAACAATATTATGAAGGAAATCGACCTATAATAAACACATTTGGACGTGCGACTTCATGAGAATTAAGGTTCGAAATATTTGAAAAAAACACTGCATTGTCATTGGCTCAAAAATAATTTCAACCATTATATATACAATATAAGAATTTTTTCTAAAACCATAACATGATTACCGACTGCCACGCTAATATGACGACTTCTTAAAAATTCGTTATTTTTTTAAATAAATTGTTGCACAATTTTTTTTCGTAAGAGAACAATAGAATCTGGACTAACACCGTGGTACATTTAGATTGCAATTAGCGGGACCAGTTTCGAACGTCAGCTACAAGTCGGCGGAGCTTTTAACGGGACCAATATAAATCGGTTTTTTCAAGTTGGCGGAGCGTTTAGCGGGGCCAGTGTATATCGCTTTCTACAAGTGGGCGGAGCGTTTAGCGGGGCCTGTGTAAACCGTCATCTACAAGTGGGTGGAGCGTTTAGCGGGGCTTGTGTAAACTGTCATCTACAAGTGGGCGAAGCGTTTAGCGGGGCCTATGTAAACTGTCATCTACAAGTGGACGGAGCGTTTAGCGGGGCCTGTGTAAACCGTCATCTACAAGTGGACGGAGCGTTTAGCGGGGCCTGTGTAAACCGTCATCTACAAGTGGACGGAGCGTTTAGCGGGGCCTGTGTAAACTGTCATCTACAAGTGGACGGAGCGTTTAGCGGGGCCTGTGTAAACCGTCATCTACAAGTGGGCGGAGCGTTTAGCGGGGCCTGTGTAAACTGTCATCTACAAGTGGACGAACGTTTAGCGGGGCCTGTGTAAACCGTCATCTACAAGTGGGCGGAGCGTTTAGCGGGGCCTGTGTAAACCGTCATCTACAAGTGGGTTGAGCCTTTAGCGGGGCCAGTGGAAAACGTCATCTACAAGCAGGCAGAGCGTTTACGAGCCTGTTCAAAACGTAAGCTACAAATGTGTGAAGCTTAACTATCAGCTTAAATTTACAAGCGTGTAACTTGCAAAGCTGTTAATGAGCTTAAAGGTAAAATGCGGCATGCATTTGGAATATACGGTGTTCAAAGGAAATGATAATGCATGCAGCGGGAGGCAAGGTCTGGTGGACAAATTATGGCACTTTTCTAGTCGGATCCTGATACTGTGGCTTTACTTACTAGCCAGGGGTAACCCTCCACAAATAAATTGTACCAAAATACCAGGAGTTACTTTTAATGAATCAATGTAATGTTGACAATAATTTCTGGTGATCTTTATTCTTCTGAAAGTTAGTAAGTAATTGCCTGGGATCATTAGGTTTGAATAAGACTATGTTAAAAGTTTTCCAAATTATGAAACCCAACAAGTATTTTTGTTTCGTTATTGTTTTCCAGAAATGACCTAGTTTAAAATCGGTGCATAATACATGTATCCATGTATTATAACCTTTTAAAAGATTCAATAAACAATATTATTAATACATAATGTTGAATAAGAACTCCTAAGCCAAAGAATGGGATAATATGTACAGTTGAACCTTCCTTAGCATCCACCTGCATTCAGCGACCATCTGCCTTAAACACTGCATTCAAACTGACTGTTTAACAGACAGGTGATCGCTAAATGCAGGTGGATATTCAATGTCCTAAACTGACATTTTGTTCTGATTTTTACCAGTCTTAAACAGTCACCTTTAATAAGCAGCCGTATTCGGACACCTTACTTAGGTGACTACTTAATACAGGTTTCACTCTATAATGCTTTTCTGCTGTTAATGAATATTTATAGACAATTGGTGTACCGTATTCAGTTATGACTGATGGGGAAATTTTGTTTGAAACATTTTCTGAATATCTATACTGTATATTTGTTTAAAATATTAAGTTTACCCATAACTTGCACATCAAAAACAATATCAAGAACAGTATCATTTTTAAATACAGTCATTAAACTGTCAAATTTCATTTCAATTATTCACAAATTAAACAAGAAGCTGTGTTCGGAAAACACATATGCCCCCGGTAGCGAAGTTTGTAACAATACAAATGTTAAATGATAGCACAGTGTTAAAACTGCAACTAAAATCATAAGTTAGTTATAAATAATGAAAATAACCGTCTGGTGCCAGAACCTGTAATTGAAAAGAATTTATCATAACAAGAGCCAGTCAAAAAAGAAAGCCACTCGACTATTCGAAGTCAGACATATTTAAGCACATTTAAAACTGGGCTTCATTTAAACTGGGGAGTGATTCAGGAGTTTATGACACCCAACACACACATTAACAAAAGTGTCTTAATCCAAGTTAGGAAATCAATAAATTACAGTTACTTTATTATTGTAGTTTTTTTAGAGGGTTTACACAACCAAGTCCATACACCCCTGATCCCACACCCATCAACCCACTATCACACCTATAGTGATGTGGTGGGGTGTGGTGTAGTATAGTAAGGTATGGTATGCTGGTTGCTGTTGTTGGTGGTGTGGGTGTTGTTGCTGTTGTTGGTATTGTTGTTGGTGTTGGTAATGTTGGTGTTGTTGGTGGTGATGGTGTTGTTGTTGGTGTAGTTGTCAGTGTTGTTGGTGTTGTCAGTTGTTGGTGTTGTTGATGCTATTGTTGTTGGTTGTTGGTGTTGTTGATGCTATTGTTGTTGTTGGTGGTGTTGTTGTTGGTGGTGTTGTTGTTGGTGGTGTTGTTGATGGTGTTGTTGGTGGTGTTGTTGACGGAGTTGTTGGTGGTGTTGTTGACGGTGTTGTTGGTGGTGTTGTTGACGGTGTTGTTGACGGTATTATTGTTGGTGGGGTGGTGGTGGTGTGGTGTGAGATGGGGTGGTGTGGTGGGGGTGGTGGTGGTGTGGGGGTGGTGGTGGTGTGGTGGTGGTGGTGTGGTGGTGGTGGGGGTGGTGGTGTGTGGTGTGGTGTGGTGTGGTGTGGTGTGGTGTGGTGTGGTGTGGTGTGGTATGGTATAGTATAGTATAGTATAGTATAGTAACCACTCAACACTTTCACCAAAGTATGTTAAGTACATCTGTTTTAAACCTTTTCTATAGAATTACCTTAGAAAAACACTAACATTGAAACTTTAACCATAATTTCTAAGTCTTAATTCTAATTTCTAAGCGAATAAGGGCAAAAATCAAATAAAACAAGTTAACCATTTATATCCAAGTATAAAATGGGGAGATAATCCCAGAAAAAAGGTAGCCAGACTTCCGTAACTTGTAAGGGTCATCATCTGTGCACTGTTAAGTATGTGTGTAAACTTTAATGCCAGATCTCTTTGTGGATATTGCGAAATATCCAACATGCCAAAATAAGTTAACCATTTTCTAAGTACAAAAAGGGGAGATAACACCAGAAATAAGGTACCCAGAGTTATGTAACTTGTCAGTGTCATGACCTGTGAACTGTTAAGTAAGTGTGTAAACTTTCATGCCAATGCTCTTTGTAGAAATTCAGAAATATCCAACTTGCCGAAAAATGTTAACCATTTATCTCTAAGTACAAATTTGGGAGAAAACCCCGAATTAAGATAGCCAGAGTTATGTAACTTGTTAAGAGTCATACCCTGTGCACTGTATAGTAAGTTTTTAAACTTTCATGCTAATGATCTTTGTAGAAATGGAAAAATATCCAACTTGCCGAAACAGGTTAACCATTTTTTTAAGTACAAAAAGGGGAGATAACACCAGAAATAAGGTACCCAGAGTTATGTAACTTGTCAGGGTCATGACCTGTGAACTGTTAAGTAAGTGTGTAAACTTTCATGCCAATGCATTTTGTAGAAATTGAGAAATATCCAACTTGCCGAAAAATGTTAACTGGACGGACGGACGGACGGACGGACAGACGGACGGTTCAATCACTAGATGCCGGGGGCATAAAAATTATTAACCAACAAGTGGAAAATGTGATGAAAATAGTTCCATGTCTTTACATTGGTTATCATAATTGTAATAAATTTAAATTACTTATTTTTGTTTATGTCATCAAATATATTTGGTTACTTTTTTAGATCCTAAAACATTGAAATGTATGCCAGAAAAAAACTGTAATTGTTGATTACTTTTCAATTACAGTTTGACAACAGTTTGCTGATGTAAATATTCAATTTGGCCATATCTGTTACCTGACACATAATCTGTCTCCTAATAAGAAAAAGGTGTTAATCCTATTAATTTAATTTGAATTTATTTATAAAATCTGTAAGTAATAGTAATATCACACTGTTACAAGTATAAGTGTTTTAATCATGAAAAAAGTAATAAATATATGAACAGTTCTGATATTAAACTCGGAGGTAATATACCCAATAATAAGTTATTTAAATTGTACTCCCTATTTGATTAGTAACATTAGGATTATTTCGCACTCTGTACGCAGGGCTAAGATACCTAATAATATGTTGTTTTTTTACTTCAAATTTGATTTGTAATATTTAATTCAGATTATTTTCCCCTTAATAGTCTGTTCGTTCCTGATGTGCAATGTCTTCTTTTTCCATATCATCCATTATCCTTTTTGCATGAGCAGTTACATCGAATGGTTCTTCATAACTGAAAGAAGTGTCATGACCTCTTGAAAGGGATTTCTCCTTGTATTGTAACATAACATCAACAAAAGATGTCTCGGATACGCCATGGATTTTTGAAAGGTGAAACTTGAGTTTGTATGTATATTTAAACTCATGTCCACAAATTGGGCAAATTCTGCCCAGCGTCTCTTCCTGGTGAACTTTCTGGTGTGTTTTCAGCTGAAATGGCAGGCGAAAGCATTTACCACAGGCGTCACATTTACAGCGTTTCTCGTCCACATGCAACTGTATATGCCTAGACAATTTATATTTGTGATCAAAAATTTTGTGACAAACGATACACTGATGTATTTTTGACTCTTCGTGTTTTGCAGCCATGTGATTGGCCATATCTCGATGATACATAAATGTTTGTTCACAAAACTCGCATTTAAATTTCTCGTTACTATGCAATGCCATGTGACTTTTCAAATTAAAACTTCTTCCGAACAGTTTCTTACAGATAGTACATTCGTGAAACTTGTTTTCTCCTGTATGAATTCTGAAATGTACTCTCAGATCTCTAATGTATTTGTACGACTTTCCACATAGCTCACATTTGTGTTTTCTTTCTTTTATTGTATGCACGGCCATATGTGCCTGCAGCTGATACATGTGAAAGAAAGCTCTCTCACAAAATTGACATTGATGATTTCGTTCCCCAAAATGGGTTTTCCGATGCCTCTTCAGATCACCACTTTTGATAAATTCCTTACCACAGTAGTCACAAATTTGCTTAAATTCTCGTGTGTGAATATTCATATGGACTTTTAAGTTTTTCTGGTATTTCAATTTGCTCCCACAAATTTTACACTGCACTGGCTGAAGTGACGGCTTCTCACAAACCAAACCTTCATTCAATGGATTGGATATTTCATCTGCACATTTTTCTTGTGATACTTCTTCAGCTTCACTTGCATTTTCTCCACTGTCATCATCAGTTTCTTTAATGATTTTCCCATTATTTTCAATGTTTTCCTGTAGTATTTCTGGTAAAGTTCTGTCCTCTCCAGTTGTCTGAGTATGCAACCTATACAAATCCGATCCCATGTCAATGTGTTTGTCTGACTCTGCACTGACACAATGTTCCTCTATGTCTTGGTCAGAAAAATCTCTAGTAATGCTTTCTAATCGTGTATCTTTATCTACATACCAGTTGTTTTCTTTTTTGTTTGAGATGGGAGAAAAATCAACATCTTTTCCAGTTTTGTCAGCAACATTTTCTCTGATCACTCCATCTGTGGAGTCATCCTCACATTTAATATGAGCATAATCAGTGACTTCAGAAACACATACATCATTAGGTTCAAGCTTTACTTTTGTTTTAGTCAAACTGGTATTTACAGTGGCATCTTTAATTAAAATACTTTCTATAGAACAATCACTCATCTGAAAAGCATCTGCAGAAACTATAAAACCAAAACTGCTGTCTTTTCTTTCGCACTGCTCAAACATTTCAGCATTAGTTACTGAAAAGTCTCTTTCACTTGTGTTTAGTAGGTAGTTACCACTTGATGTTTCACTGATCATTGATGAGTGTGGTTCAGTATTGATAATGTCCCTTGAATTCACACTCTCCATAACACTTTGAGATGATATATAAAACTGATCTCCCCCTACATCATTCTGATTATAGATTGTGTCCTTAATATCTGTCTCGGTGCGTCCCATTCTTTTAAGTTTTTTGCTCACTACATTTTTCTTTCTCATTGTTATTTCTTTCTTCTTTTAATATTGTATTCACCAACAAAATTCTACCAGTATTAGCAGGGTCATTAACAACATGTTAAGACATTAACAAATCAGTGTCTCATCATGCATTCACAGCTGCATGTACTGTAAATACCCGCTTATAAGGCAATCCGCTTATCTTGCATGCGCTATTTTGGATTTGATCACCTTTCCCTTGAAACTCTGAAAATATAAAGATACATGTAGTAATGCATTCAATAACAGTTAAGTTACCATATCACAATAATGTTACAGCTCAGCAATACAAACATTTCCATAAAAAATGTCCAACTTCTGTGGGAAAAACCATTATGTATTTATGCAAAACTGAAACAACCTTTGTAAAATTATACAAAAAAAAACACAAGGCCTTGGCCATCAAGATAAATATTCATCTTTATCTGACAAGATCATTAACAATTCTCTTAATATAATAAAAGGTACATGTACATGCAACCATTAAATTGTTTCAGAAAAATCTATTAATATACATGTAGGAAACTAAGCAAATATTTTCCATAACTCCCCAAGATAAACACTTCTGAATAAAGGTTCAATTTTTGAGCAAAATATCTGATGCTATTTATAAAAAAACATACTCCTTTATTTGACTGATATCCTGTCAGTAGTTTAGGAAGTCACAAAGATATTAGAAACCCATATTTGGCATATGTTTCTGATTAAGCTAATAAAAGTTCTTGACATATTTCTTTTTTTTCGAAATATTGGTCAGTTGATGAATGATTATTGCTCTTGAACTTTGGGGTATTATATTAATACATGTACATGGAAATGTTTTTTTTTTCAAAATTGTTAAAGAATAATTATAGTCGGTTAAAAAGCTCATGAGAGCTCATGTTGTTTCATGGGAACCTAGTTAAATAGCCCCCAAGTCAAAATGTCCCCATTTTGGTCACATAGCCCCCACTATCATTTTGAAAATGGTCAAATAGCCCCCAAAATGTCCCCATTTTGAAATTTCTTTTTCTTGTTTTAATATTATACTTTTGCATGTTTATTGTTTTAACTTTTTTTAACCAAATAAATAAAAATGAGATCCATTGTATCATTATCATCATCATCATCATCATTATTATCATAATTAGCGGAAAGTGCCGAATTTGGCTCTAAAGGGGATTGAAAAAAAATGAAGTAAACTTCTGTGCACATCATGATATTAAAGAAATTTTGAGAAGGTAATGTGTCTGTACGTGGCTAAAGGATAAAAAAAACACTGACTATAATAATAATAAAAAATACCCCCCCCCCCCCCACCCCCCCAAAAAAATGTCTGATTTATATTTAAAGACATGATTATAAAAGTGTTTTTTTTATTTCATTTTTATTATTTTAACACTTTGTTGCTTTTGCAGGTAACAAATCAGTATCATTGGTTTTTACAGGTATATGTCACCTACTAATAAGATGACACATGATGGACCATATTTTGAGAAGGTCTGGCAAAAAGCCTCTGGCAATTAAGATTAATGTCAGTGACATTGTGTATTCATTAAAAAAAAACATTGATTTTTCCCAGTGGGGGCATTTGACCAAAAGTGTGGGGGCTATTTGACCAAATTGGGGACATTTTGACTTGGGGGGGGGGGCTAGTTGACTTGGGCGAGTTGGGGGCTATTTGGCTAGGAACTGTTTCATGTAATTGTCTTGCCGAGTCAAAATGTATTGTATTGCATTGCATTGCATTGCATTGCATTGCATTGCATTGCATTGCATTGCATTGCATTGTATTCCAATAATCTAGAAAACTGAGTGGAAAAAAGCTGAACTTCAGAAAAATAAACATTGATGAATCAGATTCAATTTACTGAGAAAATATATGATGGTAATTATGAAATGTTGTTTCTATTACATTCCTTTATTACAGCTTATTGATATTTTGAAACATGAATTTTATGGGACTTGTGTTAATTGTATTTAGTTAATTTTTCAGAATAATGTGTATTTACGAGTCATTTAGGTTTTCAAATGAGATTTTATAAGTATCTACATGAAATGAATATTGAGATAAAACAATGTAATTAATAGGTTAAAAATACTCCATCAAATCCTTCAGAAAAGTAATTTTATTGACCATTTTAGACAAATGTTAGATAACCCATTTAGTTACATGTAGAACTGGAAATCATGAAAAAAAGTCTTTAATAGAAATCATAACTTATACATATAAGGCCTAATTTTATTTTGAAACATTGACCAAATGTGAGGTAATATCAAAATAAGATTTGCTTAACATCTACAGAAACTTCTTGGGGGATCTAAAATACAAGTGAAATTTTTCAATAAACATATTTTCTTTACTGTAATTAGTTAACAGGGTTTAATATCAGTCAATAATTATTAAATCCAATTGCCTATTTCATTATATCATAGTAGAATTTCATTAAAAATTGTTTAACAAAAACTTAACTGTCACTTTTTATACTTACAAGCATTAGTGCAATTCTAATTTGCCGCCTATATTGTTTTAAAAATTATGAGGTGTCACAGTAAAATTATGATTGTCCTTACATTTAAAGTCAGAGGATATCATTATAGTTGAGAATTATCCTCTTCTGTATGGGGCAGTAAAGGAGCCAAACACATATTTTTTTAAATTCCATGTTGTCCCCAAAAGCACACTTTAATCTATTGTAGTAAATAAGTTGAGTTAATTACTGTCAATCTGTCACTGTATAAGGGATAGTTGAAAATCGTGATAGGATACCCGATAGCCGATTAATGGTGGTTGCAAACACCGACTTCAATAGCCATACAATTTGCTGAAGCTTTACAGAAATGTCTATTTATATGTACTGAAATATACTGTATGTACTATAATAATAATGACATTTATTCACTGTAATGTGTTAAACAAAGATATGTTAATTGACCGGAAGTGGTATTATTGGTGACAATTTTTATAAAGGGGAGGAAACTCATGAAAAACGCGTTGATAAAAGCTGTAAACGGACAGAAACGTTTCGTTGTAAGTACAAAAGAAGGGCAGTACGTGGTTAATAACGGTGACTGCGGTTTCATTTTACTAAATTTTGAACAAATTTAAGCAAATCGGAAAGTCAAAATATTAAAATTATGGGGTAAATGTGGCGAAAAGGGGTTTTAGGGTTGGTTTGGGGGGATAATTTTAAGCTAATGAGCCTTTAAAATGCCATTTTATAACCGTTAACGCTCAAACACTGTAATATTTACATAATTATGATGTTTTAAATTATTTATAAATCGTTATTTGAGATGTTTGACGTTTGTTATTTTTATACGTTAGAAATATATTCTCAATTTTAAACGCATTGACCACAGGTGCTTGCTAAAATACATGGTGTAGGAAAACTCGTCTTAGTGTGTAGTCAGTTTTGTAAATTTTAAAATGAAACTCGTTACTTTTCGTAGACATTATATCATTAAAAATAAGAAAATAAAAATAAAATATTGAAAATGCTTAAAGGCTTATAACCTTTAAATGTATAACCGGATGTTCCTACTCTAAAATGGCTGACACTAAATAGTCCCCATTTTTGCATTTGAGGGGCTTTAGATGGCTAGTATGGCCTGAAAGGTACGTGTTTTGTAGCTCCCCAGTTACACAGAGCCATCGGTGATTGATCGGTAGTTTTTTAGCCAAATTATGGAGTGAGCCGATGGTAAGGGTTTTAATCACCGATATCAACTATTAGTCACCTGTTTTCCACAATATCATCTGCTGTTTGGAAAAGATAAATTTCATCGGTGAAAAATTACCAATTGGGATTTTTAGACATGTTTAACGTTATCGACCAGTGAAAATATTTTAAAATAACCGATTGACACCCTGTCTACAACCAATCATCACCGATCAAAAACCTGTCAACAACCGATATCACCGATCGACATATACAACCTGTCTACAACCGATATCTCCGATGGGCCACCGATAAGCAACCGATCAACTAATACTTACCACCGATAGCAAAAAGAAGAGAAATAAGTGCACCAGCAACCCATGAAATATTTGTTGTACACTAAAGTCTTGCCAATCACCGATGGCTGTTTACACAGAAAACTAGAAATAAAATAATGCATCAGACAACCGATGAAAACAGCGAGTAACTTAAAATAAAATAACCGATTGGGCACCGACCGTCTGTGTAACTGGGGCCTTAAGGAATGCTTTAATCTGTATGATAGCTTATTTAAGTTTGATTATGTACACTTAACTACACCGACCGCATAATTGTACATTTCTCCGCTCTTGATGAACGTATTCTCTTCAAACTTGAAACAAAGGAAGATAAATCATTTTCAAATAACTTTATAATACTGCTCCGGCCGAAAAGTTAAGAAAACAACAAAACAAAATACAAACAAATAAAACGGTGAAAGATTAACCTGATACAAATACCAAGTAACGACAGAATACATGGAATTAAAATGAACCAAAAATATTTGAGGTTTATTTCAAGTCAATTTGAAAAGTAAAGTAAATTGTATTTATTTATATAGTCGGTTTCACAAGAAACACACGCTCTATTGAGCTATGACCAGGTGGTATTTACTGAAGTGTGCTCAAAAACATAACCGTGTATCTAAATCTTTATTTAGTTTCCATTTTTATAATAGAGTCATTGTTCTTATATTTCTGGGATGTAATAATCACATGACTATATTCCGGATACTAGTTATTATTTCAATCAGGCAGCAAAAATTAATTATGAGTTGCTTCCCCTTATTTTGTTTACACCATTTTGGTTATTAATTATAGTGGAACTGAAAATCGTTTCTCTTTAAGGAGGAGGTAGTATAAATTCTTTAGTTCTTTTAACTTAAATATCTTAAGTAAGAATCGGTTTAAATTGAATAAACAACTTGATAAGGGGCGTCGGGGATAATGCTATAACGATCAGATATTTTCTTCTTGCTTTTTTGAGAAATACAGGTCTGTTATTATTTGTTTCAATGTTTACCTGGGTGATAGTACAATTATAACTTCTGATGCAGTTAAGAAAATCTTCATTATATTTACTCATATCTCACTTTGAAAAATCACAATCACACTATT
Source organism: Corbicula japonica (assembly GCA_038501625.1). Taxonomy (NCBI): domain Eukaryota; kingdom Metazoa; phylum Mollusca; class Bivalvia; order Venerida; family Cyrenidae; genus Corbicula; species Corbicula japonica. The sequence goes on from JAZAYU010000174.1 coordinate 303,582, forward strand.
TGCCACTCGCTAGTCCTATAAATATGACATCGTAAATGCTTATTTATAATTTTTTTATTTTATGGCAATTAGTAATTACGACTTCATATCGCCGAACGCAGTTTTCCTGTCGCATGTTCCTACTGATTTTCAGTAGGGACAATTATCTTAGTTATCTGCAATTTTAAAGCATGACAGGCCTAATTGTAGCAATATTTTATTAATATTACTCTTATTCTTGCTTCAGACACAAAAATTAGTTACATTATCCAGTAATAAACTGCGATAATCCATTTTAATTTCCACCACAGTGTTTTTGTTTATGCAGCGCTCAGTCGTGTAGACATTGCTTGATTCTGATTGGCTCATGATAATCACGCAACCGCCTCATGTTAAACAGTACCAATTGGACGAATTATAGATAAATAGATGTTTTTTATAATATAAATCATACTTCCCCATAAAATCAGACAGAAATATATATTTTCTTGATAATTAAAGTTAAATTACAATAGTTTGATTGTTTTTCTTACTCTTTAAAGGACATAACTTGACTATTGAAAATATTATTTCGTCTACGATATTTTTACGCAACTGTCAATCGGCAATATGTCAAATGAAAGTTCTGCATACACAGTACTTGAATATAATTTCTTACCAGATTTAATTCATGTTTACCGGTGATTTGATGCTAAAAGGTGAAATTTGTTACCAGTATATATTTTCAGTGTCTAATCATTTAAAGCTGAGATTATGACTTTCTGTAAACTTTTAGTTAAAACTAAATATGCGACACGTTTTCGATGCATATCATTTAGAGGTAACGCTTGCCAATAAATGAAAAATATAAAAAGTCAAAATATTAAATGTTAAGGTTAAAGAAGCATGTGTTCCTCTAAATATTTGGAGTAGATATCTAGCATGTATGCAGATAATTGAATTATCATTGTATAAATTAATGCACAATGTCCTAGTCATCAGGTCATATAATATTTTTTTATTAAAGCATTGCATTTACACTCTTCAGGTGTAAATTCAGCTCTGAATAGACAATTGTTTAATGCTGACCTTAGGTCTTCACTTTAGTCTTGAGACTTAATCTGTCTGATAATTTTGACTCTGTCTTCCTTTTGACTCTTTCTGATTAGTACATTTGGTGTATTTTTAATGTTTGCTTTTAGATTGTGACCTAAAAGTGAAAAGTATATACACAGATCAGATAGCGCTAATGTGCCTGCTAATCTGCATCTACACTGTTCAACCATACTAGTTTCAAAAAAAATGAACATTAAGGGTCACAGTCAGACTACTAAGCTATTGTGTGAGATTTATTTTGTTAGTACTTTAATAATATTTTAATAATATTTTTTCTATTTAGCTAAACTTATTAGTTTAACATAAAAAAAAACAACATAAAGAACTTGATGTAATGCTTTTGTTTTCAGGCAATAAATAAGAAGCAGATGATTAAAACATCAACTTGGCATTAAACCGATATCATGTTAGAATGAGATGCAAGATTTCCAAAAAAGGGATTCATATGGGGAAGTCTTAGGATACTAACATGATAATTTACAACTTCCTGGCCAAAATGCACATGAAAATAAAATATTGCTGCTCAGAAAGATTGTTCCAGCAACCTCACTGATCCTCCTCAGGATCCACCCCTGCTTGTGACATTTAAAATACAAATAGCCAAGATTTCAAATAATGGCGGAAAATGTGTTCAGTAACGATCCTGAAGCCCTGATTAAACCAGAAGAAAAACCTTATGTTTGCCCTTTGTGTTGTTTTGCATTTACAGACAATGCTGAATTGAAAGAACATACAAAATTTCACGTTGACGTAGCTCTTGACTTAGTGAAACAAGAATGTATTGAAGACCAATCTGAATATAATGTTAGTCAAAACCTAAATGAAGTGAACACAGCTTCCAGCGATAGCACATCGAATCATGTTGAAAATGAAAACCAGGAATCATTTGATAATTCTGGTTATAATCAGTCTGTCACTACAGACAGGCTACAAGAGGAAAGCAACAAATTTAAAGACTCAAACAATAAGCTCCCAGGGACAGGAAACAGAAAACGTCACACCTGTGCAGATTGTGGTATGTCCTTTAAAAATAAATCTGGATGGAGAGATCACATGCTTATACACACTGGGGAACGACCATTTGAATGCCTAGTGTGTCTGAAAGCCTTTAGACAGAAATCGAATCTCAGCACACATATGAAGACCCATACTAATGAACGAGGTCACATTTGTGAAGTATGTGGGAAGGATTTTGTAGATCGATCCAATCTTTTAAAGCATATAATGCTACATGATGGGAATTTGCCATTTGCTTGCACAATCTGTGAAAAGAGATTCCTTGACAGGTATCACCTGGAAAGACATTTATTAAAACACAGTGGAGAGAAGCCTTATTCCTGCACTGTATGCAATAAGTCGTTCAGCAATAAATGTAATCTTCGCACTCATGAAAGAATACATTCAGGAATCAAACCTTATGTCTGTCCACATTGTTCAAAAGCCTTCACAGACAGATCCAGCCTAACGAAGCATTTATACCTTCACACTGGAGAAAAGAAGTTCCAATGTGAATATTGCCCAAAAGCATTTACTGTGCTTACAAATTTGAAAAAGCACACAATGGTGCATACAGGTATTCGTCCACATAAATGTGAACTTTGTGAGAAAACTTTTCCATCAAGGAACAATTTACGGAATCACATGTATACTCACACAGGTGAAAAGCCGCATGCCTGCACCATTTGCAACAAAACCTTTGCGACCAAGACTGGTTTAAAGCAGCACATGTTAATTCACTCCGGAGAAAGAAGAGATATATGTGATATATGTAACAAGTCCTTTACAAACCAGCACGTGTTAAAAAAACATTTGTTGGTTCATACTGGGGTTAAACCGCATAAATGTGAAGTATGTGGAAGAGACTTTGCGGATAAAGGGAATTTGAAAACACATATGTTACTGCACACTAATGAATATCCATTTGTATGTAATATTTGTGAAAAGGCATACACTAGCAAATGGAAATTGAAGACACACATGTTGACACACTCAGGTGAAATGCAATCTGGGGCTACCCTTGTATGTGGCAATAATATGTAAAAGTCAATTCCACTTTTACCATAATCACTCTTGGCGCACAGAAGTATAGGCCACACCCCCAAGCCAAAATTAGCTATATAGGTGCCATCCAAATTTTACAATCAGTAGATAACTCTACTCCGTAGGATATGGAATTTATCCTATGGGCCACAAATGTAGATCCAGATCAGACAGCACATCCATAGTCAGGGCTGGAGGTTATAAAGCTGAGATTGGAAACCAGTCTCAAATCTCAAGCATCTGATTGGCTGAAATGGCGACTGGTCGCCATTTCAGCCAATCAGATGCTTGAGATTTGAGACTGGTTTCCATGCTCAGTTTTATAACCTTGGGCACTGGGCACTCTCCCAAACTGACCAGACTTCTCTCTTCTTTGAGCTATGGGAGGTCATTTTGTATAGACTATATATAGCTGTTGACTGCAAAAACTTCTCTCAGATTTGCAAGTCTAGTGGGAGTCCTAAGAATCTTATCCAGATAATGAGATCTACACTGTTTGCTTCTTGGTAAGAAACAACCTAATGAATCTAAATGCGAACATTGCAGATCCTGTTCAGATAACAGATGTGTCAAGTGATCTGGATTTCCACAGGTCACCATTGAATTAAATTCCTTATCCATTGCAGTATTAGTTTTAAGAGTATATTTTGTTTCTATATAATATCACATTTAGAAATTATTATTTATTATTATTCTGTGTTTAGTGATATATCTTTTAACTTCTAAGTTTTATTTATACATATTATAGGTCTATATATTTAACTGCTCTTAGATTTTTTTAAGTCCACAATTTAACCTTGATTTTATATCATAAATTTATCTTTTATCATTAAACCAAGTATATGAAAGTGATTTATTGAGAATAGAAGCTGATGCTTGTATATTTGTATGTAATGCAATGGATGTTTCATTTATTTTGTCATTGACATGAAATTTTATAAAGAATATTGCCTCCACTCTTATAACCCTTTTCTCCATATAAAAGCATTTTAACTCGTGTGCGACCAGTGTTGATCCAGACGAGCTGACACATCTGATCAGGATCAGCACTTTGCCCAAGATCATAAAACTAAATCTGGAGATCAGTCTCAAATCTCGAGCATCTGATTGGCTGAAATGGCGACAAGTCGCCATTTCAGCCAATCAGATCCTTGAGATTTGAGACTGATCTCAAAACTTAGTTTTGTGATCTTGGGCCCTGGTCGCATCTTGGTAAGAAATATCCTAAATGGGTGTAAAGTGTAGATTGTGATCAGACAACACAAAGAGTGTTTGCACATTCCATAAAGGTGTATAATTATAATGAGTAAAGGTTTAACCCTTTCCTCCATATGTACAAATTTTTACGCATGTGTGACCAGTGTAGAGATCAGCCGGCACATTTGTGCCATCTGATCAGGATCTGCACTGGTCGCATTTTGGTCAGAAATAACCTAACAAATCATAAAGCGAACAGTCCAGATCCTGATCAGACGGCATGGATGTGCTGGCTGATCTGGATTTACCCTTTTCATCCGTGCCTTAAAGGCATGTATATGAAGGAAAGGGTTTACCATGTCTAGGTTATAACTTTAATGTTCTGATGAGAATATCCGGATACTTTACGAAACATTTCCCAGTGCTAGATTTTCCTATCTCAACCAAGCATAACATATGTATGTGATAGATACTTTTTATATGATCTTGGGCCCAGGGTTGTAAGATTACTTTTTCCAACACCAATTTAAACTTTGGAAATACCAATCTATCCCTTAACTCCATAGACAAGGCTTTTCTTGAGTGGTCCAGCGATCCAGATCAGCTGTCACATCCATGCCATCTTATCAGGATCTAAAATATTTACTTACAGATTTATTAGGTTTTTTTCTGGCTAGGAGGTGAACATAGTAGATCCAGATCAGATGAAAAAGGGGTTCTGGTAGATCTGGATCTAAACAGTTTACCCCTGTGATAAAAGGCATAATTACCGGTATATATACTCAGCAAAAAAAGTTCTGCACACTTGGACATTTTATAAAATATCTTTTTAATATCGCCATACACAACACAGTAATACATACCAGATAAATCAGCAATTCAAGATAAACAATGTAAAAAAGTCAGAAATAAAATCCGATCAATGCTTTACAAGCAATTCATTGTTAAAGCCACTGGGGGTTACTACACAAAAGTTGCAAATTTCGCAAGACTTATACTGAGTAAATTCACCACGATGAATCCGGCATTCCTCAAGCTGCTTCGCACGGAATTTAACAACCGACGAAATTTCAATTGTGGCATAAGGTTCCATTCATGAACAAGAGAACCGGGTAAATCAACTAGCTTGACCAACTTCACATGTTCTATCTTGTTTGGACAGAAAAAGACGTCTAGGTGGCCGGTGTGGTACGACATTTGCCATGAAAGTCAAATTAACGAAAACCTTCCTTGTTGAGCATGAGAAATAAATTAATTTGAAAAACAATGCAGATGTGTTTTCTCAAATAAGATTAGGACCTGGTGTTGATTGCATTGGATGGTTGTTTTGTCATACCTTTACGTCAATGAGTGGGACAATGTGATACTTTAATTAATAAAAAATTAAGTTTGAGGGTAATTCTGGAAATGGCTTGGTATCAAAATTTGATTACTAACTGTTACTAGTAACACAGTGCATGGTCATTATTATCATAATTGTTTAAATCAGACACTGGTGAAATGTTGAGTGATTTCATAGATTTCACACCTCTACCTTGATATGGCAAATTTTGCAACTTTTGACTGTTGACCCCAATCATACTCAAAATGAAATTTCTCTCTTATTGTGTCGCCTGCGGTAGCAGGTAGACACATAGGGATCCTATTGTCCGTCGGCGTCGTCGTCGTCGGCGTCGTCGTCCGGTAGTCCCCAAGCTTTAACATGAAACTTAATGTGGCCTATAACTTTGAAAGTACTTGTCCTATTCACTTCATACTTGGAATATATCATCAGCATGAACACAGCGATCCGTGACAACAAGAACGATAACTCCGCTTTCACTATTTTATGAGTTATGCCCCTTTCAAATGCAACTTTAACATGAAACTTAATGTGACCTATTACTTTGAAAGTACTTGTCCTATTCACTTCATACTTGGAATATATCATCAGCATGAACACATCGATCTGTGACAACAAGAACGATAACTCCTCTGTCACTATTTTATGAGTTATACCCCTTTCAAATGCAACTTTAACATGAAACTTAATATGGCCTATAACTTTAAAAGTACCTGTCCTATTCGCTTTATACTTGGAATATATCATCAGCATGAACACAGCGATCCGTGACAACAAGAACGATAGCTCCTCTATCACTATTTTATGAGTTATGCCCCTTTCAAATGAAACTTTAACATGAAACTTAATGTGACCTATAACTTTGAAAGTACTTGTCCTATTCACTTCAGACTTGGAATATATCATCAGCATGAACACAGCGATTCGTGACAACAAGAACGATAGCTCCTCTATCACTATTTTATGAGTTATGCCCCTTTCAAATGCAACTTTAACATGAAACTTTTGTTGCCTATAACTTTGAAAGTTCTTGTCCTATTCACTTCATACTTGGAATATATCATCAGCATGAACAAAGCAATCAGTGACAACAAAACAATAACTACTCTCACTATTTTATGAGTTATGCCCCTTTCAAATGTAATTTTAACATGAAACTTAATGTCGTCTATAACTTTGAAAGAACTTGTCCTATTCACTTCATACTTAAAATATATCATCAGCATAAACAACCCCATCTGTGCCAACAAGAATGATAACTCCAGTTCCAATATGTTTTGAGTTATGCCCCTTTCAAGTACCACTTTAACATGAAACTTAATGTTGCCTATAACTGTGAAAGAACCTATCCTTTCACTTAAACCATCTGTGACGACAAGAATGATAACTCCAGTTTCAATATTTTTTGAGTTATGCCCCTTTCCAATGCAACTTTAACCTGAAACTTAATGTTGCCTATAACTTTGAAAGTACTTGTCCTATTCACTTCATACTTGGAATATATCATCAGCATGAACAATGCCATCTGTGATGACAAGAATGATAACTCCAGTTTCAATATTTTTTTAGTTATGCCCCTTTCCAATGCAACTTTTACCTGAAACTTAATGTTGCCTATAACTTTGAAAGTACTTGTCTTATTCACTTCATACTTGGAATATATCATCAGCATGAACAATGCCATCTATGACAACAAGAATGATAACTCCAGTTTCAATATTTTTTGAGTTATGCCCCTTTCCAATGCAACTTTAACCTGAAACTTAATGTTGCCTATAACTTTGAAAGTACTTGTCCTATTCACTTCATACTTAGAATATATCATCAGTATGAAGAATGCCATCTGTGACGACAAGAGTCGTGCACTACTTATTTTTGTGCAACACAGCTTTATCCGTAATCACAGTTCGGTGATTGCAGAAAGTCTGCATTTACAAACCAATTTTTGAATATGATAACTCAGGTTTCAGTTATTCCCCTTTAAATGCATTTTAGATGACACATGTGTTCAGTGATGTAGTATTGAAATCAACTTAAATAAAAAAAATTTATTATATATGATTAAACATAGGCCCACGTTTCAACTATTTCCATGCAGGCGACACATGTGTTCCGCGGAACACAACATTCTAGTTTATTAACCAATTTTAATTTCGTTTTTGTTTTTAACTCGCACACAATAAATCTTGATATACATGTAAGAATTTATACCAGTTACTTGCTATATTATAAAATTTACGCAAAAGAACACTTGTGTGCAGAACTTTTTTTGTTGGGTATATTAAGGAGCAAAGGGCTGTTATAGAATTTCTTGCATTTTTGCTTTAATGAATTAACCTGAACTACTTTGTTGCTATTATAAATGATTTTGCATAAAACAATAAGTTATAAGCAATACAATGAGATGTATTTGGTTTGGATTGGAATATCTGTACAGGAGCTTACACTCATATCTCATATGGGGCGCGTCACAGGAAAAGGTACCTTCGGACAGTTGACGTCAATCTTTGAAATGACGTCATAAATTTAAGCAGACGACATTATTTACTATGCATTTCGCGGTAAAAATACCATTTTATTGTCAAAATGTGTAACAAAATCCCATTTTAGTGATAAAAATTGATTTCAAGTTGTAAGTTCTTTTTAAATTCAGTAAGAACAAAAATTGACCGAAGGTACCTTTTCCCGTGACATGCCCCATATGAGCAGTGCAAAATCATGTCTTTGGGAAGTTGACATTATTCATTGAAATGACATCAGAATAAAGAGCACACCACAATGCCTATTTTGCATTTCTGGTACACACTTTTAATTTTGTGAAAATATGTGACAATATCACACAATACTAATATGAAAATGAGACTCAGAGAGAATTTTTAGTTATTTCTTTAATAATCAAAAACTAAAAATGTCAAAAGTATCACTGTAGGCACATATGACAAAAAAAGGTGGAATATGCATATCAGGAATCGCCATACCTACATGTATATAGACATGTATATGTATATAGGCGTTGCTCATACCTACATGTAAATAGATGGATGTGTGTGAGTTAGTGTAGTGTTGGATTTTTTTATACAAATTATTTATGTACATTTGGAATAGTAGTTGATTTATTATAAGTATTAATCTTGTAAAGATTTATAGAAAAAAATGTAGAAATAAAATTAATGAAGAATCATAATCAAACAAGACAAAGCTGAAGTTATCTTGTCATTACCCCTTACTTTTTTATTTCAAAAGGTGGGAAAAAAGGGTAAGTAAATCATGCACTATCACTGAAGTTTGAATCCACCAACATGTTAGTGAAACTGCTAATCATAGAATTCTAAATAGTGGTTGCTTGGGAAAAGACAGGTCATGAATAATCCTATATTATTCCTGGGTTTAGTATTATACTAAAACCCACATTATTCTATATATAACGTCTTAGCACAATAACTATGTGAAAAAAATACCTAATTGGAACATGCTGAAATCATGCACATCTTCTGTTGTAAGTGAAGCTTCCCATAAAGTGTCATTAAATGCCAAAAGGTTGCTAAGAAATCCCACAGACACGAATGGCCCTTTATCATCCTATAATTTTGTTAGTTCATGCTTCCTATAAAGAGTCCGTAAATGCTAAGGGGTCGTTGCTAAGAAATGGCCAGGTCTAGAATGGATACTGTATCATACTATATAGAAATTCAAAGGATAATTACTAAAGTTTTATTGTTATCATGCTGAGAAATAGCGGCACACATGTGCGGAAGAAAGGACATGCGAAGCGGCGATAATATGATCAACCAAAACTGTTCATACTATGAATATATAGTAGTGTTTGTTCGTGCTGTTCGATGGACATTTCTAATTTCTATTGATCAGTACATATCTAACGTTATGTACTTAGTTATGGGCGGCCAACACCGCCAAAAATGATTATTTTGCTTTAATTCAATCATACCAAAAACACATCGGGGAACAAATCCGTCCAATTCAAACAAAAATGTTGCAAATAAAGACTTAAATTGTCAAAACAAAGCAGTTTCTGCTTCAATTCGGTGTATTTACAAACCACTCGGCGATATTGTTCCTAAAACAAGACATCAAGTTATCCAATTCAGTGTATTACCATTAGAAACGGTGCTTATTCTGCTTTAATTTGATGCATCAACAGACTAAATTCGGTGCAACCTCATTCAATTCGGAGCAACCTCGTTTAATTCGGTGAAACCTCGTTCAATTCGATGCAATCTCGTTCAATTCGGTGCAACGTCGTTCAATTCGGTGCAACCTCATTCAATGCGGAGCAACCTAGTTTAATTCGGTGAAACCTCGTTCAATTCGGTGCAATCTCGTTCAATTCGGTGCAACGTCGTTCGATTCGGTGCAGCCTCGTTTAATTCGGTGCAACCTCGTTCAACTCGGTGAAACCTCGTGTAATTCGGTGCAACCTCGTTCAATTCGGTGCATCATCTTTTCATTCAGTGCAACCTCGTTCCATTCGGTTCTACCTCTGTATAAATCGTCTTATCTGGAGCAGGCGCCTTGGGAATAATTAAGCGCCGTAAATCATTAATGATCATTTCAAAGAGAAGTTTTCATATTAACTGGTTCCGGGATAGGTTACCATTAAAATCAAAGGGTGCATATTTATAATACTGTTTAATGTCAGTACCATCAATACCAAAGCAGATGCATGACTTAAAATGGCATAATGTACAGTTGACCTCAAATTAAGATTTATAAATGTTTTTAAATAGTTTTTGTAGCTCGAAAAATAACCCCTAAACTGCAGACCAGTGCTGATAAGACAGCTTAATTTACAGTTATTCTTGGGAAGCAAAGATTATTGTTCAGACTTTGAATAATAATAATAATAATAATAATAATAATAATGTAAAGTGTTAATTACACGATTTAAAAAAATATATTACATAATTTAAGTATAAAATAGCAGATTATAAAAGTATATGAAAATATTCTAATACTGTTTATTATTTGGACTATTAGATATATCCTATAAATATGTTATTGTTTTATCAGCTATAATATACCAAAGTAAGTTTTTAATCTCCAAGTTAAAGAACACACATTAAGTGTATATTACCATTTCATTTCAGAAAGTAATTGCAAAATCGGCAAACACTACAAGCAAATAAGAAATAGAAAACTATTTAACCAGCGAAATGTGACACAAGCCCCTTTTCGCGGAATATCAGCTAATGATATTATTAAAACAAATGATGGGGAAAATTAAACTAATTTAGATGGAGGAAAGCTAGGTCAAGGTCACTGCAATTGTGAGATTTGTCTTTTTCATCGAAGTCAGCAGCAGCAATCGTCACTAGCACCGTTTTCATTGTCATCAGCATTATCATCATTAATACATTAATCACCAATGGATCATCATCATTCGCAGGCGCAAATAATAAAAATAGACTGGTAACGTATTGCGGTTTCACCATATCATAGTAGATAGGTCGTTGGTAAAGGATATTAGAAGTAGCGGAAGCTACTTAGCAGAAAGGGCAGAAGAAGCGTATTGCAAGTCGTAACAGAAGCAGCAGCACTGGGAGTAGTGCTTGATGTTTTTGTGGTGGTGGTGGTGTTGGTGGTGGTGGTGGTATTACTCAAATCAGAGGTAGAATTAAATAGTAGTTTTTACTGTAAATGTAGAATATTCAGCTGCAGCAGCAGTAAAGTTTTAGGTGGAGGAGGCAGTAAAAGGGGCAGTAGCAGTAGTAGTTAGAAGTTTAAGTCATACTGAATGCAATAAAACTGTTGTTCTTTGAGAAGATTTTAAGCAATAGCATAACTACTAGCATGTGGTTATCGAACTGTTTCATTGTATGAGACTGCTGCACCCTAGAACCTGGTTTAAAACTCCAGCAGCGAAATATTTTGTCACCGACAAAACGGTAACACTTCGGGTTCTAATTTTTGTTGTTATATTCCGAATATGCACATTTCATTTTTAAACGCTTGTTTAAAATGTCTAAACATCAACTGCCTATTGTCTGTTTGCTTATTGTGCATAATGTTATAAAAGATATAAAGAAGTATTAACATTAATGTAGTAGAAATAAAGCAGATTATTCGTAATAAGCACGGATAGTAGATTTATTATAAATGTAACTTCGTAAAGGAACAATCGTAAATACCAACTGTGCTAACTCTCGATTATAATAAGTTTCAAAGATTTTGCTATGATTTTGAATGAATACTTCAAAATCTTAATCTTGATAATAACTTGCTAATAGTCTAATTAAGATTCCCCAAGGAAACTCTGTTGGAGAACTTTGAACTTTGAACCCGTGTTAAACATTATCCCTGAATTCCATGGTGTAATTTGATATTATTCTTATCAATGAAACCCCAAGTTAATTAATCAACAAGTCACAATTTCTCGGGACGAGTTACCTCTTGACTCAGAATAAAATGATATATAAAGATTGAAACTGCATTGATTAGTCAGTATGCATCTCAAGACCGTAGTAAAAATATGTTTTGTAATTTTATAGAAAAAAAACCGCAATTACAAATTGATATTATTTTTTTGTTATATCAGAAGTCTGGTACAGTGACCCTTTGCTTGCTAAATTTATACAATGACGTGGATTTATGTGAAATTGTGCCCACTAGCAATAAGAAACAGTACATGGAAATTCTGTTCAGATGCAACGACAGATTTGGGTCTACATTTGTCCGATGATATATATGACACAAGCTGAGTTTGGTTAAATAAAATGTTATAAGCCTATATAACACTGAATATGCACATGCAATATTGCCAGTGGGTGTTAAAAGCGGTGCAGTATTGTTTTCTTTCATATGTCTAAAGAGAAACCCCTTATTATTCGCCCAGAGTTTTTGCGTAACACAACATTGGTTTGTGTAAAGCTTGGTTTTTAAATGAGTTATTTTAAATAAATCTTAAGAAACCGTCTGTTTTAATCAGTATGTACACGTACAGGTTATATAGTTTTAGCTTAAAAATCTGAAGAAGTTTTTTCGAAAATACTATGTTACAATTGAAACACATTTTTTCATAACAATATATATTAAATCAAGCAAACGTTTTATTTCCTATTATATACATGGGAAAAAAATAAATTTGTAAATAAACAGTTTGTGTCAGGAATTGATACTTTGTGTTGACTGGGAAAGGGACAAAGGGAAGAAACTGCTCTAAGGAATGCTACAGCGCCCCCTCACCGAATTAACTGACTAACCTTCGAATTGAATGGAGTTCCATCGGCTTAAACGATAATGAATCATATTGGATTGTGAAGCATTGCTTTGAATTAAATGATATCGGATGAGAAGGGATTTGCTATAATTAAATGTTCTGCTTCATAGTTTTAAAAGATATTATACTGAATTAAAACACAAAGATGTTTGTTTTGAATTATTATACTTTGTTTTGAATGAACTCCCTTCAAATTAAATGACATTGTGCACTTGTTTGAATGGAACTCATTCGGATTAATTGGCAGTTTGTCGTACTGAGCAAAGTTTTGCACCGAATTAAATGAAAATGCATCGAATTAAGTTAAATGGTCCTATGAGTTGAATGAGTTTGGTCTGAATTATGCCAAAATTCTTTAAATTAAATTAACTTATTCATTTTTTGCGGTGTTGGCCGCCCATACTTAGTGGTCAGCTTAATTTGATTCGTCACATACAGTGTCTATTAATCTATACTTTGATTTTCTTTTAATAAAGACATTCTGGACGTTGGTCTCTGAACTGATGTTCAGATTTTAAAAAATATTGTCGTTGTATATTGAAATGCGCATCCCGAAAAATCACAGAGGAATATTGACTTTTTATTGGCCAGCTTATAAAAATGTCCTTTTATGTATGTTAACTTCAGATCGTTCACTCCAGCTGATAAATGAGGAAATATAACCAAATGAGCAATAATACAAATTTTGATTGTGTTTTTGTTTAAGTGTGGAGTCTGTTTAGTATTAATGGACCATTTCAAAGCAAAACTATCCATTATTTTAAAGTGGCAAATTTTCATAAAACAATCATTGCAATCGTTCATATTTTGAAGTTTGTAACTTTATAGCAAAAATTCTAGAGTTAACAATATGTCCTTACATAAAAGAAAGTGACAGGATAGTGACATAATACTTTCCAACTTATCTGGCCGAAATACCCATAAAAGGTGAAATATCTCTGTCTCAAAGGGGGTTCGGGCAACCTTACTGTACCTACCCCCACCCCCTGGATCCGCATCTGGTTTTAATTTTGTTGTATTGCCTCAGCTGTTTTTCTGTAAATAAATCCGTGTTTTCAAAGTGTTCCTTGATTTTCAAATATAACACGTGGTTGCCATGGTAACATACTTGATTATAAGGACATGCCATGGCAGGATTTTCATGCATATTTTATTATAAACCCTTTCTTTATACATCAATTTTCGATGTTTTTTAATCAGTCGGAATTTGGGTAAATTGATTATTTGCCTTTTATATATTGCCAATAATTATATCTGAACCCTTTTTTCAGCCATAGACACATTTATACTTTGTAAATTCGCAAATGGGCAGTCTACGATAGAACGGGAAATGGCATTTACACAAATCCTATATTTGCAGCACAGTCATTTCCCTTTTTATCATTACACCATCTGTAGGTAATTGTTTGCTCAATTTCAGTTAGACAAAGCTTAATCGGCGATAATTTGCTCAGGTATAAATATCTAAGCGTCTTTGACTTTCACCAAACCGGCTTTCAGTTTTCTATCTGTCTGCGCAATTACCGAAACCTTTTTACCTATCCTCTAAAAGTTTAATCCAATCCCCACCCAATCTAGACGTGGCTGACAATGGTACATGGCATTTTCTAGAAGGTGTAAGACCTGTAAATAGACTTCCCTATATAAACTATAGTAAACATGACATGTTTCAAAAGGCTGACAATCATAGCTGGTACCATTTGAATAAGGGCTAACTAACGTGCTTTTGAAGCTAAGTGTTTCTACTGTCCATTTCCAGCAAGAAAAGTAGGGGTGGGTGCTGTTTAAAACGGCCTCAGGTAAAAACGGCCTCAAGTTAAAACGGTCTCATTTTGGTTAAAACGGCCACACTAGTTGGTCAAAACGGCCTCACATTTTTATTTTTTGGTTAAAACAGCCTCACTTTTAGTTAAAACGGCCTCACTTTTAGTTAAAACGGCCTCACTTTTTTGGTCAAAACGGCCTCAATTTTTAAATAAATTTTAAATATTATATTAGCAAAATAAAAAATAGGTATCTTTTATAATGCTGTAATACTCTTGATGAGTACATGTCAATTCGTTTAATTCTTGGTTTGTTCTTTCTATACAAGTTCATTTATTCCTTGATTGGTCAAAATTAGTAAGTAATACTTGTTTTATTTTCATCAAAAACAATGATTGTCCAATATAAAATCAATGCATATTGTTCATTGAAAAAGATATCCAGTATTCAGTCTGGTTAATTTCGCCATCTTTAATCTACCACCGCGCATCCTTGATTGACAATATTTGATTATCATACTAATTTGTGCAGGTGTCTATAATAATTATTAGTTGATATTTCTTATAATTATGTTAAATTTCTTTGTAAAACAGAATGCTTTATATTTTTAAGGAAAACCATATTTAATCCTGTTAATATTTAATAATTATTATATTACAGATGTTAATATAGATTAACAAATTTCTAACAATTTTCACTAACTACTAAACAATAATTGATAGTGATAATGTGATAATGGCAACATTTTTTGTGTCTATTTCTTTTTTCACATCAATATACTACAAAATCTTTAAAAATGTAATTCAAACAAGGGTCATCTACTTAAAAAATAGTGAGGCCGTTTTAACCAATAATTTTCTGAAAGTGAGTCCGTTTTAACCAAAATGAGGCCGTTTTTACGTGAGGCCATTTTGACTGTAATCCGTAGGGGTCATGTATCAATTAACAGAGATTTGACAGCTTAAAACCGGTGGTCTGTTTTTTTCACTTCTGTGTGAACTTCAAAACTGTTTTACATATACCATCCTAAAACCAGGGCCTTTTTTCATATACTGCATTTCCAAACATAAATATGCTATCAGTGTGTCAGTAAAAGCATCTCATTTACTTAACATGTTCCTTTCAGAACATACTAGCCATTTAATGCCCCCAAAAGGCAAAAAAATTGGGACTATTTAGTGTCAGCCATTGTCTGACTAGCCCGATTAGGAACATCCGATGGACTATTTACAAGTAATTAGCCAGAAAGCTTCCAACAGAATTTTGTTCAGAATTCCAGAGGACTTTGACATTCACCCTGTGAATTTTTTGTCATGGTTAAATAGGAAAAAAATTTAGAAAAATAAGATGAAATGCAGAATAAATATACACAATCAGTTTTGGCATTCAATCAGTTCCGGAACATGTTCACAATCTTAAATAAACAATTTAAAATTGGTCTAGAAATCATTGTGTGTTCTAGCAACATCACTCTAAATAAGAGAAATGCTGCAAGAACACAATGATTTCATAACACATTTTCGATTTTTAACTCAAATGTGCCGGAACTGATTGAATGCCATAACTTAATTGACTGTATTATTGTAAATTTGTGGTTCAAATATATCAGTTTATTAAAAAAATATATATAATTCTTAGATTATTATGCAATGTAAACATTATTAATCTTCAGCATACAATAAAGCAATATAACCCAATTGATACATTGAGCATCCGAGACCGCCATATTCAATTAGCTTTGCCTAATCATCCAGAGTGATCTCCTTTGTTTCATTTTATGTTTCATATTCATATTTTGAAATAGCTGACACAAACATCTAGTACCTTTTATTATGTTCTGGAAAACAATTTAAACATGAGAAATTGGTTCAGATCTTTTTAGAATAGAATAGAGTTTAGACAGATGATGAAATCATAGCTCGAAATTTGAACATTGTTAAGTAAAACTCAGGACGAAAAATTGATTATTAAAATTTTTGTAATATTTCGACCGATGACGGATGTTAAATCTGTTTTGTCTCTCCGATTAATCATTTTCATGCACTATTCATGTCAGTTTTTTGTCAGTAAAATACTCAGATGATAATTAGATACATAAAAGAATGTATACACTATGAAAAATAATGTCAAAAATTCCAATGAATGGGCTCAGTTTTAAATGTTTGTGACAAAGAATTGCAATAAAACTTTTATTTATTTTCCAGGTATAAACCATGTAGAAGACAGGCATTGAGCTTCCGGTATTGGGGCTGTATAAGTTTATATTCCCAGCTGATACAAGCAGTACACAGAGGTTTCTAAAGATGGCAGACACTTATGGCAGTTATGATACCCAAATTAACATGGAACAAAAGCCTTATATTTGCCCTGTGTGCTGTTTTGCATTTGAAGACAGTGGAAAGTTAAAAGAACATACAAAGTTTCATGTTGACATAGCCTTGAATGAGGTAAAAACTGAATATATAGAAGATGATCAAGGTGAAAATGTCCACCCTCCAGACGAGAATGCGGACAATTTACCTGTAAGTGAACACACCTGGAACTATGTTTTAAATGATGTGAGTTATGACAATGGCCAAAGCATAGATTCTGTGACAGATGAACCAGAACTGGAAAATGACCAACCAGTAGACCTGCCTGCAAAACAGCGAAAGAAGAAGAAAAGGAATAAACCTCACCACTGTGAACTTTGTGGTCTGTCCTTTCACAACAAATCTGGACTGAGAGACCATATGCTTGTTCACACTGGAGAGCGGCCATTTAACTGCCCTGTGTGCTGCCATGCTTTCAGGCAGAAATCCAATTTAAAAATGCATATGAAAACGCATACAAGTGAAAGAGATCATGTTTGCAACGAGTGTGGAATGGGTTTTATAAAAAGATCCAATCTTGAGAAACATATTATGCGGCATACTGGGAATTTGCCATTTGCATGCACAATCTGTGAAAAGAAATTCTTGGCCAAGTATCTGCTTGACCGACATGTAGCGCAACATAGTGGAGAGCAGCTCTTTACTTGCACCACATGCAACAAGTCATTCAGTTACAAAAAAAGTCTTCAGACTCATGAACGGATACATACAGGTGTCAAGCCATTCGCCTGTACATTTTGTCCAAAGGCATTCACTGATAGAACCAGTTTAACCCAACATATATACCAACATACCGGAGAGAAGAAATACAAGTGCGAATACTGTCCAAGAGCTTTTAGTGTGCTTTCTAATTTGAAAAAGCACATAATGGTCCATACAGGTATTCGTCCACACAAATGTGAGGTTTGCGGGAAAACGTTTCCGTCGCGAAATAACGTACGGAACCACATGATGACTCATACTGGTGAAAAACCGTATGTTTGCAGCATATGCAACAGATCCTTTGCTTTGAAACGTGGTTTGAAAAGCCATATGTTAGTTCATTCAGAAAAAAGAAAATACGAATGTGATGTTTGTGATAAATCCTTTACGAGCCAGTTTGTTTTAAAAAAGCATCTATTAGTTCACTCTGGTGTGAGAGAGTTTAAATGTGAGGTTTGCGGGAAGGATTTTGCTGATAGAGGAAATATGAACAGGCATATGATATTGCACACAAAAGAGTATCCATATATATGTAATATATGCAATAAGAAATACACCACTAATACGAAGTTGAAGAGGCATATGATAAAGCACACACTTGAGATGCCTTGCTTAATAAATCAAGTTAGTAGTGACAATCCATAAAAGTTGTCTCCCTTGGGTTAGTTAGCCTTGCTGCTGCAGGAGATTTCAGGGCCCAAGATCATAAACTAAATCAGGAGATCAGTCTCAAATCTTAAGCATCTGATTGGCTGAAATGGCGACAAGTCGCCATTTCAGCCAATCAGATGCTTGAGATTTGAGACTGATCTCCAAACTTAGCTTTATGATATTGGGCCCAGGCAGTCCTTGGCGGCACTAACCAGCGCAAGCTCATAATGAAGAATTCCAAATTTAGTTATGCCCACAAGTTGTTAATGCAAATCTGAATTGATATGCATTGTGTTGTATTATACACATTAACATAATTGTCGAAAATTGTGTACAAAACTTTAGAAACAGTTATGAGTAGTGCTAATCTTTGATCATCATCATGTATGTTTGAAATAATTTGGATTGTATCTGAACCCATTCAGGGTTACGGATACATAACCCTTTTCTCCATATAAATATATTTTAACATGAATGCGACTAGTGTAGATCCAGATCAGCTGACACATCCGTGCTATCTGATTTCTGGATCTGCACTGGTCATATAATGGTCATAAAGGTGTATCTATGGAGTGAAGGGTAAAAATAAGCAATAAAATTCAATATTTATTTTGCAGAGCATTACATGTTTTTGTTGACATTGATGCTTTATTTTATTATATTGTTGTTACTTGGCCTCAGAAATGAGTCTAGTTATAATAAATTACCTCCCCTGATGAGCCAATGTTTATGTCCGCAACCTGGAACGGAAACGGAGGTATGGAATATACCCAACGATATCTTTGGTGAGTGAAATATCGCGGACACGGATCACGCATCACGGAACTATGGAATACCGGCCTATCTTGGTCTGGAATAGTTAAATCAGCCAAACTTCAAACAAATCTTTAATTAAATGAGACATGTTCGCCTTCAGAAACCATAGTCATCCTTCATAAGCTCAAGGTCACACAATGGTCAGAATTAGTATAACAGCAAAACTTGGAAACTACTGAGAAGGAACCTCAGCCAAACCTGACACAAATATTCATTTAAAGGAGGCAGAATGTCAGATTTCAGCACCATGACCTTACTCCTTAAGGTCAAGGTCAACATTTGTAATAAAGGTGCCATTTTCTGGAGAATAACTTTGCAACTGCTGAAGTAGCCTTCAGACTGGCTGTACACAAGTCTATACCTAAATAATGTGGAGTGTTGCTTTTAAGAACCATGACCATACCTTAATGGTCCAGGAGAGGCTTGGCCTTTAGTCTTTTGTAAATTACTACATGTATAGAACTATATAATTGGTGAGCCCCGTTTGCTTTTGGATTTATTCGATTATTTCTGACCACGAAGCAAATATTGTAGATCATACAGCATAGATGTTCTGGCTTATAGGCCTTCACACTGTTCACTCATGATGAAGGTGAGACTAATGTAACTAATGAGTAAAGCAGTTTATGTTTAAAAGAATATATGATGTTATTTAGAGATAAGCAATAAACAATTGTCAGCCTTATATCAAAACCTTGTATGATGTTTTGAACTTATGAAATATCCACCAGTCAGAATGAGTTATTTCAACACATGACTAGCTGTAACCTTTCCTATTGGCATAGCGCTGCAAGATCCAAATTAGGCCAACACAAGGTTTTAATAATTGGCCGACGATATATCTCGTGAATAATTGAGAACTGTTTTGTCAATTTTTGGCATTTTCTGCTTGGTAGAAAAAGAGATGTAAATTTGCACAAAAATTTGCAATTCAAAACTTGTTTCACGTTGGAGAAAACTTGTGTGTAAAAAATCTGCAGACATTTTAATTTTTCATCTTAAGAAAACTAATAAAAAAAGGAAGATAAAATTCCTAGAAATTTTAGCTCAAAACACACCTTATGAAAACTTTAGTCTGCTACTCACTAAATTTTGAACTTTTGATGTGAAAACATTAATGTTTTAGTTTTTGTGACTGCATACATTTATGAAGCATATTGGTAACATTTTAGAAACAAAACATGGAACTTGGGATGAAAAAATATGGAGGTACTATTTTGGCTTTTTTTTGTATGTTATGGGAATAGGACCTATTGTTAAATGCAGACCATTTCAAGTTAAAATTGGCAAACTAATGGATAAAACAACTGATTCGAGTCTAATTTAATCATTTTATTGCATTGCTGTTTTACATATATAGAATAATATTATAAAAAGTTATAACATATACA
This sequence comes from Corbicula japonica, assembly GCA_038501625.1. Lineage (NCBI taxonomy): Eukaryota > Metazoa > Mollusca > Bivalvia > Venerida > Cyrenidae > Corbicula > Corbicula japonica. Next base: position 324,165 of record JAZAYU010000174.1, read on the forward strand.
AGAAAAATATGTGTTTATCTTATTTTTGTAATGAAATCAGATCAGAGTTCCCACATTAGGTTAATAAAAAGAAAAGCATTTATCTGAATAGATCATACTGTGAATAATCCAGCCAATATGTTATGTGGCCCTTGTGTCTTGCAGAACAGGATGCAATGCTGGTTCGTGTAACCTTTGTGTTCAAGATTTTTGTAATTGTGTTTAAGATTGAGAAAATACATCCATTATGCATTGGTAGTGGGGCCTATAACTGACCCTGTGGGAACTCTAGATAGAGCAAGTGTTACAGAATTTACAGAAAGCAGACTATACATGTTTATTATACAACAAAAAATTATTATACAACAAAAGTTTATTATACAACAAAAATTTTGTTATTTATCAATCTTTAACTATTTACTTTTTATAATACTTTACAGAATAAACCTGTGGTTTGATATACATGTTATGTTTGTAACATATAATAATAGAAATAGTAATAAAATAGTATTATAGTGCATGGTTTTCAATAACCCTGTTGTTTGTTTTAAGTTTTCCTACTGCCTGCAAGGTTGATCAGTTTTCCATAAGCTATGAAAGAGAATTACTAATTGCTTCAACTTAAACCTATCCTTGATATATACACAAATTTTTCATGCATGTGCGACCAGTGTAGATCCTGATCAGCCGGCACATCTGTGCCATCTGATCAGGATCTGCACTGGTCGCATTTTGGTCAGAAATAACCTAATGAATCAAAAAGCAAACAGTTTAGATCCTGATCAGATGGTACGGATGTGCCGGCTGATCTGGATCTAAACTGTTTGCCCTAGCAATAAAGGTGTATCTATACAGGAAAGGGTTAACCGTACATGTATTGATAAGAAATGACAAATCATTTCCTGGTCTAGCTCTGATCACCTTGTATTGAACAACACACCAAATCCAGTTATTTTACTAAAGCCTGGAAATGAAAAATATACCAAATCATGCGATTTCACGAAGACCTGGTATTGAAAAATACACTAAATCGTATGATTTCCCTAACACCTGGTATTCAAAAAATTAAACCAATGCCTGGTACTGAAAAATACACAAAATCCTGTGATTTCACTATTAAAGATCTGTTATTTGAAAACTACACCAAATCATATGATTTCACAAAGACTTGGTATTCAATGATTTCACAAAGACCTGGTATTGAAAAACACACCAAATACAATGATTTCACTAAGACCTGGTATTCAGTGATTTCCCCTAGACCTGGTATTGAAAAATATAACTGTTACAGTAAAACTTATATGAAATTCAACTTTCTCAATTACATGTATTCACTGCCTATGTGATGATTTTCTGTGTTTTACACCAATAGGTTTCTATATTTTTCAATACATGCTCAACCTGAAGAATTCTGACTGTTTTTGACGTGAAATGAAAGCCATGAATCTTTTAGACTTATTGTTTGTTAAAAAGTTAAGTGGTTCAAGTTAACATGAACAATGTGTTTCATGTAGATGACACTAAGCACATTGTACTTGACCTCTTTCAGGTTTGTTTGTGCTGTTTCCAAGTTAACTTCAGAATTTCTCTTGGAACCCCTGAAAATATACGAATAAGTGTTAAAAGGTTTCCAAAGAAAACTAAAGTATCTAACATCAGCTTACAGAAGGTCAGTGGTTCTACCTGGGTGCCTGCCAGGGCCTGAAACAATGACCAGATGGGCACCTGTGGTTATCCTCTACCAGAAATGGCTGCAAGTCCGCACCGAACATATACCCTCACAGAAGGCGGGGGAGGACAAAACAAAGCAATTAAATCAACAGACCAACAGTGGCTGCTTGATCATTGTTCAATGTGTTGTCACATAATTGCACTTACCAGTATGTTTGGTACCAGCTGGATATTTCATCAGAAAATATTTCCACCACAACAAAATATAAATATGAACATAGTGAAAATCAATTTTTTGCTTTTTTTAAAATCTTAGCAGAAATTGTCTTTAAAGATGCATAAAAGATTAAAAAGGATACGAGCATAACACAAAAAACAATGTTTAGTGCAAACACGCTATTTTTTAATGTTCAAAAGCAACATTTGTGTGCACTTGAAAGATGTGGGGAATACACTGGAACCAGTCAGAAAACCAGTCGCCATTTCAGCCAATCAGATGCTTGAGATTTGAGACTGGTTTCATTCAGTCCAGGTTTCCCGAAACAGCTTCTGCTTCTCCCTTGCTTATCCTTCCAACCTAAGACCAAACCAAGGAAGCATTGAATATGGACAAAAACATGGCACCTTACCATGCTTACTACAGCATTTATAAACTCTTCACTTTATTATACTGATTTTATAGCAGATCCAGATCAGAATTCACATCCATGCCATCTGATCAGGATCTATACTGTTTGCTTTTTTGGTCAGAAATTATGTAATATATCAAAAACAGAACAAAGTAGATCCTGATCAGATGGCACACATGTGCTAGCTGATCTGGATGTACATTGTTTGCTCATGGGATATCAGCCATATCCCATGGATTAAAGGGGTTAAACCGAATAAAACTGAAAACCTGTTTCTATTACTCTGCAAATATCAATGTTAAATTTTCCTTCATGCTGAATAAACTGTTCAAAATCTCTTGTTCCTCCACCAACACCAAAATAATTTGATTTCGCAGCAACAAATCTTTTTCTGAGTTAAGGGGAAAACTGCAAAATGATAATGAAACTCAAAATTTGCTAGAAATCACTTTGATGATGTCGACTGTCTTAAGATGGCAGTGTTTCCTGAAATATCTTCAAGGTTTAAAATAATACAAATTTCGATTTCAGTTAGAATTTTGCTTGCAGCCAAACATCAAACACGATGCCCGGCGACTGATATTTTCGTTGAGAATTAGCGCGGGAAAGTATAATTGACAGAACGTTGTTCATTGTTAATCACGCCTTCAAGATGGTTTACTTTACGCCACTACCTTTTGTTATTGTTTCAACATCTGCAAGGGGTATGGACGCAGAGCGACAAAAATTTGATCGACATCAAAACTTAACTTGTAAGTATAACACAGCATCTTTTAATTAGAGCAGCAGTTCTAACAGTTGACTCATGACAAAAAACGTGGCCGGCGTCTTGTGAAGAACTGCAGTGCAAAAGGTGTTTACGGAGGTTGCTCGCTGGGTGAAAATCTAATTGAAATCGAAATTTGTAGTAAACTAAAACATTAGAATGGAGACAAGTAACGAATCTCAGCGATATGATTGTTTGAAATTGAGCACAGTTTCAGAACTGAACAACGAGAAGCTTAAGATCAGAGACTGGTCTTCTGCACAGTTTTTATGTTTGGGACCAAGCACGTGAGAATGGAGACTGGTCCCCAACTTCAGTGTTCAAGGTTGAAGGTTACAAAACTGAGCATGGACTGGTCGCCATTTCAGCCAATCAAATGCTTGAGATTTGAAACTGGTTTCCATGCTCAGTTTTATAACCTTGGGCACTGATCTTAAGCCAAGGTTTAATCCTGTGCTGTGCTGAATTTTAAACTATGAAGTATTTCTAGCTTTCTTTCTTGTCATACTCAAAAAGGATACATAGTTCCAGTATTTAAGAGAAATTCCTGAAATATCCTTGACAGCTTCCTGTAATTTTCTGGCTTGTATATGGTCTCTGCTGTCACAATATAATCATATCTGGAAAGGATAAACAAATTAGTTACAAACAAATTGACATTAAATTAAGTTTGGAATGAGGGAAGGCATTGAATTGCTGGGCCTTAATCATCCAGGGACCAGACCATGCTGTCATTGGCCCGGATTTTACTGTAATGGTACATAATTCAGAATTCAGAGGCAAAATTTCAGAAACTATAATACTTTGCCAAAGTTAAAATACAAAAACATTTAACGTAGTTGTATGCATAAGTAAGGACACAACAATTAAAAGTTTTCATAGGCTAAACGTATTTTGATTTTATTGTGAATATTAAAGTGAATGATGTTAATGATTAAACACAATTTGTAGTTTGATAACTATTGAGCCTTATTTGTGATAACAAAACACTGGGATTAACCACCTGTTAGAGATTGTCTCTATTAGATCAGATCAGCCAGCATATCCCAGTCATCTGATCACTGGTCACTTCTTTGTCAGAAATAACCTAAATAATCTAAAAGAAGAAAGTGTTGATCCTTATTAGATGGCATGTGCTGGCTGATCAGGATATAAACTATTAATAAAATAACAGTCTTTATTTTATGCTTTTTAGTGAATTATAGAATTTTCCCGGTGAAATGAAAATGGTATTTCACTGTTTTCAAACAGTGGAATACATTTGTATCATTTTTGATTTCACTGATTTTTTCACGTTGGTACCAAAACGACATAACATACCAAATGAGAATGTTTAGAGAACGGGCTCAAATTCATATATTTGACATCATGACATCACATCATAAACAAGCGGTTCTGGTGCCATTTCTTGCAACTTTTCTGTCAAATTCACGCAAATTTTGCACTAAAAGCATGAAATAAAAAGAAAATTTGTTTTTATTAGTGACAGATAGAAATATATTTCACTCGTGAACTCTGGTATTATGTATTTTCACTTGTGGCTTTGCCACTCATGAAAATACGAATTCCGGATCCCACTCGGTGAAATATATTTCCATCTTATACTTATCCTCTATATATACCGGTATATGGTGTAAAACAGAATAAAACAAGCCTGGCATCAGTGAGACTTCTTTACCTGGCGCCCTTAGAAATTCATAGTATAGTATTTCAACAGCATCCAATATTTATAATCTACCTAGTACCCAGGTATAAGCTAAACTGCAACACCTGGGAGAGGTTCTGCCATGTTAGGTGTATGTTATCACGTTTTTAACCCTTTCTTGTACTGATACACCTTTATTGCTAGGGCGAACAGTTTAGATCCAGATCAGCCGGCACATCCATGCTGTCTGATCAGGATCTAAACTGTTCGCTTTTTGATGCATTAGGTTATTTCTGACCAAAATGTGACCAGTGCAGATCCAGATCAGACGGCACCGATGTGCCGGCTGATCAGGATCTACACTGGTCGCACACGCGTAAAAATGCGTATATATCCAGGAAAAGGTTAAGCAAGCTATATTGAGTATATCACATGGACTGAAGGTTATAAAACTGAGATTGAAAACCAGTCTCAAATATCAAGAATCTGATTGGCTGAAATGGTGACTGGTCGCCATTTCAGCCAATCAGATGCTTGAGATTTGAGACGTGTTTCCATGCTCAGTTTTATAACCTTGGGCAATAAGTTAACATCAATCATTGAAATGGAAACGAAAAAAAAACTTCTCCTATGGCTGAGGAGAGGCACAAGTTTGGATATTTTTAAGAGTATTTCTTCAACATTTCTCTCAAAGCCATTCCTTCGGGCTATTCCATTTGAACATATATCCCACCCCAGGAAGGCAAAATAAAGAAATTCTATATGGGGTTATCCCTATATGTATTATTCTTCTGATGGGGGTAGGGAAAGTTTTTTTCACATGTAAAGGGAGTGGGGTGAGTGGGGTCCATTTTGGTTTAACTATTGAAATGAAAGTTAAACAGTGTATCAGTGCTAACTAGTATAGAGCGCAATTGCAGAAGTATAAATGGCATGATTCACATGTCCATTTGCTGACATCACTGTAAAACATCTTAAGTAGGTGGTCCAAATACCGGTAAGCAGAATTATGCTTACATAAGGGGATCTTTTTATGTGAAATGAACTTCTAAAGGGGGAGGGTCCATTTTGAAAGTGCCTTCCTGGGGTGAGATATATGTTAAAATGGAATAGCCCTTAGTACCTGATATTTTGGTTGCCCATATTTTCTCTGAATTCGTCCCAGTCTCCTGAAAAGTATCTGCAAGTACAACTGCACTCTTTAGGCATGTTCAGCGCCAAGTTTGGTATGGTGTAGTTTTCTATCACTTCTGGATTCTGAAACAAAAACAACATTTTCTCAGCTGTGATCAGTGTTCAAGAGACCAGTCTCAAGTATGTGAATGATTGAAATAAATACAAGATGTAAGTTTGCTTTGTAAGAATTCTATTTAATTTCAGCGTTTCATGTGAAAATGTGTCTTTGGAAATTTTTGGAACCATTTTTAGAAATGATGACGCAAAGTTCGGCTGACAACAATGTTTAGTAGTCATTTCAGGGGAAAAAATAAACCATACAGTCAAAATTTGTATTACTGCTCACTACGTATTGAAATGTAAAATTATAAACTTGTCTTCTTTCTGATAATTGTCTCTATCGCGGCTCATTTTATTTACACTATCCTATTACGCCCTTTACACCATATTCCATCATATTTTCATGTTATAATATGTGTCTGACCAGTTTAGATCTAGATCGGCCAGCACATCTGTGCAATCTGATTTGGATCTACACTGCTGCTTATCAGTAATAAGTAACCTAATGAATTTAATAGAAAACAGTGTAAATTCTGATCAGACAGCACACATGTGCCATTATTTAGTTTCAGCTTTAAGATCTTGGGTACATGATTTGTTTATTTTCAAAAATAATGTATTTAAAATGTCAATAACTGTAACACCTTTCATCTAACACAGCAATTAATTAACGTAACAGTGACTGATAAGCTTACTATTTGATATATTAAAATCAGTGCTCTTAAGTTTGTAAATTTCCCACAAAACGGTAGTTGATTTTAAGGATGCAAAATAGTTGTGAAACAATCAGATGTAGTATTTTTCGTTTTAAAGTTGGTGAACAAGCGCCTTCACCTATCAGGCAATTTTCTTTAAATGTTATTTTAGATTAGGTTTTTTCACTTCCACTTTTAAGGAAAAATTATGCTGTTTTCTCAGCCTCTCTTGCCAACCCACATAACAGGGTATGAGCCCCTTTTCCTTGCTGGCATTTGAAAAGGTTATGCATCATAATTAGCTACTTACATAGTCCTGAAAGTGGACCTGAGCAGCTCTCTGCATCATGGCCAATATTCCTGGGAGCCCTGCTCCACAACCTAACTGAAAATGTTTGATACTATGTTGAGAAACATAATGTAAAAACATGTACTTGATTTTCTTAGATTAAAAACAAGGTTTATACTATTGACATATTTTTCCATTCATGTTAATCCATAATCTGTAAAGCATGTTTTTAGCATGAGAACTTTGATATTACATTGTATTTCAAAGAAACGAATATTAGCAAAATTACTGAAGTCTTCATGTTTCAATATAAGGAACAAATGTAAATCTAGTCTCAATAATTCGACTGCAAGCACAGACCCATTATCATACTGACTTTTTACAGATATCTGTTCTTTACGTCTCAAGCAGTTACGATCAAAACTGTGGTGGAAATCGACCCGATTTAAATTCTGTTATTTATCGATAAACGTGACGTCGTGAGTCAGGTAAACTTGAAGCGCGGAAATCGAAATTTGTTGACATGTGTGGAGGTTTAAAAGAGTTTTGCATAAAAAACGAAACCGTTATTTATAAAGGATTACATATATTGATTCTACTTGAATGTGGCTTTTCAGGTATGTAAATTTTTTAAAGGTACATATGGTTTAAGATGCTTTATGGAGCCACCAACGTTGCGATCAAATTCCCATCGGCGGCATATAGAAATAGAAGGAAAATTTTCCGCATTGATTTGAATGCTAACTGGGTTGTACGCGAAAGGCAAATATCGCATATATAGAAAAGCCTTTGTCACGTACAAATAGTTGTGCTAATGTAAATCCAAACTGAACCGGACAGGGCAACAATGCGGTTTGTGCACCCTTCAACCTGGTTTAAACCCATATTAGCAAAATTCTTTGCCACAGAGTGTGCCAAGGCAGTAACCTCTCAGGTTCTCATTTTTGTTAATTGTTTGGTGTCTTTTTGAAATTTTACTTTATACTGTATTAAAAAATTACAATATGTTGCTTACTTACAATATGTTGCTAACCACTGTATCAAACTTACCTCTAGCACCATTTTATCTGCCATATCAACTCCACAGAGATATTCTGTCAGATCTATTGCACACTCCCATACCTTCAATCCCCCTGAAATACACTTCTATGCTTCAATTCTTTAAACCATGTGATATAATGGCTTAAAAATTATCCCTTGGCAATCAGTGCAGATCCAGATCAGCAATCACATCCATACCATCTGAACATGACCTATAGATACTGTTTGTGTTAGGTTATTTTTTTTACCAAGAAGCAAACTGTGTAAATCCAGATCAGATGGTAAAGATGTAAAGTGGAAGTCTTGTGAAATGAACAATATAATTGTTCAAAAATAACTTAAAAAATAATATCTGTGATTAACCCTTTACTCCAAATAAATGTGTTTTTATTGCATGTGTAGATTCAGATCAGCTGGCAAATCTATATATCTGGATATACACTGGTTGCTTCTTAGCCGTTTTAACATAAAATTATACTACTGTATAAGTACTAATATTGGCGGGGGTTTAATTTTGGCTATATTGGCGGTCAGGGTAAGATGCGCCAATATACAACACCGCCAATAAAAATCCTCTTCAATTTAAAACACCGCGAATTTAATATCTTGAAGATATCTGATGAAGAAAGATTGTTGCATGTTTCTAAATTATGTATATACTTTGGACAAGTAGGTAAACTTATAATGCGTCAACAAAAGGAATATAATTGGAATATCAAGCAAAGCAATCAAGTACGGTATTAGGTAGCTGCGATAATGTTTTCACACTTAAAATTTAACAGTAGAATAACTGCGACATTTACTTTTCTCTTCCATTGTCTAATTTCCGCCATTTTTCATCAAGGGTTTTATTTTGGCGGTCTGGCTTGATAGCGCCAATATATGACCCCGCCAATATAAAACACTTTAAAATACGCCAAAATTTGACACCGCCAATATTAGGGGCTGTACAGTAAAAGAAAACAGTGTAGATCCTGATCAGATGGCACAGATAAACTGGCTGGTCTGGATCTACACTGTTCACAGATAGGATAACGGCCATTTTTTTATAAAGTAAAGGTTTCTATTCATGAGAAGTTCGAACATTTATTAGTTGTACAACAAATCATATGTCACCTTCATAAACATTGGGTATAAGATCCGAGTGTTGTTCTGCAGCCTCTTTCACTCCACACACCGTTCCTGTCACTTCTGTCAATCTTTTCTCAACAGCTGCGCTATCCAGACAAGATATGCTTCCATATTTGCTAAATGTGTAAACACTTCTTGCTATGTCTGGATCCTGAAACAATCATTCTATGCTATGACAAAGTACATGTCTGTGTAGTATTAGTGTTATTAACCCTTTACCCGATATATGTGCTTTTTATTGCAGGTGTGAACAGTGAAGATCAAGAACAGCCAGTATATCTGTGCAGTCCGATCATGATCTACACTGTTCATTTTTTTATTCATTAGGTCATTTCTGACCAAGAAGCAAATTAGCTGGCATATCTGTGGCATCTGATCAGGATCTGCACTGTTCACACATGCAGTAAAACAAATATAATGTTTACAGTATATGGAGTAAAGTGTTTAATGGTATAAACCAAATAATGACATCTTAACCCTTTCCTCGATATATACGCATTTTTACGCATGTGGGACCAGTGTAGATCCAGATCAGACGGCACATCCATGCCGTCTGATCAGGATCTGCACTGGTCGCATTTTGGTCAGAAATAACCTAATGAATCAAAAAGCGAACAGTTTAGATCCTGATCAGACAGCACAGATGTGCTGGCTGATCTGGATCTAAACTGTTCGCCCTAGCAATAAAGGTGTATCTTTACAGGAAAGGGTTAATGACTCTGTCTTGCCTCCATTCTATCATGTCTGTGTTGTATTAGTCTGTATAATCCTTTACTCCTATGATATTCCTTTTATCACAATGGTGACCAGTGTAGACCTAGATCAGCCAACACATCAGTGCCATCTGATCTGGATCTATACTGTTCACTTCCAGGCTAGAAATAACTAAATGAATCTAAAAGAGAACAGTTTTGATCCTTATCACACCGCATGGATCAGATGATCTGGATCTACACTTATCGCAATGTGATAAATGGTGTATCATAGTAAAGGGTAAAATAGTGTAAGTTGACTAATGACATATACTAAAGTCTGACTTGATATCATTTTATTGTGTTTCTTTAGGGTATATAGTTGTTATTTTGAGAATGACTATTTAACAACATTTGTTAGTATATTCTGAATTAAAAATTCAATAAAAATCTAATTACTACAAATTGCGATTTCCATTAGATTTTGAACCAGACCTCCTTAAACACCTGTTGCATTGCAACACTTCAAAAGACACCGATCACGTTTAATGTTATGCAAGTCCTGTTAGAACTGCCGCTCAAATCAGAAGAAGCTGCCTTCAACATCCAAGTAAGGTTTTGCTGTCAATCAATTTTTTGTTGTTGTGGGTTAATTCTCCTTGATCTGAAAATTCCATTCTCTAAAGATTTGAATGGTACATGTAGCACTGATGCAATAACAAAATGTGTGGCTTAAAGTAAAGGAACCTGAAGGCGTGATGAACTATGAACAGCGTTATGTCAATTAAACTTTCCTGCTACTTCAAAAGAAAATATTAGACGCCGTGCCATGCGTTTGATGTTTTGGTTGCAATCTAAAATCTAACTGAAATTGAAATTTGTAGTATTTTCACATGTATCATCATTGCTAAAAATTTAATATAGACTAAATGTTTTTCCCTATTTCATTGCTGATAAAAGGGATGTGACTAATAAATAGGTTCAGTAGTTTTTTAAAATATGAATATAGTCTGTATACTGAAATTTGGCTTATTTTCGAGGTGGGTTGCATCCTGTACAAAAGTGATTATGGTACAATTAAAGGTTTGACAATATTCTAGACAGATTCCCTATCAACTTTTAACACATACGTATGCATAAATGTATAATCAGTGATCAGTACCAAAGATTTTTCATTTGGGAACCACTCTTGAAATGGTTCTAACACTTGGGAAACATCCTCTCCTGCTTTGTCAGTACATGTGTTGAATGTCTTGCCATCCAGAGGGTTATCTGCCAATAAAAAAAATAATTATATACACAGCTTATATTATGTGGTCAATGACAAAATTAGTGGTAACCCTCAATCTGATTAAAATCATTTCCTGAAAAACGCTACGCTATCAGGATCTGACGACGAGTAACTAAAACGTGTTTTTATCACTAACCCTTTGAACCAATCAGATTGTCGCCTACGAAATCGCAAAAGTGAAAGTAGAAATAATATTTTGAACCATGGGAAGTGTCGACAGCTTTCGTAAGACATAATTTACTGGAGATATATGTGTTTAAGTCGTATTGCATTCATTTCTAATGTAATGACATCTTCAGATCATTTTGCGAGCGTAATAAATCATGATTCCTTTGTTGACAGTTTCTAAAAATAGTAATTGGGAAAACCGCTATTACTTATGTACGGTGTCTGCGGGCCGTCATCAGATCTAACATTTTGTTAGATCTGACTTTAGTGAGATTGTGGTAACCCTTTACTCCATATATATACAAGTTTTATCATGTGTTATCAGTGAAGATCATGATCAGCCAGCACATCCATGCCTTTTAATCAGAATCTATGGTGTTCGCTTTGGTAAAAAATAATCTAATAAATAAAAAAATCAGTGCAGATCCTGACAAGACAGCACAAATGATCTGGATTTACACTGTTCGCCAAGGCTATAACGGCATATAAAATAATAGATATAACAGAGGAAAGGTTAATGATTCAGTAAATCTGTTACAGTGATACCTCACCACAATATCATAATTATGGACCCTTTATTACTGCAGTAGTGGTACAGATTTCTACTACATGTAACTGTACCTAATTGAAACTGACTTGTCTGTGAGTGTGAATGAAATCATGCAAGTGTAGCCCAGCTGATTGGGTTATATTTCTAAATTTACTGCATGTCAGTCTGTTTTCTTTTAAATTAAGTGAGAGGTGTTTAAAATAAGTAAATTAATCAGGTACCCACCTTTACCTGATAAAGATGGGTCTGGAAAGTTGAAACTGAAAGCCATGTGTAGTTGTATTGTAAACAAATACACGTGCTTCCGGTTGTTGGTCTAGATGTATTGCGCTTTTCAATTGGTTAATCTGTCAGAATATTGCCGAGAAGCAACCAATCAAATTTTGTTTAATAAATATTGTACGGTTTTATAGCCAAAATGGCTGCCTTGTACGAATTGCCAAATAAAGTTTCTTGTATTCAAGCTATTTCTTGGTCGCCTGATAACAGGATAGCTTTTTGTACAGACACAGCAATAAGAATACTGGTAAGCTACTTTTTATTGTCGTATCAGGTGTCGTTCATATAGATCTTACTTAATTACGCGCGCAATAAATCTTCGAATAATGCAAAAAAATATCACTCTGTTTCACTGCATTAACTGGGAACTTGTTTAACATAGAGTTCAAAAGAATTTTTATACAAGCGATTGAATGTGATACCATTATCAGTAGTAGCTATTAGGCAAACAATCTTTGTCTGTATAGTGTATATTATACTGCTGTATTACTTCCCTTTATCATGAATTTTCCAATCAATGGGATTTATTTAATATACTGGAGAAATTTTAAATAATTAATATAATACTTTCAAAATTCATATTAATTAATAGAAATATTTCTTTTATGTCTGTAAACAGATAGACATTTAAAGTAATTAGAAGTCCATTTTGGATTAAAATGTATACATATTCTAGCATATGATCACTAGTACTGGTTTTCAACCCAGGCTATAAGCCTAGTGGTCTAAGAAATATCTGAAAGGACAACTCCTACGTTGTTCTATTTACGTATTGCAACTTATTTACAAGATGAAAGAAGCAATCAAAATAGAAATGAACGTAGCATATTACTCAAAATAAGAATATTTGGTTGAGACTCATTGCTTAGAAAAAAGAAAAAGTGCAGTATCTCAATTAGCTAAATCTGTGATAAAAAAGTCACAAAAGATTAATAGTCACTCTGTGCTTAACAGAAAAATTCACCCTTAGTAACTTTAAAGTAATATTAATTCTTGTGCGAGTCTGAAAAACAGTTTAACTTAATATTACATACATGTGAAATATTCAGCCTGAGTAGAAAGTTTGATTCTTATGCAATTTATGGCATTGTAAAATTTGGATTTGCAGTGTTTCTTTGCCATTTATGTTTCTGTTAAGCTTAAATTTTCAGAGAATTGCCTGAAAAAACAGTTTAAATTTAATATTACATACATGTGAAATATTCAGCTTGTCAGTGAGTAGTAAGAAAGTTTTATTTTTATGCAATTTATGGCATTGACACATTTAGATTTGCAGTGTTTTCTTTGCCATAATTATGTTTCTGTTAAGCTTAAATTTTCAGAGAATTGCAAAGAAATGGTGGATATTGAAAAATGAACTGTATTATAATTGATTATAAGTTCATTAAAGTTATTGACTTTCTTTTCATAAGAAAATGGCTATTTAGTATCAAAATAGATTTGACTTTTTATCTCTGAATTTTGACAGACAATAGATTGCTCTGTGGAAAATGTGGAAAGTAAAGTCAGATGTAAGCAGGGGTCATTTCCAGTTCAGTCAGAAATTTTAAACATACCACAGTTTACTGACCCTCAACACAAGTTCCTCATTAATCATCTTTCAAGAGGTAAGATCAGGTTTGAGCTATTAAGGACTATTTCATTTTTTGATAGCTTGTTCATGTTCCTTTATTTTGTGTTAATATGTGTGATACATTGCACAAGTTGTTAATTGGTAAAGCAAAGATGCATAAGGGTTAAAAAAATTGTAAAAAAAAACATTAGATAATTGGAAAATAATAAAATAATGATTCTTCTATGCCACTTTTCCTAAAACAATTCACTCTCTAACAGTTGTATTTTGGATTCTTACAAATTTGCTCAGATGATCAGGCAGGATAATCATTTAAAATTTAATGTTCATAAAGAAAAGATTTTTTTCAAACAACCATTTTCACCAAAGTTATGGCCATTTCTTTTTAGTCAATTTCTGCAATAAAGTTTTGTGGCATGTAGGCTACTCTTTATTCACTATTTCATAGACTTTTTTTCAATCGTAAAGTTAAACAGATTATCTGGCATAATATGTAGACGTTTGTAAAGAAAAGTTTTTTCCTGCATCTACTTTCACCAGAGCTATGGCTCTTACTTAATTTCAGTAATAAAGTTTTGTGGCACAAACTCCTCATTCCTGGTGAATATCTTAATCTTTCCAACTGGCACAGTTGGTTAGACTGGATGTGTAGATGTTTGTATAGACAAGATGTTTTCATGCAATAATTTTTACCTAAATTATAGTCCTTTGTTAATTTTAGTAATACAATTATTGTGTCACAAACGTGTCTTAATGTAGAGCTTGCTGGTCTCAAGTTGCTGTTGTGATATGTACATGTATTCTTCTAATTTCAGAGGATTTAAAAATACTGGCTACAGAACGTGTACTGAATCCCTTCAAATACCTGTATGACACCATGGCCTACACTGGTTATGCCCAGTGTGAGTGGTCTCCCCTTGAAGCTGATAGTGTTGGAAGGTAGATTTCGTTTATTTGCACATGCATTTTTAACTTGTAATATTCATTTTATTAACCATGCTCTCTCTTTCACTTCTTCTTGGCTGTGCAGGAAGGCTGTGCCTTCTGAATGTGGCAATTCCTGGTATGCAAATTTCACTATTTTGTAATATTCACTTTTTTGTAATATTTAAAGTTGTATGTCACTTTAGCCCTTTGCTTCATACTATACATGTATACTGGTTTTATGGCATGTGCAAACTGCAGATCTAGGTCAGCTGGAACATCCATGCCATCTGATCAGAATTCACACTGTTTGTGTCTTGGTCAGAAATAACCTAACAAATCAGAAGCAATCAATGCAGTTCCTAATCTGGCGTGGATATGCCTGCTTATGTTCATCCATGAGTAAAATTCATTATCCATTGAGTAAAGGGTTAATAGGTAAAATAGAATGTTAAAGCAAGATAAATCCAAATTGTTACAAAGTTTATGTAAGTATATGCTCAAAGTAAATAATTATGTCTGCATTCTGTAAAAATACAGTATTGTAAATTTGAAAGAATGTTAAACTTCTTGTGTCCTGCATAAGCTTGCTGCCAATTTCAGTCTTAGCAATTATTATAGTGGCAGAGGATGTGATTGTTACTGAAGGCAATCATGTTTGTGATGGAGTGTTATATCTTGTTTTTCAGAAGCATCCTTGTAACACTGTCATTTGACTACCGATTGTGTCTCCATTCTCAAGGCTCCTCACAGTGTGACTGGTTTCAGGTAAGCACAGCTAACATCTGTGTCAACACTCAGTAGGATGACCTGTTGCAGGTACATGTAAGCATAACAGCTTATTAGAGTGTCTCCACTCAACTTAGTAAGTGACTGGTTGCAGGTAAGTAGGGCTTCCGTGTGTCACCACTCAGGTGACCTGTTACATGTAACCATAAGCATCCAGTGTGTGTGATTGGTTGTCGGTAAGCATGGCTACAGAGTATGTCGCCTCTCAGTATAGTAATTATGACTATTGAGTGTTTCTTAATAATATTAATTATTTGTGAGCATAAAATTTTACTGTTTTTTTGTTGAACAGGTTGGGTTTTTAGGAGGTGGTCTTAAATTCATGTTTACTTCATGTACAATTTGTGAGATATTCAAATTACTTGATTGATCTTCCCATGAAATCCACAAAAATTTATACCTCACAAATAAATATGGATCCACACTGTGTTTCCGACTCTGAGTAATGTTGCATACGCAGACTCGTGTAAGTTCGTAGATTAAAAAATTACTACATCCGGTAAAGAAAAGAATAATATTTTCAAACAACAATAATATACATGTAGTGTTACAAAGCATGGTGTGATCAGCGTATATTTACGTAAAGCGAATACTCGCCTCCCGAAATTCCGAGAATTAAAACATTTTTAATAATCCACTTCACAATCGCTATGAACACTACTGAAGATAACTGTTTTGAACCATTACATCACATTTTAAATGCATGGAATGCTTGTGTATAACAACAAAGACGCCGATCGCCGTAACTTCATAAATCGATCAAAGAATTTTTCGGTCTACAGCTCGAAAACCACTAATTTGTTGGGAGGTTGTAGGATATCGCCGACGGACCGGAAGTCGCTGTTCGTGCGGACCGGAAGTGGCTGTTTGTGCGAACCGGAAGTTGGCGAAAAGTCCGTAGGGATTTTGAAATTTAGAAACACTGATCCACAGTATGTGGCATGTTGATCCTTATAGAACTTCAGTTATTTAATATACCAAGACATACCTGCATCTCCTGCCTTATAAAATATAAAAATATATTGTTTAATTTCGGCATGTTATTCTTTCTTGTAGATATGTGATTTGTCAGTTCTAAGACGGGATAAGACAAGGCCAGAGTTGAAGCTTCGCACTTTAGAAGACTATTACCACTACAAGGACTGGTGTTTAACACAGGCTGTCTCAGGTGATATCAGTTGTTTCTTCCAGATTTTTTGTTTGTGCATTTTAGGCAACCAATACATAGTAGGTACTTGATCTTGTTTCGGCTCAACACTGATTCTAAATTTTGTAATTTGTAGAGTGTGTGCATAAACAATATCACTCTCAGATGAAGTCACAGACACAGGATATCTTAGGTGACTTGGGGCGAGTTATGGGAAAAAGTATCTTTGAATAGCTGATGTCTATCCTTTAAATGATGTTGTAAAGTTGAGCTGACGGCAAAGCTTACTGTGCATTTTGCACAGATTGTCAAAATTTGAATCAAAATCACCAATAAGTTTTGAGAAAAGAAAAAGATAATTAGCAGATCTTTATAAATACAGTAATTATAAAACCAGTCTCAAATCTCAAGCATCTGATTGGCTGAAATGGCGACCAGTCGCCATTTCAGCCAATCAGATACTTGAGATCTGAGACTGGTTTCCACTAAAATGTCAAAAAATGTCACTGAAGACACCTTTTTCCATGATAACTCAAATTTATTTTACGCTTTTCAGTGAATTATAGAATTTTCCCGGTGAAATAAATGTGGTATTTCACTGTTTTCAAACAGTGGAATATCATTTTTGTTTTCAAACAGTGGAATATCATTTTTGTTTTCACTGATTTTTTCACGCGGGTACCTAAACGCACATAACATACCAAATGAGAACGTTTAGAAAACGGGCTCAAATTTGGATATTTGACGTCATGACGTCACATTATAAACAAGCGGTTTTGGCGCCATTTCTTGCAATTTTTCTGTCAAATTCACACAAATTGTGCACTAAAAGCATAAAATAAAAATAAAATTTGTTTTTACCATTGAAAGATAGAAATATATTTCACGCGTGAACTCGGGAACTATGTACATGTGTATTTTCACTCTTGAAAATACGAATTCCGGAGCTCACTCGGTGAAATATATTTCTATCTTACACTTGTAAAAACAAATATCCTCTATATCTTTTTTTTTCTTTCTGTCACTGGCTCTCTCAGATGACACCACAGGTGCTCATTTTCACCTACTCCTGTTAAAACTGTCCATCTCATGAATTTATTGGCCAAAATTCTTTTGGTGTTTTAGTTAAAAATATTTAATTGTGTAGTTTCTGAGACATTAAAGTTAAATAGTTGTTCGCAACACATCTTTATTTAAGTATTGCATAGCATTGCCAATGCCAGACCTCCTTTTTATGTCTGCTTTGACATGTTTGAGGATGTAACTGATATCACATGTTCTACTAGTGTAGATCTAGATCAAATGTGAAGTATGCACTGTTTGCTTCGAAACTCCTAAGGTTATTTCTGACAAAAAAATCCAAAAAGTCTAGATCCTCATCAGACACAATAAAGTGTTTTCTGATCTGGATCTACACTGGTCACCCATTGGATATAAGTTATATTCGTTCAGCTTGTATACTAATCTTGTGTCATTCTGTATTTTCACAGCAGTAAAATGGTACCCCAGTCTGCTGGATCCAGGCACAGGTCACAAGTATGCAATCCTAGCAGCCGGGAACAAAAGTGGACATATTGTTATCTGGAGAGTGAATGTTCCAACTCAGATGGAGTAAGTTGTCTCATGTTTAAGAGATTGTTTTTTGTTTTTATTATAAATTCTCATATCATAAATGACAATTTTACATGTAGGAATTGGTTTAGGGATAGTATACCACACACTGAATATAAATGTTGCCTTTGACCACATAGTGTCATACACAATCTTTTTAACTTATTCATTTGTGCTAACATGTGACCATGTAAATCAAAAAGTTAGGTTTTGTGTGCCTTAGCTATTACTAAAGTTACTACAGTGTCTTATTTTATACAGGATTTTCATTATTAAAAAAAAATAAAACAACAATAACTTGTCAAACACTTGTCCTTTGAATGGTAATTGATTACCTTCTTTGATCCATTGTGGTTCTAGTCATTACACAAAATCTGAAGATATCTTACGTTATTGTTTACAGATCAGACTGTAGCATACTACAAGAATTTCAGCCATATCATTGCCAAGTGTCAAGCTTAGAATGGGACCAAGACTCTGGTGGGTAAATTGATGGTGTACTGTGATATCATTCAATTTTGAGGATTAAAATGTTTGCATTATAATTGGATATCAAAACATTTGTTCCTATTTGCATATGGTCTTGTAACTGGATATCAAGATGTATTTTCCTTTGTGACAGGTGCTCTAACTTGTAACTGTATATCTGTATGGCAGGAGTTCTTGTATTTTTGATACCAAGATGTTTTTTCTGTATTCCAGGTGCTCTTGTGGTTGGATATCAAGACGGTCAAATAAAGTTGCTACGGTACAATGTGAAAGATTTTTCAACTCAGCCAAAGATGTTAAGTTTGTTTGAAGACTCTGACCTGATGAAAGTTAGCAGCATATCTGTCCTCACATGGAAAGATGTAAGTGAAGCCCATGTTCCTTACCCTTCTTCCAATATACACCTTTTTAAGTGTGCGGAACGAGAGTAGATCAATATTAACTGGAACATTTGTGCCATCTGGCCCCGTGATTATAAAACCTTTTTCATGCTCAACTCAATTCTGTGCTCAGACTTAAAATGTCTAGAACATTAACATACATAAAATATAAATAATTGTTTGTTTTACAGTTGTAATCGAGATCAATTATGTCATATTTTCAGTTTAAAATGTTTTATTTTATGTAGTAAACATACATGCAGTTATCAAATTTTCATGCTCGAATTGAGTTGAGCATGAAAAAAGTTTTATAATCATGGGGCCTGAACAGGATAGGCTCATTTTTTTATTTATTTGGTTGTTTCTGGTTATCGAACAGTTATGGCTGATCTGGATCTACAATGATCACCCATGCAGTAAAGGTGTATCTATGGAGTAAAGGGTGAAAACAATTTTTATGGCAGCTAAGTGGATATATATACAAATTTAATATCCTTCTCAATGTGATTTTACTTTTCATAGAAAAAGCAAGGCAATCTCCCTAATTCATATCAAATACAAAATATTTGAATTATATATAACGAATATTCTCATTTAATTGACCCATCATGATTTTGTTAATAGATGGAAAAGGGAACGTTGAAAGACACTAAACACAACAAATATCAAAATATTGCAGGCTTGGTTTCATTGAGCCTGTTCATAAGCAGTAATGAAAATACATGTAACTATCCATGCCACCTAGCTCCTGGTAAAACACAAATTAATATTTTCAAAAAGGTAAAAAAAAATCAAATAGAGTAACTGATAACAGCACTAAGAGAATGTACAGGGTGACGTTTTACTCATAAGCTCATCTGTAGCTTCCTTGGTGTATGGCAAAGTCTGGCATATCTTGGTTAAGATTTTTTAAGTCCACTTTTTCTCAGTAACCATTCAATTTAGAGATTTGTAACAGTTGTCATGTATCATAGAAGCAACTACAAGGGCAGGTTTAATAACTCTTGACAGTGTTGAAAGATATGCCCCTGTTTAACCTAGAATATCGGTTAAATGCTTCCCTTAAGAATACTTATTTCTCAATCGGATATTACTGGTACTATGAATCTTTTTTATCATATAAGCAACCATACAGGATAGACTTTTGACTGCATTTGATCATAGTTCTGCTTCTTTTTAACTATTAAAGAAAAATAGACTACATGTATGTTCAACTTAATTTTTGTTCAAGTTGACTTTTCCCAGTAACTACTGATGGATTCATGTGTAACTACTACATGTATTTATATTTCACCCTGCGCATGCTTACTGCAATTAATGTCCTGGTAATGACCAGTAAAGTCTGAATTTTGTCACCCAGGAAGCACTCATAGAGCATGACTATAAAACTAAGGAAAAAAAACATTAAGATCATTTTTTTACTTTTTATAGATGAAAAAGGTATAAAACTCGAGTTAGATAAGATCTCAACAAAAAAAACAAAGTTGAAGGACTGCAATAGTATAATTGTTTCCATTGTGTTTGCAGGATGGTACGAAAGTTGTGCTGGCCAGCAAAGAACATTGTATGCTGGCTTTTAATGTGTGTTTAGACAAGTGTTCATTGATTTCACAGACATTCCTTTTCCTACAGAATGTTCAGCCTGCAACAGGTATGATTTGAAACAGATACTTTCAACCTTTACTCCATAGATACACCTTTATTGCATGGGTGAACAGTGTAGATCCGGATCAGCCAGTGCATCTCTGCTGTCTGATTAGGATCTGCACTGTTCCACTTTTTGGCAAGAAAAAACCCCAATAAATCAAAAAGCGAAAACAGTGCAGATCCTGATCAGACTGCACATATGTGCCGGCAAATCTGGATTTACACTGTTTGCCCTTGCCATAAAGGCCTATACATGTATAATTTATAAAGTAAAGGGTTAAAAAGATTCTTATAAGGGGATTATAACTTGCTTTTGCCATGTCCAACACATCCTTATTTTGGTTTTAGCCCACATGAAAGTAAATTTTTCCATACTGATGGCTGTATTTTTATTGCTCACAGTAAGAGTTTGAATTAAGACAAAATTCTTTTCTAACATTTGTCGAAGAAAAATCACAATATGGACGATACAATTGGAATGATTTAATTCACTGAATTTCCCTAGGTTGATTTGAGATTATTCTGTGCACCAATGTATTGTTACGGCCTTAGTACACTGATCTTGTTTTACATTGGTTACAGATTTGACATAAGTTATGAAAAACTACAGCATAAAATACAAAAAAAGATACTATAGTGGATTAATTTTTTGTATGCAGTTTTATAAGACATTTTTTGTGTGTTTTTTCATTAACTCGCTTATCAGAAACAACAAATAGCAGGCCAAATGTATTGTGTACTGATGAGTCACAAGCTAAGAACAGAGTGGAAAACAAAGCTGGAAGTATGTGCTAAAAAGCCTTCACAACCTCGCGAAAACTGATGACGTCAGCACTTACCAAAAACACATTTTATTACCTTATGTATTCAGGTCTCTGTAGAATAACAGATGACTGTGTATTAATGATGAGTCATGATGCCATGCTACAGAAGATCTCTATCTCAGTGGGAGCAGAAGGTTGGTACAATTGGGGCCCATCATGGGAAAAGGTACCTTTGGACAGTTGACTTCAACCCTTCAGATGACGTCATAAAGTTGAGCAGACGACATTATTATGCATTTTGCGTTGAAAATATAATTTTATTGTCAAAATGTGATAGAAAAGTACTATTTAGTGATGAGAAATCTATAAATAGTTGTAAGTTCTTTTTAAATATAGTAACAACTAAAATGTCACAAAATATGACCGAAGGTACCTTTTCGCCCAAATTGATGTGAGCTTTAATATGCCTCTGCAAAATGAAGTTTGAAGTCATTAGATTGTTGGTTTGTAGTTCAGTCAATTGGTTGGTCTGACAACCCATACAAAATGTTTATTAGACAAATCACTTCACAGTTTTCAAGACATTAACATAAAAGTAAAACATGTTAAGTCAGCATGAGATGTAGAGCTTTGCATGACATTTTATTATGTAGTTCAGTTCATTACTTTGTTAAGGGGGCACAGGCTTTTGTGTCTCCCTTTCGAAGAAACAGTGATACATAGGGAACACTTTGTCTGTCTGTCACGAAATCTTAACGTTGGCTATAACTTTGCTATTTCTTAATATTTCTTCATCAACCTTTCAAATTATATTGCTTATGACAACACATTTATGACAATACTATATTCTTTAGGTCAAGGTCACATTTGATGGAGTTGTGCACCTTTTTGTACTTTGATTTTGACACAAAAACTTACATTGCCTATTACTTTGCAATTTCTTAATTATAATATTTCTTTATCAAACTTTCCAATTATATTCCAAATTTTTTAGGTCAAGGTCAGATTTATTTGAGTTATGCCCCTTTTTGTACTTTTCTCAGTTAACAAACAGTTGTACAACTGAACACCCGTCTAGTTTTTTTATTTAGTTACTTGAATACTTCTGCATTCTTTAATTGTATTTGGTTGAAGTAACATAACACATGTATATACGTTCAATAAACCATGGGTGAACAGTGTAGATCCAGATCAGCTGCCATATCAGTGCTATCTGATCAGAAACTACAATGTTCTATTTCAGATTCATTAGATTATTTCTGATCAAGATCCGACCAGTGCAGATTCAGATCAGGCAGCATTAATATAATGGCTTATGTGGTTCTACACTAGTTGCACATGCATAAAACATGTATGTATGGAGTTAATGGTGAAAATTATTTAATTTATAGGTGTCAAGTTGTCAGCTGAGAAGATTGATTTGTTGTTACCCCCGGAAACAGTGTGGGTGTCTCACGGCTTCTGTATGTCACCTAACAATATGTTCACAGCTTTTATAACCAGGTAGAAACATGGACACTTATATCTCTTTGTTTGAGTTTGTTTGTTTTAACCCTTTTCTCCATAAACACATCTTAAATGCGTGAGTGAACAGTGTAGATCCAGATCAGCCAGAACATCCGTGCCGTCCGATCAGGATCTGCACTGTTCGCTTTTTGATTCCTTAGGTTATTTCTGACCAAAATGTGAACAGTGCAGATCCAGATCAGACGGCATGGATGTGCCGGCTAATCTGGATCTACACTGGTCGTACATATGTAAAAAGGGGTATATATGAAGGAAAAGGTTAAAGAGGATTGGGGTAGTTTCCAATTTCACAATGTTATGACTTACATATGCACACAGCTAGGTCATGGACTAGAGACCATAAATAAAAATTACATTCACCATACAGACAGTGCATTCCTAAAATTTGTAATGTTGTGAAATCAGAAAATACCAAAATCGTCTTTAAGGTAAAACTTCTGTTTAAAAATGAATGAAACAAGGGCTCCTAACACTGTGATTAGATTGAGAGTCTCAAATCTCAAGCATCTGATTGGTTGAAATTGAGACTAGTCTTCATTTTATGAAAAAAGATGCTTTAGGTTTGAGGCTGGACTCTAGTTTCAGATCTGGATCTACACTTGGTTAGAAGTAACCTAGTCAGGCCTGCCAAAACTTCTTCATTGAAAATCCGGAGATGTTGTCTGAACTGAATATGTCAATAATGATGACGACGACCATGATGATGATGTTGTTGTTGTTCATTTTATTTCTTGTTGCTGCTGTTCACTATGACTGTGACTAAACAAAAATGATGATGATGATGATAATAATGATGGTGATGATGATTTTTTCTCATATTCTTTATGATTATATTCTTCAAAGAATTTTATAAATTCTTTTTAATTATATTCTTCAAAGAATTTTATAAATGAATTTTGCCGATTTTTTTTAGAAATGTTTAAAATACTTGTTTTAAAATGACTCTTGTCCATTTTTATCATTCATTTTTTAACTTTCTGTTAACCCTGTTAAGACCTGTTTTTGACAATATTAGAATGAACATGCAATGAAAATAGTTAAAGGCTGGTGTAACATTGAGCCCCATGTTTAGTTTATGACACACGGTTATTTTATGGTTGTGCCAGAGGCACTGAGGCAGCATGTCACTGACCACGTCCTCGTTATCTATTAATCTCGTAAGAAAAAGGAAATGTGCGACTGCAGTAGAATAACTATTACATTCCTTGCACAACTGTTAAATTAGGTTTAATTTTTATATATTGTTTGCTATTTCATAGAAATCCACAGATTTTGACTATAAATCCGGAGATCCGGAGAAGTAACTTAAAATCCTGAGATTTCGGATAAAATCCGGAGATTTGGCAGGCCTGCCTGGTTAATCTAAAGGCTAACTGTGTTTATCCTGATCAGACTTAAACACAAACTTGCCTATGGCTTGTGTTATTTGACACCCAGACCAACAATATATCATCACATAACCTATTTAGAAACCAATTAACTATACAACATTGTTTTTTTTACTCTATTTTCAACGTGCATTAAGCCTTTATCAAGATTATATACTGAAAATTTCTACATCTTTCTCATTATTTTACAGCACAGTCATGAAATAGTAAACATATTAACATCAAATTAACTATATATCATGCAAAATATCATGTGACAGATATGCAGGAATGGGGTCCTCAGAGTACTGCGGACACAGTCTAGTTTATTATTTATAGAATACTATGTTAATGGATCTTGAAATATTTGATGTTAATAAAACTGTGATAGATCCATCAAACAAAGAAATTGCTCTAAAATTTCAGGCCCCGCCCAGGATTTGATCATCTTGCTGCACTTTGGAAGAAAACAGCAACAAAGATTCACATTAGATGTATTGAAGATCTTAATGTAACAACTGGTTGCTATAGCAACTGTTTGTCAACTATAAGAAGCTGGCATGGTAAGATATATTGAAGATCTTTATTTTACAGCTGATTGCTGTAGCAACTGTTTGTGAACTCTGAAAACTAGCATGGTAAGATGTATTGAAGAACTTAATGTAACAACTGGTTGCTATAGCAACTGTTTGTCAACTATGAGAAGCTGGCATGGTAAGATGTATTGAAGATCTTTATTTTACAGCCGGTTGCTGTAGCAACTGTATTTCCACTCTGAAAAGTAAGTATGGTAAGATGTGTTGAAGATTTTTATGCAACAACAAGTTGCTGTAGCGACTGTGTCAGCTCTGAGAAGCTCACATGTTAAGATGTATTGAAGATCTTAAAGTAACAACTGGTTGCTATAGCAACTGTTTGTCAGCTATGATAAGCTTTTAAAAATAAGTAAAAAAATATTCCTCTCCGAACTCCTTGAGACGTGCACGTCGTGGAGAGGGCACTGGAGAGATGGTAAGCTGGAGTCAAGAGGGTCGCCGATAGTTATGTGCTGCCACATACGGACATCATTATCTTCTCTCTGCCGTATGAGCTGGGTCCGCCTGGTGGGCCCCGCAGCTGGACTTTGGACGTGATACGCCGCATCCTTGACCCTCTCCGAGAAATTTACGAGGCGACTGGACAACCATGGGGCGATCAAATCTGCATGAGGACAGCGGTGGGGCCTTCTACAGCCAGGTTTTCAAAATGGAGCTCTCAAAGGTGCGGTCAGACGAGGGGATGTGGGATCCACAGATGGCAGAACCGACCACAATCAAGCGAAACCAGCAGACGATCTCTCCAGACCAACATCAGGGAGTGTGGCTCTTAAAAGGCGACCAATCAGAAGAACGACAAAAGAAGCACTCCACAACTAGGTCAGCGACAAATAGGTCAACGAACAAAAGAAATTTACTAAAAATAGTAACAAATGAACCAGCCAATCAACATGTAGGAACATCAACTTAGAGAAGATAGGAGATGGAAGGAATGCGTCCTCTTCATTCACGTTCCGAAAGGACAGGCAGTCCGAGGGTGGAGAGGATGGATCCCAGAAGAAAGAAGAAATTCGACACAATAGGAAAAGTTAAAGAAGATAGAAGAAAGAAGAATTTCGACAAGAAGAAGAATAACTACAGACAGACGCCTACATGGCTTGCTGATGGCGTCTATAAATAAACCAACACACACACATAAATAAATAAGTCCTGATATTTGATTTAAACTACAATTGAGCTCCTATCTCAGAAATTGTAGCCTGAATTCAAGTGGTGTTTACATTTTGACACTACCTTAATGTTAGGTACACAAGAACCAGGTGAGCAATATAGGGCTATATGACCCTCTTATTAAGTGTACAATAAGTTGTTTGTGGTGTATTAAGTAAAATATCTTTCTTGCATATGCCATTGGTATTGCACCATTATTTCAAAAAGTAATTTGTGTATGGTGCAGGATCCTTGGGGCATAACAATTTGCTGGATGTCACAGAGATCTACAGACAGTGTGTAGTCAGTGAAAGAAGTGTTGCAGTGGAACAGAATGAACAAACCTCATTGAATTCCCAGCTTAGAAATTTACAGATAAAAAGGTATGATATAATTTTGAGAAAAATCTTCAAAGTTAACCTGCAGACCAGAATAACACTACTTTATAACTATATAAATGGTGTAATACACGTTTTATAGCATATGTGAAGATTGTAGATCCGGATCAGCTTGCACGTCCATGGAGTTGGAACTGAATCTACACTGGTCACTTCTTGATCAGAAATAACCTAATAAATCTAAAAGCTAACATTTTGACATTACAATGAATGTTCATTTTACAATGTTAACAGTTTATTTGTTGATGTGAAATGCATAATAATGTTACAATGTTAATGCCAAATGCATAATAATCAATGTCATCTGCTCAGCTTTATGATGTCATTACACAGAATGACGTTAGTTTTCTGGAGACACCTTTTCTAGCAACAGACACCAAATGTTTGGTGATTTATAGTAGCTTGACTTAGTGTGCTGTTGAACACATGCTTTAATGCCTTATCTGTGAAAAGTTTCCACACAAACAATAAGGCCCTGATAAATATAAAGAATATAGCTTATTGTTCATTTTGAGCAGGTCTGTATCTACATTTGTTGCAAATATGACAAATGCTGCACTAATTTGATTTTTATTGCAGATTTGAACTAATGGTCAGAAATGGAAAACTCAAGATCAAACAGGTATTACAAAAAGCAAATTCAAACTACTGATTTGTCTGCAGATTCCATTTTCTTCAAATTACAGTTTTTTTTCTTTCATTTCTTTGGACTTAAAACAACTCATGAAAATTATTTTTATTAAAAACCACAAAGTTTTGCCAATGAATATGAAAACTTTCCTCTATATATACACCTTTAATCACATGGGCCAACTAGAGTTGATCCAGATCATCTGCCATCCTATCGGGATCTGCTCTGTTTGCTTATTTCTGACTTCAGATCCTGATCAGATTGCACGGATGTGCCAGCTGATCTGGATCTACCTTGGTTGCACATGCTTAAAAACCTGTATATTAAGAGTAGTGGGTTAATGCATAAATCTTCTTATTGCATAAGCCCTTTGTTGAAATAATATTGGTTGGGGTTTTCATTCACAGGAAGACAAGAAGGGAATTGAGGAGATAGAAACACAGATTTCTAATGTTACAACACAGATATTTGCCATACATGTGAAACAGAGCATAGGTAAGCTATCACTTTACTCCATATATACACATTTAATCTCATGTGCAACCAGTTTAGATCCAGATCAACTGGCTTATAATTATGTGCCATCAGATCAGGATCTGCACTGTTTGCTTTTTGGTCACATATAACATAATAAATCATAGCAAATAGTGCAAATCCTTATCAGATGCCATTGATGTGGCAGCTGAACTTGATCCACACTGTTTGTTCAGGTCATAAAAGCAGAAAAGAAATAAAATACATAGGCTGTACTGCAGTATACAATGTAATGCTGTATCCTTGATTTTCCCTTTACTCCATGGATGCTCCTTTTATCACATGGGAGAACAGTGTAGATCCAGATAAGTTTTCACATATGTTCCATCTGATCTGGATCTACACTGATGAATTCATGGTCAGATATAACATTAATGAATCTTAAAGCAAATAATGTGTGTACAGAAATGTATATCCTGATGTGATGGCTGATCTTGATCTACACTGTTCAATAAAATGCAATAAAAGTCATATCTGTAGAGTTAAGGGTTAAATTTCAGTTCATAGAAAACAAACAAAATTTTAATATATACACTATACAGATAAATTTACTAGTATGCAGTGAATATGTATTAATATGAATTACTGAAAAAAATATTGTAAACTAACATACTAATGTGGATAATGAGATAAAATGTTTTAAAAAAATATCAACATATTTTAAAAAGGGTATTGTTACATGGATATGTGTTGTACCTGATAAATAAAGTATCTACTGTATGACCCTGGTGCCAAGGTTATGAAGCTGAGATTGGAAACATTGGTCACCATTTCAGCTAATCAGATGCTTGAGATTTGAGACAGGTTTCCATGCTCAGTTTTATAATGTTGTGCACAGGTTTGGATGGGAAAGTCACTTCAGTCTGTTTTGAGGAGTGAGTGGTTTGATATTCCCTATGACCAGTAGATCTCCAGCTTGATCATAGTTCCTTCTTGAGGCTGTTCATCAGCAATAAATGTCCTGTGCAAGTCCGACTTTCAAGTTTACTACAGGTCATCAGTATTCACTAGTATTGAATTTGTAATTCAGGTAAAGACAAATCAGCTCTGTCTATCTTGAACCCTTGGATACAGCAACAGTCCAGGAAAATAAAAAATACGCAAGGAACCAGTCAGCTGTCACATGACCAAGATGGTGGACCAGGGATGGATTTAGAGGAAACCAAGAGATATTTGGCAAAATTTCACAATCAGAAGGGCGTTGAGGCAGATGTGAAATGTTGTATTTGTTCACAGAGTATCCTTTTAATTCACAACATGCCTACTACTAAAGTTACTTTTGCAAACAGTGCAGACCTAGACCAGCCTGTGCATCTGCAAAGATCTATGTAAAAAGCACAGCATCTTGCTCAAAATGTTACTTCATTGAGAGGACTATGCCCAACAACATATTACAGAGATTGAAGACCAGTCTTGAAATGCTAGATTTGTATTGGTCCATTTGAAGACAAGATTTAGTTTCAACCAATCAGAAGCTTTAGATTTTAAGACTGGGCCCAAGTCTCAGTGTTATGATCCTTACAAATTTATTGACATTTGAAGTTTAAAAATAAAATGTTATAAACAAAATATAAAAAAAACATCATACCAACATATCTGTAACTTGCCAATAGAAAGAATGTTTGTTTGATAAATAATTGTATTCCTTTACAATCTGTAGATTTGACAATAAATGAGTTTACTTGGCAATGTTTGAGTGGACATACATTTGGTAAGTAGAACATCTGTTACTTATTGTTCACAGTAAACAATTAATAACAAATTTCTCCTTGTAAAATGATTCGCTTTATCTCTTTACTTAAGAAAAAGATATTCTCAATAATATTTTGGTTTGAAAATTAACATGATATTTGAATAAGGATAGAAACATGGGTTTGGGGAATGTCAGAATGAGTTAATTTTTTAAAAATTGCTTATCCTTTTTCTCCATGGATACACCTTTTCTTGCATATCAGATCAGGTCATCCGGTGTTTTCACCCGTGTAGGAAATTTCGATTCTACTCCCCCCATGCAGAATGAGTCACGTGAGTGACGTCACGTCTTCAAATATCTGACGTAAAATATTCAAGTTAGTGACGTCATTTATAACGTCAATATTTCAGCATAATGAAAATAAATAAGTTTGTATACTTACACAGAAATGTTATAAATAATAAAAGGTACGCAAGAAAAAGTATCATGCATGAGTGTGAGGTGATGATAGAAAAATCTGTCAGCTCGGGTGAACTGTTTTGGCGGGAACGAGTTCCCGCAAAACAGTTAACCCTCGGTGACAGATTTTTCCATCTTCACCTCACACCATAGGAGCACGGAGTCAAGATCGCGTCCGTTCGACCTTCCGTCGGTTTAATTTATTAGAGTTATATATACTATTTCATATTCTAAACGAATTTATAAAAAACTCACTTTTTCTTAAAAAACTTTACAACTGATACATATTACTATATCGGTAGGGAGGAACCTTTTGAAAGAGCGGGGATTTTTTAGATATTCGTCTAGATTTTAAAGGAGTAGTGGATACTTCAATAAATAAAACCGACGGAAGTTCGAACGGACGCGATCTTGACTCCGTGCTCCTATGCTCACACTCATGCATGATACTTATATTCTCATATGGTGACCAGTATTGATCCAGATAATCTGCACCAAAATCTCTGTGGAGCAGAGAGAATTAATGGTGGTACAACAAGCAGTTTCTTTCAATCTTGGCTAATTCAGTTTCAGAATTTTCAGGCTCAAAATCATACACTATTATATATTTGTTAAATGAATGAATATTCCATTGTTGAGGATGATAAGAATTGGACATAAAATGGTAACAATATGAACCGGAAGTGTGTAAATGACGTCATCAGCAGGTGCGCGCATCGAAAAAGAAACAAACATGGCGACGGCCATCGCTGCCCGCCGATTTTGCAAATAACGGATCTTTGACAGGAGATAACTTTGTCAATATTTAACATAAAATAAAGCTCTATACGTCAAAATGATGCATAAGTAACGCTTAATAACATAGTACTGGTGAAATCCAGCCAAACGTATTCCTTTAAGCATTTTTGAAAAATCGGTTATTAAAATTAATAATAGGTTTTAGATTAAATGCATTTTTTCTACGATATACTGTTTTATTTTTAGAACTATGTTGCAAAACATTACAGCCAATAGAAGGAGTGGATTACACAACTTGCACAGTGTGCTTTTCTCACGCAAAACCACCGGAGTCCCTGAAAGGTAATTATCTCCTGTTAAATTTAATTAGCCAGTTACTTCATGGATACAACTTATCACGTGTGTGACTCGTGAGGGTAAATAACCTTATGATGCCCATGTGACAAAAGTTTTATCCACAAGGTAAAGGCTTTAACAATATTTTAATGACATCTTCATGCTGTATTCTGCTTAATTAATGCTGTTTACAAATTTTCTTTCAATTTGAACCAGTCCATTTATTGTTCATACGGATGTTACCATGTTTAATAATTATTGTAATAGTAAAAATAAATTAACTTAACCCTTTCCTTGATATATACGCTTTTTTACGCATGTGTGACCAGTGTAGATCCAGATCAGCCGGCACATCCGTGCTGTCCGATCAGGATCTGCACTGGTCGCATTTTGGTCAGAAATAACCTCATGAATAAAAAACGAACAGTTTAGATCCTGATCAGATGGCATGGATGTTCTGGCTGATCTGGATCTAAACTGTTCACTCAACAATAAACTTTAAGGTGTATCTACACAGGAAATGGTTAATAGCAAACACTGTAGACCGAGGTCAGCCTGCAAATCCACCAGGTGACAAGGATCTTGGACAGTGTTTGCTATTCAGTTAATATATTCAGTTAAAAAATGTCTGTTAAACCCCTTAGAAAATAAAAGGACTGGCTCTGGTAAAAAAGTACATTAAATTATTTCAGTTCTCAAGAGTAAAGTTTTTTGACATTCAACCATATGCCCTTTTAAATTAGGGTTGATAAATCTTAACTGTAAGGAGGGTGTTCAGTTACCATTCTTATTGAAGGCTTTATTATTCTTTTTTCAGATATGGGGCACGTCACGGGAAAAGGTACCTTCGGTCATTTTAGTGATATTTTAGGTTTTACAAAATTTAGAAAGAACTTACAACTATAAATCAATTTCTTATAAGTAAAATGTGATTTTGTTAAAAATTTTGACAATAAAATTATATTTTCTACCGCGAAACACATAATTAATAATGTCGTCTGCTCAACTTTATGACGTCATTTCAAAGATTGACGTCAACTGTCTGAAGATACCTTTTCCCGTTACGTGCCCCATATAAGAGTAAACTTAAGGTTGTTGACATTCAACCATAGGCCCTTTAGAATTATGGTTTATAAATTTTGAATGTAAGGAAGCTGTTTAGTTACCATTCAGGTTGAAGGAATTATAATTCTATTATTCTATTTTCAGATATAAAGTGGTTAGACAGAAGTTTGAACAGATGTACATTATGTGATGGCTTAATGTTAGAAGAATAGACTGCAAATAAAAGTGTTGTCAGCAAAAATTGTTATCTTCAAGTTGTTCTTTACTTGATTTCCTTAAATTGTTGATATTTAATTCCACACATTAATATCTGAATTTTTATAATCCTGTGCATATTTTTTCTCAAATTATGGGTTCATAGGGGTATTTTACAGAAACTGAAAAACTTAATTTTTATATAAACTCAGGCCTCCTAGTGAAACCTTTAAAACCTTTAAAAAACCTTTAATTTCATAGCAAACCTTTAAAACCTTTACAACTTCCGGAAAAAACTTTAAAACGGCCAATAAGATTTGTAATTTTCACTTAAATCCTATATTTTTTCAGACTGCTTGCCGTGTCTGGCAGTTTAATGCAAGTAATGGTTGCACTTCTGTATTTCTTCCCCATTTTAAGTGTTGTTATTGGGATATTGCTTGTGAATCAATTATAATGATTGTGTAATTTAAACAGTGTTTGATAATATCAAATATGCCTATTTCCGATACCTCTGGTTTTAGAGTGTGGGTTTCCATATACAAATTAATTGTTTTAGAAAATACATATACAATGTGTGTTTTCAACGAAAATTCCGACAAAAATAGCCTTTATTTACTCTTTATTTTTAAATATTTTACACTAAAGGGCCTTTATTTCCGTAGATAGGAGCCTTTATAATAACCTTTATTTTTGGTCAGGCATGCTAGGAGGCCTGTAAACTTAATTCATTAACATACAAAGCAGAGTATAGATGCCGATCTGGCTGATCAGGGTCTACAATAATAGCAAATGTGACAAATGTTGTGTGTTTATATTCTTTATCTTCTTAATTAATGTAATAAATAACCTTAAAGTTTGTTACAGTCTGAGCCTTTCCATTCTTTGTTCATAGGAGTGTTTTACGGAAATATTAACTTAATAGCAAGCAGTGTAGACTCTGAATCTAAGCTGAAAGTTATAAAACTGAGATTGGAAACCAGTCTCAAATCTCAAGCATCTGATTGGCTGAAATGGCGACTGGTCGCCATTTCAGCCAATCAGATGCTTGAGATTTGAGACTGGTTTCCATGCTCGTTTTTATAACCTTGGGCACAGATCTGACTGCCCGAATGAACGCTGACCTATATCTACATTGGTTGCAAATGTGACTAACAACATTGAGCAAATGTGGCCTTCTATTATTATAAAGTTTACAACAATTCTCTGATATTTTCTAATAAAGTTGAATTGATGGCATTGTGTTTATACATTATTCAAACCATATAATTTTAATTTTCGGAATTATTAAATAAAATATAGAATTAAAAATGATTCAAGCCGTCATGGAAAACTGATGGCAAGACTTAGTACAAACACATGAACTTAGTATCTGTTCCTACTGAACTAGCCGACTGAGGGGTTTATTAACTTTATTGTTTGTGATGCAATAAAGCCTGGACTGAAGGTTATAAAGCTGAGATTGGAAACCAGTCTCAATTCTCAAGCATCTGATTGGCTGAAATGGCGACTGGTCGCCATTTCAGCCAATCAGATGCTTGAGATTTGAGACTGGTTTCCATGCTCAGTTTTATAACCTTGGGCACTGCTTGATGAAACAAGTTAATAAGTAATTTATTCATCGCAATCTTGAAAGCATAAAAGCGTACAGTTTATTGCCGTCTATGCCTCACTGAGTTACTCTTGTATGAAGTACTTTTTGGTGCGCAGATTTTTTGTAGATTGCTTGTAGTTTTGTACAAATCGGAGGCGGATCATCGAAATGGTGAAAGTATAAAATATAACAACTGTATTGCATTTGATGATTAAGTAGGGTTGCTCGGACCCCTTTTTGGGGCACCAATATTTATGTTTCATTGGGTACTTGGCCAGAAAGTTGGTAATTATCATGTTTCTTTCTTAAGACTGTCCCTTTTGGAAATCTTGTGTCCGACCCTACAAATAGTGCATCCGCTTTAGGTAGCTGAGATAACATTTGAAAGTCGGTAATATTTTTCTAATATAATCAACATTTATTTATTATACTTCTTATACTACAGTACGTCTTATAGTGCCGTTCCTTAATTTTTAGTTCGATAGCCTTAGAGCTTTCCTAAATATTTGTTCGTTTTTTTACCCTACATTAATATTTGTCCGTTTTTATCCACTTATGATAAGTTTACAGGACAACACAGATATTCGGATCCTTTGGTTATTATGTTTAGTTTTGTCATTGAAATAACATTGATTCAGTATCAATTTTACAAGTATTTGCTTAGCAATTAGCTAAGTACTGGGCTGAAGGTTATAAAACTGAGTTTGGAAACCAGTCTCAAATCTCAAGCATCTGATTGGCTGAAATGGCGACTGGTCGCCATTTCAGCCAATCAGATGCTTGAGATTTGAGACTGGTTTCCATGCTCAGTTTTATAACCTTTGGCACTGAACTGGTAATATAAGGTGTGTTAATCCTGTTCCATTTATGGCCGTTTGTGTAGTTGTGAATTAAACTCAGAACAATGGTAATAAATATTTTTATTTAGGAAGGTACTTGGGTACAGCTGTATTTGAACAACATATCCTTCAACTATGGGAGTTCTTAGACAAAGGAGTGCCAACGTTTCTAATTAGTACCAGGAGTTGTTAAACTGAGAATGGAAACCAGTCTCAAATCTCAAGCATCAGCTCGAGCAACTGACTGGCTAAAGCATCAGCTCGAGCAACTGACTGGCTAAAATGCGACTGCTCGCCAGTTCAGCCAATCAGATCCTAAAGATTTGAGACTGGTTTCTAATCCTGGTATTGTTAAACTAATTTCAGTGCCTAGCAACGCTTTTCGTGCTAACCGCAACTTCACCTTTTCGTTTTTCACGTTTTATTGTATGTGGAAAATGTTTTCTTTGAAGGCTCGATTTTTATAAAGTTTGTGATATATTTCTGATTACTTTTTGAATTAAGCGAAATTATTTTTGGTCAATATAAACATAAATAACTTCTAGATTATTCAAGGTACACTCCTTTTGCTTTGAGGTCACTTCTTTTACTGTTCTTTTTTTCTGGACTGCTGATCTCGCGCACGAGCTCCCGAACGTGCAAATCGATTAGCGTGTCAATCACAGACTTGCAGCTAAAATCAAGACTTCAGCTGCGCATAAAATAGTTCTCGTGTGAAGTTGAAATAATATCACGAATGCATCTGTAGCTTTGGAAATCTAATTGTCCGAAAAGCAGGGGAAGGAATGCTTGGTTTATTTGCTCTTTTCGAAATGTTTTCATCAATTAGTTCAACGATATCCTTCCGCCGCACGGAAAGTAGTGCTTTCTTCAAGTCTTCCACGCTCGCTCTCGTGTGCATTCGCCGCCATCGCCACAAACTTTGCCTAGAAAAAAATACATGATATATTTTATATATTTGTCACCTTCACGTTCGAACTGTAGAATATAAGAAAGAAGATTTTTTAAAATAAAACGTTTCTTAAAACATAATAAAACATCTTAAGGAAGAAGAACAACTGTGACATCAACCTATCAGATGAGTATTATTATATCGGCGGATAAAAACAAGATCAAATCTACAATTGATACAAGAGAAACGCTTTAGTTTCTCAATGAGAAATATGCACAGACCATTCTGATCTGTTGTAAGATGACATAACATGCAAGTAATGCTATTCGATCACGTAAATGTACTTTATAAGGGTGACTAACATGTTTTTTCGTTGGTTCGCGACAAACTAAAGTGCACATGTATGCGTTTGTCTTCTGCGCTCACGTCATCGAAAAAATTGTATATGATTCTCCTTCCGTCAGCCAACAGATGATTGTTAAATGATACTTCGTCTTTATAAAATTATTTTGGTGATAAATTGACAAAAGCTGAAGTCATTTAGGTACTGAGATAAACTGAGAAAGAAAAGTAGACTCCCAAGGTTAAAACACTAATAATGGGAACCAGATCACAGCCCCAGGACTGACCAATGGGAAGCTGGAAATCGAAGATTGGTTTCCATAATCGGGTTTAAATACTGCCATTTGATCAATCTCCTTCGCAGAGTTGTCGTTCCTTACACTCACTTTACATCTCTGCGAAAGGCTCAACGTCAAGATTTTTGACCAAACTCGACCGCCTTATTTTAAACAGTCATTATTGTGAATTTAAAATCTTGTGGTGAAATCTTCACTATTTTTCATTCAAACCGCAGAAACCCAATGCATTTTAAATGTAATTCGTGAACTATTTTTTTAGTTTAAAGTAAAAGTAGAAAGTAGTCCCAGCCTATAACAGAGGTGAATGTAATGAGCCGATAGTGTAAGAGAGTGCCATTTGATCAGATGTTGTTGTTTAACTATCACCCCGCGTAGCAAGTGGTTCGACCTCAGAAGCTCAATAAAACTTAAACAACCCTGGAAACATGCCTTTTATATTTCATATTGTGAAAAGAGTTTAAACTTATTTATTTTACATTGATTGTGAAACAAGTTATTCCAACTTATATTAATCACGTTCGATGACTGCTGAAAAGAGTAAAAGTCCATCAACGATAAAAACAATTCTTCAATATTTGTTGGTAGGACTGAAGCAGTCAGCCATACCTGCACATTTCCTCGTTGAGTTGCCTCATATACTCTTTGCCAATTTCATCGATGTCGTTTGACACAGTTTCCTCGCCCCTGGGCGGATGAAAAGGTAAAGCTCGGTACAGCCGTGCCCAGTCGTGGTCGATGTGGGAAGCCGTGATCTTGCAACATCTTTCCAATTTATCTGCAATAAGAAAAAAACTGTGCTTATTTATCAAAACGCAAATATTGCTATGTCGTCTTACAATGTCGGTTAGCTGAAACAAGTCTAGACTGCATTATATTAATGTATCAGTAGAGATATAAAGATTAATATTCTGGAAGTTGCCGTGCGACTTCCCCTCTTCTGACTGCCATTTTAAGGGGCGGGGATTATCAGTCGGTAAAATAACGCAGTGCATGTTTCTTTACTTCATGTTCCAGTAAATGGTACATAGTAGGTGATAGTTCAAGTAAAACTTGCAAAACGTGTAGTTGTCGTTTTGTTGTTGTTGTTTTTTTTTAATTATGCGCCATTAGAGTAATTCACTTTTACTCGAAGACGCGAAGGAATGATGGAGGATAAGCGATGGTTTAGTCGCCAAGCTATAATCTCTTCTTCGCTCACTCTCAATCGTTCCCTCCTAAAATTCTATCACAGAAATTGAATAAAACTATTTGGACTGTTTTCGTTTGTTACAAGACTGAAATTTATGGACCTCTGTTTACTATGGCAACAACAAGAATATTAAGATACAACAAGGAAACAATTGAACAAGGGACCTTTTTTTTGGGTGACGTCACGTCACCCAATGCTACAGTATATGTGAATTTCTCGATGGTACCTCGCTCTCTATCTACTTCGTGCTAATGAACGCGGTACCAAATGTGAAATCCGATCATTTTACCTCCAGAGAGTTCACTGTAGTTTATGAGACGGTAGACGGCGCAGCTCGATTGTCCTGAAATCTGAACACACATTTTTCTGGAATTTTTGTGATAAAATTTCCAGATTAAGGTTTCAGAACAGTATGGATTATCTTGGAAAAATAACGTACATTTATCTCTCTTATTGTTTAAGTTTTGGGAATAGCAGCTTTCTCACAGATAAGAACTCACAAGTGGTGAACTGTGTCATGTCATTATAAACTTGCTTAATTGCTTTTGCTATCTTGTATACCTTAGAGCTCTTGAGAAAATTATCATTCTATGAATGAAATTTTTGCAGAGGACATCGACATTAGACATACTTCAGTATTCTTAAAAAATATTTTATTTGATTTTGAATTTGTTTTAAAAGGTAAAATCAAACTGAAGAAAAGAAGAGATTGTAGTATCTAGCTGTTAAACATAAGTCCCTGTGGTTGTTGTTGTTGTTGTTTGACCCTCCCGCCTCTGACCGAGGACATTATGGTGTGGTTCGTGAAGTCCCTGTGGTTTATCATCATTGTATTATAAACTCTCTCTCATATCTGTTGTATGAATCATTTTGATAGTAGACTTGGCTATAGCAGCATAGTAATAAAGCTTATATATACAAACACTGGTAGTTGTTAGAACATTACATCTGGTGCATCCAAAAGTTAACATGTGAGTCATACAAGGGTTTGTCTGATATCTCATGGGATCTTTCGGTTATTTTTTGTTAGTGTGGGGGTGTCCTGGGGTAATTAGTAACACCCTAAATTCAATACATGTATCGTTTAATCGGCAAATTATCGAATACAAAACCTGCTTAAACTATACAGTGGTGTTTATCAATCGGTAAGTGGTTGTTCTTTGTTTATTTTATAAAAATTTTAACATGCGCTGAAATAACCATGTAATTTGGAGAAAAATTTGTCCGTTTCCCCGTCCAATCAAAACGTAATGTACGCAACGTGATTGAAGAATATTCCTTCGAAAGTTTCTTACTATACACTATCTTGACAAATTTCAGTTAAAATAGATAATAATTTTCATAAAATTTATCGATTATTACAAATCTTGCGCATATTTATCGTATAAAACGTTCAAATTAATTCGTACTCGAAATTTTCGCCCCAACTCAGTCTTGGATATTAGCATCCACCCGAATGCCCGCGGTAGATAAAAACTTGATAAAGCAGGAGCCGGACACACAAACTTTTGCTCTGCCATCCAAACTCCTCAAATACACAAAATCTGTAGATGATGTGACATTATGACAATCACTCTAAAACGTCACCCATCAGTACTTTCAGTGCTTTGATTCAGATAAGCATTCATGTTTTGAAAATCGGAAAGGATAAGTATGTATCTTCATAATCTGACAGGATCTGGGTTGTTTCAATACTCTTAGCTTGATTACCACGAAATTTTACACGAAATTTTACACGTAGAGTTATGTTGCAATGTCCCGTAACATCAATAATTATCCAAAACAATTACCCATTAAAGGTTTCTTTCCCTTGTTGACAATATGTCTCGCGGTAAGTGGCATCCCATGAAATATTTTCTTGAGTACTTCCGGTGTGGTCTTGTAGCGATAAATCTCCTTCAACCGGGACAGATTGGCTTCCAGACGCTCTAACTCTACCTCGCTTTTCCGGAAGTCTTTCTTCATTTTCTTCACTTCCGCTGGAAATAAATAAAGATGTACCTTACATTGTTTTTGTCGAGAATTTAAGGTAAAGTTTGCAAGAAAAATAATATACCTAAACAAGTGGATTATTTTGCGCAAAACAAAATACGAAATACCACACCCTGGTGTTTTTTATGCCAGAAAACTATAAATAATTACATATATGGGCCATTGACGTATAATAAAATGTCATCTTGGTTTATTTCAAATTTGAAATAAAGAACTCATAAAATTGTGACATTGGTTTAAATAATGAACAGAAGTATACGTTCTCTGTCCATGTTTCACATTTTCCAATTGTTAAGCTGGAGACATAAAAGTCGATTCCTAGGATTTACTCTTTTTATGTTTATTTTCGAGAAGACTGGATGTTCCGGTATTATTGGCTATTACTTTGAGAAAGACGTCATTCGTGCGCAATATCCGCTCTCACGCGGCGCCTCGAGTGATAGCTTTTTATTGCAGACGACAAGTGAGAAATGGGTTTAAATCTCAGACGCCAAGTAGAGATATTTGTTCTATGGCGTACAATTAAATGTTTAAACGCATTCTTCTTATGATTAGTACTGCTGTAAATTAATTTTAAAAGGTTTATACATGTACACGACTAATCTAAATCCGGATTGACCGCTTTTGTGTTCTTAGCCGTTTTATTATGGATTAATGAATATTTACCAATCTATATATAATTATTAAGTTAATACTAAATCAAACTTAATTATGGGATTTACGACACATTATTTTATGTTATATAACAGAAA
Organism: Corbicula japonica; assembly: GCA_038501625.1. Taxonomy (NCBI): domain Eukaryota; kingdom Metazoa; phylum Mollusca; class Bivalvia; order Venerida; family Cyrenidae; genus Corbicula; species Corbicula japonica. Next base: position 364,138 of record JAZAYU010000174.1, read on the forward strand.
AGGACAATTATTGAAACACCTAAATAATTATAGTGTGTTTAAGGTGATAACAAGGTTAACCTGTCCCGAACATAAGTTACTGCGAAGAACTGCTACGACAGACAAAAGCGCCGACAGCAGACATTGATTTCTAGATTTCGTACTTTCGATGCATGTTTTGACTGTGCACTTTAAGCGTATTTATTTTCCTTATTATTGTATATTAGTACATACATGTATATTATATTAAGAAACTCCCCTCCCTCACTTCACTGACTTATTAACGTGTGCTTCATATTCCAAAGACTAAATATATCCCCGAGTGTCATTACGTTAAAATACATGTTTTAATGCTGTTATATTATCAGGATTAATTAACACTAATGTATTTAGAAAATAATAGGATTTAGTGTGCCGCTTATATGGTTTCCGGGTGTTGGATCTATCCGCTTAGATGTCCGGATGATTCCAAAATCGATGAGATTTCGAGTAAGATAAGATAGAATACAGTTTCAGAAAATAAGAAGACATGTTAACCCTTAATCTATTAAATTACCACAAAATCTTTGGCTTCTTTCAAATTAGAAAGTACATAAATTATATTTTTCATACATCCTACTCCAAACTTGAGGGCCACTGAAGTAGTCTGTAAGTTTCCCACTTCAAATTTACACTTATGTTGCAGAAAAAATTATAAATAATTCAGAGAAAACTAAATGTATCATAAACTGTTCAAAATGCTAACCTAAGCAATAGTCACTGACTACAAAAGTGGCCCTTATCAAAATTTCAGTAGTATTTGTGATTTAAACTGATAGTGCCTCTACTTGGGAGAGAACCCGCACCCGCACCGTCACGGCGACAGCGCCCAGCCCTACAATTCCGACGATGCAACTAATTGAGCTATCCGGGACGACCCCATAAAAGGTTGATCGGATATCCCTGCTATACGTTATCATCACTGCACGACATCGGTAAAGGGTTATTTTACTGCTTACAGTACTGACTATATGTACGGGGATACTCTTTACGGCCGCCACACTACTGTGAATTTCAAATGATATTGTTTACTGAAGTTATGATGTTTTTGACCATATAGCGAACAGTGTTGATCCTGATTTCACGGATGAATAGGCTGATCGGGTGCCTAAACTTTTACACAATGAGAACAGGTGAACGATGCTGAAGTTGTTTTTAGTTTATTTAGAAATGGAGGTAGAGGGGTTCTAGTTTCTGGCTACTTGCGGGTTTATCCGAAATATGTATTAGAAATACAGGTTTTATGCATTTACAATAATGTACAATGTTAGACCTTCACAAGAAGTCTCGAAATTGTACTTCATTAATATGCACTCAAAATGTTACTACACTATCAAATAAAGTCTAACTTCCAACCTGCTTCCGCGCCTCCTCCCAGAACGACGAAAGATTTCAGTTTACAAACGTTACACAAGCAAATATGCGAATTCTTTTTACACATATTTGTCATATATTACATTTTGCGAAAGTTCTACTTATAGTTTAACAGTTGAATTTTTTCTGTTAATTCTCGCCAGTTGTTATTATTTCAAATATCGGGATGGGTGACGATTTAATTTAACCTTCAACTTTGTTTTATAATAAGATACTTGTTAATAAGATATGTGTATAGCGTTTTGTGTTCTCTTTGCCTGTTGAAAAGATATTTTACACCAATGTCGTTATTTTCAAACAGACATTTCTGAGCCAGTTATTGAATTTCTAAAATAAACTGTAAACTGGCATTTTATATTACAAATGTGCTAGTCTCTAACAAACGACTCGTAGGTTTCATTAAATGCATAGTTTTACATCGATTCCCCTTTAAAGTCAATAATTAATAATTAATATGTTCATGAATAATAGTGTCTCAAGTTTGTCCTCAGAAATAGCATTTTATCTTTAACAAGATTGTCTTTGAACTAATAATTTAGGAATATATTTTAGTGTTGGCCTTATCTTATCTGGCTTCGCGTTTTTGTTTTTTACAAAACAAAGCAAATTCATCACCACTAGTGATTATTATTTAAAAGCTCGCTCCAATTGTACAAAGCTTTGAATAGTGTCGTATATACGTTCACATCCTATATTATCTTTTAATATTTCTTCATGGCGAGCTTAGATAGTTTTATTTCTGTCGAGAATTTTCTAAAGGTACTGAATTTACAACCCCTGAAGTTAACACTTAATTACTGACATGTTTATTACTTTTATTTCTGTCTCGGAATTTCTTAAGATATATTTAAAACCTCTACACCCCCACTCAGGGCCAATTGATACTTAATTACAGATCGTTTTAACTGCTTACCTTTTGTATCGGTGACGTCTTGTGCTCTCTTCTCCATCGTTTCTTTCCTCTCCTTTATCAGACTCAGCTTTTTGTCAATGTCGTTTAATTTCTTTTCTACGTGAAGTTTCTTTTCCATCAGTTCATCAATTTCTCTATCAAGCTGCTTAGTTGTATTCTTATCCAAATCAGATTCATACAGGTCTGATTTCATTTGTTCTTTTCGAAATACTTTAATGTCAAGGTCAAACAAGACATCTTTGTTCTCTGCGAGTAAATCCTGTTTCTCTTTGTTAAGTGCTATTTCCCGGTTATGAAAACTGTTCACTTCCGCTGTTATGTCTGCTAAATATCGTTTTGCCGTTTTTAATTTATGGTCTGTATTTGAGCATTTTACTTGCATATCTCTGATAAGTTTTTCTTGAGCATCGCGTTTAACTTCTATGTCGCGAATATCAAACTTTATAAAGTCCGCGTATCCTTCGTCTGCATCCAACCACTTCCGTATTCCTGCAACCGCATGTCTGAGATTTTCAAACGCCTGAGGAATGATGACCAGAAACGGCGCGTGCGTTGCTTTGCAACGTTCTGCTAGTTCCCTGGCAACAAAACCAAGATCCTGAACACGCATGCCTTTAGTTTCGAATTGTTCAGCCATGTTTATAATATCATCAAGATTAAAGTTCACTGCTTGGGAAAACTCTTTCCGTTGTCTTTCATAGTTTACAGCGGTGTCGAGGTACAAATCGCCTTCCGTTCCAGAAAAACTCAAGCAATATTTCCACATATAATCACCTATGACTTTTAAGTCTTTGATAATATCAGCAAATCCTGTTTTCAGGTACTGGGTCACAAGTTCAATAATATCTATCACGATTTTTAGCGATTCTTTGTCAAAATCAACAATCATGGTCGGGTCTCCCTCGGAACGCCGAAATTTATGCATGGCATCGTCAAGTTGTGTTTTACACAGGAAATAGCTGATTTTGTTTTCTTTCAGCACTTTCCCCAGCGGGACTAACCATTTCTTGATCTCTCGTTCAATGTCAATATCAGGTCCGTAGTAGGACTGCTGTAGCAAGTCGATTCTGTGCTCAATGTTGATCAACGTTTTGTACACACATTCCCTGAAAATTGGTAGTGACTGGGGGCGTTCCAGAGCGAACTGATCAGTGGTCTGCTTCTTCCGGAAAAACTGGAGACTGGTTGCTGGAGGCATGTTTGCTATTATTCCAGGTAAACGTCTTTGAGGCGACCTGGACGTAAATAATCACGCCACAACTTTATTCTTTGCTTAAACCCTGAAGTAACCAGCAAACAGTTAGGAAACTGTAAACGAGATATTTAAAATCTGTCACGTTTCATTTAACTTGTAGAAGAACTGGTACAACACTCTTGACACGCAGCAGTATGATATGCGTGCAATGAAGCTTTTGTTTAAAATAAACAAATCCATAAATGTTTTATTTTAAACATTTATGAGTTGTCGCATCAATATCCTCAGAATAGCCCCTATTAAATGAAATCATTAAGTCCTTTCAATTCGTGTATAAAAGATTTATTGCATAAAGCATTTATCGCATGCTTAACGCATTGAACAGAACGCAAAATCGAAAATTCAAATGGAAATACTTTTCAAACAATTGCTTCTTTTCCAGGAATAATTCTCTTTACTGAATAATCTCAACCAGTATATTATAATAATTAGAACGATCAATTTTATTTCAAAAGTATATTAAACTTATTTAAATTCACCAAGTATTTTAAATATTGTTAATCAATCCGTCAATAATCATATGTTTTCGCGATTTTGATATAATCCATTTGACAAAATATGTTCTTTACCTAACAGCAGTTACCTAATATACAATAAAGAATTCCAGAATGTACGTGCATTTTCATTACACACCAAACTTAATGCAAAATATCCCGTTAATAAAACGAGATTAATCAAACAATCAATAGCACTTAATGTTTTCTCTGATATTTTGTCCTCTTACATTCCAGTATTACCATTCTTTCTTATAAAAAATAAAGAAATCAATCAAAAATACCACGCGCGTACTAGTCGATATATCTCTATCCCTTCTCTTTTCTTATAGGCATATTAAGAAGATTAATAATAAGACCTTCGTGGTATTAGCTTAATCTATGAGCAAATAATATCCAGGGTTATGAATGATTCCACATGGCGCTGTGGTTATTAAAATACGCAATATATTAAATTAACTACGTGATCTATTGAGATGTCAATTAATAAATGCCTTAGTTTGTGCGATACCTTTCCGATGAGTTTTTTTTTCTTTGCACGTCATGCCATAATAAAAGTAAACAATCTGGTAGAGAAATATTAAAGGCGATTGTTGTGGTTTCCTTTTTTCACAGGATTATGGATTTTACTTGTTCACCTTTGAATAACAAAATCGAATTATACAATCTCAGTCGTTGAACAGGGGTGATTCACATGTAATATATATGTAAAAAAGGCAAATAGTTTACACAATTTACATTTCCTTGAAACAAAAAAAAATCCTAAAATGTAAGAAAAATATGCACACGGTGCTCATGTAAAATTCATAATATGTGAAATCGAAATACCGCAAAACGTCTGTAATCCGTTCATTACACGACACTATTATTACCTATACGTTTTACGTTGTCTTGATGTACATTTTTCAACGTGTGGCAACATTTTTCTGCTGCACTGACGTACGTGCATAAAGGCAAAGTTAAAGGTACGGCATTGCTCGTCATTAAAATACATTGAAAATTTCAAAGTTTGAAGTCTACATTTCTTTCACGCACACTATCGCCTCCAAAATCAAGCATTCCGCCCCAAAGACACAATCAACTTCTATCTGCATGAAACTAGGTATACAAAAACAAGTGAACTGAATCTCCTATAGGACTTTATGATGAAAACATAGTTATGTCTGTTTCGTAAATATAATATATCGAAGACACCAAAGAGCTGTTGATAAAAATTATATAAAAACAAATACAATGGTAAACTCTGTTGTTCCGCCTATCAGTTAGACCAAACTCCGATTCTTGCATATTATTTAGTTTTCAGTCCTGGTATGCACAAACTTGAAAGGAATATTTGTAAGAAATTGTTGTTGTTGTTGTTTTATAAAACTTAGACCTTATCATTATAATCACAATCAATTCTGAACAATATGTTGCATATATTTTGAAAATAGCCCTTTTACAAACAAGCACAAGTAAATTTTTCAGGTAAAATTATTTGCATTTATTCTATGTACTGGAGATCATATTAGCAAAAGTAACATGTGCAAGCAGTGCAAAACCTGATCAATACCTAATTATTATATTTTGTTGAGATAATAGTGAAACAAAATGCCAATATTAAGAAATTCGAGAAATATTCTCATTATGGTTTCTTCGGTTTCAAGTCAGAACATTTTGGTGTTTAATTTAAAACCTGACAATTTGACAGTTGACCGAAACATAACATGTAAGTGTTAACACGATGTGTGTATCGCTTTTAGGCTGGAAGTCTCAAATAGCACTTCCAATGCCAACGGTATTTTCTTTTTATGTGTCTCGCGCGTGTTCGCTACGTCAATCATTCTTTCAAGTAACTTGAAAATAAAAACGTAGATAAAGTCTAAGGAAACTCCATTTCTTCACCTTTGTTGGACTGGCAATAAATATGAGTGTAAGAATTTGAAAAGACACAGCAAAATGTTTTGACCTTGAAACCAAAAGTAAACATGATGGGACTCTTATCTTTAAGTTGGCTTTTCCGTTTGGTATTATCTCAACAACATATTGTAGTTGGAATATGTTAATTTTGTCAATATGATCTTCAGTATTCTAAATGGGTGCTAATACATATTCTTTTACCTGTAAAATTTACTACTTGTGTTTGTCTTAGTTGTGTTTCATTTCAATATTGTGCAATAAATAAATCTGCATGTTTGAAATATGGTCTAGTTTTTTTTCAAATAACTAAACTGGAAGAAAACTCCTTCTAAGTTTTGTACAATACCCCATCCAATGAGCATATTTGCGTTCCCTTTTGCGTCCCTTTAAGACCCATAGCCCTTTAACCTATTTTGTATAGCGCCGATGTTAGAAGTGAGTGTGAAGCATTCAGAAGTTCGAAGTCTAATTCAATATTTGAACTCATGACCTCTAAAATTGCCAAGTAAAGTGGGTAACCTCTTAGACAGCGAACCGCCAATTTCGGCTACGTTCAAATTGCCCCTATTATAAATCAAATACATAACGACAGGAAAATTGAATAGATTTTAATCAAATATGTGCATTTTGCCATGTATAATATATAACAACAATAAACACAACTGTAACAACAATTAGGTGCTAACAAATGATACAAGTAATAATAATACTTAAATGGAACATTTTACCACTTGAACATGTTAAATATTGCACAGAACTAGTGTATTATCTATATCACAGTACGGGCTTGATCAAACACACATAAATACAACACCTTTAAAGTCTCATATAAATCTGGCAAAATGTCTCAATCATTCACATTGGTAGAAGTGAAAAAAAATTAATAAAAGTACCTGGTCACGTATTACGACGAAAATATTAAGTTGGAAACCAGTCTCAAATCTCAAGCATCTGATTGGCTGAAATGGCGACCAGTCGCCATTTCAGCCAATCAGATGCTTGAGATTTGAGACTGGTTTCCAATCTCAGTTTTATAACCTTCAGCCCTGTAAACAAAGAAAATGTGATGAAATATTCTATACAAAGTCGACGTTAGAGTGAATATATACTTAAAGAAATTAGAAACGCAACTCCTTTAAACACGAAATATAGTTGCGTTTCTAATTTCTTTAAGTCTAATTAAAGCCAAAATTGTTAAACCCGTGCACTGTATATTTCGCTGCTTTTCAGTCATTTACAGGCATTTTAATATTAACCACAGCTGAAATGGGGCGCGTCACGGGAAAAGGTACCTTCGGACAGTTGACGTCAATCTTTGAAATGACGTCATATTTGAGCGGTCAACATTATTTATCATGCATTTCGCGGTAAAATTACCATTTTATTTGCAAATATGTAATAAAATCACATTTCAGTAATAAGAAATTGATTTATATTTGTAAGTTCTTTCTAAATTTGATAAAAACTAAAACATCACTAAAAATGACCGAAGGTACCTTTTCCCATGACGCGCCCCAAATAGTGATGAAATCTACCATGAACTGTGAACAGTCAGCTTTAATGCGTTTTCTCTTTTTTCTAAATACTTGCTAATGGAATTGATTTAAAAGAATTGGTGTAACGTTAAATTTCATCATCTTATATTTACACTCAATTTGCACTTTGCTATGATGAAGTTGTCTGTCGTGACTGTTATCATTCGGCGATGAAAACATTTTCTCCGGGGCTTGCATACATGGCTAAAATCTTAAATGTCATAATTTTGCTCACTATGCCACCATAACAACAAGTGACCAGGATGCCCAATGCGTACAGTAAGTACTTTAAAACTTGCTACTTGTTGTCCTCAGATGAATCGGATTTTGGCATTAAATAAAAATCAAATAGATACGAGTAAAAACAAACAAAACATCTTAAATCTATAAAATATAAAACGTTCATAAACTTGACGAAATTCTCTTACCAGCCGCCATTTCAGTCAATCAGATGCTTGAAATGTGAGACTGGTCTCCAATCTATGTTTTATGATAATGAGCCCAGTAGGCATGTCAAGGTTGATTAAAAACTTTGAAGTTCCATTGGAAAAGTGGGAAAAGATTACATTCATAATCACGAATAAGTGTGCAAAACTGCTTTAAATAACAAAACTTTAGGTATTAACTATAAAAAAACAACAAATAGGAGATAAAAATATTAGACATAGTGTATCCATGACCAATTATCCCCTGTCAAACTTCGATTGTATAATCATTTTTCTGATCGGGTTTCAATAAGCAAAATAAAACTGACTTCTTCCCAGATTAATTAGTCTTTCAATCGACTGGTATAATACTATATTACCATTTGAGATTATGTTTAACTTGCGTTTTAATAATGATATTTGATCTGCTTTTCAAACAAATTGTTACACCTATTTTGATATCGGATCAGCAGAAAGTATATCTGGGCCTTGGTGTGATTAAATTCGTTTAAAGATTATAGCTATAAATAATTGTATTAATAAAATAAATAGGTTTAAACTACTTTCGTAGAAGAACAACAATAACAAAAAAATAAACGAAAATACAATTTTGGGTTACTTTGCAAGCCCCTATTTTATTCAATACTTGCATGAGGATTTCGCCATTCTCCTACTGAACCCACGTTTTATTGAAAAACGTACATATTATGTAACACATTTATTCTCGTACATTTGAAATTAATACATGATTTAAAATTTTGACAAAGGGATGCATTTTTGAAGAAATAGCAGATTTTCAAAAACAGCCTTTAATGAAAGACCGTTAAGCCTATCGGCTATGTCCGCGTCTGTTATACTGACCATGACGTCGGCGCTTCCTTGGTGATGTCACCATTGTTCAACTCCATGTATAACCTTCAGCCTATCTAACTTTCCCCGAGATATTTTTTCACTTTTTAACGGAACAAATGGATCCGTATACATGAAATCTTTTACGTTTATTTTTATTAAAACGTTCCCTTTCGTTCATTACAGTTTTGTGACATCTTACATGTTTCATTTAAATTTTATTATAACAATTAGCGAAACAAATGAATTTGCGTAAGTTCTTTCAAAATCCATTTCACTGTCCATATTCTATTACAATAGCTGTAAAATGATACTTTGCGTAATTGTTAATTTGATCTTAAATAAATGTGGTAACCCAAGCAGTGGCGGTGGCGAAACGAGAAAAAAACAACAACTCTTACTATAATGTAAAACTGTTAAAGGACGTGTTTTCAAGGTTTGCGGGAAATGAGTTAGCTTTAACTCAGTTTTAATCTAAAATGGGATTGTATTTACTTGAGGAATTTGCCTTGATGTCAGTTGAATGTCTATAAAGAAATTCAACAAAAGATCAGGTTAGCCTGTGATGTTGTAGACTCGTTCTACACTTATTATACTAACTACACTCCGGCTCGGCTCCAATATGGTAAAGGTTAACGCATGTTCTTTTTTTCTCAATTCAAACCCATTGCTTAATTTGAATACATCACTCAGTCAGTTGAATTGGCGAATCTAACACAGAGGTCTTCCTAAATTTCTCGTGTTTCCCCTCTGGTGGACGGTTGATGACCTTGGGACCTTGGGCGACGGAGGCTTTTCGTGTCGTCTCGGTTGATACCGCGGTGTGGTATCTCACATAAATCTGACCAGCTTCGTACTTCAGATCGTACACCTTTTGCTGAAAAATATGCATATAACATACATTTACACTAGTGCGAGTCACTAAATTATGCGCTATTTAAAAAAAACTGGACGTATTTCCGTAAATCAGTTGTAGTGCTTTCCGTCATTAATACATGGGAGACAAATCGCGAATTTATGATCCCATGAAAACGGACATTTTCTACGTTTACCTCTCAGAGAGGATTAATTACAACATAGTAAATGTTAAAAAAAATGTTGATTTGCAAGAAATGGCTTAGAATTAACGATATGTTTTCTGTTCACTGGCATATACACCAGTTTTGAATGATAATATTGGAGGCTAAGATGCACCACCTGCCGGGACACATACGTCAGAGAGATTACGTTATTTCAGTGTTCATAGGTAAGACCATTATAAAGTTATAAATCTTAAACCTTAAACCAACAGGGTCATCTACTGACCTTGATCGACCTCCATACCACGAGTGGCGACAGGAGGTCTAGCCACTCTTCAGTGTCTGACCGGAAACAAACTTTCATTTGAAGGTTATTGTGACCTTTATCTTTCGGAAGCAGATGAGATTTCAAAGTTGGCCTTGAAGTTAAACGATTTTTATGTGTCATCTTCTGTCCATGACTTATTTGTACATTGTACACCGAGTTTATTAACACTATGTTAAATTGTTTAAAAGTAAAAACACAATCTCATTAAAATTCAACATGACCTTGACATTTGATTATCGTGACCCAATAAAGGTCATTGAATAGCCATGACTAGTCTCCATACCATGTTAAGTGACCCTTTTCTCCATATATGCGCATTTGTACGCGTGTGCGACCAGTGTAGATCCAGATCAGCCGGCACATCCGTAGTTATTTGTTAAATAACTTAACAAATCAAAAAGCGAACAGTGCAGATCATGATCAGAAGGGTAGTATGAGCCGTGTTTATGGTGTGTTTATAAAGGTGTGTTTATGGAGGAAACCTATCGCACCCTTCTTAAAACAATACGGCAACGACAACTCTGTGTGGATATTGCTAAAACTCCATTTACAACCGCAACTCTCCGTAACGTCACACCGTTCTTATATTACTGATAAAAAACAATAGGTCTGTGATTGTTTACCTTTATCACTGGAGAAAAGACACTGGAGAAATAGAAAAGAGTTATGTCTCCTAAAACATGTTTTAATGTAACAGACGACAACTCTGTGTGGAGATTGCTAAAACTTAGTGGACAACATGAACACGTAACTGCAGTGGCGACTGTTGACCTTTCTTTAAGAAACTCCAAGTTAGACTGTATCAAAGTCATCGTTGTATAAATATTATAAAACTATGTGAAGATTACTGTAAATTATTGGATTAATAAGTCTGCTAGCCTACAGCAGACGCCGGATTGAATCTATTTTCCCATTTTGTTTGATGCATTATTTGTAATCAATAATTTCTTTTACACTGTTTCCACATTCAACGTGGATTACAACATTATTTTGATTAAGGAACGCATGCAATTTACAAAGAGTTTTGTGCCCAAGATCATAAAAGTAAATCTGGAGACAAGTCTCAAAGTTCATGGATCTGATTGGCTGAAATGGCGAATAGTCAGATGCGTGAGATTCGAGACTGGTCTCCAATCTTAGTTTTATGATCTTGGGTCCTGATGTTTACATGCAGTAAATACGAGCCGCGAGTTTCTACTTATTCGGTATATTTCGTTAGAAAATCATTTCAATGTCAAAATTTGTTTACAAATTATCAACTTACCATAACTCTCCATTGCTTTTTAGATGTTTCTTACGATATGACAATTGTGTTTAATTGTTTTAAATTTAGATTAGCTAATAATCCATTACAATTACAGATTTAGCAGTCGGACCTCAGTCGCAATACTTCGGTGAATACAGTAACTGTTACATCTTTTCAAGAGTTACTCTTCTTGTTTTCCTCATGCGTAATCCCGCACATTCATTGTAATAGTCAACGAAAATGACAGAAGTTTATACTCTTTTTATAAAAAAAGAAATCAATTTTTATACAAAAACAAAATACCGACTATCTGATTAAACAATAAAGAATTTCTTATATGAACATTATTTGTAATTACAAATGGACCTTAAATATAAGATTTTCCCAGCTATTTTAGACAGCTGAAATCTTGACAGCCGTAGATGACAAAAGCTTAAGTTCTGAAAGGCTTATAACATTATGAATTCCTAAAGAAAAACAATTTTGAAATCAAGATATCATTTTCTATGTTACATATGTAGGATATAAATTATCAACAATCATTTAAATCATTAATATATATGAATCAGTTGGACATACAAGCAATTCTCAAAAAATAAAGTTCTGTGTAATCACAGATTTTCCGTACAAGTTCATTTAGTTATTCGTTTGTTGAAAAAGAAATGGAGATATATTTTTGAGAATTTGTCAAAAATATAAAAAAGAATATAAAAGAACGGTAACTACAAATTATATAAGTCAGTTTTACCTGTAGTCCTATTTCATTTTTCCCCGTCTCCAGGTCAAACATATAGGAATGCCATGGACACATCACGTGACATCGACCATTATAGTCTTCTATATCCCCATCAAACAGGGGTCCACCTGGTTAAGATTAAAAACATAACATAGTTTACGTCGAGTTTTCGCAATATCGTTCGAGTAACCTGATGGAATTGACAAAATACCGTAAAATTAGTATGTACATGTATTTAAGAAAAGGATGCTTCTTCCTCAAAGCTCGCCCCACCCCTCTGTCAAATGACAAGAACATAATTATTGCCCGACATGTTTGCACACGTAGTATGATAATATTATATCCACATGTTCCCATCTTTCCTTACAAGTTCACTCAAAATGGTGAGAATAGCTTGAACAAGTCTCAGGTTATAGGACTGACAAAGAATTTCTATTTATAGTTAGAGTGACCTTGATTCCAATGACCCCATGTAATTTCTATTCAAGGCCTCGTCATAGGCTACTTAGAAACCAGGTTTGTTGAGAATAGCTCAAACACTCTCAAGTAACTTGTCCTGACAATTAATTTCCATTTTAGTAGCAGTGGCCTTGATCCCTAAACCCATGAAAGGTCCATGGAAAGTTTCATAATATTTTTATCCCCCGCCGATGAATTCGGGAGGGGGATATTGTTTTGGCATTGTCCGTCCGTCACGCTGTCACACCGTCACGCTGTCAAACCGTCACACTGTCAAGCTGTCCGTCCGAATTTCGCGCTATTTCTCTGCAACCACTGGATGGATTTCAACGAAACTTTGTGGGAACCATCAGTACAATGAGGAGATGCGCATATCATAGCCTTGTTCCGGTTAAACCATTAAACACAGAGTTATGGCCCTTTGGTAACCTATGCATTATGCATATAGAGCAGTACTCGTTTCCGCGCTATTTCTCTGCCACTACTGAATGGATTTCAACGAAACTTTTTCGGGAGCCATCAATACCCAGAGGAGATGCATATCGTTCCGGTCAGACTGTTTAACACAGAGTTATGGCCCTTCGATAACTAATGCATTATGCATATAGAACAGTATTTGTTTCCGTGCTATTTCTCTGCAACTACCAGATGGATTTCATTTAAACTTTCTGGAAACCTTTAATACCAACAGGAGATGGGCATATTGTTGTCCTGTTCCAGTCAGACTGTTTAACACAGAGTAATGGCCCTTTGATAAGTTATGCATTTTGCATGTAGAGCAGTATTCGTTTACTTTCTATTTCTCTGCAACTACAGGATGGATTTCAATGAAACTATGGAAACCATCGATACCAAGACAAGATGCCCATATTGCTGTCTTGTTCTGGTCTGGCCGTTCAACACAGAGTTATGGCCCTTTGATAAGTTATGCACTATGCATATAGAGTAGTATTCGTTTCTGCGCTACTTCTCTGCATCTTCTGCATGGATTTCAATTAAATACTGCGCTATTATTTTACTACTGCGTTCTTCATTTCAACAACTTGAAGACTTTACGTCTCATTCTTATATTCTGGTGAGCTGCCCAACCCTTTTCACCATCTGAAGATTTTTTTTCACTGTTTTTGCCATGATAAATATCTAAATAAAGCCCTATGTCTTCAGTTGTTGTGTTAGTAATAACCAATACTCGGCGGGGGATAAAAATTCAACGAATTTGCTTGTTACACACTAAGTTTGGTGAGTTAATCTTAAACTAGTATCAAGTTACTGCCCGGAGAAGAAATTTATAGTTAAAAAACGGTGACTTTGATCTTGACCCCAGTGCCTTAAATAGCATATATCTACAAAACAAAGTTTCGCGAGGATAGCATAATACGTTCTTAAGGAAAGGTGAGCGTGCATATAACATATAAGGTAGTTTAAAAGTTATGGAGTATGCGCATGAAATTGTAAACATGACTGTCATGTATGACAAAAGGTCGCTGGCACCGACGCCAACGTGAGTTTGTCTTTGATCAGATTCGTTTTGTGACTGTGATGCCGAATCACAAAGCTGATGTTAAAAAATCGACTGGACATGCTCATATATCAAAGGAAAAGCGCACACGATGATAAGACGTCATTGGTGTATTAGGTTTGGTAACTTAGTGACAGGTGATGCTTTTTGTTACATGCAGTGTCTACTATTGATTTGTTTGAGTGGTAAGCAAGATAAAAACGATATCGCTTCTTGTCATCCAATTAACGGTCTTAGCTGGTCATTAGAGGTTAGTTTATTGATTGACGGCGAAACAAGCTGAAAGCTGAAAAGCACTTTTTGTTACGTGGGAAACCAGAAACAAACATGGATTTGTAAAATGGACTGTTGCTGTAGTCATATAAGAAATTCGATGTTATAAACGATTATCTAAAGTAAAAATTATCAAACTGCCACAAAAGAGCGTGTATGGCTATTTTGGTGAATTTTTGTCAGTAACTCCATAATGACTTGGGTGATCTTGCTGGTTATTGAACATAGTCGATATTTAATGCCAATCAAACATTCTGACCAAGTATATAGGTTTCCCTTTAAAGCAAGCGGGCAGTTAAAAGCAATTGAATCAGAGAATTATAGCTGGTGATTGAACCTGGCCCAGATATTATGCGCATAAACATTTAGACCAAATCTGATAAACACTGAATAAAGACATTCCAAATAAGATTGTGGATATTGCAAATAACACTACTGAATTGCAAATCAAAGGCCATAGTTGACGAGTGGCTGGGGCGATCTAGCTGGTCATAGATCTTTGCCGAGATAGTATGGCCACAAACATTTTGATTAAATTTGTTAACATTTTGATTAAGGCTTTTTTGTCCAAGGATAGTGACAATATGTTCATAAAGTCAGCAAAAAGGGCCATTATAGTCAGCAAAAAGGGCCATTATAGTCAGCAAAAAGGGCCATTATAGTCAGCAAAAGGGCCATTATAGTCAGCAAAAAGGGCCATTATAGTCAGCAAAAAGGGCCATTATAGTCAGCAAAAAGGGCCATTATAGTCAGCAAAAAGCGCCATTATAGTCAGCAAAAAGGGCTATAACTTCAGAGTTCCTAAAGAGTTTAACTGGTTATTGCACTTGCCCGAGATACGAGTTACCACAAGTTATACATGTTTTTTGTTTAAATATTCCATTGGCTACTAAACTTATCAAGGTTGTCTCAAAACTTTCCGAACAATCCTCGTATATCAACACGGGTATATGCATTTTAACCAAGTTTGGGCAAGATGTAATAAGTATTGTTCTAACAAACCCCTCGCGAAAATATGGAATCCATTGTTATACGTATATCGCTGAAAAATATTTCTGAACATTCTAGGAAATAAATCGATGAGGAATTTCAAATTTCATAGTTTCTACTTGACTGCAAATGTAAGGCGACTTCTAATTTAACAATTGACGTCATCGGGAAGAAGTCTACGGCAGTTCAAAGACGCACGTTTACCTAATGGCGCTGTCTCAAAGGGAAGCGTGCCTTTCATCATAATTGTGTTTACATAATATTTTTGTAATGCACATTTATCATTCTTGTTTAAGACTGTTAAGACTATTATGTAATTTAGACAGAAACTTTGAATTTATTATTATATGGTCACTTTTACATGTTTAACAATTGACATCATCGGAAAGAGGTCTACGACAGTTCAAAGACGCACCTTTACCTAATGGCGCTGTCTCAAAGGTATCGTGTCTTTCATCATAATTATGTTTACCTAATATTTTTGTAATGCACATTTATCATTCTTGTTTAAGACTTTGAAGACATTTATGTAATTTAGACAGAAACTTTGAACATATAAAAAATTCACTTTTACATGTTTAAGAATTGACGTCATCGGAAGAAGTCTACGGCAGTTCAAAGACGCACCTTTATCTTATTGTGCCGTCTCAACGGGAAGACTGTCTTTCATCATATGTTAGCATTTTTGTAATGAACATTTATCTTTCTTTTTTAAGACCACATGTACTAGGTAATTTAGACAGAAACTTTGAGTAGATTATATATTTTTGTATTTTGTTATATAAAGTTTCGCGTCCTGGACAACACGTTGAAATTTAACATGAAGGCTACTATTTATTCTTTAAATTATAATATGGTTACCGCAACATGCGAGCTTTCGAGTTTTCCATATATTGTTAAATTTTAACTGAGGAAACTAAATTTCAGTTGAGAAATGTTTTAATTTCGGAATGCATTCCCGCGTATTTATAACTTATAAAGGAATTCATACCCATATGAGTGCACCACGCCTCCATGATGTAGAATTTGCCATTGTGAAAGAACAAAGCTAAATCGTCGCTTCTCCCAGTCGATGCATACAATCTCTGACAGCGCTTTTGTTTCAAGGTCTGATACGTTCCAATCAGTTGCCAAGGGACGTAATTTGGACACTGAGTCTCGCTCATTTTCCGTACGATGTCGATATTCTCGTGAGAGCCGTCCGCACGACGAGACTCGGCGTGCTTTGGCCTCGCGCCTTCATTATCGTAATCTGTGATTGATTTGCTGTTCTCTTCGTTCGAATTGGCATTATTTTTATCCTTATTGTCTTTTATGCTATTCATAACATTTCCATTTGCTTGTTTCTCTTTTTCTTCAATCATTTCGTCTGATTTTGAATGTTTTTCCTTTGCATTGCCAGAGTTGCTTATCGCATGTCCGGCTTGTTTGTTGTCTGAGGTTTCGTTTGTTTTATTACTTGTTGGCGATATACTAAGTTTCTGTATGTTTTCAAGTAGAGGTGACTTTTCGGAGCTGTTTGGGTCTTTCACTTCAACATGATCGTCATCACTTGTTTTCACAGCCGTGTACTTTGCTCTGACATCGCCTTCTTTCCTAGAAACGCTGCTTTTCATCATTATTGTTGATTAAAGACCTCGGGTTATTTGAAAGTTGATGGATTTCTGCTTTAAACGTTAAAAATTTATTGTCAAATACCAACTAAAATACCAAGATTTAAACAATTTAAGCAAATAGTTCCTGTTCAATTTCTAGATTAAACGGTTATTTCAACAGTGCCTAGTTTAATATATCTCGGAATTGTTTCCGTTTACGTTCTACTGATTCGTTCTTTATATAATTTATATCCGATTTATTGACAGTTTTTGACAAATACTCGTTTTTCCCAGTCTGTGTCTGCACTTATCAAAGTGTTTCTTCGCTTAGCGAAGTTCGATGTTCTTTCTCAATCCTTAATAGCACTCGCTGATAAATTAGCGACAGCACGAAACTGTGATTCTGTAATTTACATCCTATCATTCAGACAAGATGTCCATGAATGTCTCCTGTCGACTGTCAACAAGTCCAATCTGAAAATAACAACATTTTCATATGACAGTTGAACAAAGAAATGTATGAAGTACCGTATAATGGGTTATTTTCGCGATCGAAAATTTTCGCGATTTTGCCATAATTTAAATTTTCGCGGTTGTAATTTTAGCGAATTTTCGCCCGCAGAAATTAATTTTCGTGTTTTTACTTTTTGTAGGCCATTCATATTGCTATAGTTCTTTTAATTGTAATCCTGTACCAGCAAAAGTACTTGTAAAAATTAAGTATTATTTGAAGAAATGTTTGCTATGGAATGAAAGCTGTGCATTTAACAGTGGTAATCAAACTGCTATAAACCAAATTGCCCGTAGCATAATTGACATCCGTTTAAATAACAATGGTGATTATGTTTTTATTTACAGAATAATTACCGTGACCACCGCAGATAGGCCTATAGAAGTTACGAAGCGATAGTTAACCTTAAGCCCGCTCGGGGTACCTTTTCAAACAGCTTATTTAATAACGCTCATCTGCATTGTTTGTAAAGCATAGTATATGCAACAAATTTTGAAACTGTGAAATTACCCCTACCTCGAAAATTAAGTTGGGAAATTTTGGCGTTTATTATTTTCGCGAATTTACGACGTTCGTGAAAATAGCGAAAATATTATGCTCGCGAAAAAAACAACAACAACATTATACGGTATAACATTCGCAAAGCACGGTGCTTCTGGAATTAGTCTTTGTCCAAGATCATAAAACTAAATCTGGTCCCGTGATTATAAAACTTTTTTCATGCTCAACTCAATTTGAGCATGAAGATTTGATGGCTTCCTTTCTTTTTAATTATCCACAATAAAAGGTTTTAAACTGAAAATATGACACAGTTGATCTTAATGACATCAAACAGTAGTAGTTTCTTATTAATAATGTTTATTGATGGTCTAGTTATTTTAGGTTTGAGCACAGAACACTGAGCTGAGTACGGAAAATGTTTTATAATCAGGAGACCAGTCTCAGATCTCAAGAATACGATTGGCTGAAATGGTGACTGGTCGCCATTTCAGCGCATCAGATGCTTGTGATTTGAGACTGGTCTCCAATCTTAGTTTTATGATCTTGGGCCCTTGAGGCTTAAAGCAAAAGGCTCAGCTTTAATATACTCAGCAAAAATGAGACCTGTCACTGTGTATTAGACCAATTCCGGAATCAGATTGACGAGTCATGTGTACTGCGGTTTAACCCTTCTCTCCACACATACACACCTTTATTGCATGGGGGAACAGTGTAGATCCAGATCAGCAGGCACATCCGTGCCGTCTGATCAGGATCTAAACTGTTCGCATTTTGATTCGTTATGTTATTTCTGACCAAAATGCGACCAGTGAAGATGCAGATCCTGATCAGACGGCACCGATGTGCCTGCTGATCTGGATCTACACTGGTTGCACTTGCGTAAAAATGCGTATATATGGAGGAAAGGGTTAAAATAAAAACTGAGCGTTTTTTAGCATCTCTTCGGATTTGAATATTTCTGGTGTTTAGCCGCCATTAGGTTTTTATAGCAGGGTTCGAAAATAAAGGTTTTTAACATGTATCTGACAGTTATTCAAAGGTAAAGTGTCAAATTTCTTTTTTGTTGATTATAGAAGCATTACGTTATCAATTAATAGGGATTTACCAAAGCTGACTACAGACTAACTGCTCCCTATTGTAATATCTGAAATCTGAAGAGATTGTGGATCGGTTTTTAATAAATAAACGAGCTCGAGCCGACAGTACATAAGTTACATGAAATATGTAGTCATTGAATAGAAAGGGGTAGGGACCATAAGGCGTAATTTCGGCCCCAGAAAGTGGTGTTTTGAACTTGCTGAAAAAAAAATTTCTAAAAAGAAAGTCAATTCCTTACAATCTTGAAAAGTGACCGTTTTTTGCTCCAACGTTTATCGTGTGGTTCCTAAGCAACCAATCCGATTACCTCTATACCTCGTTTTATCAGGTTCCGTGACTGGTCGCCATTTCAGCCAATCGGATCCTTGAGATTTGAGACTGGTTTCCAATCTCAATTTTGTAACCTTCAGCACAGGCTACATACTACGTAGATCCATTAACAGGACAGTAAACATGCAGACAGCAACATGTAAGATTTCCAAACGTTTTAACTGTTAAATGGAACTAAATTGGTTATATTTCTATTTCCCCTTCGCTTATTGACTCAATTCTTCGTTTCGCTAATGAATTTAGCCATCTCTCACCCCATTTGTATTTCCGTTCAACTTAAAATGTATTAAAGTGATCATCTTCAAACTATTGTTATTTGTCAATAATAAAACTGACTTATATAAGTGATAGTTCCATAACTGTGTCATTTAATTTATTAAAAGTAGCCAACATGACTGAGTCCACATAAACCATACAAAGGTACATGTGTAACAGTCATGCTTTTTTGACCCACTTAGTGCCTGTACGATTTCAATATGATTTGTAGTCGTTAGCATGAATCCATTCAGAAATCAGCGTTTTATAACTATTCCAACAAGTCGGACTCATGTATATAAATGTTCAACCTTGAAACTATCACTATTTCCGTAGCTATACGGCGATTTTGTCACGAATTCTTTAAAAACGTCTTCAACAGATATCCTTTTTGTACTTTATGGATAATGATTCGATACTGTAAATTGCCAATTTTACAAAGAAGACAACAAACTCTATCATACTAATGAATGTTCCCTAAATTACTGACATCTCCTGGGGCTGATCTTAGCAATGCTCTGTTTGTTATACATTAGCGCTAACGAGATTTTCTCGGAAGCAATGTATGTTTATCTAAAGACTCAGCCACGTTCAATTTTCAAACTTTTACGATTTACACAATCTAAAAAAAATAAAATCTCACAAGCATGAGTATATTAGATTCACAGGTAACTATTCCCGCTCGGATGCAAGGTGTACAGAAAGGGGGTTCGTTTTGGGAGCAGTCTTAGTGTAGTAACATGATAATTTACAACTTTCTGGCCACACCCAGCCGAACCGCCTTATGAATCCGCTCCTGCATTTGCGAAAGAATCTCACAAGCTAATAATTGAATTTCACAATTCTCTATGTGGAATTCACAAGCTAACCCTATTACAAAGCTGTTTTGATTATATTAAATAACTAAAAGGAGCGGCGTCACAAGCAATTAGTTTTAAAACCCGCCGAAAAAAACAACAATCAGGTTTAAGTTTTGGCATTGTCCCTCCGTAAGTCCTTATGGTATTCAAACTCTGAAAAAAATATGCTTTCATGTTGTAAGGGGTACATTTAAATGGTGCATGTTCGAATGTAAACTTCTTAGCATCTTGCCTGTTTCACACATTTAATCAAACAACTACTAAACTGATTTGTAGTACAAGAAAACGATCAAACATAATGTGGAAAGACAGACAACGCCAATGACCACCAACTTTTCCGAAATTATCTTAACTGTCCTGAAGTGTCTGTAGTTCATTTGCGAAAGGTTCGTAATTATCACCTAAATTCGATACTTGTGAAGATCACGAAAACATGTTATCAAAGAGTTAATTTTAAGTGCGCATGTTCGAAACCTTCCCTTAACATTTATTAATCATTTTATTTCAAAAAAAGTTACAGAAAAAACTTTTTGTTATTGAAAATGGGTAAATATAACAATTAATTCTTCTTTCTTGGCGCAAAAGGAATATAGAAAAATTTCCAATGATCATTCCGTATAAAAATACCATAAATGTGTTCTGTACAAAAGAACATCGAATGCATTTTGTACATATAAAATAAGAATATCATGTCTGTTGTACATATAAAATAAGAACATCGAACGCATTTTGTACATATAAAATAAGAACACCATATGTATTCTGTACATATAAAACAAGAACACCATATGTATTCTGTACATATAAAATAAGAACACCATATGTATTATGTACATATAAAATAAGAACACCGTATGTATTATGTACATATAAAATAAGAACACCGTATGTATTCTGTACATATAAAATAAGAACATCATGTGTGTTGTAGATATAAAATAAGAACACCATATGTATTCTGTAAAATAAGAACACCATATGTATTCTGTACAAAAATATAAGAACACCATATGTATTCTATACATATGTAATAAGAGCAACATATGTATTCTGTACATATAAAATAAGAACATCATGTGTGTTGTAGATATAAAATAAGAACACCATATGTATTCTGTACATATAAAATAAGAACACCATATGTATTCTGTACAAAAATATAAGAACACCATATGTATTCTATACATATGTTATAAGAGCAACATATGTATTCTGTACATATTAAATAAGAAAATCATATGTATTTTGTACATCATGAAAAAATTAAGAACAAGACTCGGATCAAAACGTTGTTTTTCGTAATATCGCGTTTAATTCATGTGTGTACGAGTTTTTATTGTAAGAGAGTATTTTGTTCAAACGAACTTTTTTTGCATGTTTGTGAGAATACATGGATTGTTCTAGTTTGTATCGTGTCAGCTTTTCGTGGGTTCTCTTAGTTTGTAAGAGAAAACAAAAGCATTCCTATGCCCAAGATCATTAAACTTAATCTGGAGACCTGCATAGAACATTGTAACTCATTTTTAAATAAGCTTAATTAATGTAAATACGATGTATATATGCTGAAAGTGACACGACGTGTAGTATTATACAATTAAATATAAAATATGATATTTTATTTTAAATATCTTTTAACATTTTAAGTGTTAAAGTCTGGAATAAAACCGAAATTCACTTACTATAAATTTTGTGGACAAATCGATCCACAAATTAAAAAGCACAGAAATATAATGTTACATTATATTGCATGTAAACATATTTTTGTAAAATGGAAAAAAACGAATTTAAGAACCCACGAAAATACAGAAATACAGAAAACCTCGAAATTTTATGCCCACGAAATTAAATGCATTTACAGTATCTATGTTAAACCTGTTATTATTCATAATCATAACATTAAGTTGAGATACCGTCGCCAAAATAATAAAAAATAAACTTTTTTTCTGAAACTTGAAACTTCTGTAATACGTACAAGCCGGTAATCCAAAAATGTTGGCACAGATAAAACGCACTTATTTCTTAAGTATGTTGTTTTCACATTAACTACATAATGTCATCTGAAAACGTAAAAAATCAGACCGCGGCGTTTTGTCACCGTTACCATGGTTATCGCAGGAAAACAGTTTTACCAGAAAATGCAATAACAAGTCCGAGAGGGGTGTTCAGAGTTTTCAGATATCTCATAAATGGCGCTTATTGTCATTTTTTATTGCTCGATAAGTGGTGATTGAAGTTACATAATATGACGATAATTGGAGGAGAGCAGATTTTCTCCAGTTTTGTAAAGTGATATGAAGTGCGGAAAAAATCAACCCAGACTACGAATTCTAGTAATTTGACGGCTAACAGTTCCATTGATGTTTTGTCGTACATAACACTTTATTTGCAATAGGGCGAAACTCCACCTACAGCTATTAACGTTTTTTTTTACTGAAAATGTTTTCATATCTTTCAATAAATGTTCACGCGCAAAACACATTTACCTTTTACCGGTAACTAACAGGGCTGAAGGTTATAAAGCTGAGTTTGGAAACCAGTCTCAAATCTCAAGCATCTGATTGGCTGAAATGGCGACTGGTCGCCATTTTAGCCAATCAGATGCTTGAGATTTGAGACTGGTTTCCATGCTCAGTTTTATAACCTTAGGACCAGTAATGTGTGTTAGCGTTGTTGGCATATATTAGTATTGGTCATTTAGACTGCAACTTGGTGAATGTCCCTCTAACAAGGATCGATTTGGCTAAATTACTGATATTTCGCGGAAGGCATGAACCGGAACAGAACACATCCTTTATCACTAACCACAAAGATACCAGCACCAGTAATAAAGCATTTACGTAACAACCTTGGAAATATCATTCCCCCGGGAAAATCCGCACTCATATTTCGACATTTACAGATCGACCGGAAATTCGTCACATTCGTTAATGGAAGCTAGGCAATTTGGTTCTTCAAAGAGACTTAAAAAACCGACTGAAGATCTACAGCCAGGTCGGTTCCTTTGCAAAATCACAACCCATTCTTGCTGCGTATTTGCCAATTGATTGTTCAAATCACAATGGTAATCCACAAGCTGGAAATCTCATCCGCATTTATTGCCTTCATTAAGAAAAGCCGACAGAATGGAACTTGCAATTTTATAGTTTGTTTTTTCCGCTGAACATACACACATTTCTAGGCCTTGTTTTTAAAGTACAACATTTATTAACTTACATCTTCGTTCAACCTAAAATCTGATGAACAGCTGGGTCAACATGGGGGAATCGTGTTTTAAGACTCAGAAGAGATTTGAGCCTACCGATCGATCGTCATCTAAATAATGACAGCTGCATTGTAGTCACATCTCTTTGCAACTCAAGCTGTGAACCCCGTAGGTCTTCTCGCCATACGTGTGACAGGCGCGACCTCCAAGCGAAGGTTACTTGGTGTTACAGGAGTGGGAAGAATAATCAACTGGCCAAAAATAGATCTGCGTTTGTCAGTAAACAACAAAACTGATGAATACAACCAATCAATGCTCTCCGAAAACTGTAAAACACACACACACACGCAAGCTGAGTAGGTTAGCAGTAAATAACAAAATGAATACAACTAATCAATGCTCTCCGAAAACTGTAACACAAAAACACACACACACACAATCTGTGTAAGTGCGTAAAAAGACATTAAGATATTTCTCTCTTTGCTCCACATTTTTCATATCAAACCTTCTACAAAGGTAGATAGAAACTTGGATAAATACGAGCATTTCTTCGTCTTCTGATATCTATGTGTGATGTTTTACGTTCTTACGCTATCATACAGGAGTGAACAATGTGTGCAACCGTCGATATTATATCTAGTGAATTACTGAATGGTTTACACATTTGTTTCCAAACACCAGTAAACAAATTACATTATTACTGAATGGTTTATACATTCGTCTCCAAACACCAGTAAACGAATTACATTATTACTGAACGGTTTACACATTCGTCCCCAAACACCAGCAAACGAATTACATTATTACTGAATGGTTTACACATTCATTTCCAAACACCAGTAAACGAATTACATTATTACTGAACGGTTTACACATTCGTCCCCAAACACCAGCAAACGAATTACATTATTACTGAATGGTTTACACATTCATTTCCAAACACCAGTAAACGAATTACATTATTACTGAATGGTTTACACATTCATTTCCAAACACCAGCAAACGAATTATATTATTACTGAATGGTTTATACATTCATTTCCAAACACCAGCAAACGAATTACATTATTATTGAATGGTTTACACATTCATTTCCAAACACCAGTAAACGAATTACATTATTACTGAATGGTTTACACATTCATTTCCAAACACCAGTAAACGAATTACATTATTACTGAATGGTTTACACATTCATTTCCAAACACCAGTAAACGAATTGTAAATGGCGAAAGGAACACACCATATCAAAGCAAATGTGTTGTTTTTGCTAACATGATATTATACAATGTAGGTTTCTAGATCATTGAGGTTTGTTGAGATGAGACATGAGGGTAGAATAAAAGCATGAAAGTAAAGAACGCCATTTAAACAATAAAAATTTAAACATGACTTGCACTTGTCAATGAAAAGTTTGTCACTTTGTTAATAATAAGTCATGAGAAAAAATGTTCAATGTAAAATATACAGAAAATAATATACAAGAAAGATCTCTATTTGAAAAAAGGTCACTTAGTCATGGATGTTGGGTAAAAACTTAGGAGTTTTTTATGAAATTTTTTAAGAACTTATCAATACAAACATTACAATATAGCCACGACCCAAAATAAAAAAAACAACAACTGTATTTCAATAAAGGTCACTGGGTCAAGGTGATGTTTCAAATAATTTTCATGGTGAATAATTTTTTTACAATCATTGCATCTTTTGTGTAAGTATTACTATTGTTAGAGAATGGACAGTAATAATTTGGTCAAATACCAGTACATAATGGGCCATGACTCAGAGAGACTGGAACAATATGGCAGGTAATCAGACTTTGCCAAGATCTGCACAGGTCGTGTCTGTGTCAGAAATAACCTAATGTAACTAAAAGCACACCGTAAAGATCCTGATCAGATCCTGATCAGACAGCACTGATTTGCAGTTGCAAAATTATGCCTATCATCCAATATTTGTATTCAGTTGTTACCACAGAAGCTCAAATAATGACCTTGAACTTTAGGTCACGGTTCTGGGATGTGACATTACATTTATCAAGTTAAGTACTAAGGAGTCATTTTAGATTGGTAAGTGATGCTCTGTAGATGGAATTTGGCACTAACTTGATCTTTAAACTTTTCCTCCATATACACACATTTATGTCATGGGTGAACAGTGTAGATCCAGATCAGTCGGCACATCTGTGCCATCTCATCGGGATCTGCATTGTTCGCTTTTTGATTTATTAGGTTATTTCTGACCAAACAGTGACCAGTGCAGATCCTGACAGCACAAATGTGCCGGCTGATCTGGATCTACACTGATTGCACACGCGTAAAAAAAGTGTATATATGGAGGGAAGGGTTAACACATTATCTCCGATATGCTGGCTAATCTGGGCCCAAGGTTATAAAACTTAGCATGGAAACCAGTCTCAAATCTCAAGAATCTGATTGGCTGAAATGGCGACCAGTCGCCATTTCAGCCAATCAGATGCTTGAGATTTGAGACTGGTTTCCAATCTCAGCTTTATAACCTCCAGCCCTGAATCTAAACTGGTTGTCAATGTGATAAAAGGTGTATGCATCGAGTAAGTTGGAATGCAGCACTAAGTCTTCAATAGGGTGGTAGATAACATTTACAAACACTGGTGAAAATGTGGGAAAAACAGTTAGTAATGCAAGTAGTATCTGAGTATCTTTCAATAGTGTGAGATTTACAGAAGATAATCTGGCCAGATGGAACTATTTGCTGCAGGTAATTTATTGTTTTTATTTATGTCTTAAACCACTTGATGTTCAGACTTGGACTAGTAGAGCCAACAATTTTAATGATTTATATAAAAAATTTGTGTTAGAATTGTAATAGTAAATAGCTGCTGGTGATATATCGTAGGATTTATAACAGATGTTGCTCAGATGAGTACATATATATAAATCCTTTCCTGTATAGATACACCTTTATTGCTAGGGCGAACAGTTTAGATCCAGATCAGCGGGCACCTCTGTGCCGTCTGATCAGGATCTTAACTGTTCACTTTTTGATTCATTAGGTTATTTCTGACCAAAATGCGACCAGTGCAGATCCTGATCAGACCGCACAGATGTGCCGGCTGATCTGGATCTACACTGGTCGCACATGCATATATATATACAGGAAAGGGTTAAATAGGGCCAGGCCCTTGTGATACATCCTTGCACATCTGAACTCTGCCTTGTGATAAATCCTCCTATATTAAGCTACAGCCTATTATTATTACATAATTTAACCCCTTCCTTGATATATACGCATTTTTACGCATGTGCAACCAGTGTAGATCCAGATCAGC
The DNA here is from genome assembly GCA_038501625.1 of Corbicula japonica. Taxonomy (NCBI): domain Eukaryota; kingdom Metazoa; phylum Mollusca; class Bivalvia; order Venerida; family Cyrenidae; genus Corbicula; species Corbicula japonica. The sequence continues at coordinate 391,132 of JAZAYU010000174.1, forward strand.
CTGCACATCCGTGCCGTCTGATCAGGATCTGCACTGGTCGCATTTTGGTCAGAAATAACATAATGAATCCAAAAGCGAACAGTTAAGATCCTGATCAGACAGCATGGATGTGCCGGATGATCTGGATCTAAACTGTTTGCCCTAGCAATAAAGGTGTATCTATACAGGAAAGGGTTAATTAATTATATATTTCTCAGCTCATTTTTTTATCATAGCTAAGTAATACAAGATTGAATTCATTTATTCATCATTCATCACAGTACAAATAGGTTACATATCTCATCCTAATCTGAAATACGATGTTTCCCAGTACTGAAAATACCACTCTATCATCAGTTTCACACTGAGCAACTAGAATGTTTCCTGTTCCATTCTCTCTCATTCAGTAACAGTATTTTCTATCCAGCTTTCTTAAACACTGCCACCTATTTTCACCTAATGTAGATGGGTATTTTCCCCTTGTTTCTTTTAATGTAAGCATGTTTTCTGCACCTGTTTGTTTTTTACTTTCAATCAAGTATCCGTAACCTTGATTTTCATTCTGTCAGTTCTTTTTGAATTTCAAGCTTTATTCCAAAACCAGTACACCATGAACTGGAATAATCACAGTTCACAATCAGGCATGTTGTTCCAACTTGCTAGAAGAGCATTTTTAGTCATTTCACCATTCCTACAGCTGGTAAAACAATCATCAGCTTCCCTCCTCTGTCCCAACCTTATCTGTTGAACAAGGTTTAGTAAACTTAGCTTGCACAAATATCCTCGGCACAGACAATCCTTCCTTCTTATTGACAGTTTGGCGCAAGATATAATCACAGGATTTCGATTCCAAACCGGCTTGTTTCGCAAGTTCCTGTAGCTTTTCTGAAATACATAAGATACATTTTGAAAAATAAAAGCAATATTAATAAGAAATGTGGTGTATAAGAAGAAAATTATTTCAATTCAAATTGGATAAAAAGCTGGGAATTTACATCCTACCTGAAAAAGCATCATCCTAGATTTGATGTGAAAATGACTTTTACCAGCACGGGCATAAACACAAAAAATATGGAAATGGTAGGTCAGAAAATGAAATGCTAAACCTCTGATAAAAACAGCAATCTAACAAAAAAAATCACCCTCGAACAATAATGATTTCACCAAACTTAATATTGTGTTCAGTTGTCATTGGTCTCCAAAATATAAACTAACCAATTGTGAAGTAGAAGGCCCGTGTACCATCTTGACGGACATAAAAGTTTTCACACAGCTTGTGGCCTGGTGCAAACCTTAACATAGCATAGTCATACATCCCATAGTCTCTGAACAGCAAGCAACCTCCTGGCTTTAATACCTGAAAGCATCCAAATATTTTTATCAACTTTTAAAGCCCTAGTCACTACTCAAGTTACATTTGCAACCAGGCCTGAAGGTTATAAAGCTGAGCATGGAAACCAGTCTCAAATCTCAAGCATCTGATTGGCTGAAATGGCGACCAGTCGCCATTTCAGCCAATCAGATGCTTGAGATTTGAGACTGGTTTCCATGCTCAGCTTTATAACCTTGGGCACAGTTTAGACCAAGTTCAGCACAAGCACATGCAGGTTTAGGACCTCTAAAAGTTTGAAGATGATCATTTCATTAATTCTAAGGAGAAATATACAAAGCAATTTTACAATATCTGCCACAGCTGCAATGTGCTCCAAATTGCTGGAATATTAATATTCCAGCACCTATGTCACATGCAAGGTCCTAGGCCAGTTACTAGATGCAAACATTGAAGATACATTCTGCAAATTCTCAGATATTCATGTGTTTTTTTTCTTGAATGTCTTGATGAAATCCAAGAATTTAAAGAAACCCTGTTTTATTGTGAAAATACCTAAGACAATTGCAAAAATCTAACCAACTAAAGTGATCATGTTTTACCAAAAACCATCAAATTTCATTCCCATGCATATACACTGTTAACACATTCACAGATTTTTTTCAAACTCGGCATATTTACCTTGTAAATGTTCTGCAGTGCTACTAGCATTTTGTCTGGATGGATTGCTGACAGAACAAATATCATGGTTGCAACATCAACGGTTGAGTCAGCGATATGATTAGGGAGTTCTGTGTTGGTAATATCACAGTGAAATGCACAGCATCTTTCAGGATTATACTTTGGGTTCTCCTGAAAAAATATTTAATTTATTGTAAATTTTCATTAGTTAATTAGACTGGTGGACCAGATTCCCAACCAGACTTCAAGAAACAATGAGAGTTTAAGGCAAAGCAATGGTAACTCATTTACAAAACAGAAGCAGATTATTACTGATACAATCTGTGAGTTTCACACATAATCCAATCTTTCTTTACTATTGCAGACATTACCAGACAAATGGGTTAAACAAGTGGCATCTCCTGGGTACAAGATCATAAAACTAAATCAGGAGATCAGTCTCAAATCTCAAGAATCTGATTGGCTGAAATAGCAACTGGTCGTCATTTCACACAATCAGATGCTTGAGATTTGAGACTGATCTCCAAACTTAGTTTTATGATCTTGGGCCCTGGAGAGCAGTCTCAATCTAAAATCTCAAACCTCTTTGACTGGTTGAAATGGGGACTGGTCGTCATTTCAAACAATCAGATGTTGAGATTTGAGACTGGTCTTCAATCTTAGTTTGATCTTGGGCCCTGTCCTCTTCATGTACTGGTTAAATCATGACAAAGCCCAGCAACCACTGCTGACCAAATTATCCAGGTTTTGATAAAAGCTGGTAAGACAGCCTACAATAGTCTGTGATTGTGCTGAAAAAATGTTATTCGGAATACTGTGGGATCGTTTATATTATTCATGAGGAATAAAATTCCTTCATTTTTGTGGCTCTGCAGAACCCAAACTTTAAATTTCCTTAAAGATCCCATGTCCCACTCATTTGGCCGTTGTTTTATTCTGAATGCACACAATTGCAGATATAGAAATATATAATGATTTCCTTCAAAATGTAATATTCATTTTGTTTCATAGCCGTTTTATTCAAAATTCATTAAATTACAAACCTACAGACTAGTACTTTGGTATTTCAGAGAAATAAAATGAAATGTTCAACAAAAATAGTTGTCGCACACAGAATTAAATAATAAACCATGCTGATCTTTAAGAATGAAGTGAAAATTATGCAATAGTTAATATAATGAGTTATTCAGGATGCTATTTTTAGCTTTTAAACATTCAAGTACCTTCACAAATTCCACAGCCCTCTTGGAGAAGTCACATGCATAAAAGAAGATGTCCTGTTCCTCTTCCAGCAAAGGAAACATAAAGTTGCCCACTCCACATCCAACCTCAAACATTACGAGATGTTCTCTCCCCTGTGTCAAGATAGAAAAACAGTAATTTTTACAATATACCCTAATATACCTGTACCACAGTCACTTGTACTAACTAAATGTCTATGTTCATTTTCTGATGTTAGTCTAACTCTGAATTTGTTTTTATTAAATTATCTTAACCCTTTTCCCCATAGACATTCCTTTATTGTGTGCGCCAACAGTTTATATTCAGATCAGCCGGCACATCCGTGCCGTATGATCAGGACCTGCGCTGTTCGCTTTATGATTCTTTAGGTTATTTCTGACCAAGATGTGACCAATGCAGATCCTGATAAGACGGCACAAATGTGCCGGCTGATCTGGATCTACACTGGTTGCACATGCATAAAAAGGCGTATCTATGGAGTAATGGGTTAAAGTGGTCTGGTACATCTAAGGTCTGGCATGTTCAGCATAATGTTCCATACTCCAGATGCTGTAAGTCCAGAAACTTTGTTCATGGTAACAGGCAGACTGGCTGGACTAAGTTCATCTAAGGTCCTTTTTGGCCTTATCTGTTTACACTGCTGAAAACAGCATTCTATTCAGCATCCCAAAGGTAGTGTTATAGTCCTGTTTTAGGTAAAATATTAACCTTTCTTTCCACCAACTCTGAAAACTCTCTCTTTGTCCAATGTCTGTCTTTGAAGAATTTGGTGGTATTTCTTTTGTAGAACAAATCCCAATTTTTCTGGGCCTCCATTTCAAGTTTCGCCTGCTTAAAGTCTGACACCAGTTTGCTGTCTTTTTCCAGTTTTAGTTTTTCTTCCAAAGAGAGCTGCCTCAGTGATTGTGTTACCCCTGATGAGGCAACATCAGTTTCACCACATTCAACAATTTCATCCATTTTAAAAGCTGAAACCAAAACAAGCATTTTTTATAACATGAACAACAAGTGTAGTCAGAAAGACAGAATTTTCAACTTTGTTTCTTATGAAATAATTGCAATTTTAAGATTGAAAGAACAACAACTATGGTCAAACTATTTCAAAGTATTTGTGATAACAGGAATAATATTAACAAGTGTATTGTGAGAGAAGAAAGTTAAAAGAGGAATAACTCAATGAAATATTTTGGGAAAATTTTAAAACTTATTTCAAATGTAATTCTTAGGTACCCGGTAAAAAAGGGGCAAAACTGCAAAAAAGGTCTTGGTGAAAGTAATGTAGATTATAATGGTGGAAAAGTATTTCAAGTTTGAAGTTGATTTCTGTATTAGTTCCAAAGTAATGAGTTTAGTGCATAAAAAGTTAAAAACAAAATCTAAGTGAATAAAGGGGCATAACTTTAAAATAATTGTTGCAGAGTTATAGGTCAACCGTCATGGTGGTTATGGTGAAGATTATGATAGTGGCTATATATTACAAGTCTCGAGTTGATATCTTATGTAGTTAAAAAGTTTTGGACCCAATGAATATCTTGGCTGATGCAAAATCTAAGTGCAAAGGGGGCGCAACTAAAAAAATTCTGGTAGAGTTATGTCCCTTGTCGATTATGATCTAGATACTGAAGGTGAATGTATGTTACAAGTCACCAACGGAAAGGTCAGTAGGATAGTGCCCCTATTTTTAGTCAACTTAAAATCAATTTAAACTTGATTATTCAATGAATGGCAAAGATTGGAAGGAGACAGGAGAAATCGTCTCCCAGTACAGCAATAGTCATCAACTTCTCGCTTTACTGAGCCAAGGAAGATTTTTTTTCACTGTATGTCTATAAACGTTAAGTAAAAGCCTGCATAATGTCTCATTGTTCTGAAAACATAATCCGATCACTGTTATTTATGTGACATCACTTTCAAATGTGTATTACATTATTTAGAGGGTCGCGAAAACAAATTAAATTTAATACCATCGTCGGTTTAACCCAATATTTGCAAAAGTCTTAAGCCCATTTAAATTGCAATAAATAACAAGATTTAAACATTTTCTGATATTAGCGATCGGTTGAACATAAAAATCAATAAATGTATATTAAATAAAAAGTTTATTATCATGCTTACCAGGCGCTTGTTTATCAAAGAAATCAAGCGCTCTTATGATTACGATTTCCTTTTACGTGTTTGGTAACTCTCGGCTATCACTGTAATGAGACGAACAGCTGCTGGCAAAAAATATTATTTACGTTTCAAATGACTCGATCCTTGATACGTTAGAGTAAGATGACTGATAAATCGTTAGCAGTTGACAACAAGCCCCATGAACTCAGACTTGGAGCTAGCTTTGATCCTAAATCCAAAGTAGCGTACCATTCCATTAGATGTAAGTAAGTTGAACCATTGACTCATTGAGACCTGAAAATAAAACCTTGCTTTAAATATTTAAATGTTTCCTTTTGATTTTGGAAGAGTATCCTTGAATGGGACGATTGCGGAGATCCTTGTTACCTAGGGCTAATATTCACCTTGACTGGTTCTGGACACGGGTGCGGGAATAGTCGTACCACTACAATCTCGTACCGGGAATACTCGTACCATTTTAGGCATAGTCGTACCATATATGAATTGTATAGGGAGTTAGGTAGTGGGTTAAACAGAGGTGATAATGAGGTGTTTCCATATAAGTGATGGTATTTACAATGATCTATTTATGCTGCTCATTTCATTCCAAAACTGCCACATTAGGCGAAAAACCCCTTAGAACTTCTTTGGGCAAATCATTGGCAGGCCTGATATTATGCACACATTAGCCTAGTTAGTTGAAAATATATCTGTAAATAATATGTTGTTTTTAAAAACAAGTTAATTTCTTGATATGTTACGAAATTCTGAAAAGGTGACAAACCTGCAAACCACCTGTGGAAGATATTAAATTACAATAATTGTGTGACAATTGCAGTACTTATAATCTGCCACAAGTTGAAAGTTTAAATAGCAAAAATTAATATCAAATATGATACAAGTTTAACAGTTGTATTTTATATCAATGAGTTTATTATCAACATTTTACGTTTCAGTCGAAAACATTCGAAAAATATTTATAGACTAAGTTTTCTTTCTGCATCTTTAAAAAAATAAGATAATAAAAAATTAAACAAATAATAATGAAACTAATTGGGACAAGAGAATGAAAAATACACCAAGATTTTATTATCTTATTTTTCGGTTAAGATATTTATGGGCCAATCAATCTATGAAATTCAAAGGCTACAGATAAATCATAAGAAATGTGACTTTACACAACTGGAAACCTCATTTAAGAACCCATGCCAAGCTGTTTAGTGAAAATCATGAACATTAATGTCCATGAATATTTAGTATATGTATCCATAAATTAAAATGAATTTGCAACGGCCCATACACAGCTCTGGTACTAATACCCAGTTACTCATTTGCCAATGTTCTTTACTGTTTTTACAGATGATTTCAAACCTGCTTCAGTAGACACCACAAAAGAGGCACAAGTTGAGATTGGTCAAGGACATCATGTGACACTTACAGTCCCTCATGTTGAGGTAACAATACTGGCAATAAGAGAAATTGTCTCAATACTTAATTATCTGTCCAACTGGTCAACTTTTTGCACCATGTAGCAGATGGTTCTGGATCTCCGCTGTTCACCCATGCAATACAACCTCTATATGCGGAGTAAAGGATTAATATTTCTTCATTAAACTTTGATTCCCTGATGAAGATTATTTGAATCGAAATGTCGGAATAAATATAACATCAAAATAAATCGTGTTCGTGCATATTATTTCCCTGATTTCATTAAACTTTCAAATAATTATGCTTAAATGGTAAATGTTTTGTGATGAAACCAAACTCTGTTGGTCAGTGTCATGTTTGATAGAGTTATGCTCCTTTTTGTACTTGATTTTTGTCATGAACACTTAACATTGGCTATAACAGTTACTGCTATTTCTTAATATTTCATCAAAGTATCAGTTTTTGAAGTGCGATATTGGCATATAGAGTTGCACTTGTCCATCCGTCTGTACGTACATCACCCAAATGTTGTGACATCAACTCCTCATTAACTATCGGGCGGAATTCTTTCGAACTTGCACAGATGATCAAGCAGGATGTGTAGATGATCGTTTAAAAACTTTTTTCCTGCGACTATTTTTACCCCCCTTTGTTACAAATGTTGATGTAGCAGCGGGGGCATCAGTGTCCATGGACATGTTCTAGTTTGTTTTACAAGTGTTAAACTGAACAAGCATCTAATGAGTAATCATGATTAATCTTTTCAGGGTTCAGGGAAGACTCATACAGTATATAAGGGTAACAAGAGGCCTGTTTCAAAGGAGTGTGTTCTAATTATAGACCATGACACGGGCACTTTTACATTAGAAAGACTCACTAACAACATCAGTGTCAAGAAAACTAGGTAAGAGCGGGGTGTAAGATCATAAAACAGAGACTTGTAAAGATTTAAAAACTAAAACTTGTAAACTGAGAGTAGAAACCAGTCTCCAGTCCTAAGAAGCTAATTGGATAAAATTAAATCCAGTCTTAAAACTAACCAATCGAAAACAAGAGAATGGTCTCATATCTGTTTAAGGTCTCTGGTTCTGAAATATTGAGGAATTCTAGGTGCTAGCATATATGTCCTTCAAAACGGAAGGAATGAATTAATGATTTAATTAATATTTAGCTGTGTTCATTTGGGTATTGAAAACATTTGGAACTTTTGGAAGTATGTGCCACCAGTGTAGATCCAGATCAGTTTGCACATAATTATGTGCCTTCAGTGCCCAAGGTTATAAAGCTGAGATTGGAAACCAGTCTCAAATCTCAAGAATCTGATTGGCTGAAATGGCGACTGGTCGCCATTTCAGCCAATCAGATGCTTGAGATTTGAGACTGGTTTCCATGCTCAGTTTTATAACCTTGGACACTGATCAGGATCTGCACTGTTAACCTTTTTGTAAAAAATAACCTATTAAATCAAAAAGGATACAATGTAGATCCTGATAAGATGGCACAGATGTGCCAGCAGATCTGGATCTACACTGTTTGCCCACATCATAAAGGCATATATGTATGGTGAAAATGGTTAAAATGAAAATTAGTTTCTAAGCACAACTGGAATGGACACCCAACAGTTGCCAAACCTTGAATATTGATTGTCCTGTGTCATTAAGTGACCAATGTCCTGTGTCATTAAGTGACCAATGTCGATTTGTTAGTCGAAGGTCAATGTCACAGTGATCTTCACTTGAAAATTTGTTTTGATCAATAACAAGAGAATAATTGACATATACTCACCAACCTTAGTATGTAGACAGCCATATCTCATGGAGAAAAGGGGTAAACATTGACAATGACATATTGTATCATCAGGTCTTCCTAAAAGATCCATGAACAAATTACCTCAAATTTACTGTGTTCTAAAACCAGCTAGAGAGCATGCAACTAGGGCCCATGTATTGCTGGTGCATCATTTTTACCTACATCAGTCTTGAGTGAAACAACATGTTGGAATGCTTTACAATAGTACACAAAATGTTCAAGGCCTAGTGGAACGTTCTGATTATACCTAATTTTTCTAGCATTTAAGAAAACCGTAAACCTAAATCATAAACCTGACATAGTTTCAAGATTATTTTTTTAGTCAGTCAATGGATGCTTTAGGGATAATTATGATCATTGCTGTTCAAAAATAGTAAAAAGTTCAATGCTAGTTACTAATCTTGTTATAGAATGGAAGGAAGCAGTAAGGTTGCTCGACCTCTGACCCCAGTTGACCAGCGTTTGAAGAGCTCACCAGGAAAGGTCAAATCTAGTCAAAGCCCAAGTGCTCCTGTCAAGCAGATGCCATCCCCACCTCCAGTCAAAACAGAAATAGGCGAGTATTTTATGAGAAAAATGAGAACTGTGAGAACAGAGCAATCCTTGGGGTAGTGAGTTTTCCCAAAACAAAAGGGTTTTTGCAAGGCTTCAAGGTTTTTCCAAGGTCTTTCAAACTCTGAAAAATGTAGACTAAAAAAAGTACCACAATTAATTGATTTCATTTGATTTGCTGTTTTAGAGTTGCACTGGTCCATACATACGTATGTCCCCCAAATCTTGTGGCATCAACTTCTCATTAACTATCGGGTAGATTTCTTTCAAACTTGCACAGATGATTAAGCAGGATGTGTTGTTGATCGTTAAGGTAAGTTGTTGATTGTTAAGATAAGATTTTTTTCATTGCGACCTTTTTCAGCAGAGTTATGGCCCTTTGTTACAAATGTTGTTGTAGCAGTGGGGGCATCAAATTGAATGTCTGAGGACACATTCTAGTTACATTTTAATTGGTCAGAAACAGCCTTACCATACCTTGGCCATGATTATTAATATACATGAACATTAAATTTTATGTAGCTGACTTTTTATTGTAAGAATTTGTTATGCTTGACTGCAAGTTTCTATATTATGCTCTTGATTTAACATTACAATAACATCAAAATTTTTATTTTCTAAAATGGTTATGTTTAACCCTTTCCCCCATATATATGCATGCACGACCAGTGTATATCTAGATCAGCTGGCACATCCATGCCATCTGATCAGGATATGCACTGGTCGCACTTTGGTAAGAAATAACCTAATGAATTAAAAAGCCAACAGTGCAGATCCCGATCAGATGCCACATATGTGCCGGCTGATCTGGATCTACACTGGTTGCACATGCAAAACAAGGTGTGTCTATGGAGGAATGGGTTAAACTATCCCTGTCAAACACTGAATAACAGTAGTGTGTGATATTGTTTCAGATTCTGCCGTGCTAGGGGAAATCAGTGACAGTTCTAGTGATAGCTTCTCCTCAGACTCCGACAGTGACGAGGAGAATAACCCTGTTAACCATGGTAATGCCTTGAAAATTTTACTGCTTTTACACTTTTTTTATCCAGGATTTCTTTGGAAAACACTGGTTATTAGATTGGGGTATGTAGTTGGGTGGGCTGGAGTCATCATTTCGTTAGGTTTTTTGTTTAAGTTGACTTTTTCTCAGCAACTATTCAATGTGATGTCTGACATCACAGTAGCAATAAGTAGGTTAAGTTTCATAACTCCTCACTATCTTTTGTCATAGTTATGCACCTTATTTTACTTAAAATTTTCATTAAGTTTATTGTTCACTTTTTCTCAGAAACCATTTAAGGTAGACCAGATATTTTCTTTACAACTATCCCTGTAAATACTTAACGTGTAAACCTGGTTTCATCGCATTTCATGTTTATTGTTATGTTTACTATGTTCTCAAATTTTACTTAAAATTTTCTTAAAGTATTTGAGTTCGCTTTCTCTCCATAACCATTCAAGGTAGACCAGATATTTTCTTTACAACAATACTGATCCCTTTAAATACTTAACATGTAAACCTGGTCCTGTTGCATTTCATGTTTCTTCTTGTTATGTTTACTGTGTTTTCAAATAATGAAATTTCTCATTGACTGGGAATCTGTTGCCACTCATATGCTAAATTGTTAAAAGTTTGGCAGTTGCTACTAACTTGTAAGCTGTTCCTTTGAACAGTTTGGGAGTTGTGAACAATTTACTTCCTGTAACTAGAAATAAACTGAAAATATTAAATATGGCATTCTCTAAAAATCTGTCTTTTATAACTCATAATTTTAGGAATTGTAAATCACAGTAATCACAATCTCTGTATTTTCTAGCATTCATTATCTTTTTATTTCAAAAAAGAAGTTTGTTGTTAGCTTATTAACTGTTTCAGCCCAAGTCACAAATTATGTCATGAACATGATGTCTGATCTGGTTTTACACTTTCCTATTCTTTAAAACCTCTTTGAACATTATATAGACCTATTTGATTTCTCCAACTGAAGCATGTTACCACTTTTAACATGTATTTACATGTGTATGACCAAAGTAGATCCAGATCACGTGTATGACCAAAGTAGATCCAGATCATGTGTATGACCAAAGTAGATCCAGATCACGTGTATGACCAAAGTAGATCCAGATCATGTGTATGACCAAAGTAGATCCAGATCATGTGTATGACCAAAGTAGATCCAGATCACGTGTATGACCAAAGTAGATCCAGATCACGTGTATGACCAAAGTAGATCCAGATCATGTGTATGACCAAAGTAGATCCAGATCACGTGTATGACCAAAGTAGATCCAGATCACGTGTATGACCAAAGTAGATCCAGATCATGTGTATGACCAAAGTAGATCCAGATCATGTGTATGACCAAAGTAGATCCAGATCACGTGTATGACCAAAGTAGATCCAGATCACGTGTATGACCAAAGTAGATCCAGATCAGCTGGTACTGGTCACATCTTGGTCAGAAATAACCTATTAGTAATGAATAAAAAGGCAAACAGTATAGATCCTGATTGGACAGGATGGATGTACCTGCTGATCTGGATCTACACTGTTTGTACATGTGTTAAAGGCATATCTATGGAGAAAAAGGTTAAGAGCTGACATTAAAGTATTGATTGCTAAAAAAATTATTACAGTTCCAGATCGCCCTCCAGTACCCATGACAGCGCCACAGTCTACAGTGCCTTCACACAATTCCAGCAGCAAGCCTAGTGGGTTTATGAGCATGATAAGTATGTTTACTTTTGTTGTCTAAATTTGATCTTAGATTTATTATTCCTTTCCAATAGAGTTTGTTGGTTTTCCTTTGGTTTGTTGGTAGGCAAGGGACGAGACTGAATCCTTCTCACCCAAGTCGACATAAATTTGGCTTCCCCTTCATTGGTCGCCCAGGGTGACATTAATTTGGCTTTCCCTTCATAAGTCACCCAGTGTGAGATTAGGGTTTCACTTCATCTGTCAGTCAGTCATGCACCCAAGGTTGACATAAGGTTAACTGTTCATCTGTCACCCATGACGGCATAAGCCTTACTATTTGTCTGTCATCCAGACTTAGGTAAGGCTTCTACCTAGGATGTGATTAGACTATCTTTATATCTGTTACCCTGGGAAACATTTTGATTGGTTAAAGTGAAGTTTTATCTGCTTCTTTTTTTAATATCACTTAGAATCTTTCGCTTTCACCCCAAAATTTGATTTACCTTTCTTCTGTTACCCAGAGCAATATTTGGCTTATATTAGAAATTCTGATTTTCTACAAAAAAAAGTGAGGGTTCTTTTTGCTGAGAAAATTAAGAAGCATTTAATGTCCAGATGTTTTGTTTTTGCAGGTGCTGATTTACAGCTTAGTGATTCCTCGGACAGCGACAGTGACTGAGAGCATTCAGTTTGTTGTTTTGGTTTTAAGCGTCTACCTGATGTGGCTTGGCATGAATTTACTTGTTGTTTAGTGTGTATCACACTAGATGGAAGAAATGTCATTATTTATTGTAATATTGTTCACTGAGACAATATTTTAGTTACATATCTGAAACAATTGAATGCCATTTGTCATGGTTGATACACCTAATGAAAATGTGTGGTCACATGACATGAAACAAAATGGCAGACTGAGTTGAACAATATATGGTTTGGGATTGTTTATTTATTATATTTTTTACCTGTTAATAAGAGTGCTATGTGCCATCTAGTAGAAAGAATAGATTAGAATACAGTTGTTCCTTATGGGACGGTGTTTAATCCTTTACAACATGGACACAACTTATATCCCGTGTTTGATCAGAGTAGATCCAGATCAACCTGAACATGCACGCAGTCAGATCAGGATCTTTACTGTTAGCTTTTTTATTCATCATGGCATACCTGACCAAAAAGCAAACAGTTTAGATCCAGACCAGACTGCATAGATGTGCAATCAGTGCCCAAGGTTATAAAACTGAGCATGGAAACCAGTCTCAAATCTCAAGCATCTGATTGGCTGAAATGGCGACCAGTCGCCATTTCAGCCAATCAGATGCTTGAGATTTGAGACTGGTTTCCAAACTCAGCTTTATAACCTTGGAGCCAGATCTGGATCTACACTGTTAGCATATGCGATGTAAGCTTTATCCAAGGATTTAAAGCTACCTGGTCCCAAGATTATAAATCTTAGATTGGAAACCAGTCTCAAATCTCAAGCATCTGATTGGCTGAAATGGCGACTGGTCGCCATTTCAGCCAATCAGATGCTTGAGATTTGAGACTGGTTTCCATGCTCAGTTTTATAACCTTGGGCACCGGTCCCAAGATTATAAATCTTAGATTGGAAACCAGTCTCAAATCTCAAGGATCTGATTGGCTGAATTGGCGACTGGTCTCCATGCTCAGTTTTATAACCTTGGGCACAGTTGAATTCGCGGAAGTGCTTGTGACATCAGATATATGATAGAAAACAATCAAACTGTTTGTCAGGGAATAGGACTGATGTTTTATTTCAGTTCTGAAGAGGAGAATGTCTGTGAAATGATTGCTTTAACCCTTTCCTCCATATTATATAGTTATTTGGTTTCTTGACAGGGTGTGTGAGGATATATGGCCGGTCTGGGTGTCATATTACCCGAGCCGTAGGCGAGGGATAATATGACACTCAGACAGGCAATATATCCTCACACACCCTGTCAAGAAACCAAATAATTGTTTTATTATACTGGAAAGCCTTTTTCCAGCAAAATATATTAAGAAAACTTTGATTTTTTATATATTTCGCTAAATTTTAATTTCAAATGGCTTATTTCCCCGCTGAGAACCTCAAAATTTACCTGTTCGACATCATTGATTTACCTGCATGACGTCACTACTATATAGTTTCAGCGGACTATCGGTTCGATATTTATTTTGAAAATTAAAGGATATTTCGATTGTTTTCAACTTTATTAACTTGTCACAATTATGTCTTATAATAATTTAAGTAATCCATAAGCTTACCGCTTAATAATATAGGAGATTGGCTTACGAATGTGAATTTTTAACAAAATTCAAAATGGCGGACGACAACAAAGGTTGGGAGGCCAGAGGGGGAAATAAAGGCACGTGCAGTTCATATCTACGGCTGGTCCGTAAATACGGGTGTACATCAACGGCACATTATCCAATCAAATTCCTTTGCAGTATAATAATATGCATTTCTACGCATATGCCACCAGTGTAGATCCAGATGAGCTTGCACATCCATGCTGTCTGATCAGGATCTGCACTGGTGGCATTTTTGGTTAGAAAGAACCTAGCGAATCATAAAGCAAACAGTGCAGATCCTGATCAGATGGCATGGATCTGGATCTACACTGTTTGCCCACGCAATTAAGGTGTGCCTATAGAGAAAAGGGTTAACAATTAGATGCTCACTTTTTCACTCCTTTTATGAAGATCAGGGCAATAATTTTTTTAAAAGTCTAATGCAGTTTTCCAGTAGGTTGTTTAATCCATCTCTAAGGATTTTAATATTGTTTATTATCACTAAGCAATTTTTGGTTTTGCACTTCCAATTAATTTGAATTTATTTTATGATTTTCAGTGATGTACGATATGTTCACTGTAAAACAGTAGACTTTCATTTCTCCATTATGCTGTTAAGAACACATAACGTCTATCATGAAAAGTGCAACCTGATGCGGATCCAGAGGGGGTTCATTAGGGTTGCTCAAACCCCCTTTTTACATGTTTTCAGTAACATTATATAAGATTCATATGTATTATGGCCAGAAAGTTGGAAATTATCATGTATCATGTGACTGTCCAAAATATACCCCATTTCTGGAAATCTTACATCCAACCTTGTGAAAACCTATCATGTTTTATTGAATTATTAGTAAGTGTGCTTTTTGGAGAACAATTTTTGATGAAAGCTTGTAGATTTAGCAACTACGTGTATCAAAAGGTAGAAATGTTTTATATGGGAGGTAACCTAAGTTAATGTTGGCTTCGAAACTCTTGTATGTTATGTTTACTTGCCTAGCAATTGTTGAGTTTTAAGAGTTACAGATGGAAGGATCGTACCCTGGGAATCAGACAGTTTAATCTTTTTCATAAAAAAATGAAAAAATTATCTCTATTTTTTGCATCTTGTTACTTACCATAGACACATGATACAAAAAAAATAGATTTTTTTTCATGTTTTTTAAGAAAAAGATTAAATTCAAAGATTTGCTGTCTGGTTGCCTGGATTTATTTTTGGACTCGGGCGGGTATGGTCTGCGCAGGGTGGGGGGGTGAGGTGGGGGTATCGGGGTATGATCCTCCCATCTGTGTAATGAGTTGTTTGTTTACCTTACTGTTTTTTTGTGATTCTTTGTCAACCTTGTCTTTCATATATAAAACAAAATGTAAATAAAGATGAAGAATTTAATAAAAAACAGTATTTTGTTCATACATGTATCGTGTTTTATAATGATCAAAAATCGTTATTAACAGATGCTGGAAGTCCTTTTCTCGCAAATATTCATGATTGTAATTGTTAGAAAGTTACCTTGTGGAAACAGAACATCCGTCGGATTAGTAATATCAATGATTAATATATACCACTCAATTTTTGTTTAAGGCTACTTTTGTAGTCCGCATTCCCCAATTAGATAATTTCACACTTGTGTTTCAGTTTTATAATTCAACTCAGATGACTAATTCATCAGTTTTATCAAATAAACAATACAAGCAAATTTAATGTATCATAAACTGTTAAAAATGTTAACCTTAACAATAACAATTACAGACCACAAAGGTGGCCATTATCAAATTTTTAGTAGTATATTATTTCACAGTCACATACATTCCCCATTGTTACCAAACTCAAGTCATGACTGGATATTAGACTTTGAAAATCACAATCAGGGAGATTCACCCTCTTTTTGGTCCACAATATATAATTTTCTTGGGGAATTTGTTCTGGAAATAAAAAATCGTCATGTCCCTAATGAACCAGGTTTCTGGAAATCTGGCATCAGACCACAATAGTATTATTGTATATATTGAAATACTTAAATTTTGCCTGTCTTTTTAGGTCGGAAGTGATACTGTCATGGCTATCTCTGTATCCACCGTCTTCTTAACTCATTTTTGTTAAGTCTACTTGTTCTTCATGAACTTCAAAAGACAGCCTTGAAACTTCACATGATTGTCAGACAGTAGCTACAACATGGGGAAATTTTGATAACTGTGGACTACAATCTGTTTAAGTTATTCCCCTTTTCAACTAAGAATTGTAGTTGAGTTTTTAAGTTTACTTGTCTAGGTAACCATGTTCAAAACGTACAGCTTTGAATTGACATTTTGCAGCTGTAGAAGCAAGTTTCATAACTTTTGGCTGCTTTTTTTGTTACACACCTTCTGTATGCCCATTTAAAAAACAAAGTATCTAATGTCATGGTTCAGAATGTCCATCCTCCCTGTCCATTGTGGTTGTCTTCGATTAATAACTGAAAAGTGGTTAAAGAAACATTCGCCAAACTCGCCCGCCTTTCCTTTTGCTTTTAAATGTTCTTAGCTTTTATGTTTTATATGTTTGTGTGCTTTTGCATTCAACATTGTCTTTTTGATAGGTGGGTTGGAGTTATTTCACCAAGACAACTTCTACTTGTTTGTTCATATGAAAACTTGCGGGGGCAAGTGTGAGGATGGTGCACGCTAGAACCTGGATAAACCCCAGGTGGCATATTGCTCTGCCAGTGATCGTTCCAATGCAGTAACCCCTAAGGGTCACTTTTTTGTAAATTAATTGTGTTGTCTTTTTGAAATCAATCTTCTTATAAACCCGTGCTCTCTTTTCCTCTCTGCTTTTTGGCTGCGCGAGGAGGCTGTGTTTTCTGATATGCATATTTCACTTTTTAGTAGGAAGACTGGTATCGGATAACATCTATTGTTTTGAGGTTTAGGTATTGACTTACACAGTCACCAAACTTTGTAGATTGTTGATGGTTAGAGAATGGTCCCTTTTTATTGTGACGTCAAAAGGTCAATTACATTGTCCCTTAGTGCAAATAGATTTTTGATAAAATAATTAAGGAACGGCATTGATGCATTGTCTTCGAATTGGTACATGTATGTAGATAAGTTATGGTCAGTATCAGGGTCTATTCTTGATTAATAGACCCTTTCAGTATAGTATATATAACAAATTTCGAAAGGGTCAAATGTCACAAGTGGTTTTCAATTTATTTTTTTCTGATCAAGATATGAACATGAAGAATAAAATCATTTATTGAACTACAGTTATTAAACTTTAAATTTGTTTAAAAGATTGTCCAGTGGAGGAAACATATAGTCGTTGAACTATCGTACTGTGTGATTTAGTCGTCTTACGCCTAAGTTACCTTTTTCACAGCGGTTAAGGTTAAACTGAGCGCCGTTGAAATGAAAACATTCAGAAAAGAAAGTTGACGTGTATTTATTTAGAACAAGAGTTTTCACAGGAGTAATAGGTAATTATTCTTGATTTCATAGCAAATTAAATGCTTCTTTAATTATCTGGTTAGCTGAAACTTACGTATATAAAATTTTATTTGATTGAACATCCTGAGAGAATCCTAAAAATGACATCAGCAGACGTGAAATCAGCTGTCATTTTCCAAGGTAGTAATAAAATAATTAATTGTAGTATAGTATTTGAATGAGGCAGCCTGAGTAACTCAGTTGGCAGTATCAGATGGTAAGCCAGATATTCAATATCTAGGGCACTTATTTTAGTTTAAACTTATTTTATATCGATTGTGAAACAAGTTATTCCAACTTATATTAATCACGCTCGATGACTGCTTCCTGGGTTACCAACCAGTACTTGTGCAGAATGTGGATTGAGGAAACTGCAGACGAACCTCATCCCTGGTGGGACTTGAACCCGCAGTCTCCAGATCTGGAGTCCGAAGTTCTAACCCTAGACCACCTATCTCACTTATTTAAAATAGAGAAAAAAGAAATTGAATGATACTGTAAAATTACTAATTTTTTCACTATAGGAAGATAAACAGTTAAACCCCTCATAAAGACTGGCCCAAAATTGAGGCCATCACCATTATAAGGCCACTAAGTCCCTTTTTAAAATGTTGCACTATTTGCTGCCTAAAAATAAACCCTTTCCTCCATATATACACATTTTTACGCATGTGCGACCAGTGTAGATCAAGATCAGCCAGCACATGGTGCTGTCTGATCAGGATCTGCACTGGTCACATTTGGTCAGAAATAACTAATGAAACAAAAGGCGAACAGTGCAGATCGTGATCAGATGGCACGGATGTGCTAGATGATCTGGATCTACACTGTTCGCCCACGCAATAAAGGTTTGTCTATGGAGGAAAGGGTTAAGACCACCACACTATAATTACTACTTGGGTATGGTCCCAGAGGTGATGTGAATAGCGAGGTTTCACTGTAAAGCGGCAAAAAAGAACTTGCTGTTATTATTTTTTATATATGAATAAATTAATATTTTCCATTTAGACTTAAACCCTGCTATTTTCCAGACGGAAAGATACAGAAAAGATGTTCAGTAGTATCATTAACAACATATCAAAACCATTTCATAGAAGCCACTCAAACCAGCAGACCAGTGAGTGTCCATCAGGTAACAGGGATTTCAATAGTTTTTGAAAAACAGGTGTCATCTGATCCCTGTTGAGAATCTTCACCGGGTCATTATCAGATCGTCAGGAGTCATATCTTTTATTTAGTGAACTTTACTACTTATAAAACTTCATTTTAATTTATTTTCAGTTGTTAAATAAGGGTTTATTTCATTTTTAAAATGGAATATACACAATAGTTTTGTTTATTCTTGCGAAAGTTGACCACTAGTCTTTTAAATTTCTGCTGCATCAAAATGACCCCAAGCTCAGAATGAGGTGCACTCACAAGTGGAAAAAAAATCAAATTTGCTTGCATCAAAATGCAAGAATATGTATCAATTGTGATCCCTTCAATTTTTGTAAGTGGAAATAGGACCAGAGGCCTATCATGTTAGATCCCTCACTCCACCAATTAAACTTCTGTCTTTAACATGAGAGTTTAGATTGGGGCCCTTTGTAGTGATGTGGCTGTTGTATTATGGCAAAAGTGTTTATTCAGATCAACCAGCACATCTGGGATATCTGATCAGGATCTAAACCGTTCACTTTTTGATTCATTAGGTTGTTTCTGATTTAGTTTTGAACAGTCTAAGTTCAGAATAGACAGAACAGATGTTCCAGCTGATCTGGATCTAGACTAGTTGCACATGCAATAAAACTCCTATTGTATGGAGTAAAGGGCTAACATATTTAAAAAACCTACTGCCATTGTTCGAATATAAGCCGCACTTATGTATAAGCCGCACTGGCACCCCAAAAGTGATGAAAATGGCCTAATGCAATGTATAAGCAGCCAAACCTGTGTATTAGGCGCACCCCTAACTTTTTACTGCAAAATTCTGGGAAAAAAGTGCAGCTTATATTCAAACAATGATGGTGAAATAACTAACAATCTTCTGGAGTCTGGAGCTTTCATTCATATGGACTTAGCGACAGATGTGTAAGCATAGTTTCAAATCAGCCTGCACTTCTGTGCAAAGAGATCTGGATCTAAACTGTTCACTTATTGACATAAATAATATATTTTATAAAAAGCAACTACAGCAACTGCAGATACCAGGCAGACTGCATTGATGTGCAGAGTGATCTGAATCTACACTGGTTGCATATGGGATGAAAGTCAAAGTCATTGTGTATGGGGTTCATTGATAAAATTTCTAATAAAACTTGTAAACAAAACAGTGCCAAAGATTAAAAAAAAACAGGGCAAAAGATCATAAAACTAAGTCTGGAAACCAGTCTTAAATCCCAAGGAACTGGTCGCCATTTCAGCTAATCAAATGACAACAGATATTTGAGACTGGTCTCCAATATTAGTTTTATAATCTTGGGCACTGTTTTCTTAGTTTTATTATCTTTGGTCCATGAGTTACAAATTGTTGTGATTGTAGGTATATCAAGAAATGACAGGATGGAAGATGATTTTCTGTTAGTTGGAGATACAGCAAGTGAGAGATCCATGATCCAGGCTAGAAATTTCAGGGCTGATGCAATAGATGCTCCTCCTGCATATGGTCAGGTCAGTGATGAACATTGCACAAGTTTTCTATTTCATTTTAAAATTGACAGTTTTGGTGATATTTCTATTCTAAAGTTTCATAAGCAAAGTAAAGGCAGTTGTCATTTACATTTTTTCTTAAAAAAAATATTATAATTATGCCCCCCTTCGAAGAAGCGGGGGTATATTGCTTTGCACATGTCGGTCGGTCGGTCGGTCGGTCCGTAGACCACATCTTGTCCGATCAATAACTAGACAACGCTTTGTGATACAGTCCTTATATTTGGTGTGGAGGTTGGTCATGACCAGTAGAAGACCCCTATTGATTTTGGGGTCAGTAGGTCAAAGGTCAAGGTCACAGTGGCCTTGACCACAAAAACCTTGTCCGATCAATAACTAGACAACGCTTTGTGATACAGTCCTCATATTTGGTGTGGAGGTTGGTCATGACCAGTAGAAGACCCCTATTGATTTTGGGGTCAGTAGGTCAAAGGTCAAGGTCACAGTGGCCTTGACCACAAAAACCTTGTCCGATCAATAACTAGACAACGCTTTGTGATACAGTCCTCATATTTGGTGTCGAGGTTGGCCATGACCAGTACAAGACCCCTATTGATTATGGGGTCATTATGTTAAAGGTCAAGGTCACAGTGGCTTTGACAACAAAAAACCTTGTCTGATCAATAACTAGACAACACTTTGAGATACAGTCCTCAAATTTGGTGTGTAGGTTGATCATGACCAGTACACGACCCCTACTGATTTTGGGGTCAGTAGGTCAAAGGTCAAGGTCACGGAGGCCTTGACAACAAAAAACCTTGTTTTAAACTATTTCAATATATGCCGTGTCATAAATAGGCACTGATTATCACTTACTTGTGTTTATTAAATGCTTTGGTTTCGTATGGATGGTCACTAAAGCCTGCACATTACCGGAATTGACATAACACTAGAGCTACTATATCTCCGCCAATAGCGAATATTTGATTTAAATTACAATAAAATCCTTTGTGTTAGACTAGGTTAATCTACACGCGCTTATGTTTGTCGAGGTAAATGTAATCCTCTCATTGGATGACCTGGTTATTGATATATAGGAGTTCCACCGTCTTGTAAATTGCTTTCATGACTGGTACCCTTCATTGCTAAAGCTTACAAAAGTCTCTAAATTTCCAAAAATTTAAATTCAGTGCTAATAGATATCACTTGCACGTCAGGGGGGGGGGGCATTTGTGTTTGACAAACACCTCTTGTTATAAGGGATTTAATTCTGTCTCACTTTTTTCTTGATTTCATTTGACACCCACTACCTTCATTGTTATTTTTTTGGCACTGGGCAGTTGTCTAATTTTGATTTAATGCATCTTTTTTTTACATACAAATTCAAGAAAATTAGCTAGACATGAAAATTCCATTCAGTTCTATTTACATCCAAACACAAAAACTAATTAGCACAAGACAACAATTTAAAAGCCAACATGAGTAATATGACACTGACAACAATATAAATGTGCGACCAGTGTAGATCCAGATCAGCTGCCACATCCGTATTTTGTGATCAGGATCAGCACTGGTCGCTTTTTGGTCAGAAATAACCTAGTACATCAAATAGCAAACAGTGCAGATCCTGATCAGACAGCACAGATGTGTCAGCTGATCTGTATCTACACTGTTCACGCATGTCTTAAAGGTGTGTATATGGAGGAAAGGGTTAAAAGAACTTTCAGGAATGAAGAGATAAATCAGCATTATTTTTCATCATCTATTTACATGACCAGGAAAACACTAAGGTCAAACACACTTTTGCAAATTATATGTCATATTGTTTACATTTGTAAGGCAAATGGACCTCGAATTCTGGTGTCAGTGACATACTACTCATGTAGGCATTTAAAATGATGTTTTGTGTTGCTTTTTTGTGTTTGGATGTAAATAGAATTTCAGTGAACTTTTAGACGGTAAACATAAGTCTCATTTGATTAAATATCATATAACTTTCAATTCAATGACTCCCCTATCCTAAAGCTAGACTAGAAGATAAGCCATGCTATGGAGTAAAGATATTCTGACACACATAGATAAGCATAATCACTTAAGTTTTTATTCTGCAACTGTCAGTGTACACTAAGGGGAATGGCCTAGAGAGATACTTGAGAAATATTATGTTTTAAATGTTCTCTTGTGCTTGGTCAAAAGATGGAACTTAGTTTAGTTTGAATGATATGTATGTAAAATAGCTGAAAGTAATAGTACACATAACTTCTCCCTAAAATTTGGCAAAACTTCTTCCTTATCTGGCAAACTTGGCTTATTCCTGACACTAATCCACCAATTCCAGCATAATGAAATATAATTATGTATTTCCTGATTAAATGTGATTAGCCTGGAACACTGTAATATCTGTGTACTTGTTAAAACTAACAATGATTCTTATGCAGTTCAATATAAGTTCATTATTTCTGCATTTTGGTGAAAAGAACTAACATATCAATGTAATATTTGCTAAGAAATGACAGTTCAGCATATCTATGAAATATGGAAACAGATGTCTACATAACTTATTTACTTTGGTAATAGAGCTGCGTCGATAACACAGAGTTCAAGTATGCATATAAAATAAGTTAACTTAATTTCACTCCATTTATTGCTTATGCTCTCTTTTTGCAGTTATCAAACAGTGATCTTCCCGGCTACCAAAACTACACCCCTGGCACGTATGCCCAGTCACCAACTTTAGATGTTACACAGTTCCCACAGTTAAAACATGGAAGCCCCTTCCAAACAGGTTCAACAACTGTCAATTCATGGAGTCAGAGCTCTGAACGACAAAATGTAAACCCCAGCCAAGGGTTCACAGCTAGAATATCAAACAAGACTGCTATATCTGATGTGCCCTTTGAGCTTGGACAAGGCTTACAGGCTTCTACAGTAATCAGTGATTCACAACGAGGAAATATTTTTCAACAGAAAACATTTGATTTTGCACTGTACGATTATGATTTCAGTTTAGAAATGTCCCTTTTAAGAGAGCATGATGTCTTAAGAGACAATGATGGAATGGAAGTTGCTTACTAGTAGTGTTGGCTTCAATTCAAAGAAAAAACATTGTGATATACTCTTGTTAAGTTTAAATCAAATTTTTATGTTTTGGTGCACGTTTTGTTAAGACAAGCAAACTTTTAAAACCCTTTACCTGCTAGATTTATATAATGCAGAGGTTTGACTTACAATTGAAATACAAGGGTCAAAAAGTTGTACAACATGCATTTTCTAAGGGTCAACACCACTTAACCTTGACATTTTATAAGAATTTACCTTACATATTATAATGAAATGTGATTCTTGGTTTGAAATTCTGTCAGAATGCTCCAAATGAGGATTTCTTGAAATTGAAAGTGTCAAGACCCTGTTTTATGGGTCAAATGGAGTCCCTGTAATGGATTTGTTGGTCTTTCAATATTAGCCAGTCTATTCAATATTTAGGCATATGCTTAAAGTTTTTTTACTGAATTGTAAACAGTGTAGACTCAGTTCAAACAGTACTAATGTGCAGGCTGATCTGGGTAGGCACTGGTTGAAAATGTGACACAGGCTGTACTAATATCTTAAACCTTTATGGGATATGGTTTATATCCTGTGTGCAACAGTGTAGATCCAGATCAGCTGGCACATCTGTGCTGCCTGATCAGGATCTACATGGCATGACTTTATATTTATAACATTATTTCTGACCAAGAAGTGACCAGACTGCATAGATGGCCAGGTTGATCTGTATCAACACTAGACACCCATGTAATAAAAGGCATACCATTATCCGGTGAAGATTAAATATACCGCAGTCTGAAGTGCAGCAACATACTTTGCATTTTGATGTTAGTACCATTTCTTTTTAATAATCAGAATTATTAATGTTGGGGAAGAAATCTGCACTTACACGAAATATGTTGTTAATATTTTTATTCCGACGTTTCGATTTATAATCTTCATCAGGGAATAACAACATCAATTGCGTGACGTCGTCAAAACGGAGCGTAAATGCCACTTTGACGCTGCCACAAAATAGCGTAAAAACGTATATTTAATTATGCAAATTTATACACAAAGCAAACCCAAAATATGATAAAATAAAACATTGGATCTAATCGATACTAGCAGTTTCTACATAGAAGAAGAATTATTAATGTTGAAATTCCCAATTAACAATGTAACTGTGAGTTGATAAAATCAATTGTGATTAAACATGTTAAAGACTTCTTAAGTGTTTATATTTCAGTTCAATGATGTGTATATTTAATAGGCACCTCATTATGAATGCGAGTATGTGCTTCAGACTGTTCTATTTTAATGATAAAAAAACCTATACTGATATGATTCTTTCAATTGCATTCAGTTTTTATCCCCTGCCGCATAGCGGCTGGGGGATATAGGAATGGTCTTCGTCTGTCCGTCCGTCCGCCCTTACGTGCGCGCACATTTTGTGTCCGGTCAATAACTTTTCAACCCCAAGAAGGAATTTCATGAAACTTTAGCGAATGTTCTCCCCATCAAGGCAACGTGCAGAACCCATATTCCAACATGGCCGGCTCAATGTCAAGGTCACTAGGTCAGATTAAAGCAACCCTTTTTATTAACGCAATAGAGGTCACTTTTTTTGTCTGATTGTCATCTAATTTGGTATGAATATTGATATTGATGATCTCTACTCAAATTATTAAAATCATGTTCTTCAATTGCCCAGGGGAAAAAAATTTTTTTCTTTAAAATTTTGTTTTTAACCTTTGATTTTCTATTATCAACCAGATTTTGACACAGACTTTATACCATCTTAAAATTCAATACTTCCTGAACAATTCATTCACTGGTTGTTCAGTGATAAAATTTGAAACAAAAATTTTAGTAGAAGAGTGAAAATTTCAAGTATCAAAATTCCAATATTTCTACCTGTCTTCAGCTATATTTAGATTCAATCATAAGATGATATTAGGATGCATTACCAGAGGTTATTATACCCCCGCTTCGAAGAAGAGGGGGGTATACTGTTTTACCCTTGTCCGTCCGTGCGTGCGTGCGTGCGTGTGTCCGTCCGTTACAAAATTTCCGTCGCAGTTTTCTCAGCAACTATAACATGTAGCAGCCTGACATTTTGCATATTGCTTTATCCTATAGTCCCATGTGGTGTAAAGCAATTTCATGCTCCTTGCTCATCTACTTCCTGTTTGCCGCATATTTTTAGATTTGTTACTAATATGAACTAAGGCACTGCCTCTTATCGAGCTCTAGCTTTATTCATCTCAGATAATGATTTATATTAAAAAATAATTTGTTTCTAACATTTGTTAGCCTACTCATGCACGATAAAATTATGTGATTTTTGGAAAGAATTTAAGTCTACATCAACTTAATTCAGCTGGACAACTGGCGATCTGACTTTTACTAAACATTTGGGTTTTTAGTGTGTAAACACAAAGGCTACTTGCTTAAATTTACAACCCAAATGTGTTCCATTACCTCAATTAATGCATTATTGAATATTGATAAATTCTTCATCAATGATACATGAAAATATTACATTGTCACATGTGCATGAAAATTAATATATTATTGTCTGAAAAATAAATTTTATTTTTTTTTATTTTTTAAAATGTTACCTTGATTACACTTGCATTTTGTAACTTGCAATTGCACAAAATTGTTCCATGCTATTCACAAAAATATATATGCATGTATATGAATAAAGTTATAATATAGACCTAAAAAGTACTGTTTTAATATACATGTACATCACATTAACACCACATTGAGACTTCAATATGTAGTGTGATACATCACCTAGATTTTGGGGCATATTTTTGCAAAGTCATTTGAAAATATCTCCAGGAATGACAATGCCATAGGAATTTTCAGTTATTAACAACAGTAATTTGAAGCTATAGATGCCGTGTGAAAAATATTGTGACAATATGGTACATATTTGGTGACAATAAGGTACATATTTGAGCCAAGTTACTTAAATGTGCATGATAGAATTACTTATTTAAGTTGAAAAATAGTTCAGCTATTGGGCCAAAATAGATGAAATAATCTCAATCAATTAAACATAAACATGTACAATGTCATGTAGTCTGATTATCCATATGTAAAACTCCTTTACAGGTTATAGTAACTGATTTGAAACAAAATGCTTCTTTATATCTATTTTCATTACATAAATGAATTGCAGTTGCCAATCAAATCATGCATTAAAAATGTTGTTGGTCCATTTTTTAAAATGTATAATAACAATTTTAAGAGATTGTTTGCATAAAAATGTAAACCCATGAACACATCAATTAGCAATATAAAATGCCATTATTCATAACCACTTTTGGACCTCTGTCTGGTAAGTATTTTATAAAATGTAATATATATACTGGAAAATGTGAATTTCAAATTCTGAAGCTCATTCCAGTTGATATTTTCTTGATTTTGTATTTTTCATTGCAGAAATTTAGGCATAACAACTTTAAAATAGGTAAATTTCTCTTTAAAAAGTACCATATATTAAAAAATGTAAACTTCTTTTCTGTAACATTGCTAAAACATAAACATACAAAAGAAAAAAATCATTGTTTTTATTATGAGTGCAATTTCCAGTTTTCTGTGTTAAAGTCCAGCTTAAGCAGATCAAAGTATCGGTATATTCAGATTTTTACATTGTATTTAAAGAGGCCAAAAACCCACTGACATGGCAAGAAATGTTTTTCTTTCTCTTCACAACAATCTACTTTTTTTTCAACAATTTAAATGATTATGAAAGCTTTGATTTATTTTTATTTTCTAAACCACAAATTTTTAATGCTGAGCAAATTTAGTGACACCATGAATATTTAACAAAATTTGCAAAAATAAAACAAAACAAAACAGACACCTTGTAAATAGTGTATTTGATTATACATGTTCCTCACATACATATTTTGATTATGAAATCATGTTGAAATGTGCACATGACAGAAAATATGGTAATAATAGAACACTTTTAATTCCCAAAATGAGCATTAACTTGATATTTGATGCTATTCTTGGTACACATGTATTCTGCTTTCTGGTCAAACTTTTTGGTCCCAACTGATGATAATAAATTGGAGATTAACCCTTTCCTCCATGTAAACACCTTTATGGCATGGAAAAACTGTGTAGATTCAGATCAGCCAGCACATCCATGATGTCTGATCAGGATCTGCAATGTTCACTTGTTTAAATCATTAGGTTATTTCTGACCAAAAAGTGAACAGTGCAGATCCTGATTAGATGTGCCAGCTAATCTGAATCTACACCGGTCTCACACAGGTAAAAAGGCATGTCTGTAGAGTAAAAGGGTAAATTTCTCTTTTATTTAAAATCTCATATTACTGTGTATTAACATTAAAAAGGTAATACTCAGTAGTTACTTTGAGAAAATTATTGTCTATACATTTTATAAAACCTGAAATTTCATACATTTAGGACAATCTGTCATGTATTTGGCCAAAAATTAAAAAAAAAAATTGTTTCTGGAGGTACCATGTCAAATAGGCCACAAGTCAATTCAGGCAGTACTTGTAAGTCTATTATACAAAATTTACAACACTTGCAGTAAAAGTGAGAGGTGCTAATGCAATCAAAGGTGTTATATTTAATAAATAAATAAATTTATTTCTAAACCAATTTCCATGTTGGACAATGCAAAATACACAGCTTATGTTGCAACCATCAATATTTGATTCTGTGCTAGTGTAGACCTAGTGACTTTTGTAGGTCATTGATCAAAAGAGCATATTGACATATAAATGATGTCTTTTCTTTTGTTGCAACATTTTGTTAATTGTTTTCCCACCTGTTTAGTCATGATAGTCTTGGACAAAAATCCGGAAAAAGGACATGTTGCTTTGTACAAAATGTCCAATCTATGAAGCAACTTGTTCATGAAAAATATTTTATAAAACATCATAAACTGACATAGAACATATTAACACAATGATACTAAAAACTTTATAAATAAAATAAAAATGTGGCCAATTTTTGAGGCCTATTTGAGCTTTTTCAAAATAAAGTGTGGTTCATTTGACTTGTTTGTGGCCTATTGACTGTAATCCATATACCAATTCCATGGTATTTGATCATAAATTTGGTGGGAAAAGACTGATAACGATCCAAATCTATCAACCAAAACAATAAACATTATGTTTATGCAGTGTAGACCCAGTGTAGACCCTCATTTTTTAGGGGGAAGGGGCCAGATTCTTTTTTTTTTTAGAAAACAGAGTCAGTCTTCAACGCCCCTGTGGATTAGATTTGCTCTTATTCCATGTGTTTTATAGGAATAAATAAAAGAAATCTCATAGATCTACCTCGTGTTCAGTACTCTCACAAACAATATCTTCGACTGCCGTGAGCTCACATGTCTGAATGACGAACATGACCAGTGACAAAAAACTCTTATACAAAACTGAATTGTGGCGCTGGTCTACGCTAAGCCTAAGCTCAGTGTGTCTCACAATGTGACTGAGGTCCAGTTCACAATTCAGCTTCACATAAAAGTTGGTTCCCACCAGCCTTACATCTTGTTTTCAAGAAAAACTCCATGCATCTGATTGTTCCGTCGCTGGGCCTTAAGCTCCTTTGAATTTAAAGGCCAAATAATCCACTGACAAGCTACCATTCAGTAGTTTTCAACTTGATTTCTTCAGTCTAGTTTCTAAAAATGGCCGATTGCTAGTATTGCTATTGGTTACAACGAACGACAACCTACTCTCTAAACTGACGATTTAGTTATTTAGCTTTCCAAAATGCTAGTCCGAAAACAATGCTACCGAATAATAAGTTTTAATTTTTAAAGATATTTTGCAATTAGCAATTTACAAAAATAAAGCCAATAACAAAATTTGTAAAAACAATACTTTGCCGTAAGTTTTTACCGGTCAGTTTTTTTCCCGTGTTTACATTGCCTTATGCTGTGTACAACCGGAAACCAGAGCAAACGGAAGGGCAAAGTTTTTTTTTCGTTAGTGAATGGGCCGAATATTTTAGGTTTTGTTACTATAAAGGTGCATTACATCAACCAAAGGGCATGTTAATTTTCCGTCACAGTTTTCTAAGCAACTATAACATTCAGCAGCCTGATATTATGCATAATGCTTTATCCTATAGTCCCATATGGTGTAAAGCGATTTTATGCTCTATGCTCACCTACTTCCTGTTCGATGAATACTTAGATTTTTACACATAGTTGACATACATGCACAATTTCCGTCGCAGTTTTCTAAGCAACTATAACATGCAGCAGCCTGATATTTTGCATAATGCTTTATCCTATAGTTCCTAATGGTGTAAAGCGATTTTATGCTCCTTGCTCATCTACTTCCTGTTTACAGAATACTTAGATTTGCGCACATAGTTGACATACATGCACAATTTCCGTCGCAGTTTTCTAAGCAACTATAACATGCCTGATATTTTGCATAATGCTTTATCCTATAGTCCCATATGGTGTAAAGCGATTTTATGCTCCTTGCTCATCTACTTTCTGTTTACCGAATACTTAGATTTGTGCACATAGTTGACATACATGCACAATTTCCGTTGTAGTTTTCTAAGCAACTGAAACATGCAGCAGCCTGATATTTTGCTTATTGGTCCCATATGGTGTAATGCGATTTTATGCTCCTTGCTCATCTACTTCCTGTTTACCGAATACTTAGATTTGTGCACATAGTTGACATACATGCACAATTTCCGTCGCAGTTTTCTAAGCAACTATAACATGCAGCAGCCTGATATTTTGCATAATGCTTTATCCTATAGTCCCATATGGTGTAAAGCGATTTTATGCTCCTTGCTCATCTACTTCCTGTTTACCGAATACTTAGATTTGTGCACATACTTGACATTCATGCACAATTTCCGTTGTAGTTTTCTTAGCAACTGAAACATGCAGCAGCCTGATATTTTGCTTATTGCTTTATCATATATTCCCATATGGTGTAAAGCGATTTAATGCACCTTGCTCATCTACTTCCTGTTTGCCGCATATTTTTAGATTTGTTACTATGAAGGTGCATTACATCAACCAAAAGGCATGTTAATTTTCGGTCGCAGTTTTCTAAGCAACTATAACATGCAGCAGCCTGATATTATGCATATTGCTTTATCCTATAGTCCCATATGGTGTAAAGCAATTCATGCTCCTTGCTCATCTACTTCCTGTTTGCCGAATATTTTAGGTTTTGTTACTATAAAGGTGCATTACATCAACCAAAGGGCATGTTAATTTTCGGTCACAGTTTTCTAAGCAACTATAACATTCAGCAGCCTGATATTATGCATAATGCTTTATCCTATAGTCCCATATGGTGTAAAGCGATTTTATGCTCTATGCTCACCTACTTCCTGTTCGATGAATACTTAGATTTTTACACATAGTTGACATACATGCACAATTTCCGTCGCAGTTTTCTAAGCAACTATAACATGCAGCAGCCTGATATTTTGCATAATGCTTTATCCTATAGTTCCTAATGGTGTAAAGCGATTTTATGCTCCTTGCTCATCTACTTCCTGTTTACAGAATACTTAGATTTGTGCACATAGTTGACATACATGCACAATTTCCGTCGCAGTTTTCTAAGCAACTAAAGCATGCCTGATATTTTGCATAATGCTTTATCCTATAGTCCCATATGGTGTAAAGCGATTTTATGCTCCTTGCTCATCTACTTTCTGTTTACCGAATACTTAGATTTGTGCACATAGTTGACATACATGCACAATTTCCGTTGTAGTTTTCTAAGCAACTGAAACATGCAGCAGCCTGATATTTTGCTTATTGGTCCCATATGGTGTAATGCGATTTTATGCTCCTTGCTCATCTACTTCCTGTTTACCGAATACTTAGATTTGTGCACATAGTTGACATACATGCACAATTTCCGTCGCAGTTTTCTAAGCAACTATAACATGCAGCAGCCTGATATTTTGCATAATGCTTTATCCTATAGTCCCATATGGTGTAAAGCGATTTTATGCTCCTTGCTCATCTACTTCCTGTTTACCGAATACTTAGATTTGTGCACATACTTGACATTCATGCACAATTTCCGTTGTAGTTTTCTTAGCAACTGAAACATGCAGCAGCCTGATATTTTGCTTATTGCTTTATCATATATTCCCATATGGTGTAAAGCGATTTAATGCACCTTGCTCACCTACTTCCTGTTTACGGAATACTTAGATTTTTATATATAGATGACATACATGCACAATTTCTGTCGCATTTTAAAAAGATGCGAACATTATTTCTGTATACTCTGACAAAGCCATATTGCGGGGGTATTAATCACCTTCAGTGATAGCTCTTGTTTCTCTAGTTGCTGGTCAATGACCTAATAAACTTTGCTGTTTAGATCTGTGTTCTGCAATATTGAGAACTTAGCTCTAGAAGATTTTATAGGGTAAATTTTGTCATTTTCTATGGATACTGACCAAATAAACTTTCTTACTTTATAGCACTTTGAAAATCAGGCTTTTTTGAATATTTTATTCACTGTTTGTATGTAAAACAACAACAACAATATCAAATTTGTAGCACATTCTCAAAATGTTAAGACTAAATTTAAGAGAGGTCTCAGCTGTATACAGTGTATGTACACAAACTGGCAAGTCAATTGGAGGTCTCTGAACCGCTGGAATGAATATCATGAAACTTAAGTGAAATGTTCAGTTCATGAACATGATGTGCTGAAGCCATGTTCCATCCTGGCTGGCTCAAGGTCAAGGCCGCCTGTGATGTTTGAGCATATTGTGTGTCCGGTCCATAACTTTTCAACCCTTAGAAGGAATTTCATGAAACTTTAGTCAAATGTTCTCCCCATCAAGACCACATGCAGAACCCATGTTCCAACATGGCCTGCTCAATGTCAAGGTCACCAGTGGTGTTTGAAGATTTGAACCATGCATTTCGTGTCCAGTTCATATCTTCTGAACCCCTGGAATGAATATAATGAAACTTAAGTGAAATGCTCATTTCATGAACCTGATGTGCAGAACCCATGTTCCAACCTGGCTGGCTCAAGGTCAAGGATGCCTCTGGTGTTTGAGCAGGCCAATACTCTGAAACTTATCTGAACATGACATACCCTTGCACTTGAATCGGCTTCCACCTGCTATTGTTTAATTTGCTCTTAACCATCCATAACCTTTCCCACATTCACATCTGCGGCGGGGGATATTGCTGTCGTTCCGACTGCCTTGTCAATTTGATTCTGCTCTGATCCCACTTCTTCACAGTTTATTTGTGGTTGGCTTCATCTCCGCTCCCAGTCCGTTAGTTAATTCCATGATTTACAGTACTCTATGTGCTGGGTTTTGATAAAATGGTTTTAATGCTATAGTAAAAAGCCTGGTTTCACATTCCCAAGATGGTACAATATTTATGCTGAAAATTAAAATTGCTAACTCTTAATAAATAAAGTGATCTCATTTTATCAATTAAACATACATCATTAGAACAAAATTCAGTACACTTTTGAAAGTTTTGATGACTGGTGAGATAGCTGGGGCAGTTCACCCAAAGGTATTGAACCCTTTCCTCCAGTGATTGACACATTTATTGCCAGGGCGAACAGTGTCGATTCAGATCAGCTGGCACATCTGTGCCATCTGATCAGGATCTATACTATTCACTTCTTAGTCAGAAATGACCTAATGAATGAAAAGTGAACAGTGTAGATAATGATCAGATGGCAAGGATGTGCTGGCTAATCGGGATCTACACTGTTTGACCATGCGATAAAAAGTGTAGAGTAAAGGGTAAACAATGTGATATGGGTCATTCTGGCCCAGAGACACATTATTGTCATATATTTAGTTGAAAAGGTGTTAAGTTGAACTTGGCCATGGACTCAACAAAAGAAGAAAACAACCTCCAAATATCATAGATAACTCCAGTTACATTATCCCTTTACTCCATGTTAACAGCTAATATTCCAGATATAGAGTTAATCTTTTGGGCAGACTAAAAATTATCGCTCTCTAAAGACAAAAAATTAAGGTGGTGTCGGTAAAAATAAAAATTTCAAAATCTCGATTACTGTGAAATGCAGTTCAATAAAACTATGTAACCTCTACAGGGGGTCCAACGTATTTGGTTTTTGCCGAAAAGTAAGTGAGGGACATGTTTTGTGCGGAACAAAATGGCGGAATATTTCGTTATTTTGTACATTTCCGGAGATATTTTGACCTGGTAAGTAGGTTTATATCACTGTTACCGAAATATAAATACGCCTACCCTGAGGCCAGACATGTAAGCTTCACTCGGTTTTTTAACCTAAGTTGTTTAGGCCTCTACAAACATAGGTTGAAAAACCGAGTGGAGCTTACACATCTGGCCTCCGGGTAGGCGTATTTATATTTCGATAACAGTGATATAAACCTACTTACCAGGTCAAAATATCTCCAGAAATGCACAAAATAACGAAATATTCCGCCATTTTGTTCCCCACAGAACATGTCCCTCACTTACTTTTCCGAAAAAAAACACCAAATACGCTGGACCCCCTGCTCTATAGTGGTTGAAAACAAGAAATAAATGTGACCTCTATAGTGGTTGATACAAGAAATAAATATATGACCTTTATAGTGGTTGATACAAACATAAATATGTAACTTATAAGTGGTTGATACAACAATAAAATATGTTAACTCTATAGTGGTTGATAAAAGAAATAAATAATATTATGTAATCTCTATAGTGGTTGATACAAGAAATATATAATTATGTGATCTCTATAGTGTAAATGTAAGAAATAAATTTGTAACCTCTAAAGTGGTCGATACAAAATATAAATAAGTAACCTCTATAGTAGTTGATACAAATAATAAATATGTAACCTCTTTGGTGGTTAATAAAAAATAAATAAGTAACCTCCATAGTAGTTGATACAAATAATAAATATGTAACCTCTTTAGTGGTTAATACAAAAATAAATATGTAACCTCTATAATTGTTGATACATATGTTCATATGTTCATAATTTTGACTGAAGTCCCTAAGTTAGTTGCACATATGCTCTAGAAATTAGATTGTTAACATGTTTTGGCCTTCACACCCTATGCGTGACACTGACATAGTTTGGTTTTTGGACGTGACACTCCATATCACTGATTTTGCTAAAGTCCTTTGAATTAGACTAGAATTTTGTTTATTTCAATTTTTAACCCCGAATTTATGTCATTGACCTTTTAAGGTATGACCAGGTAAGGATCTGGAACGCGACATTATTGTCAACTGATTAAGGGTTCCATTTTTATGAAGTTTGGTTAAAAAAAGGTTTGCTAAGCTATTCTGCAGAAACCAGATTCGTGGCGGACGGAAAAACAGACAAAGCGATTACTTAAATGAAACGACCCTTCGGTATGGCCGACATAAAAAACTAAATCAGTGTTAGGTAAATGCATTTATGAAATCACAGAAAAAGATTCTCCATTTACTGAAGTATGTAAGTATTAAAAAGGCAAAATCATGATAAAATTCAACAATTACAAATTAAAAATAGTATATGCTGTCTCTAAAAAAGCAATGTTCCAAGCTGAAAAGAGGCCCAAAGTCAGCAGGAGGGTTGTCTATAAATGAGCTTTGGCCCATACAAAATCCTGAAATAGAAATAATTTAACTTCAAACATTGGGTAGGTTGGAAGATAAGTGTATGTGATAATTCTTACAAGGGGTAAGTGTGAGATTGCTCCCCCCACCCCCTAAAACAGAAGTTAACCATTTTTGGTCACACGGTTCCGAAGCATTTTTCAATTTTTCGTGATGAAACTCTCGTTATCACATTCTGAGGTGACTGGAGACTATCTTCAATGTTAATCGTCTGATTTGTTAAATAATCGGTCACAGTGTCCAATCTGACCAATCATATGCCGAAGTTTCAATTTGATATAAAATCTCAGTTTTGTGATTACAAATGCATGTAACTTCATGTTCGATAAACTAAATTTGTTTAGAACAATGATACTTTTATAAATTTGAGACAACAGGCTTGAAAATCCCACCGCATTAGAATTAAGCTACATTGACACAAAACATCAAGTTCATCTTTTAAGGTTTGGCGTTTATGAAATTCTAACAGATCAACACAAAATGTTCATGTCGACATCAGAATGAACAAAACAATTATATTATCTGACATGTCCAAACTAGCTGTTAAATATATCAGAAACTTCCCTACTATAATGAAACGATACAAATTTTAGTCGAGTAGTAACGATAGCAACGGTCACCGCTTGAAACGGATTATCTTGGAGATCGGTCGAGAAGTTGCGATTGGGGAGCAAATATCAATACTTGTGCTTAACAAATGGAAATAAGGCATTAAACTAGTTACCTCAGGACTGACAAAAATCAGGGAGTAGACATGCTTGGCTTCCCTCTCTGCTGTGTACATGTAGAAACTTAACTGTCCACATTCTGAAATGTTAACAGTTTTCTTACTTCATATAGTAACAGTGAAAACCCTCAAAGAAGACCACCTCTGGGACTGGACAAAATGGTTTGAACTCTGTAGAATGGTCTTAAGTAATTCTGAATAATATTGTCAGGTTTTCGGTATATATGTATGTATTTGTTTAAAATATTTCTATGTATGATTTTCGACGAAATGCTTTTAATTATTAGTAAAATTCACTGCTTTTAGTGAAAATTACACGGAGGTCCAGTAAAATATCGATTTCGTCTCCCGAGTGAACACCACCATGAGTAAAAATATCAGTTTTCGGTGTTTACGAGTTAGATTCTAGATGGATGTTCAGTTGAACACTTGTGTCGCCCTCTGGTACTATGTTGGAATAAAAATGCGAGTACAGAAAGGGGCATAACTCCATCTTGACCTAAAGAACATGGCAACATCACGAGCATGACTTGTTTTTATTGCCAATATAATTTGAAGGTTTCGTGAAGAAATATGGAGAAATGGCAGTTATAGCCAACGTTAAGTTTTCGTGTAAAAATCCAAGTACAAAAAGGGGCATAAATCCACCAAACGTGACCTTGACCTCAACATTTTGGTATCGTCATGAGCGTGTTGTCATAAGCAATATAATGTAATAGTTTCATGACGGACTGACGGTAGACGGACGGACAAAGCGAGCCGTATGTATCACCTTCTCGTAAGGGCGACAGAAAAATCGATATTTTTCTGAATCTAACACGTTGCCTTTTTTATTTCATGTTCTCTGTATATCAAGTCATGAAAAAATTGGAAAGGAAGGTAATAACTTCAAAAAGTAGTTCGTCAAAAAGTAGTTCGTCAAAAACGGTGAAAATAAAATGGTATTACACAGATTCAAACAGTGAAAATTCCAATTTTATTTCACTGAGAAACAGCATAATTCAATGACAAACATAAAATAGTGTTAATTTCACTATTCGCTAGAATTACTTTCCATTCATTTGTGAAGAAGGCCAGGCCGCTGGAAAGAATCGGACACAAGGGGAACTGAAATGTTATTTTTGTAATAAGCAACATTGGACTTGCCTTGATCGTAACACGGTAAGCCATTGTACATGGAAACTTCCACTCTGTGAAAACTGTTCAAGTTTGTCACCACTTTCATGTCCGATATGAGGTCTACAGGTTGGTAGCTGTCAGAAGTGAAATATGGCCGGGTTTCGTGCACTTCGCCCAGGGCATCGTTAAGCACAAGTGAATTGCGACCTGAATAAAACAATTTTTGTTGTTTTTAAATAGTTTTTATATGTATTGTCATGGATCAGAACAAAAAAATGGTTTTCAAATAAACAATCTAAATGTGATGTAATATTCGTTCACAGTTAATGTCAGATTGAATCTTTTTGCGTTTCTCATGCAGTAAAATTCACGCACAACATATCCTAAAATGTACTGATTAGACCAGAATTATGACGAAATTCTCTCATTCAGTCTTGTGTAAGCCTTATAATTATAGTGATACAACTAATATTTAAAACGAAAGAGACATTAAGTATTCAACCCTGATCTGTGAATAAGAAACACTGAGCTAG
This sequence comes from Corbicula japonica, assembly GCA_038501625.1. Taxonomy (NCBI): domain Eukaryota; kingdom Metazoa; phylum Mollusca; class Bivalvia; order Venerida; family Cyrenidae; genus Corbicula; species Corbicula japonica. Next base: position 428,407 of record JAZAYU010000174.1, read on the forward strand.
AGCACCGAGTTCACACAAGAGAGAGAAAAGTTTAAAAAATATAATTTTGACAAAAATCTCAAGATCGCAATTAAGACACTGGTCCAGTTGCTCGTATTTTCCGTTAAATTTAAAGGATATATAAATATATATACATGTATATATAATTAACATTAAATTGCTAACGTTGACGTTTGCTAACCACAGTGTATAAGCGTAACTTGCTCAAAACGGAAGTTGTGCTAATCGGTACTACAGTCTACCGATGCTGTTTATTGGCTTTAAACAAGATTAAAACTGATACAACAGTTACAACAGTAACCAGTATGTATTATTTCTGCTGAAAGCTTTTAGCTAATCATTGCAATTTTCACCTTTATTTTCATTACGTTTATGCTAACGATACTAAGTAGGTAAATTAAGTTTTGCGTTATATTTCCGTTAAATTAAAATATTTTGGCGATAGTTATTGCTTACTTAGTTTCGTAATTATATTTTATTGAGAATTCACGTGCAGAAATCGGCGTGTATTATTGGATAGTATATTATAAGTGATATATTTACATTGTTATTGTTACATCGTTATTTGTTATTTTCTTTTTCGATGAACCTCAAAACATGGTCTCATCATCCGATAATTAGATGCATTTGGCAATAATGTTCAAAGCGCAATAGCAAAATCTGAAAGTAAAAAAGGGAATAAGAACCGGTCCAGTAGTCGTACTATAGATCCAAGTACACAAAAATTGGAAAGGTCCGCTATATTTATAGTTATTATAGACCTGTAACAAAGGAATAGAACGTAAATACCTCTTCCGTCCAAGGAGAAACTTTCTGGTTCGGTCGTCATGAAACCAGTATAGTAACCAATTGTTCCATTTACCATCACAGTGTACATGGTATTTGGGTCAAGGTCACGCAATATGGCATAATGACGGTTCCCTATGTGCAGGCTGCTTGGATATTGCCCATCGGTAGTGCCATCATTGAAGTACACCGTTAAATTCACTTTCTGTAAAAGAATTTCAAATGTAAGTTAAATGCGACCATTAGAATGCGACCATTGGAATTTAATGGTATAATTTTAATCAAGTTTTTACACGTTTCTTTAACATTTTTATTGTTTTTGTGAGGCTGTCAGAAAAGAAATTCACTAAGCGCTAAGTGCATCTACTTACCAGTTTCTTTGCAATTAAACAGGCTGTTATAGAAGTATGGTGACTATCACAATGTCTGTAAAATGGTCAAAAACAAATGCAACAACAACACACTGAGGTGTTTGTCGTTGGAACAAGTCTGTCCAATTTCTGAACTATAATGTTTCTTTTGATTTTCTTACAGTTAATTTTCTGCTACGCTACAACTTCATGTTTAATTTAATTAAAAAGTCTAGGAACGATTGCAAAACATCGTCTGAAATTTCCTATTTTGGAGTTCGGTATGTGCCAGAAAATTACGACAACATAATTATGACGTCACATAGAACACCGGAAGCTGCAAAATAAAGAGTTGGAAAACGACATTTTCCAATACGGAATTACTTATCTGAAGAGTCGTATCAATCTTGCGGATTAACGCTGCACTATGCTAAATTCACTCTTGAGTATATAATTAAATTTAATATTAGGCCGGTGGCCAGAAACATGTTTGCTCCCCCCTTAGGGAATTTTGTAGACATGATTTTTCTGAAAGCTTGTTATGTCCCGGATATTTTGCAGTTTGTTTGCATTCTGGCGAGTGGGGCATAAGGGTGTTACGGAGGTTTTAATATGTTACCCCCAAAATTTGTAGGTGAGAACATAATATTATTGATAACTCAAATTATTGGGTTCAATACATTTTGTCATAATGTATTTCTTATCCTTGTCATAATATTGCCTGAGGCTTGATATGGCCCTCTAAATCATAATTTTAAACTGTGGATACATTGTTGGTATGCTCAATTTTGATGTAGGTTAAAATTAAAAACCACATATTCAGAGATGCATGTTGTTTCTTTCATTACTCTGTTTAATTTTAAACTTTTTCATTTTTAAGATAAACTTCATATACATGTACATGTAGTCAGAAATTAATCATGATTACAGGCAATTTTTAAATTACAGTAATTTTAATCAGATTTAGCCGATGTAATCATTACATCTAATTACTTAGAAACAATGTAATCATTACAGCTAATTACAATTACTGATTACAATTATCCCAGGTCTGGTAGCAAAACCTTTCCACAGAACCCAGTTCTCAATTATATGCTTGCAGATCATAATCCTGTAGTGAAAAGTTTTAGAAACAACTCCATGTAGAGCTATGCTGAGACAATGAAAAAAAAAACCAAACAGTTGACATTCCCTGGAACATCAATATTTGAATACTGAACTCCATTAATACACTTATTGTTGCAGTGGCCTGGTTGTTTGTTTTCTGGTTGTTTTATTACTTGCTGAGTAACTATGTTCTGTAAATATTATTTGTCAATTTGTTGTACACTTTGTTTATTTACAGCATTAAAAGTGTTTTGGTCTTATGCATGAAACCTTCTTTCAATAACACTTGGATTTAACGTGTAGCTATGCTCATTCAAAATGGTGCAATGCATTCTTAAAATTCTGTTAATCATAAAGAATGTTAAGTTTACATATTTGCATGTATTGAAATTTGTTATTAATTAAAAATTATAATAAACATAAAATTAAAAAAAAACAAACAATTTAAGTGATGGAATCGACCTGCATATTTATCCTCACATTTACATTAATAGGACGACTATAGACCTAAGAATTACAAATGCTCTTATGCCTTAATCTTAGAATGATCATGGCTGAAACTCATATGCAACATATTTGAAATGATCATCAATGTACAGAAAAATGTGTTATTTTCATTAAAAAATATTTTAAATTAATTGTACACTGCAGTAGATATTTTACCCACAAAAAATGGGTATGCCACTACTTCGGTATAGCTAGAGTCTAGTGTGCGGCATCGCTAGAGTCTAGAGTTCAGCAGACGTACACCGTTACACGGACCTTAACGGGAATCAGGTTATTAGCAAACAACGTTGTCTGTGTAGCAAAATAATCATGCCGGTGTAACGTTGTAAAGTGACCCCCATAGAATAATGACCCCGGTCATTATTTTATATAAAACAAGTTTTAGCTTTCCAAAAAGCTAGTCGGTCATTAGCAAATAAATTAAAAGAATAAGTAGGTATGTATTCGTTCATGTATTTACTTTTGGACCAATGTAAGTCAATGATATGGCCAGTTTTCTGTTGATCAAAGTCACACAGACTGTATCTGACAAACTATTTGTGAATTTAGTTGATGTTTTAAGTTTCAAGTTTATTTCCATTTACATTTCTCTTTATGTACAAACATAAACAAGAGAACATATAAACATTGTACAATTCTGTTACTTTAAAGCATGCAAACAAAGTTTAACGGCTGATGTTTGATTTATTGAAACATGAAGAATACGTGTACGGGCTAAAGGCATCAATATAAATAATCATGTCTCTAGTAGACGTAATTTTTTTTTTCAGGACGTGTAGAAATAATGACGTTGTTTAAGCACCAGCGAATCTGATGAATATGTTACATTAACGCGAATGCTCAAAGAGGTACCATAGAACTTTCCACAGTTGATACTTATTTGTACATTGAGAGAAAAGCCACGCTTATAATATTCAGTATTCATTACCAACGTTCATAAAATGTAGTTTTAGTTGGTACAGCAGATCTTGTCAAACTTGAAGTTGACGAGCGTTAAAAGACAGTAAACAATAAATTAGGATGCTGATGCATTTATTACTTTCACTTAAGCTTTATGCTGCTATTATCTTTTGTTTTTGTTTGAACGATTTTCTGTAAAACTATTAAAGGAACTCAAGAAGCACTATTTGTATTTTAATTAATCTATCATCATAAAAATTGTCGTTATGCCACTGTTCTGAAAACAACTTTTTCTTTACTTTAAAGGCTGGTTTTGCATTCCTTGCAGTATATTCTAGTAGATCGCCCTTACATAGAAATGATAGTGCTTGTGTTGTCTACCTTACTGTACTTGTCAAAATAATGTTATCGTTTAGTATCCCAAGACCGAAATCAGATCCGTTATATTGCATGTGTATGGGGAAGCAGTCATTGGGGTCACGGGCATCCCCGGAAATCTTTGACAAGTAAAACTCAATTTGGATTGCAACTGCGACGAGTCCAACCGTTCACTATAGACCCCAAGAAGAGAACGCATAGATATATGCGGTTTTGAGAGGGAATATGGGAATCAAAATAAATCAATTCGTATTTCGTTAATAATGCATATATTCAAGGGCAAGTTTTGAACTTTATGGCGGCGAAAGTTTTGTAACATAAATTAAATAGTTAAAGTTTAAATGATAAAAATACAGAAGCACGTATAGAATGGTTACCAAGTTTCTATTTCAAAACAATCGTTTAAGTTTTGTTTTCTTAAAATAGATTAAAAGGTCACTTTGAAAACTACCGAAGACGAAAAATGTGAAAATATTACAGGCTCGGTTTTATTGAGACTGTTAAAGACTTTAAAGCATATCAAAAACATAAAATACCGCATCGTAATTAGAGCTCCAACTTGGATATCAAAAGGACAGGGAAATAGATAGATCTAAAAAAACATGGCAGTTTTTGTGCAACAAGCTCAAAACGAGGCACTTTTATGCAAATCTTTGAGAAAGAGCATAATACATGTATATAAATGTCCCTCTAAATGAGTAATTGCGAATAAAAGATAAAATGTAATGTTCATAACTAATGAAGACATGGGTAGTCATCAAACCAACTAGGTTTAAACTCTCGCATCTCAGGTTATTTCAATAGTGCGCTCGTGAAATGCAAAAGTGTGTAATTATGGATTGAAATTATATTTCAACAAACTTGACTTACTAAGTACTTGTAACTGAGGTAACGTGCCGCCATTTATCTTATAAATTGATATCAGACAAGTTCAATAAACAAAATCATTATTGATGCTTCCACGCTGAATGTGAAATCATAACCTCATGTGGCCATCCTAGTCGTTTATCACTCTCGTCCGCAGCTTATTGGTCGTATTGATGACTGTCTTTTAGCGTAGCGCCGCCCAATTGACTACACTTATGATATTAGATAAAAATATTGCCCATGCTGATCTCCTATGTTTACTTTAAACAATAGCCATGTCACATTCGCTAAACCTCCGGTATCTTCTGATAACATTCACCAAATTTGCACTGGAAATCGCAAACAAATGGCAAAATCGCTGACCCCCCCTTTTTTTTTTACTTTAAACAATGATCACCTCACTTCGCTAAACTTCCGTTAACTTCTGAGAACATTCGCAACATTTGCACTGGAAAGCGCAAAAAGCAAAATCTCTCTTTAAAAAACAATGTTTTGACAATTAAGCAAGTTCTGAGCATTCGTTTCCTCCTAAATGCTTGTTTAAAACATCTCCTCGTTTACTATAAGTCTCTACTGTTTCACGACCGTATGTTTGGTGATTTATACCACAAGAAAGAAATTTTTTAAATTAACACATGGGTAGAAGTGTTCATCAATTTTCAAAGTCAATGCATGGACATGAGTTTTTTGAAACCCGCATAATGTCATCTAACATGGCATACACTGAAATTGACATCATTAAAACTAACAAACAAAAACAGGAAAATGTGCGAGAACCACCAATATTACATGTTTAAGTTCAGCATTCTAACGAAATTGTTGAAGATCATAATAGTAAATTTAATAATTTGAGTCCCTGTCAGGCTGCTCATCCCCCCACCCTAGGACAGTGACGAAATTTTGTTGTTGAACTCTAGATTTTGGAATACATTTTTGGTTGAAAGTGTATGCTAATGACCGACTAGCTTTTTGTAAACTTTTGTTTACAGACAGCCTTTCCCGCAAAAGTCGGAGCGTGCTCGATTGGAAATTCCGACATTTAGAACAGGGAGAACTCCAATCGAGTGCGTCGGAACTGTGTTCTGGCAGCGTACTACCCATTCCATCGAAATAGGTGGTGTGAATCGGTCAGTGTTTTATACTGCACCAAACTGAAATATTTTTAGATACTGGTTTTTTGCCATAAAATAAGATAATGGTTACATTTCAGTACTATGCCAAGAATTTCACCAACATAAATACCAGAAATAGTGTTATATTTCAGTAAATTATAAATATTGCTTTTTGTTGACTGATCTAAAAACTAGGAAAACTTAGTTGAACTATGAAGTATGGCTTATTAAGACCATTAGGAGTTCTTTAGACTTTAAAAGATATAATAAACATGCAATTATGTAACACTTTTTATAAAAACCTATCATGATTCTGTTCCGACATCCAATCTCACTCGTTTGGCAGATTCTTAGACTCTTTCTCCGTCGTTATCAGAAAATAAACGACTGTTGTAAACCAAAAAACTAGAGGCCTCTGATTGGCTTCTGGATTACGTGAAGCCTGTTCTCTGTATCTATTTAAAAAAAAATTCTTCAGCTTCTTATCAACTAAGCCTATTGCTCATTACAATAATTCAACATAACACTTGATTAAAGAGTAAATATAAACCATTTGTAAATCAAAGCACTGAAAGTACTGATGGGTGGCGTTTTAGAGTGATTGTCATGTAACATCATCTATAGATTGTTTGGAGTTTCCTATTGGAGGAGTATGAAGGAACTTTCGGATGGCAGAGCAAAAGTTTGCATGCCCGGCTTCTGCTTTATCAAGTTTTTTTACCACGGATTTTCGGGCGGATGCTTATATCCAAGACTGAAGTCATTTTGTGCCAGGAAAAATATATAATAAGTCAACTTTTGATTTGAAACTTTAAATTGACAATAAAGAAGTGAACACACATGGACAAAAAAATACTTTAAAAAATGAAATATGCATATCAGGAATGACCACATCCAGCATACACAGCCTCCCCACACAGCCAAAAAGTAAAGAGGAAAAGAGAAACTATGATATAGTTGCTATTTGCACTATGATTTGAAACAATATTTATTTATTATTAGGAAATAAAAGATATGCAAAAATAAAAATAATATGACTATAAAACAATTAAAAAAAATAAGTCAGAGCACTGCATCATGTCTAATTAAATTGAAACGCTTTAAACGCTTTGGAGTTTCTCCTAAAGTTGCACTTTAAAGCCTTCTTTTTTGTTAGAATGTCATGCTAATGACCGACTAGCTTTTTGGAAACTAAAACTTGTTTGAAAACGTACCGTGTGCAAAAAAGTTGCATCGTGGTTAATGGATGAATTTTTTTTGTTCTTTTCGAATAATATGACTATAAAGCAATTTTATAAAAATTAGGCAGAGCACTGCATCAAATCTAATAAATTTTAAATGCTTTAAAAATTCGCCTGAAGTTTACACTTTAAAGCCGTATTTCATTAATATCCATGCTTATTGTTTAATCAAATATCCCTCAAAATTCTGCATGAATGAAATGCCACACCAAGTTTGAGATAAGCTATCATCACCCCATTATTATTCTTGCAATTATCAATGGTAAATGTCCGAATATCCCTTGAATAAGTTATATTTATTATTGTTCTTATCTTGGCTTATCAGTACTAATTACAAGCAAAGTCCTCTGTTGAAAGCTGATCAGTGTATTGCTATTTGTAAACACATACACTGCTGCGAGATCACCTGTTTACCTAATAACAATCGCGCAGCGCCGTCTACCGTCTCATAAACTCAGTGAACTCTCTGGAGGTAAAATGATCGAATTTCACTTTTGGTAACCGCGTTCGACTATATAAGTAGATAGAGACCCAGGTACCATTTTGATCATGTGACCAAAATTCACATGTGAAACACTGGGCGGAGGTTTGGGTCCCGGTCCTTATTCTATAGGGGGTCACATTTCTACGTGAGGGGTCATTTTTCTACGTGTGAGGAGTCATAATTTTATGACCCCCCCAGTCATAATATTATCACCGCGGAGTCAATATTTTATATAAAATAATGACCGGGGGTTCATTATTCTATGGGGGTCACTTTACAACGTTACACCGGCGTTCATTTTGAGAACGAAATACATTGAACCGAGAAAAACAATTTTTTTGTGGGATAATTCAATTTCAGTAGCGGCTTGCCTATTTATGACGAAAATCGAACATGGTTAAAATTTGCATGTAAGGTAGAGACCTTTTAAATATCTTTAGAAAAAAAACTTCCGGAAGTTAATGGCCGCTAGAAAAGGACACGGGTAAATATCCCTCAACTTATCACAATTAGTTTTTTTTTCAATAAAACACATTGTTTTTAAATAAACTACGTGCTACCTATAAGCGGCAACGTATCTTTGCCGTATGAGTCTCGGATTTCTAGCTATCTAGTAGTTATTTTAGATAGGTCTCGGTTAAAACATATAAGATTGTTCGTATCTCAGATTGTTCTCTTTTGAAGGTTAAATAACTCTGAGATTTGTTGAAATATTTACTGAGATGCTATTTGTGCTTGAATCTCTAATTGTTCGGTGGGTTTTGTTTACTTGAGCGTTTCGCTAAAATGTTTCTGCGAGGTTTGACTTTGATTGGTCTACTAGGATAGAAAACAAGTGTTGCCGTTAATTAGATAAAACGCTTTGAATCGGAAGCAAATGCTGTATACACTGACATGTGTACATTCATTTTCATTTTAAATGATTGATTGATTTGTAGTTTGTCTTATTTGAAACTGCCCTTTTCATAAAACCATACTTTCTTTTCCTCTCTGTGTTGTTTGGCTGTTTGGTGAGAGTGTGTTTCTAAGAGTGGCTTTTATTGATATGCATGTTACACTTAAGGTAGTCTAACTGTAATGATTTCCCGCGCTTTTTTCTCGGATGTCGGGAATACTCGGTTAACTGTTACTAACAGTCGACAATAATCGATGTCGCTTCGGTTACTATCGGCTCTGACGAGTAGCGTCGGAAGTCACCGAAAGCGAGCCGATGTTTGACGACGTCGCAAATTTATGCGCGGGAAAGCATTACAGTTAGACTGTAACCTTAAGAACAACACATACTATATTCTGATTTATGAAACCGTTTTGTTGCTTTAAAAGAGGCTTATAACTAACGTAAAATAAATACAAATTTGTTCAACAACTGTTAAACCAATTTAACAACGCACGGTCAAAATAGAGCTTAATGTAATAATAATCATAATTTGGCATGCATAAAGAAACTTCGTTTCAGCAGGTTGATAATTCACACGTTTTCTCATGTCGCGTATCTCCTGTTCTAGAAGGAAAATATGTTATTTCAATCGTTAAACGTTTAGCAGTCGTAATATATGTGCCGACAAAATAACGACCAATCAAGCAAACATTATGTTCCACCACCGGTGTAGCATCTCTAAGTTTTGTAATTTGAGGTAAATTCGGCAAAGGACCAGCCATAGACATAGAATCCTGAGCCACAGGAAATGGTGTAGAAGTCACACACGAATATGATGCCGACAAGAAAGCAAGCGAACTAATCTGCCAATGTATACTACTCAAACTTTGATAAGGATCACTTTTAAGATTGTGTTTGTCCCTAACATAAGGTTAAAGCGTTAAAATATTTGCTGAAAATTCGTTCATCTGTCATCAGATTTGTGCCAAAAAGGAAATGAGCCGACAAACTAATGAAACAGTAGAGCGGTTGAAAGTTAGTAGGGTCAAAAACTCGGGATAACACGGAAAGCGATCCCTATCAAATTTTGAGTAGTATATTATGATTGGCATACACTAAGAAGTGCTGCACTAAGAAGTGATGTTCCCGTCAGTCATTGTGGCAAATCAAAACAGTATCACAAAAAATCTTTTTCAGTCCAGTGCAACACGAAAATGCTTTGTGTACTTAACGAGGGTAGGGAAAAAGTGACAAGAGAATATGTTTGTAAGCGGGAATAAAAGGTTTAAAGGGCCATACACGCGGATTATAGTTAACTTGACCATCTGTGAACGGCAGGATACATTCAACGTCACTGCCCTCAACGAATGGTCTACAGTTAGGCAGTTAGATACATACACTTAACACGGCGAGGAGATAAACACGATACAAAGAGGGCAAAGATCACGCTTAATTACATATGTACAAAATTTTATTGCCTGGCAGAGTTACACGTGGTTTCGTTCATCACAGATTATCATCTCGAGCATCATCGATTTTCATCTGTGTATTTTTACAGCTAATGTTAAGACGCGGAAAGTGTCTGAATGTTGTAACTATAAAAATTTACCTGGATTTAACAAAAAAAAAACAATCTGAAATAATATTATATGATATGGATCTATATGTCAAGGAGTCAACATTCACTCATATTATTGTGAATTCGACCGTATGAGATCGCAATTATTAACTGACTTTACAGGTAAGTAAAAACATTAACATCTAATAGCCTGTTAAAATCTAGGTCAGATATACATGCGCTCGAGCGTTGGAATCCTCGCGTACTGGTTTGAACTATTCTCACTGTATATAAACCGACTGTATCATCTACCGGATATAGCGCACTGATTGTCACAAAAACATAGTAAACAGTTCAAAAATGAGGAGATTTTGTATGTATTGTAATGAGTTATCCAATCGACAAATACATGTTCAACAGGCGATTCTTGTAGCACTTTTTATGAAAGACGTTGTAACCTTTTTTATGCAAAATACTTTTAAAAACTCTCTTAAATCACTCACACAAAGTACCGTTTGCACTGTGTACTGTTACAAAATCATCGTAAATGTTTATGTTTTAACAGGTTTTGATAGGTATTCTCTTGCTAGCGATGATTAAACATATCATTTTTATTCTTACAATAATAAGAACACCAAAGCTGATCAATTAAACAACAAAACACTAGACCAAACATGCATGTAGCTTCGACCCAGACTGTATCATCTATTGAACATGTTATCTCAATCATTTGTATGTTTCTAGTGATCTATGTGTACCAGTTATGGCGATTTTTTAAAGATGATTTTAGTATATTTTTCGGATTTAAGAACAACGGCTTAATGTAAAAACATGTATTAAAAGTGCTTTGTACAGAACTACATGATGCGTTATAAAATATAAGGGCCTCGGTGCCTTTATATATACTACGGCGACACGAAACAATTGGATCTACCTGACTTCATTAGTTAACACACATGCCGCTCTGAGATCTACAATTTCCAACAAGCGATGATTAATGTCGTCCCAAAATGTTTTGGATTTGAAAAACATAGTCTAAAAAAGGTGAAATATGCATATCAGGAATCGCCACTTTCAGAAAAAACAGCCTCCCACACAGCCAAGAAGAAGAAAGGGAGAGAGCGTGGTTAATAAAATGATCAGCTTCAAAAGAGACACCACTAGCAATTAACAAAAATGAGACCCGAGGGGTTACCGCATTGGAATGGTCAGTGGCAAATCAAATTGCCACTGGGGGTTTAAACCAGGTTCTAGGGTGCACCAACCTCACACTTGCCAAAACAGGTTCTCAGATCACAAAAAACAAGTTGTCTTGGTAAAACAACTCCAACCCACTTATCGTCTAAGGTTTTTTAAAAGTAATAGTTTCGAAACTCAGGTTCACAATTATAAATACATACGCAGGTAGCCGTGACATACAAATTCTGAGGCAAATCTGAGGCAAAGCAAGTTATTTAAATACTGTTATTTTTAGCTGATGATAAACACTTTACTCAATGTACGACCAATGTAGATCATTGTCAGCTGAAACATCCATGTCATTTGATCGGAATATACAATGTTCACTTGTTTTCAGAAATATTCTAATAAATGTAATAGCAAACAGTGTACAGCAAAAACAACGTACTCCATATCCCATCGAGTAAAGGGTCAAATGGAACTTTAGCAAAGGAATCAATGTCTTGTTTTCCGCCCAAGGATTGACTATCACAAAGGTCTTCCCTTGAGAGTCAGGTATGTTCCCATGCTGATTTCAGTTAAAGGAATTAACGAATTCGCTTTCTAACATATTCTCATAATACATTTATACTAGCCATTAAAATACTGGTTTGATAACTGATTTGTGTAAACTATGTGTATGCCAATTTATTAGTTACAAAAACAGTTTATAGTTTATTACGAGGTTTGTATGAAAAATTAAACGGTCGCTCAGCTGCGTTGGGCCTGACAGTTTAATTTTTATACAAACTAACAAATAACAATAACCTATAGTCACTATTGTTGTATCCTTCTGTTTTATTATTTTAAAGTTCTTCTCTTCGTGTTTTTGTACGCCATGATTTATTATTTCTCCAAATATACCCGATTTGTATAGACAATATATGTAGATGAACTCCTCCATCTTACCTAAAAGCATAAACTTGATAAAATCAGCAAATGTGCATCGCCATAAGTGATACAGATTATTGGAAAATCATTCAACGAAAATCGCACTAAATGATACAACAGAAATGGGTGTGTTTGCTATAACTGATATTATGATAATGCTATAGATGATACAGTCATTACGAAACACACCCCTCAAACATTTTAATAATTTACACTATCTATACATTTAAAGCAATATTGTAATGTAATAATCTTTATTTTAATGTCATAGAGTCATATTACTAGTACGTAATTGTGCATCAGAGCGTTTATTTGTAAAGAATAACAGTATTTTGATACAATAATGTGGGTCACTTGCCAGACTTCTTGTGATTAAATGCAATTTTGCAAGTTTTTATCCATATATATGCGCAAAACAAATGTTATTACAACCAATAAGGACTATACAAAATAAAACGTACTTGGTTATGTTGAAGGTATTAAAAATAATCCTAATAATTCCATTTTCAATGTGTTTTTTACGAATTGTTTATATCGCAGCCATGCAATCAGCTTGCTATATCCGGCATATGATACAGTCGGTTTATATACAGTGAAATACATCGATGACAAAAACAGCTTGGCGGGCTGTTGGTAAGCAACCATAATGTATTCGTTGTCGCTGTCAAATACTAGCCTCGAGTGATTCAAGATAACGAAAATTCGGAATATAATAAATATTCGCACGAAACGTCAAAAAATGGGAAAACCATAACCTTGAAAATTATACATAGACTGGTAACTTACTCCCTATAGACTGTCACAAAGCGTAACTATGTCAAACGTGAATAATTTTATCCATTCGTTTTATAATTACGCGTGACCAAGTGCGTGACACGAAAGTTCAGCGAGATCACAAAGAAGCTTATGAATATAAACATTGATTATGACCTATATTTTTTGTGACGGTATGTAAACTTTTTTAAAACTACAACATTAACACACTACAGTAACTACGTATTTAAATTACAAAGTTTAATAAAACATCCCTTACCACATAGGTAATTGAGACCAAATCGCTCCATTCAGTCGCGAATTTCTTGTAATGACACGACATTGTTATTTTATTTGCATACCACATGATTTGCGGATTTATCTTAAGTTTCTTTCGTCGTACATGTTATTGCAAAAATGTTTGTATTTTTCTCCAACACTTAGAGCATTTTGTCGACTCGGTATTCATTTACAAATTTAAATATTAAGGTAGACATTAGGCTACGATTCCGTTAAGTTTTATCTTTTTAATAGGTATGTTAAGTAATTAAGTTTTTTCATACAAGTATGTTAAGTAATTAAGTAAGAAGAGGATATTTAGTTTAAGTAAATAAATACACGTAGGAGGCGATATGTTTATTGTTAGCCTATACACTAGTGTGCAAAAGTGTATTTCAATACTGAGGCGGCGGACCACAGTAACCGGTCCTAATTTCACAGTTTCCGACACACACACTGTTCCTAGTCTATGAAATCAATCCACAACAACAACCTGAAACAGAAATCAGTGATTACTGTAAACATATGGCTATAAGCTACTCATGCAACACAAATTCAGGCTATGAAGAATTCCTGAAAAAATCCAAGGAACACTGAAACACAGTCCAAGCGTCACTTTTGCACAGTCGGCCAAGGCAAAAATCACGAACCCAAAATCTTGCACAATATTAATGTCCAACCGACAACTCCCAGAAATGGTTGCTTTCAAACCAGCTGAAATAGCAGATTCAGAAAAGAATATAGCCAATAGCTGTCATCCCTACCGATTTTCCGCAAAATGAATCCAAAAACATGCAACTGAATTTCTGAAGCGGAAACAGCTTACTATACAGGATTTCCCTAGTTTCGAATTCAAGCCCCTGCATCACACTGATCATCACCTGGCTGCTTTTGGTTTCTATTAGTTATTAAACAAATATATTCTAAATACCTTGAAAACACAAAATCTGTATCTATAATTAATTTAGGCTTGATAAATGTCAAAATATCTTCATAGTATCCATTATTTCATAATTTCTACATGGCAAGTTCGAGAAGTGGCTATAAAACTGTGATGCGCTCCCTGAGGCTTCAGTATTCCCACGGACTTACCTGTACTGTTAGCAGTGTTTATTGACCACTGGTAATCTAATGAGGCTTATTGGACTGAAAACATCTGGCCAGCATTAGAGATACCGACATTATAGGATTCTAAGCATTTCTTTGTATTGGAAAATTGAAAGGAAAGGCAGATAGATTTTGTCTAAAAAACTGATTAAGTTTTAAATGATAATTACTACAAAACAATTAATTTTTAATAGAAACAACATTATATAATATGAAGTATAAATGATTTCATAGTTCTTAATTTCAAATTTAAATGTTTTCATTTTTTACATAATAAATGTTGTAATTAACCAGTTTTTTATTACCATACTTTGAAATGCTTAATATTCTGTTGTTTTTTTAATCATGTCACATGATCAGTGTAAACAATGCTAACACACATACTTTGCACCAACAATGTTTAATTTTTAAATAATAATTACTACATAACAAAAATTATTTACAACAAACAACATTAAAAAGTATGAAACATAAATTAATGATTTCATAGTTCTTAATATCAAACTTAAATGTTTTCATTATTTTTCATCACATGTGTTATTGACAGAGAGCAAATTGGACTTTCATAAATACTAAATGCTGGCTTATCAGCACATCTGGAATATTAACTTGAAGTGTGACGAATTTTACTTTATGGCCACTGTCTGTCAGGTTCCATGGCAATTAATTACACTGAATGCTGAGATGTAACGGTACCGACCAGACAGGCAGAATTGAACATTTCCGGGGAGATTTACCCTTGTACCTTAGAGTGTATAGTGTAGAAAGTAGAAAGTCAGAACATTAAAATAATTAATTAAATTCTGTGGACATGTTTTATAAGGCCCACCTGATTGTTAAACAATATAAAGTCACTATCTCTGTTTGAAAATTATCATTTAACCATAACGCCCCTATCCATTGCTGTAAAAATGTTTCAAAGTAAATGTAACAATAGGTTTTTATTGTTTTGCATTCACATGTAAATTCATAATATATAACACTTACATATTTAGAAGCCTGACCTTGATTGCAACACGTCAGTGTGTACAGTAACAGCTGTTTTACCATGTTTACAGTTTGCTCGTCTTGCTTCTCTCCCCCCCCCAACCCCCCATTCAATAGATTGTGAACCAAAATTACCGAGTCTTTAAATGCCCGATAACTCACTATCTAACTTGTACTTATATTTTACATTTTCAGCTCACCTGTCTACAATGAAAAACATCATAAAGGAAATACTTCCAATTCTCTTTATATTATTTTCTGGTCACGTGATTGCTGTCGACTTCCAGGTGGTAGACCTAACACATGTGCAGAGCACACATACCCTTTACTGGCCGGGGAATCCAGCGTTTAACTTTACTATCCTGTTCCGAAATAGGACCCAAGTCGGTTATTGGTAAGTGTCGATAAATATTTTCCTTGTCCTAATTTTATCAAACCGACAACGGAGACCAGTCTCAGATATTAGCAAACTGATTTAATGGCATCTAAGATTAACAACTCGTTTTCGCGGTACTTATGTTTTTATTGCCTTAAAACGAATTTCAAGTTAAACAAATATAAGGTATTGCTGACCCCAAAAACAAATTAGAGTTAAACAAAACCAACTAGAGTTAAACAAATCTACAGGTATTGGTGACAATGGTTTTATGTTGAAATCATTTATTCAGTGTTTGCTGGAGCACGTGCTTTTTTCTTAAAACTAACATTCATATTCTCTTTTTATCTTGAACCAACTGATATTTCATTAAAAGCCAAAGCGTAACAGCATGGTAATCCGCATTGGCGTTTTATTAAAGGCCACACCGGCTAAACATTTAAAATATCTAGAATATTATATCCTTCTTAAATTTTGCTTGACGTCCTCTTTGAAGAGCGCTCTGTTTACGATGGCTTAATTACGTTCCTGATCAAAGAAACTTTTCAGTTTGGTTGTCAGTATATTAATCACGGTTGTGAATCTTGTTGCAAACGACTTAAACAGTTTTGATTGTTTTGTGTTACTGGGAGTTAAACTTGAAGCACAACTACAGACAAATGACGTAGATAGTGTAAAACTAAAGTTTCTTTTCAGTTGGCAAATGCATTTTCATTAATATATATTTTAAATGTCTGGTTTAGCATGCTGTGCATAAAACGTCTAAATTATTTTAATTTGGTTGCACTGAAGCTAAGCATTCGAATGTTAAAAATTGTCAATAAAAGATTTACTAGATGAACTTTAGAATATTACACGAGAGACAAATGTGAAATCTGAATCTGCATATCTGCATCTCATCGAATGCATCGGTTTTATTTTGGTGGGCATTTCAAACCTTAAAGTTCTGCATTTAAAAATTTACTAGACTGGCATACTTGTATAATGCGATAATGCCTGTAAATACTATATTCATTGTTGAACATAAACACCCCATGCAACGTTTGTTGTGATATTTAATTTTGACATTAAATTTATTGCGGTGATACTTGGTAATTTTTATATGTTTCTGAGACAAATGTTTGGTTTAGAAACTTAAGCTGCTCCGGTGCTAAATGCCTTAATTAAAGACATAGTTCGCGGCCAGATATGAAACAATAAGTCAACATTTATTTATTCAACTTATCTAAAAAATCATTAAGTGCCAAGATAAAACTGGCTGCTTCGGTTAAAAACTGTAAAACCAGAATAGTGCCGTTGAACTCGTCTCTGTATTGAAATAAAAACGATGAACCCTTTATCTCATTAAATCAAGTTTTGTCTGTTTAAGGTACGAGTCCGATGCTTTTCAAACGGCAGAGCATGGCGGGACCCACCTCGACGCCCCGGCTCATTTTGCTGAGGGAAATCAAAGGACGCATCAAATTCCTTTGCAAAACTTGATAGGACCGGGTGTCATAATAAACGTCAAGGTATTGAACTCTATAACGTTTAGAACTAAGAATTAAGCTAGATATTTTCAAGCACGATAAACTTGTTGAATCGAAATGAGAACATTATTTGAAACTGCAAAAAGATTAAAGCAATATATGTAATTATTACATGAACTATAAATAGACGCAACGCGATTGGTCACACCCCCAAAATAACCGAGTCAATAAATCTAGATATTGACCCGCTTTCGCTGATATTGACCTGTCTATAAATATAATGCGAAAGTTTCCATTAATAGTGTGCGCGCGCATCTACATAACTTCCTTAGACTAGGACGCATTGTGGGATACTTGTCCCAGACGAACAATTTCCACGAAGTAAACAATCATTGCAATGTATGCGATTTTTTCCTTGCATTTTAAATAATTAAGTTTAGATAATAATCAAATTACGGTAATAAAAACTATTTATAGTTCATGTAATAAAACAGTTATTTACTTATTAGCTGGGAAATATGCTGTTGATATTGACCGCAAAAATCGTTATTGACCGAGGCGATAGGTCAATATCACAGCATATTTCCCAGCTAATAAGTAAATAATTGTATATTATTTTCGGAACTGGAGTGTACTCATAGATCCTTTAGCTAATCAAACTACTTTATGCCTTCAGTAATTTGAAAACCTAGCTAAGGTACAGTACAGATCATTAACTATAATACAGTTATTCGATGTTTTTATTAATTGGAAAACACAATCAGATGTAATATTGTTTTTTCCTTTAAAAATATCGTTTTCATGTTTAAAAAGTTCAATCTTGATGTTATGAACCCCATGTTTTTTTCCAAACAATACTTTATTTTTAACAGTTATATGAAGTATCAATAAAATTTTATTTACATTCTAGTCTAAGGTGGCGAACAATGCCGACTACAGGGTTACTGTATCTGATTTACAGTCATGGGAGAACAAGAACGGCCCCATACCGGATGGGGCTGTCGTTATTATGAACTCTGGCTGGGCGTCCAAATATCCCAACAAAACCCTTACATTTGGTTCACAGACACCTGGCGTTCCAAGCACTTTTCATTTCCCAGGCTGGCACAAGGACGCCGTAGATTGGTTGATTAAAAAAAAGAAAAATTCACGTGATTGGTGTAGACACGCCATCTGTAGATTACGCCCGATCGACGACATTTCCGGTTCACGTGCTTCTAGGAAAAGCAAATATTTCAGGAGTTGAGAATGTCGCCAACTTGGATGCTACTCCAGAAAGCGGTACGGTCGTGTATGTGGCAGCAATTAAACTATTTGACGGAAGCGGAGGCCCTGCGCGAGTGTTTGCCACATATAATCCTAAGCCAACATCCAGTGCTGGTATTTTCGTGTCGCTTAGCTACGAGTTGTACTTTTTGTATTTGATAGTGATGAGTATTGTATTGTAAATGCCTTATTTATCTTAAGATATTGAGATAGACACCGCCTTTAAACTATCCTGACTAACAGTAGTCATTATATTAATGGCTAATTAAAGTTGACGATAACTACTAGAATGAAATAGTGTTAAAACTCGGATCATTTTCATTTTGGAAAATTCAACACTGTCTTGAGCTATTGAAATTTGAAAAAAGTTCCATTTCAGCATAAAGTGTCTGTTCAAATATTCTGTGCGGAAGAACATTCCTACTTTGCCTTTTACTTACTTTACCGCAGTTATAGAACAACAAGCTTTACACCAATTGAAATTAAATAAAGAAATAAAATATTGGTGAAAAAATATCGTCATTTTATATTACTTTTATTCGATTTATTCGTTTAAATATACTATTCAGACACAAACTCATACGTTTACAACCTTTCAGTTGACATACATACTGCTGCGAGCGCATGCACCAAGTTCTGCAATATCTAATAATCATTCATTTAACACATCCGCTCTGAAATACAACATTACAATACAACTCCAAAGATGTACAATTGCTCCACTTTTATTTCACAACATTACTCAATACTCAATTGATTTAAAACTTGCTTTAAAACTTACTTTTGTGTCGTTGAGCACGATACTTATGTAATAACTATGGTTATATTACATCTAAAATTAATTTGTTTTAAGATTTCGGTTCTAGTTCAGACCATTCAATCAATCCAAGAACATACTTGAAGTTCCCGCATTTTAAATTTTGCCTCTGGCGTTCTTTGTGATATGCAGGATTTATATTCTCAGATCCTTGGTCAAAATTCTATTCTGTTTAGTTCTGCCCATAAAGTGGTGTTAGTATGAAAATACCGCATTGGAGGTACACCGCCATATGCAAACCGTCGATTAGGATGAATAATAGTTGTACTGTTTAGTTGTGTAAATATTGAGATGCGCTCATTACGAGGCTAGGCGGTGTGGGCATAATGTGTGTATTTCCATTACTGCCCAGGAACTGTCCTAATCCGAGCCTGCAATGTGTTCCTATATGTCGTGTTCCATGGCTTTTGAAGTTCCCTTTTTATATACATTGTATTGCTATGTGGTCTTCCAAATACTTCTGTGTTTTCGTATATTAATTGTCGAAGAACTATAAATACAGTTTGAAACAATGTTTTTAAACAATATCTATGCTGTGTTACAACCGTTACAGTAGATTATCTGATAGTTTAGTTGGTTAGTTTTACAGCATTTTATTTCTAAGTAGCTACGCTGTCATAATACGATTTGATTTTACATTTTCTACGTTGTAGCAATACACTTACTTTATAACAACTGGTATCACCCTTGCTCCGTTGTTATTTGTTACATTTGTTAGTTCGTCTATATAACAACTGCTCTTTTGTCATATCAAACCCTTGCTTCTTTGTTATATGTTATATTTGTCATATAATTCAATTACGATTATATATATAACAGTTGATCCATTGTAATATAATCCTGCTCCGTTGTTATATGATACATCAGTTAAGTTGTGTAATATACACATTTGCTCAGTTGTCATATTCAACAGTTGCTCCGTTGTGGTATTACCCTTGCTCTGACGTTATAATTATGTTACATCTGTTGAGTAGTCTATATACCAGTTGTTCGTTTTCATGTACATGTAACTGGTATCGCCCTTGCTCCGTTGTTATATGTTACATTTGTTAAGTAGTCTAATATTAACATTTGCTAGTTGTCATATACATCAGTTTCTCCGTTGTGGTATTACCTTTGCTCCGTTCTTATATGTTACATTTCTCATTTTTATAGCCGTCCAATATGACTTTTCAAGCTGTGTACTCGTCTAAATATATTCCCGTATTGTACAGTAAAATGTATAAAAACCTATAAGTATTTTTGTCTAAATAAACCGAATCGATTATACTATAGTCGGAAAGAGATAAGAAATGAGAGGGTTTTCAACAAGTTTGCAGAAAGTGCTACAATTTGTTTTTGAATTGTGCAAACGCAAAAAAAATCTGATTTTGCATTTACTTTACAAATATAATTGCTTTTCATATTTTCATAATAAAATGGCTGTCTATATGGCAACATCGCTTACCGTAAACGGGACCACTTTGTAAAGAATTCTTGTGAATTTCGTATGGAAAATGGCGCACCATTGCGTTGTTTGTAAGGCTACTCATATGAAACTTTCTTACGTTGTGGTACCATCATGTGATGTGACATTCATGAGAAAATTTTGAATTCTGATGTCAAAACACTGCTTGACGATCATTATGTGAAAACGAGTGATGATAAGAGATCTACCGAAGCCAACAGATACAATTTACTATGAATAAGTAATATATGCATATCAGGAATCGCCACACTAAAAAAACACAGCCTCCCTACGCAGCGAAAAAGAAGAATGGAAGAGAGAGAGAGAGCATGTTTTATATAAGTATTTCAATTCAAATAGGACGCCACAAACAATTATCGAAGAAGAGAACCTTTCGGGATACCACCTTGGAACGGTCAGTTGCAAAATAAATTGCCACTGGGGGTTTAAACCAGGTTCTAGTGTGCACCAACCTCACACTTGTCCCATCAGGTTCTTGTATCACAAAACAAGCATAAGTTGTCTTGGTGAAATAACTCCAACCCACCCATCGGCTCAACAATGTTGCACACAAACATATAAAACATAAGAAGCTTATTGCATTGCAAAGCCAAAGGGTAGGTACTCAATGATATTACCGAGACCAGAGCTCCTGGCGTAAAATCAGCAATAATAATCTGATTTCGAGATAGACAAGAAATGTTATCTACAATCAATGAAGAGGTGTTAGAAAGTCGACATCGTCATGTTAAGTCAAGGAAATCATGTAACTGCTTGAAAAGGACCGCTGTTGCACAATTTATGGAACAACTGACAGTGCCGTTTTAAAAAAAATCACAATATTTTGTTCAGTTTGTCTGGAATACTTAAAACTATTATAACTTCAATTTTAATAAAGGTGAGATACTAAATAAAGAAAAGACAGCACTTTTCTGTGACATAAGACAATTACGTGTGTCTATGAATATTCATACTAATTATGTTATTATTTATCTATTTACTTATGCAAAACCACTCCTAATTATTAAATACATTGCATTTAGTCATGAATACTTCAATTGTTAACAGATAAGTAGTATTCCAACCTTCACTTCAAGTGATAGTGTCTCTAGTTGGGAGCGAACCCGCACCGTCAAGGCGACAGCGCCAAGCCCTGCAATTCCTGCGACGAAACCAACTGAGCTAACCGGGTAAACCCCCAAAAAGGTTGATCGGATAGCGCTGATATACGTAACATTCACTGCATGACATTGGTAACGGTTTATTTTACTGATTACAGTACTACTACATGCACTGGGAGACTTTTTACGGCCGCCACACTGCACAAATAGCGCTACTGTGAAATTTTAAAATGATAGTGTCTCTAGCTGGGAGCGAACCCGCACCGTCACGGCGACAGCGCCTATCCCTGCAATTCCTGCGACGCAACAAACTGAGCTAACCGGGACAACCCCCAAAAAGGTTGATCGGATAGCCCTGATATACGTAACATTCACTTCTTGACATCGGTAACGGGTTATTTTACTGATAACAGTACTGACTAAATGTACGGGGAGACTTTGTACGGCCGCTTAAAGGCAGATTATTCAATAATAAGTTATGTCCTATGTTATACTCTATACCTTGCATTTTGAGAAAAAAGTAAACAAACTTGGATGCTAAATTTTAGTGTGAAGTCACTTTGAGAATGTTGTTTTTTGTACGTTTCTGCTATGGCTTAGCGAGTAAGATTCTAAGACATTGTTGTTCCTATTATGGACTGCCTTTGTGTATCAGTAATTGTTGACAAAAGTAGAAGTAAAGGAAGTTTGGACTCCAACCGAAAGTCTGTTTTCGAGGTAAGAAATTAATACTAATTTCACTTTTATTTTGTTTCTGCATGACATTAAACATTCGTATGCTCAATAAATGATATGCCAAGCGACCAGAACTTTACAAGTCATGTAAGAAATGAACATTCATGAACTTATGATTTCATACACCCAACACACTTTGGCTCCTTGATATAACCTTAACCGGTTCTAGGTTGCGTGGTGAGTAAAATTAACACTGCATTTAAACAGGCGAGTCAATCAAACCGGGCCTGTAAGATAATTATATTTTTTCGGTGGCATTCAGAATCTATTTTTATACACATAATATGAACTAAGGCACTGCCTCTTATCGAGCTTTAGCTGTAATAATATCGGATAATGTTTTATTTTGTCATGTACTTGGCCAAAATATTAAAAAATAAATTGTGTCTAACAATTGTTAGTCTATTCATGCATGATATAATTATGTGATTTTTGGAAAGAATTTAAGTCTGCATCAACTTTCTCTGAATTCAGCTGCACAACTTGCAATCTAACTTTTACTTAACATATGGGGTTTTAATGTGTAAAACATAATGGCTTCTTGCTAAAATTTTACAACCCAAATGTTTTCCATTACCTCGATTAACGCAATATTGAATATTGATAAATTCTTTATTGATACATGTAATTTCTAACAATTATGTTACATTGTGCGTGATTTATTATTGACTGAAATATAAAGTTTATTTTTTAGAATGATCCCTTGTTTTAACTTGAATTTGTAACTTGTAATTGCACAAAATTGTGCCATGCTATTCAAAAATATATATTTGCATGTATATGCATTAAGTTATAATTTAGACCTAAAAGTACTGTTTTTATATACATCACATTAACACCACATTGAGACTTCAATATATAGTGTAATACATCATCAAGATTTTGGGGCATATTTGTGCAGTCACTTGAAAATATCTGCAGGAATGACAATGCCTTAGGAATTTTCAGTTATTGACAACAGTGATATTGAAGCTATAGATGCTGTGTGAAAAATATTGTGACAATATGGTACATAATTAAGCCAAGTTACTTGAATGTGCATGATAGAGTTACTCATTTAAGTTGAAAAATAGTTCAGCTATTGTGCCAAAATAGATGAAATAATCTCAATCAATTAAAAATAAACATGTACAATGTCATGTAGTCTGATTATCCATATGTAACACTGCTTTACAGGTCTTAGTAAGTGATTTGAAACAAAATGATTCTTTATATCTATTTTCTTTACCAAATGAATTGCTGTTGCCAATCAAATCATGCATTAAAAATGTTTTTGGTCCATTTTTTAAAATGTATAACAATGTTAAGAGAACTCAGATTATTGTAAAAATGTAAACCTGGGAACACATCAATTGGAAATAAAAATGCCATTATTCATAACCACCTTTGGATCTCTGTCTGGTAGGTACTTTATACATGTAATATATATACTGGAAAATGTGAATTTCAAGTTCAAAAGCTCATTTCAGTTGGTATTTTCTTGATTTTGTATTTTTTTATTGCAGAAAAGTAGGCATCACTACTGTAAAATAGGTAAATTTCTCTGAAAAAAAACAACAGTTTTCTGTTTTAAAGTCCAGCTTAAGCAGATCCAAGTACCAGTATTTTCAGATTTTCACATGTATTTAATAAGGCCAAAAACCCACTGACATAGCAAAAAATGTTTTTCTTCCTCTTCACAGCAATCTACATTTTTTCAATCAACAATTTAAATTATTATAAAAGCTTTGATTTTTTTTATTTTCTAAAACACAACTTTTTGATGCTGAGCAAATGTAGTGACACCATGCATATTTAACAAAATTTGAAAAAAAAAACCCCACAACAAAACAAAACAGACACCATGTAAGTAGTGTATTTGATTATACATGTACCTCACATACAAATTTTGATTACAAAAATGGTAATAATAGAACACTTTTAATTCCCAAAATGAGCACTAACTTAATATTTGATACACATGTAGTCTGCTTTCTGGTCAAACATTTTGGTCCCAACTGATACCTGATAATATTATCAATTTATGTGGAGATTAACCCTTTCCCTTCATGTACACAACTTTATGGCATGGAAGAACTGTGTAGATTCAGATCAGCCAGCACATCCATGGTGACTGATCAGGATCTGCAATGTTTACATGTTTAAATCATTAGGTTATTTCTGACTAAAAAGTGAACAGTGCAGATCCTGATCAGATTGCATAGATGTGCCAGCTGATCTGGATCTACACTGGTCTCATATGGGTAAACAGGCATGTCTGTGGAGTAAAAGGGTAAATTTCTCTTTTATTTAAAATCTCATATTACTGTGTATTAAAATTTAAGTGGTTTTAATCAGTAGTTACTTTAAGCAAATTATTGTCTATAAAATTTATAAAACCTGAAAGTTCATACATTTAGGACATCTGTCATGTATTTGGCCAAATATAAATAAAAAGTTTGCTTACTCATGAATGATATAATAATGTGATTGTTGAGGTATCATGTCAAATAGGCCACAAGTCATTTCAGGTAGTACTTGTAAGTCAAGTGTATATGACAATCACTCTAAAGAGTTAGTTTTGTTTTTAGATTTACATAAGCTTTTAAAAAATAGTATCATTGTTAAATTGATATCTAAGATATTGTGCTTGTCATCCTGAAACTCAAGAACAAATAAAAACATCATCTGATTGTCATTTTTGCTTTAAAATTATCTGATTGTCATGTTTGCTTTAAAATTTGGACTGTCATAAAAATTGGACTGTCATCAAGAAGTAAATTTATTTGTTTTATAGTCATACTCTGTTCCCTACACCTACCCAAGATGTTGATTCTATCATTTTTGTCAGGGTGTCACATTGTTATATAAGATCACAATTTACAACACTTCTAGTAACAGTCAGAGGCGCTAATGCAAAATCAAAGGTGTCATATTAAATAAACAAATAAATTTATTTCTAAACCAATTTCCATGTTGGACAATGCAAAATACACAGCTTATGTTGCAACTGCATCAATATAAGATTCTGTGCTAGTGTAGAGCAAGACTTAGTGACTTGTGTAGACTAAGGTCATATATCAAAAGAGCATATTGTCACATTTTTTAATGATGTAAATTGTAGTTCTGATAGAACTTATTTTTTTATACAAAACATTTTTATATTTATCTATGTTAATGTTTTTTTGTTAAATTTCTATCACAAAAAAGAAATAATTATAATGTTCTTTTTTTTTTGTTGCAACATTTTGTCAATTGTTTTCCCTGCTGTTTAGTCATGATAGTCTTGGACAAAAATCTGGAAAAAGTACATGTATGTTGTTTTGTACAAAATGTCCAATCAATGAAGCAACTTGTTGAAAAATATTTTATAAAACATCATAAACTGACATAGAACATATTAACAGAATGATAATAAAATCATTATGAATAAAATAAAAATGTGGCCTATTTTTGTGGCCTATTTGAGCTTTTCAAAATAAAGTGTGGCCCATTTGACTTTTGTGGCCTATTGACTGTAATCCATATACCAAATCCATGGTATTTGATTGTACATTTTGGTGTGGATAGACTGATAACAATCCCAATCTATCAACTAAATCAATAAACATAAACATTATGTTTATGCAGTGTAGACCCAGAGTAGATCCTCATTTTTTTTTTTGGGGGGGGGGGGGGTAGGGCGGGGGAGGCCAGTTTCTTAAATGTTTTTAGAAAACAGGATCAGTCTTCAAAGTCTCTGTGGTGTAGATTTGCTCTTGTGTCATGCGTTTTATAAAAATTATAAAAGAAATCTCATAAGCCTACCTCGTGTTCAGTTTTCAGCTATTTCACAAACAATATCTTCGACTACCATGGGCTCACATGTCTGAATGACGAACATGACCAATGACAAAAAACTCTTATACAAAACTGAATTGTGGCGCTGGTCTACGCTAAGCTCTGTGTGTCTCACACTGTGAGTGACTGAGCAATCATTGCGAGGCCCATTTCACAATTCAACTTCACATAAAAGTTGGTTCTCACCAGCCTTTCATCTTGTTTTCAAGAAAAACTCCATGCATCTGATTTTTCCGTCACTGGCCTTATGCTCCATTGAATTTAAAGGCCTAATAATCCACTGACAAGCTACCATTCAGTAGTTTTCATCTTGATTTCCTAAGTCTAAAAATGGCCGATAGCTGGTATTGCTATTGGTTACAACGAACGACAACCTACTCTCTAAACTAACGATTTATTTGTTTTGCTTTCCAAAATGCTAGTCCAATAATAATGCTTACGAATAATAAATTTTAATTTTTAAAGATATTTTGCAATAAGCGTTTTATAAAAATAAGGCCAACAAACAAAATTTGTCAAAACAATACTTTGCCGTAAGTTTTTACCGGTCATTTTTTTCCCGTTTTTACATTGACTTATGCTTTGCACAGCCGGTAACCAGAGCAAACTTCCGTGACAACGAAAAAAACTCGTTAGTGAATGGGCATTCCTGCGACCTTAAGACGAGCTTAACGCTCGGGTCGCGAAGCGACCCGAGCTAGAGCTCGATACTAAGACATGTAAGAGCAATAATTCTCTTAAACATATATTTTTAGTCACATCTTGATGCAGATATGATATCGACAAGGTAGAAATATTGGGAACCCAGTAAATCGTGCGTAATTCACCACACTATATAACCGGGACACATCGCAGCAGAGTGCGAATGTTGCATAAGATCCGCAGAAAATAATCCACATTTTATTAATATTTAACAGCATGAATTTTGCAAAGGTAATATTTATTTTTTTACGGATAAATGTACAATGTGTACAACGCAGATCATGTAGTTTCATGTCAAAACTTACTGTGAATGTCTAACTGTATTACATCCAACACATAATAAAATCTGTCCTGTTACTGTCAACGAAAGCTCGATTTTGTAAACGTAGCTCTATAACGATTAAAGAAGACGCGCAATGTTTGTGGGTAACATACGCAGGAGATAATTGCTCAACAAAGAAATGAACAGGACAGTAACAGGACAAATTGTATTTTGTGTTGAAAAAAAAAAATAAAGTTAGACATTTGCTTTCATTGATGACCGGCATACATAAAAAATATCGCGACACCATACTTTCTACAATATTTTCACAATTAACTTTTTTGTACAAACTACAGGATTTACGATCTTGAAAAACCTTGTCATTATGTGTTTATCGACCCTTATAAATAAATATTAGTTTAAAAAATGCACGCGGTCGATTATTTTCTTTTTTTAACAGATCTGCAATGTGTGCGCTCTGCTGCGACGTGCGCCAGTTATTTAGTGTGTTTACCATTGTGTACACACCGGTCACGTGATCATCACATTGACTATGTTAGCCTGATGACGTGACCGCTATTTATAGAATGGTGTGTTTACTATATTTAGATTGGGGTTTTCAAACTTGTTACTAAATTTTAAGTTTATCTAGTTTAAGCCAGATATTTTGTACGGGAATTTTCATTCTTCGTTTGATAACTCAACTGCTCAAATCGTGTTTATTGAAATAAGGATAAAAATCTATTTCAGCTTTAATCGTTACAAGATGATGTTAAACTGGAAAAAACGGCGCAAGAAATATATTTAATTCATAACAAAAAAATGGCTACGTCGCATGAAAAAACAGTAAAGAATGTACAGTATAAGAACTGGTTAAGATCTGGTCTCGGACTGAAATACTTGAACGAAGGACTTCAGCCATTTGTTACGGACATTATTAAAGATCAACATGGAAAGTTTGTTGCAAACTTACAACCATGTAGTACGTGTTCATTTCAGACTCTCCTACCGCATCACGCGTTGAAAGTTGGGAGGAACTGTAGTCTTGGGCGAGCAAAGTGCCTGTGTATCGGATCTAAACACACTGTAAGGACACCTTGTCCAATCAATGTCTGTGGACAGATTTACGACAAGATCTTATTTAGTCATTCATTCGGAGACCCTAACTTCAGCAATACCGATATCACCAAGTGGGTTACAGACCCATGGGAGCTTGCAAAATGTTACATTAACACAGGAGGATACAGGGAAAAGACGTCTGCAGAAGACACAGACTGTCTTGGCATACTGAGCGTAATCACCAATAATATCGAATTTCATGTGCGAATAGATGCCACGACAGTAGATACCTGTTCAAGGGTAAAATATAATTTCTTTTTCATAATCAATGCCATTTTGGTTTATGGACGCCTTTTTTAAAACATGTTATATGTTGCTAAATCCTGCTGTACTAGCTGAACAAGTGCTCGTAAATAAGTCCATTGAGCATATAGAGCTACTTCTGGTACCTATAATTAATAAATCATTGTTTTTGTGGTAGTCTGGTCTTTATTAGTGATGGCGTCTATCGACTCAGCGACTGAATTGTCATGTGTTCACAGAAGAGGTAGTTTAATGTTATATCTTATACTACGCATTGATTGTGCAGTTTAAAAAAACAACAAAAAAAAACATGAAAGCACATTTTTTATAAACCAACTGATGTCGCTACGGTTGAGACTTTAATATCAATGTAAAAAATTATCAGCTGCATAGAACAGGTAAACCTGTCAATGTCCTATCAATTTGCTGTTGCTTCTGTATGCTGCATATCACCTGACATTTTATTAGCTCGACTATTCGAAGAATATGTCGAGCTATTGTACTCACTTGGGCGTCGGCGTCGGCGTCGCCGTCGGCGTCCCGCTTTGGTTAAAGTTTACGTGCAACCTACCTATATCTTAAAAACTACTATAGCTACAGCTTTTAAACTTGGCACACTTGTTCATCATCATGTCCCGAGTGTGTTTGCCAAGAACCATAACTCTAACTTTCATTTTGATCAAATTATGGCCCTTTTTTGACTTAAAATTTCAGGTTAAAGTTTGCGTGCAAGCTACTGTACAAACTCACAACTTCAATACTACCTATACTACAGCTTTAAAACTTGGCACACTTGTTCATCATCATGTCCCGTGTGTGTATGCCAAGAACCATAACTCTAACTTTCATTTTGATCAAATTATGGCCCTTTTTCGACTTAGAATTTCAGGTTAAAGTTTGCGTGCAAGCTACTGTACAGACTTATAACTTCAATACTACTTATACTACAGCTTTGAAACATTCAACACTTGTTAATCATCATATCCCAAGTGTGTATGCCAAGAACCATAACTCTAACTTTCATTTTTATCAAATTATGCCCCTTTTTCGACTTAGAATTTCAGGTTAAAGTTTGCGTGCAAGCTACTGTACAAACCCATAACTTCCATACTACTCATACTATAGCTTTGAAACTTTCAACACTTCTTCATCATCATAATTCAAGTTTGTCTGCCAAGAACCATAACTCTAATTTTCATTTTGTACAAATTATGGCCCTTTTTCGACTTAGAATTTCAGGTTAAAGTTTGCGTGCAAGCTAGTTACTTTCATACTTCTTTTACTACAGCTTTGAAACTTAAGACACTTGTTTACCATCATGACCCTGACTATTTATGCCAAGATCCATAACTCTTTCTTTCATGATAATCAAATTATGGCCCTTTTTCAACTTAGAATTTCAGTTAAAAGTTTGCGTGCAAGCTACTGTACAAACCCATAACTTCCATACTACTTATACTACAGCTTTGAAACTTTCAACACTTGTTCATCATCATAATTCAAGTTTGTATGCCAAGAACCATAACTCTAATTTCCATTTTGTTTAAATTATGGCCCTTTTTTGATTTAGAATTTCAGGTTAAAGTTTGCGTGCAAGGTAGTTACTTAAATACTTCTTGTACTATAGCTTTGAAACTTAACACACTTGTTTACCATCATGACCCTGACTATGTGTGCCAAGAACCATAACTCTTTCTTTAATTTTTAATCAAATTATGGCCCTTTTTCGACTTAGAATTTCAGGTTAAAGTTTGCGTGCAAGATAGTTACTTTCATACTTCTCGTACTATAGCTTTGAAACTTAAGACACTTGTTTACCATCATGACCCTGACTATGTATGCCAAGAACCATAACTCTTTCTTTCATTTTTAATCAAATTATGCCCCTTTTTTGACTTAGAATTTCAGGTTTAAGTTTGCTTGCAAGCTAGTTACTTTCATACTTCTTGTACTATAGCTTTGAAACTTATCCATCATCATGACCCTGACTATGTATGCCAAGAACCATAACTTAAAAATTAAGGTTTAAAACTTTGTATACCTTTATTTTATCTTACATCAGGTTTATTTTCAAAGGCCCATAACTCATCCTTGCTTTTTTATATTTGATTTTTGCCCTTTTCACTTGAAATTAGAATTAAGACTTATAAATAATTGTTAAAGGTTCAATGTTAGTGTTTTTCATATGTAATGCTATAGAAAATGTTTACAACAGATGTACTTAACATACTTTGGTTGAAAGTGTTGAGTAATTGTGGGGTGGGTGGGGGCATAGACTATACTATACTATACTATACTATACTATACTATACTATACTATACTATACTATACTATACTATACTATACTATACCATACCATACCATACCATACCATACCATACCATACCATACCATACTATTACTATATTATTACTTTACTATACTATTACTATACTTTTACTATACTATTACTATACTATACTATACTATACTATACTATACTATACTATACTATACTATACTATACTATACTATACTATACTATACTATTACTATACTATACTATACTATACTATACTATACTATTACTATTACTATTACTATACTATTACTATACTATTACTATACTATTACTATACTATACTATACTATACTATACTATACTATACTATACTATACTATACTATACTATACTATACTATACTATTACTATACTATACTATACTATACTATAATATACTATAATATACTATAATATACTATACTATTACTATTACTATACTATACTATACTATACTATACTATACTATACTATACTATACTATTACTATTACTATACTATTACTATACTATTACTATACTATTACTATACTATACTATACTATTACTATACTATTACTATACTATACTATACTATACTATACTATACTATACTATACTATACTATACTATACTATACTATTACTATTACTATTACTATACAATACAATACAATACAATACAATACAATACAATACAAAACAATACAAAACAATACTATACTATACTATACTATACTATACTATACTATACTATACTATACTATACTATACTATACTATACTATACTATACTATACTATACTATACTATACTATACTATACTATACTATACTATACTATTACTATTACTATTACCATTACTACACCAGCAACACCAACACCACCACCAACAACAACATCAACAACAACACCAACAACCAACACCACCCCTACCACCACCAACAACAACACCAACAATGACAACACCAGCAACCAGCATACCATACTGTACTACACCACGCCACACCACTATAGGTGGGCAGGGATAGTAAGTTGATGGGTGTGGGATCAGTGGTTTATGGGCTGGGTTGTGTAAACCCTAAAAAAATCTACAAGAATAAATGAAGTGTAATTTATTGATTTCCTAACTTGGATTAAGAAACTTTTGTTCATGTGTGTTCGTTGGAGGCGTCATAAACTCCTGAATCACTCCCCAGTTTAAATGAAGCCCAGTTACAATGTGCTTAATAATTCTGACTTTTCGAATAGTCGAGCTTGCAGTCGTTTCCGACTGGCTCTTGTTTTTTGCATTACTGTTTATGTTTATCTGGGTTCTTGTTCAGGTATGAAAATATGTAAAAATGTATGTGATTTTTCTGATGAAAAAATAAATTCGATATTACATGTATGAGTTTTGATAACATTAGAGTGACACCACTCTATCACATGATTGTTAAATTATCTTTTTTTATTGATTTTACATTATTATTTAAAATTAAACAGCTAATTATAATAATTTATTATTTAAATCAATAATCTTCTCGCCTTATAAGCCATTACTCACTTTAGAGTACGGATGTGAGGTTATTAGATGTGTAAGAAAAACGGGCAAAATGCATCCTTACTTATCTGGTTATTCTTTATCCATCTTCCTAATATTCTAAGGGATGTGGATCTTTAACAAGCTTATTAAAAATAACTCGTTCATTCTGACGTTTCCGCTTTATAGCCTTTATCGAATCTCAGAAATTGCATAAACTGCTACATTTCGTTCACACGCCTTTACCGGAAATAATAATACAAAAACAAGACAGTATTGCGACCGTGTGTGGTTTTAGATGTGAATTAGAGGTTATGTGTACAAGATAGTTCGTGCGTGTGTTTGTGTGCACGTTCCTGCATGTGCGCGCTAGCTTGTTTGTGAGTGCGTGGGTGCTAGGTGCTTGCGCGTGTGTGTTCACGTGCATATAAGTGTGCATGCGTCTACATTTATGTGTGTGCGCGTGTCTGTGTAGGTTTAAAATATGATAGTTCTTAAAGCCTCGGGGTCATCTCGTAATCTCGGGGATTTTCTAGTATATGGTATTGTCTGTCGGTCTGTTTCTTGGTTTCCGGATGATCACTCGTGAAAGGCTTGACATATTTAAATATTTTTTGGTACAAAGGTCTAACACCCTATTTAGATACACGTCAAGTTAGATTGAGGCTGGTGGGATCAATGTAAATGTCACTGTTACTAAAAATGGAAAAATGCTAGATAACTCATTAAAGGGCGTCAAATATTCAAACAATATTTCTTATATAGGTGTAACATCACAAGATACAGCTCAAGTTTGACTATGGTGCTGATGTGGCAGTGTCAAGGTCAGTGTTACTAAAAATGGAAACATGTTTTCCGGATGATAACTCTTGAAATACTTCACAGATTTCATCAATTTGGGACATATATGTTACATCACAAGATACAGGTCAAGTTCGACTTTGAAGCATGTGAGTTCAGGTCAAAGTTACTGTTACAAAAATTGGAAAAAGGTTTTCGGATGATTACTCATAAAAGACTTCAAAGGTTTAAACTATTTCTGGTATAGAGGTGTAGCATTACAAGATACATGTCATGTTCGACTTCGGTGCCTGTTGGTTCAGTGTCATTGTCACTATTACCTAAACTTAAAAACTTCATAATTGCTCAGTTACTATAATCAGATTCTTGAATGAAATTTGGTGTATTGGTGATTTCTGTGAAAACTACTCCTGGAATTGGAAGTGGGGCCAGTGAATAGATAAAGGTTAAGTTCTACTTTGATGCATGTGGTGTTTAGGCCACTGTTACTAACAAACTCAAACCGTTTCTGATATAACTTTAGAAGGAATTAGATATTGTGGTGAAACTTGCTGTATATCCTTTCCACGACCATAACGTATTTAAACGTGACAAAATTTTGACTTCCCAAAACCCGGCCCTGTTGTACGGGAAGACGCCCGAAACGTATTTAAACGTGTCAAAACAATCGCTTTTCAAAACCCGACCCTGTTTTTTCGTCGGAAACCCGTCAATTTATTTTTCATTTTTAAAAAAGTCCTTACTTTAGTGGCTATTTAAAAGAACGCGGAATCATCGATCAGTATTTTAAAACCATTAGTCATTTGAATGCATCACATATTTTCTCTCAAATATAATTTAGTAAGAAATTGAATACATTTGACCTAGATAATCTGATAAGAAAATTAGTAATTTTAAAAAGTTCAATTTTAAGAAAAAAAATCTAATTACATGTGTTGCTGTTTCTTCATCTTTCATTGTCAAAATAAAAAAGTGGCTCCAAAACAGTTATTCATTATTTTAAAAATATCCTATATCTACCTAGTAATAACTTAAAAATGACATTTTTTTTGCAATGGCATAAAAATTAATTACTCTTAATTAGATTAATTAATTTACGGAATTTTACGTTACAGTCTTCCTGCGAAAAACCGAATTTTTCACAAATTACGTAAAAGAGCGTTGAAATTCGGGATTTTAACGCACTATTCTTGATATGCTTTTTTCCACCATTTTTTACAGAAGAAAGACCGTAACGTTAGATAACGTGTTTTACACGGGTTTCTTACCATGTTGAAAATTTCGAATTTCTTTAAAAGGTAGAAGACCGGTAACGGACAAAAGCGTATATGCTTAATTCAAACATACATTTTTCAACGGGCACTAAAATAAAATTTACGCAGATTTACGTTATGGTTTTTAAAATCGTGAAAAAAGCACACGTTTAATTACGTTTCGGGCGACCTCCAGTAAAACAGGGTCGGGTTTTGGGAAGTCAAAATTTTGTCACGTTTAAATACGTTACGGACGTCCGTCCGGAAAACATGGCCAGGAAGTTAGCAGTGCAGCAGTAACAGCAGTAACACTGCAGTAACACTGCTGGCAGTAACACTGCAGTAACACTGCTGGCAGTAACAGCAGTAACACTGCTGTAACACTGCTGGCAGTAACAGCAGTAACACTGCTGTAACACTGCTGGCAGTAACAGCAGTAACACTGCTGTAACACTGCTGGCAGTAACAGCAGTAACACTGCTGTAACACTGCTGGCGGTAACAGCAGTAACACTGCTGTAACACTGCTGGCAGTAACAGCAGTAACACTGCTGTAACACTGCTGGCGGTAACAGCAGTAACACTGCTGTAACACTGCTGGCGGTAACAGCAGTAACACTGCTGTAACACTGCTGGCGGTAACAGCAGTAATACTGCTGTAACACTGCTGGCGGTAACAGCAGTAATACTGCTGTAACACTGCTGGCAGTAACAGCAGTAATACTGCTGGGACTAACAGCAGTAATACAACAGCAGTAATACTGCTGGCAGTAACAGCAGTATTAACACTAACACCAGTAACACTGCCGGCAGTTACATCAGTAACACTTCTTGAGGAACAGCAGTAATACAAGTGATACTGCTGGTAGTAACAACACTGCTGTTGTTACTGATGACACCAACAACTGTTAGCAAAAGCACATGTATCAGAACATATACATTTGAAATTTGAACCAGGAAAATCTTCAACCATGCTAGCATTATCACTGCTGACAGTCATATGCATTTCAAAAGTATCCACATTCAGAAAACACAGCCTCATACAGCTGTAAAGAATACAGGAAATGAGAACGAGTTTATATTATGATTAATTTCAAATCACGGTTCATTAAAAAAATGATGATAATCCGAGGTTTCACTACCGTAGTAACTGTTTGCGGTAACGTCAGAAACAATATTATAATTGCTGCCAGTAACAGAATCAACAGCGAGTATACTGCTTGTAGTAATAGGGGTTAGAACAGTAATACTTCTGGCAGAAGATTTCGTTATAGCAGTCATAATCCCAACAGTAACAGCAGTAACTTCACTACAATGCCACAAGTATTACTTTATTGTAGTTTCAGCATAAAGATAAAATTTACTGATTATGTATGAGCAATAGCAATGCAGCAGTCAGCAATAAAAGTAGAAGCACTTAAGGCAGCTGCAGTATTATTACTGCTAGCAGTAGCATAAATAAGAGCAAAGAAGCTGCTAATAGTAGGATGACACTTATGGGAATTAGTAAAAAAAGTACATCTGACTGTTACATCAGTATTGCGGCGTGAAAAGCAAGATAATCTTTCCTTATTGTTATCCTCTGTTTAGAAACAACCACTGACGATTCCACTTAGGGCGCCACTATAATATCTTACTAATGTTAAAAAAAGTGAAATGTGCATATCAGGAATCGAAACATACAGAGGACACAGCCTCCCCACACAGTCAAGAAGAAGAGAAAGAGAGAGAAAGAGATCATGTTTAATAAAATGATCAGTTTCAAAACTGACACCACAAACAATTAAAAAAAATTGAGAACCCGAGGGGTTACCGCCTTGGAACGGTCAGTGGCAAAACAATTTGCCACGGGCGGGGGGGGGGGGGGGGGGTTAAACCAGGTTCTAGGGTGCACCAACCTCACACTTGCACCTAAAAAGCGTGTAGCTAAATATACATTCGCGCAGTTTTACTTCTGGATGAGGTTTAAAACGGTAAAATATTTGTTGTTGTTTTTTTTGCTAAGAAGAACTTGTAGAATTCCTGATTTATAATCGTAGGATAAACCACGATCACCAGTAGTAAAGGCTTGGGTGATATTGTGTATTTTAGCAGGATTTTGCGGTATGCGGTGATTGTGGGATATAAAACTGAGATATAACATGGATGGAGTTCTCTGTTATAATTTATCTTACAATGTTCACACTTCTGCAGACGTTTTAATGTCTGAATTGTATAATATAGCTTATTTTCTATTCTTTGTACAGGCATAATTGCACACATATACACGAAGATTAAGTAGAAAAATAAAATGGTTTGGGCATAAAGTGCTTACAACATGTGCCCTTCCCTTAATTGTTTAATGATATGAAATGGATGCAATTGATGTTTATGATATGCGATATGATATGTGAAATAATTTATTTGTAATAAATGGACTTTAAATACATTATATGAAAAGAACCAATGACACGGTAACAGCTACTTTACAGATGTACTTAAAGGATAATGCAAGTTCGTAATTATTGATAAACCTTTATCAAGCCTTTTTTTTATTCGACCACATGTAGACTCACAATAATTATTTAGACCTCTTTTCAACAACAGCAACTTAATTTTGTCATATTTGCTTTGCGGTATTTTATGGTAATTTTGGTGGAATTAGAACACCAGCTTTAATGCATACTACAACGATGTTATTTGCGGTTCCACGCTAATAAAGTTCAATGTTTTTATGAAGTGTAAGTCTCAGTTGTCTCTTTTTTATTGTTGCATTGTACCCACAAAGTTAAATAACACGATCACTAACACCAAATATGTACTGCGTGTGAATTCAGTAGGAT
Organism: Corbicula japonica; assembly: GCA_038501625.1. Lineage (NCBI taxonomy): Eukaryota > Metazoa > Mollusca > Bivalvia > Venerida > Cyrenidae > Corbicula > Corbicula japonica. The sequence goes on from JAZAYU010000174.1 coordinate 465,879, forward strand.
TGGTGCAAATCAATAAAGAAACATACCGTTATATAACTCATAGACGTCTAAAATTACTGAACATCTAGTAAATATTAATTTGTAGGTACTATGGAACAATAAAGTACAGAAGAGACAATTAACCTACACTTCCATTAGTCCGAATATATATAATTACTAACAGAACTAAGCAATGACATGTTTATAGTATGCATAAAACCAGGATCTAACCGGACACGGACGTGCACTACATTAAACTAAAGCAATACTATTATAACAACAACGACAGTATAAAATTTACGTCAAAACTGTTCTATAATTCAAAAGATATTACTTGAAATAAAAGAAATTATTAACCCGTTACGTTTGGAGTATATCAAGAGACACAGTGTAACATAATAAATCAATAAACGTGTTTAATAACCAACTGTTTCCTTATTACATTCAGCAGTAAAGCTTGCTGACATACGTACAGAAACCATGGAAATTTACCAAGTCAACATCGTGAATAGATTCAATAGCATATAGGCTGGATCATCTGGATACCTGTAAATAATGTTTGTTGCCGACGACAACAATGGGAAACAGATTGGCTACTATTAAAGTTTAATAGTGCCTTTCCCACTCTTCATATTGGCAATGCCTCAGTGTGCTTGAAATGTCCAAGGGATGCGTTGAAATGCAACGTAATAATGGTACCCAAATACCACAGTTTAATGAACCTTAATAATTATAGTCCTGCTTTTCCAAGAAATGATCAACAGAACTTTGTAAAAGTTTCTTAACATTTTCCCGATTATACCGTAAATGAGACCTTAAATTCATAATCTCACGTTCAGCAATAAAACTTAATGAAATAGACAAAGGCAGATTTTTCTTATTCTCTACGTTGAAATTGCAAATAAGTCTAATGCCACCTGGGATAAACAGTCGGCGTCAGTAAAACAGCTTCTTTCGCCGACGAACAGTCGGTCAGGACACGTAAGATTTCAGAAGAGAAGTATTTTTACACGGACACTAACGCTGCCAGCTCCGCCCCTGACTCGTTGTGCAAAGAAACTTTCCGACCAATTTTAGGATATGACAATCCCCTCTCAACCACAAGTGACCGCTTCTCGATCCAAGCGGTGGTCGAATGTCAGTAACTAGCAGTAAAAACATATCAAATTGCTTTAAAATGATGCCATGCTTTTTTTTCTATGAAAATTTCACGTTAAATACACATAGAGCATTAGAACTATGTGATTTAACAAGCGCAGATATTCATTCTTGTCCTTGCTAACATTGTTAATAGGTCCAACGCCATCTTGATTTAACAGTCGGTGACGTTGAAACAGTTTCCGTTGCCGACGGCAAGCCTTTCAGGCAATGCCACCCTTCAACAGAGTCGTATTTTTACACCGACACTAACGCTGCCAGCTCTGCACCTGACTCGTTGTGCAAAAAAACGTTCCGACTAATTTTAGTATATGACTATCCCCTTTCAACCACAAGTTACCGCTTCTCGATCCAAGCTGTCGTCGAATGGCAGTAAGCAGCAGTAAAAACATATGAAATTGCTTTGATGCCATGCTTTTTTTTCTATGAAAATTTCACGTTATATACACATTAGGCATTAGAACTTTGTGATTTAACAAGTGCAGATATTCATTATTTTCCTTGCTAATATTGTTAATAGGTCCAACGCCATCTGGATTTAACAGTCGGCAAAGGTGAAGAAGCTTCCGTTGCCGACGGCAAGCCTTTCAGGCAATGCCACCCTTCAACAGAGTCGTATTTTTACACCGACACTAACGCTGCCAGCTCCGCACCTGACTCGTTGTGCACAAAAACGTTAGGACTAATTTTAGTATATGACTATCCCCTCTCAACCACAAGTTACCGCTTCTCGATCCCAGCTGTCGTCGAATGGCAGTAACCAGCAGTAAAAACATATAAAATTGCTTTGATGCCATGCTTTTTTTCTATGAAAATTTCACGTTATATACATATTCAGCATTAGAACTTTGTGATTAAACAAGCGCAGATATTCATTGTTTTCCTTGCTAACATTGTTAATAGGTCCAATGCCATTTGGGTTTAATAGTCGGTGAAGTTGAAACAGTTTCCGTTGCCGACGGCAAGCCTTTCAGGCAATGCCACCCTTCAACAGAGTCGTATTTTTACACCTACACTAACGTTGCCAGCACCGCACCTGACTCGTTGTGCAAAAAAACATTCCGACTAATTTTAGGATATGACTATCCCCTCTCAACCACAAGTTACCGCTTGTCGATCCAAGCTGTGGTCGAATGGCAGTAACCAGCAGTAAAAACATATAAAATTGCTTTGGTGCCATCCTTTTTTTCCATGAAAATTTCGCGTTATATACATATTCAGCATTAGAACTTTGTGATTAAACAAGCGCAGATATTCATTGTTTTCCTTGCTAACATTGTTAATAGGTCCAACGCCATATGGGTTTAATAGTCGGTGAAGTTGAAACAGTTTCCGTTGCCAACGGCAAGCCTTTCAGGCAATGCCACCCTTCAACACAGTCTTTTTTTACACCGACACTAACGCCGCAAAGCTCCGCCCCTGTGTCTTTGTGCAAAAAAACAGTCCGAGCAATTTTAGGATATGACTATCCCCTCTCAACCACAAGTTACCGCTTCTCGATCCAAGCAGTGGTCGAATGGCAGTAACCAGCAGTAAAAACATATCAAATTGCTTTGACGCCATGCTTTTTTTCTATGAAAATTTCACGTTATATACACATTAGGCATTAGAACTTTGTGATTTAACAAGTGCAGATATTCATCAATTTCCTTGCTAATATTGTTAATAGGTCCAACACCACTTGGGTTTAACAGTCGGCGAAGGTGAAGAAGCTCCCGTTGCCGACGGCAAGCCTTTCAGGCAACGCCACCCTTCAACAGAATCGTATTTTTACAACGACACTAACGTTGCCAGCTCCGCACCTGACTCGTTCTGCACAAAAACATTAAGACTTATTTTTGTATATGACTATCCCCTCTCAACCACAAGTTACCGCTTCTCGATCCCAGCTGTCGTCGAATGGCAGTAACCAGCAGTAAAAACATATCAAGTTGCTTTGATGCCATGCTTTTTTTTCTATGAAAATTTCACGTTATATACATATTCAGCATTAGAACTTTGTAATTAAATAAGCGCAGATATTCATTCTTTTCCTAGCTAACATTGTTAATAGGTCCAATGCCATTTGGGTTTAACAGTCGGTGAAGTTGAAACAGTTTCCGTTGCCGACGGCAAGCCTTTCAGGCAATGCCACCCTTCAACAGAGTCGTATTTTTACACCTAATCTAACGTTGCCAGCTCCGCTCCTGACTCGTTGTGCAAAAAAACATTCCGACTAATTTTAGGATATGACTATCCCCTCTCAACCACAAGTTACCGCTTGTCGATCCAAGCTGTGGTCGAATGGCAGTAATCAGCAGTAAAAACATATAAAATTGCTTTGGTGCCATCCTTTTTTTCCATGAAAATTTCGCGTTATATACACATTCAGCATTAGAACTTTGTGATTACACAAGCGCAGATATTCACTGTTTTCCTTGCTAACATTGTTAATAGGTCCAACGCCATCTGGGTTTAATGGTCGGTGAAGTTGAAACAGTTTCCGTTGCCGACGGTAAGCCTTTCAGACAATGCCACCCTTCAACACAGTTTTTTTTTACACCGACACTAACGTCGCCAGCTCCGCCCCTGTGTCTTTGTGAAAAAAAACAAACAGTCCGAGCAATTGTAGGATATGACTTTCCCTTCTCAACAACAAGTTACCGCTTCTCGATCCAAGGTGTAGTCGAATGGCAGTAACCAGCAGTAAAAACATATGAAATTCCTTTGATGCCATGCTTTTTTTTCTATGAAAATTTCACGTTATATACACATATCAAGTTGCTTTGATGCCATGCTTTTTTTTCTATGAAAATTGCACGTTATATACATATTCAGCATTAGAACTTTGTAATTAAATAAGCGCAGATATTCATTCTTTTCCTAGCTAACATTGTTAATAGGTCCAATGCCATTTGGGTTTAACAGTCGGTGAAGTTGAAACAGTTTCCGTTGCCGACGGCAAGCCTTTCAGGCAATGCCACCCTTCAACAGAGTCGTATTTTTACACCTAATCTAACGTTGCCAGCTCCACTCCTGACTCGTTGTGCAAAAAAAACATTCCGACTAATTTTAGGATATGACTATCCCCTCTCAACCACAAGTTACCGCTTGTCGATCCAAGCTGTGGTCGAATGGCAGTAATCAGCAGTAAAAACATATAAAATTGCTTTGATGCCATCCTTTTTTTCCATGAAAATTTCGCGTTATATACACATTCAGCATTAGAACTTTGTGATTAAACAAGCGCAGATATTCACTGTTTTCCTTGCTAACATTGTTAATAGGTCCAACGCCATCTGGGTTTAATGGTCGGTGAAGTTGAAACAGTTTCCGTTGCCGACGGTAAGCCTTTCAGACAATGCCACCCTTCAACACAGTTTTTTTTTACACCGACACTAACGTCGCCAGCTCCGCCCCTGTGTCTTTGTGAAAAAAAAAACAGTCCGAGCAATTTTAGGATATGACTATCCCTTCTCAACAACAAGTTACCGCTTCTCGATCCAAGCTGTGGTCGAATGGCAGTAACCAGCAGTAAAAACATATGAAATTCCTTTGATGCCATGCTTTTTTTTCTATGAAAATTTCACGTTATATACACATTAGGCATTAGAACTTTGTAATTTAACAAGTGCAGATATTCATCAATTTCCTTGCTAATATTGTTAATAGGTCCAATGCCATCTGGGTTTAACAGTCGGTGAAGGTGAATAAGCTTCCGTTGCCGACGGCAAGCCTTTCAGGCAATGCCACCCTTCAACAGATTCGTATTTTTACACCGACACTAACGCTGCCAGCTCCGCACCTGACACCTTGGGCAAAAAAAACATTCCGACCAATTTTAGGATATGACTATCCCCTCTCAACCACAAGTTACCGCTTCTCGATCCAAGCTGTCGTCGAATGGCAGTAAGCAGCAGTAAAAACATATGAAATTGCTTTGATGCCATGCTTTTTTTTTCTATGAAAATTTAACGTTATATACACATTAGGCATTAGAAATTTGTGATTTAACAAGTGCAGATATTCATTATTTTCCTTGCTAATATTGTTAATAGGTCCAACGCCATTTGGGTTTAACAGTCGGCGAAGGTGAAGAAGCTTCCGTTGCCGACGGCAAGCCTTTCAGGCAATGCCACCCTTCAACATAGTCGTATTTTTACACCGACACTAACGCTGCCAGCTCCGCACCTTACTCGTTCTGCACAAAAACATTCCGACCAATTTTTGTATATGACTATCCCCTCTCAACCACAAGTTACCGCTTCTCGATCCCAGCTGTCGTCGAATGGCAGTAACCAGCAGTAAAAACATATGAAATTGCTTTGATGCCATGCTTTTTTTATATGAAATTTCGCGTTATATACACATTCAGCATTAGAACTTTGTGATTTAACAAGCGCAGATATTCTTTCTTTTCCTAGCTTACATTGTAAATAAGTCCAACGCCTTCTGTGTTTAACAGCCGGTGAATTTGAAACAGTTTCCGTTGCCGACGAGCCCGCCCGGCTAGCTCAGTGGATAGAGCATCGGACTGTCAATCCAGGGGTCGTGAGTTCGATCCCCAGCCGAGGCGGGAAAAATTTCTCCGTGACAATTGAACTCGGACATTGCGTCTGAGAGTCATTTGTCCCTTACCTCTGATTCAAGTGAGGAAGCAGTCAGTCGCTTGCGGAGAAATTGGTTAGTACTGGTTAGAGACCCAGGAACACCGGTTAGGTGGACTGACCGCCGGGATATAACCAGAAAGTGTTGAAACCAGGCGTTAAACCCCAAACAAACAAACAAACAAACAAACAAACAAACCGTTGCCGACGGCAAGTCTTTCAGGCAATGCCACCCTTCACCAGAGTCGTATTTTTACACGGGAACAAACGCTGCGAGCTCCGCCCCTGACTCCTTGTGCAAAAAAACCTTCCGACTAATTTTAGGATATGACTATCCCCTCTCAACCACAAGTTACCGCTTCTCGATCCAAGCTGTGGTCGAATGACAGTAACCAGCAGTATAAACATATAGAATTGCTTTGGTGCCATGCTTTTTTCTATGAACATTTCGCGTTATATACACACTAGGCATTAGAAATTTGTGATTTAACAAGTGCAGATATTCATTATTTATCTTGCTAACATTGTTAATCAGTCCAACGCCATCTGGATTTAACAGTCGGTGAAGTTGAAACAGTTTCCGTTGCCGACGGCAAGCCTTTCAGGCAATACCACCCTTCAACAGAGTCGTATTTTTTTTTTGCACAACGACTCAGGGGCGGCGCTGGCAGCGTTAGTGTCCGTGTTAAAAAACGACTCTTTTGAAAGGTGGCATTGCCTGAAAGGAAACTGTTTCACAGTCACCGACTGATAAACCCAGATGGCTTTGAACCTATTAACAATGTTAGCAAGGAAAAGAATGAATATCTGCGCGTGTTTAATCACAAAGTTCTAATGCTGAATGTGTATTTAACGTGAAATTTTCATAGAAAAAAAGCATGGCATCAAAGCAATTTCATATGTTTTTACTGCTGGTTACTGCCATTCGACGACAGCTAAGATCGAGAAGCGGTAACTTGTGGTTGAGAGGGGATAGTCATATCCTAAAAGTGGACGTAATATTTTTTTGCACAGCGAGTCAGGTGCGGAGCTGCCAACGTTAGTTCCCGTGTCAAAATACTACTCTTTTGAAGGGTGGCATTGTCTGAAAGGCTTGCCGTCGGCAACGGGGGATTTTCACCTTTGCCGACTGTTAAACCTAGATGACATTGGACCTATTGACAATGTTAGCAAGGACAAGAGTGAATATCTGGGCTTGTAAAATCGCAAAGTTCTAATGCTTTATGTGTATATAACGTGAAATTTTCATAGAAAACAAAAAGCATTGCATCAAAGCAATTTCATATGTTTTTACTGCTGGTTACTGCCATTCGACGACATCTTGGATCGAGAAGCGGTAACTTGTGATTGAGAGGGGATAGTCACATTCTAAAATTGGTGTGACTGTTTTTTTGCACAACGACTCAGGGGCGTAGCTGGCAGCGTTAGTGTCGGTGTAAAAAAATACTCTTTTGAAGGGTGGCATTGTCTGAAAGGTTTGCCGTCGGCAACGAAAACTTCTTCACCTTCGCCAACTGTTAAACCCAGATTGCATTGGACCTATTAACAATGTTAGCAAGCAAAAGAATGAATATCTGCGCTTGTTTAATCACAAAGTTCTAATGCTGAATGTGTATATATACCGTGAAATTTTCATAGAAAAAAGCATGGCATCAAAGCAATTTGATATGTTTATACTGCTGGTTGCTGCCGTTCGATGACAGCTTGGATCGAGAAGCGGTAACTTGTGATTGAGAGGGGATAGTCATATCCTAAAATTGGACAGAATGTTTTTTTGCACAACGACTCAGGGGCGGCGCTGGCAGCGTTAGTGTCCGTGTCAAAAAACGACTCTTTTGAAGGGTGTCATTGCCTGAAAGGCTTGCCGTCGGCAACGGAAACTGTTTCACCTTCACCTTCACCGACTGATAAACCCAGATGGCTTTGAACCTATTAACAATGTTAGCAAGGGAAAGAATGAATATCTGCGCTTATTTAATCACAAAGTTCGAATGCTGAATGTGTATTTAACGTGAAATTTTCATAGAAAAAAGCATGGCATCAAAGCAATTTAATATGTTTTTACTGCTGGTTACTGACATTCTACGACAGTTTGGATCGAGAAGCGGTAACTTGTGGTTGAGAGGGGATAGTCATATCCTAAAATTGGTCGTAATATTTGTTTGCACAGCAAGTCAGGTGCGGAGCTGGCAGTGTTAGTGTACGTGTCAAAATACTACTCTTCTCAAGGGTGGCATTGTCTGAAAGGCTTGCCGTCGGCAACGGAAGCTTTTTCACCTTCGCCGACAGTTAAACCCAGATGGCATTGGACATATTAACAATGTTAGCAAGGACAAGAATGAATATCTGCGCTTGTTAAATCACAAAGTTATAGTGCTGAATGTGTATATAACGTGAAATTTTCATAGAAAAAAAGCATGGCATCAAAGCAATTTCATATGTTTTTACTGCTGGTTACTGCCATTCGACGACAGCTTGGGTCGAGAAGCGGTAACTTGTGATTTAGAGGGGATAGTCATATACTAAAATTGGTGTGACTGTTTTTTTTTGCACAACGACTCAGGGGCGTAGCTGGCAGCGTTAGTGTCCGTGTAAAAGAAAGACTCTATTGAATGGTGGCATTGCCTGAAAGGCTTGCCGTCGGCAACGGAAGCTTCTTCGCCTTCGCCGACTGAAGTGAATTTAATCATAATATAAACTCAAGTTCTCATTTCCTGTCTTCTTTACAGCTGTATGAGGCTGTGTTTTCTGAATGTAGATACTTTTGAAATGCATATGACTGTCAGCTGTGATAATGCTAGCATGGTTGAAGACTTTCCTGGTTCAAATTTCAAATGTATATGTTCTGATACATGTGCTTTTGCTAACAGTTGTTGGTGCCATCAGTAACAGCAATGCTGTTACTACCAACAGTAACACTTGTATTACTGCTGTTCCTCAAGCAGTGTTACTGATGTAACTGCCGGCAGTGTTACTGGTGTTAGTCCCAGCAGTATTACTGCTGTTACTGCTGTTACTGCCAGCAGTGTTACAGCAGTGTTACTGCTGTTACTGCTGTTACTGCCAGCAGTGTTACAGCAGTGTTACTGCTGTTACTGCCAGCAGTGTTACAATTTCTTCAAATCTGGGAATATTCAATAAACAATTTAATTTAATTAAAGGTACAAATTATAATTTTAAATTGAAATCAAACTCTTAGATATTTGCCATTGAATGCTGTTGATTAATCAAAATACATTGTCCTATTCAATAAACAATGTAATTTAATTAAAGGTACAAACTATAATTTCATTGTTAAATTTGAAATTAAACTCCTAAATATTTGAATTTGAATGTTGTTGATTAAATAAACTACATTGTCTTGTTATTACCTGTAGTATACACGATATATGTCAGTAACATATGATAATGTAAAATTTCTGAATTATGAATTGTAACTGCTGGTACTAATACGCATAAATTAGAAAAGTATTATCATAACTTTCCACTGCTGATTGAACGAAGTATATTTTTTGTGTGTCGTTGTTTTTGTTAAATAAATTCTGCTAATAGGCATTATTTGAGTTTTATGTTATTAAAGGTAAGACAGTACAGGAATGACATAATGCACTCCTCAGATCTTGAAGTGACAGACGCCAATTTGAAAACGTATATTGAAGACATGGATGCAATTTTAGACGACCCAACGCAACTTAGGAATGACAACTATGCCCAACTGGCCAGACAAAAACTTAAAAAGGTATTATAAGTTTTAATTTTAGCGCTTCTTGTTTTTTCTTTATATTATTGGATTGACCAATACGTCAAGAAGCAAAACTCACATAAACTTCTTAATATGAACCTTTTATTTGTTTCGAACCTGTATAAGTTTCATTTACACAACAGAATATTCTGACTGAAACATTCTTTATACCTTTCAGCTTTTGGAAACTGACATTTTTATATCAACAGAAGATGAAATATCAATTATTCGTGAAGCACAAAGATCTTTGAAACAGAATTTTAATAGTCAAGCGGAAAGTCTCCAGGAGATTGCCCAAAACCTAGATACTACGAAAGAAGTTTATCTAAACCGGTTTGAAAACATTGAAAAAACTCAGGATTCATTAAGAAAGGCAATTGAAGACTTTAACAATAAAATAGGTGACCAGCAAAAGTTAATGTCTGACATTCAGCAAGTTAAAACTGATTTGGAATCAATGAAAACAGAGGCGAAGACAAACCAACAGAGAATTACTGATCGAATTGTGGTTATTGAAGAAAGTATAAAAAAACTAGAAGCAGTTCTGCAAAAAAAAATAGTAAGTTATGTCAGAAAATGGAGTTAATACTGAGTGCAAAAAATGTGATGTGCATGATAATTAGATATACGGGCGTTTTAATACAATGTATTAGTCAACAGACAAAATCCAAATGCAAATGTTTACGAATGCCATTTAGAGCCAAAACCGAAAGTAAGTAGAACATTAGAGCCGAAACCAAAAGTGAGTAGAAAATAAATGCATCTTCCATAATATTTCGGCTTAAATACTTTTGTCCGACTAATGAAACGATGTTTATGTTTAATTTTTATCAAAGATGTCGACAAATTCAGCAGCTTAAATTTAAGATCTTTTTATTCGGGTCAAGCTTTTTGTGGTCAACTGCCAGATTAAAAAAATCTCCAATCCCTTTGACTGAACATTAAAACATATTAAGAAGTTTTTTTCGCCATTTCAGAAATTAGAGACAGTGCAAAAAGTGAACGACGGGCGTCACAAAGAGCAATTAGAATATCTTGAGAAGAAAACTGGTGAGCTGTTATCACTGTTAAATAATTTTGTATATAATTAACGACAATAAGAACTAGTGGAGTTACAAGTCAGTAGAATACATATATATATGATAAGAAACATTTGTAAAAGATTCTCTATTTTCTTGGCAAGCAATTAAAGTTTTATTTTACCCCCGCTTCGAAGAAGAGAGGGGTATATTGTTTTACCTTTGTCCGTTCGTTCTTCCGTGCGTGCGTGCGTCCGTAACAAAATTTCCGTCACAATTTTCTCAGCAACTATAACATGCGGCAGCCTGATACTCTGCATATTGCTTCATCCTAAAGTGTTGTAAAGTGATTTTATGTTCCTTGCTTATCTACTTCCTGTTTGTATCATATTTTTAGATTTTGTTACTATATAGGTGCATTACATCAACCAAAGGGCATTTTTATTTACCGTTGCAGTTTTCTAAGCAAATATAACATTCAGCAGCCTGATATTTTGCATATTGCTCTATCCTAGTCCCATGTGGTGTAAAGAGATGTTATGCTCCATGCTCATCTACTTCCTGTTTACTGAATACTTACTTTTTTTTACACATAATTGAACAATTTACGTCGCAGATTTCTAAGCAACTGCAACATGTGGCAACATGATATTTTGCATAATGCTTTATCCTATAGTCCTATATTGTGTGAAGCGATTTTATGCTCCTAGCTCTTCTACTTCCTGATTACCGAATACTCAGATTTTTACACATAGATGACAAACATGCACAATTTCCGTCGCAGTTTTCTAAGCAACTTTAACATGCAGCAGCCTTATGTTTTGCATATTGCTTTATATAGTCCCATATGGTGTTAAGCGATTTTATGCTCCTAGCTCTTCTACTTCCTGTTTACTGAATACTTAGATTTTTATACGTTGATGACAAACCTGCACAATTTCCGTCGCAGTTTTCTAAGCAACGGCCTGATATTTTGCATATTATTGCTTTGTGTTAATTGTTTGTGATGTCTTTTTTGAAACTGATTATTTTATTAACCATGCATTCTCTCTTTCTCTTCTTCTTGACTGTGTGGGGAAGCTATTTTTTCTGAATGTGGCAATTCCTGATATGCATATTTCACCTTTTTTCTATAGTCCCATATGGTGTAAAGCGATTTTACCCTCCTTGCTCATCTACTTTGAAAACAACCGAACACGACAAATATGAGAATACTGCAGGCTCGGTTTGATTGAGCCTGTTCATGGGCAGTAATGCCAATGCATATTACTGCTCACGCCACCTAGCCCCGGGTTGAGCGCAACTCATTAATTACACCAATAAATAGTACAATTTCGATCCATTCCAAACAATGGTATGCGTATGGAGGTAAACATGGAACCTTCAATGAGGTATTTTCAGATTAATACTATTCCAAGTTCAGTGGCGTATGGTCCCCAGATAAAAAATGGGGTTTCCCTAAACGAGGAAACAATGGGCGGAACTAAACAGAATAAGTGTTTATCATGTGACTGGTGAGCTTGTCGCTTGTCTGTTATTAAATAATGAGGAGTTGAAGCATACAATCTAAAAACAATTCTTATCAGACAAAGAGGATTCCTGATAATTATTCATTGTAAACTTTTTTTAAAATTCACATTAGTTTTTTACAGACCAAAATAAGTTTTTGTTATTTTCGGTTGTTATATAACCTTCCCAATCGGTGTAAAAACTATTAAAATGGAAATAGCAAATAGGAAAATATTCCAGACTCCGTTCTTTTGAGCATGTTTAAAATAAGTATGGAAAAGCATAAAACTACCATTGCAACCTAGCTGCGGGTTGATCGCAACTCAATATTAACAGCAGTAAACAATACGATATGCATCTATCTCGTTTTGCCCTAAACGCAAAAATTATTAGCAATGTTAACGAAATAGAATTTCGATAGGGGATATGATACAGCTAAAACAGGAACGGCTGCCTTGCTTGTCAAACATGACGATCGAATGAACTACGAGTGATTATTATTAAGTACCCATTGGAGAGGATGGACCTTGGATTGCTATGTTCTCTTTAATAATACGTGTCACCACATCACAATATTAAGAATAACATTCCTTTAACGAATCATTTTACTATTTAAATTATCATTTAAAACTAAAAATATACTTTCAGCTCTAAAATCCAGACTTATTGGAATTTACGAGAATCATCTATCGACAGTGCCAATATCTCCCGTTACATGTGACCACCTGTTCCAAGAACAGGTTGGAGTAAAACGAAGAAAACAACAAAATGCAGATGGAGAGGTAAAGAGCTATGAAGACATATTCACTAAAGACGGCAAACGGTGTTTTAACATGTTTACGCCGCCCAGCAGGTATGGCTAAAACCACCTGGTGTATTAAATTAGTGAATAACTGGGTCAAAGTTTCGAAGGATCAGAAGAGTGATACTAAGCAAGAAGTTCTTCGATGGTATGACATTGTAATACTAGTATTTTTACGAAATGCAACAAACGAAATGAAAATTATAGACATGATAAAAGAACAATTATTTTCAGAAGACACAGACTTCTACGAAGTATTTACTGATGTTCTTAAAAAAGAACCGGACAGATGTTTAGTTATTGTCGATGGGTAAGATGAGTGGATGATGCCTAAAAAACTAGTCTGCTCATCGTTTACTCAAAACCAGAACATTCCCTCAAAAGCTGAGCTGAACGGCTGTCCAATTTTTATTACAACGCGGCCATCAAAACTGTACGAAATAAGGATAAAGGAAACTGAATACGACCGATGTATAAAAATAATAGGAGTAAAAGACAAAGATAAACTAGTAGAAAAGATCATTAATGAGTTAAACAAATTGCATAGCGATAAAGTTCCAAAACATGCATCGGATTTCAAGATGTCACATCAAGAATTATCTAGGAAATTGTTCATTGGATCCAGAAAAGTTGGCATATGTAATTCCATGGAACATGTTCAATCAACCCCAATATCGAAGTGCATGGAGAATCCTCTTTTGCTTATTATTATATCGGTCTGTATATGGTTTCAGTATGGCAAAATCGAGAAAACCTTAGCAGTCAATTACTCAGAGATGTTCAGGTATTTGTTTGAGTAAACACTTTGTATGAAAAAGTACAGTTTACATATTCACACTTTATGTGAGGGGTCATCTGTATCAAACAAGATTCATTTACTTCCAGAGTGCCTAAATGAAATGATTCCTTCGCAATTTATCGAACTAATGGCAAAGCTCTCAAAATTCGCTTTCGATAGTTTATTTAATGTTTCCACAAATGAATCCAAACTCGTGTTTGACGAGAAAAAATTAAAAATATGGCAAGAATATTCTATTAACCAACCACTAACACGGATGACTAGAATGTCATTTCTTCATAAAAGTTTCCAAGAGTTTCTTGCTGCTGTGCATATCGTCGGTCAGTTTCAGAATAAACTCGTAGAACCATTAGAGGTGTATCAAAAATACTGTTGCAATTATACAAAGCTAGTGGAAATACAAAATGTGTTACTTTTTGTATGTGGCTTAGATCCTCGGGTTGCCAGTGAAATGTCGTTAAATATACAAAATGTAGCAAGAAGAACTGAAAAGGATAATAAATATCTTACACTGAGTTTGCCATTGAAGTGCACAGTGCAGGTACATGAATTTAGTAAAGAATATCCATCGTCGGAATATCCTATACATATTGAGGCATTAGATATACCAATAAGAGACAACAAAATAGCAGATTTAAATGGTTTGTCTGCAAGTGAAAATTCTCAATTTACAATAGATCATTTCAGAGGCTTTAATGATCTCCTGCCTATTTATCATTTCATTGACTATATTTATCTTCTGCTTATGTCTAATAGCACCAAGATCAAACACATACACATCAATAAGTCGAAAACTGTTGAGAGTATTCACACCATACATAATGTACTGAATTGTGATATGCCATTTTTACTGAAGATTTGCGTTCTTGCAGATTTAGATTTGTCACGGTTTTCTTCTGTGGAACTGAATAGCTTTGGAAAGTCGTTAGAAAAATTATCGCAACTTGAATCTTTGAAGCTGAGGAATATACTATTTCCAGGTCCTATTACACTGTTTGCAGAATTGTCGTCAGTTAAATACATTGGAGTTAGAGAATATAGACTCGATCGAAATAAAGGTTAATACTGAAATGATGAAAAACATAAAAGTACAAAGCTGTTCGATATACATTTCTGTCGAATGTGAGCTCATGTTTGACATATCAAATATAATAATAAACATACTTCAGTAACTGTCACTGCTAAAACGTCTTCTAAAGAACAGGATACAGAAACAATGTCAAGCATTTACATTGACAAATGTAATAGTTTTTCAATTTTCTTAAAGCCTGAACAAAAAAAATGTTACGGTGAAATTAAACACAGTAAAATGCAACGAAAAGATTTAGGGAACTTCGTGACAGCTTTAAGAAAAATCCTGCTGTTGAAAATTCAAGATTTAGAGATAAAATTTGTAGATGAAGATGTGGACACATTGCGTGACATGAATTTAGATTTCCAGCAGAAAATGTGGACAGATCTTCTTGCGATTTGTAGAATATCAACACTGGTCGTGAATAATTGTGGATCTTTAGAGCATCCAATAGATACAAAATGTTCGCTCACAATTTCAAATGCAACGTTGTTAGAAACAGATTTTCTTTTAAGATATGCTGTTTCTGTCGACAAATTCAAATATGTACATATTTATACTGAAGTAATAGAAACCGAATTAGTACTTGATTTATTTTCGTGCAGACATTTTAAAGGACTTGAAATCAATTTATTAAGAGGTCAGATAGATTTGATAAAAGCTTTGAAATTTCAACAAAATGAGAGAAGTTTTTTGACGCTTCAAGACAATCGTATCAGGTTTTCACGATGTAACGCAAAAGTCACTTGTTCTAATACGAATAAGGAAGAAACAAAGACTGTCGTTAGTCTTGCGGTTAATAGCCACGACATCCGTGAATTGACCCTCTCCAATGTTTCAGTAGACGAGGAAGTACTTTTGAGTTTAATTGAATGTGATCATTTAAGTAAGACGGAAGTGATAAATACATATGTTGATTTTAATCTGAAAAATACAGTGACTGTTGCCACAGAGAGATATGATTACTATGCATTTGTGAAAAACCAGGAAAGAAATGTTCTCCCCCCTTTTCTTCAAAATAGAAACCGTTTATGTAGTACCAGTTGGTGTCCTTGTTACAATGGGTCTCAAGGGGAAGATTATAAAGCTGATTGCATAAGTTCTCTTTATCACAATGTGATGCAAAGGATATATCGTAGAAGTAGTGGTATTTCGTCCCCTTTATACAATTTGCGAAGGAAACAAGGTGTAGGTATTTTACATCCTTTGCACACGCCGACAATTCATGTTATTTTTGATGAGATTCGACCTTGTAACGACGAAAAGATTCAAAGGACTTACGGTCTCAGTGGTCTAAGTTGGAGTCCCTTTCATGAAGATAATCAAAGATCTCGCCGTTTCCCTTTGATTACCTTAAATTTAAGGACACGCGTTTTCAGTAGTCCTAGTTTTAATTCTGTTCGCGAAGACAACTTTCGAAGTTTTCAGAAAAACATGTGTTTTAACTGTACGACATATTTTGAGATGATGTTCGATAACGCAACATCTAAGCCGGTGCATATATTGATAAATCATTAAAAAATGAATCCGTTGAATGTTTCTGGTTTACATGACACATGTGAGGTTTATATAAATAAACCTTGACTGCAAAGTATATTTGTTTTGTACTACTTGGTATATTAACCCTTGTTAGAATAGTCAGTACAAAACTCATCTGATGAATCTGTTACTATTGTATACGTTTTTTGATTATTCTTGTTAGAATTAAATATACTATACTTCTTCTTTTAGCTATTAGGAACAATGTTTTTACCGCTCAAACACTCGGGCTGGAGTTTTCCATTTGAACTCGAAAAAGATACTGTTTAATATATTTGTTTCAATTTCTTTCTCATTCTCTCTTTGATATGAATCATTTCAGGAAGATATATTCATGAACAATTGTATTCCCTCATAATAAATGAACTTTCCATAATTGTAAGTTCTTGAGTAAATTTTATTTGCTTTTAGTTCTGTTTCATATTTACCTATGTGACAAATTTAACCAACATTCAACGTCTTTCCACATGATTTATGTTTTTTGTCGCAGCTCTTATACCAATAAAAATTGCCGTTCATTGTTTAATTTTATTGCATTTAAAAGCTTGGTTTTTCATTTTAACAAATATCTATTGCTTGTTTACCATTATTTGCATAATTGGGATGAATGATATCATTCTATTATTGTGTGCTCTTAGGTTTTAAAGTTTGGCCTAAGTAGTTTCTGGCATACATAAAATGTAACATTGTATTGAGAGACTTCTTTAGAGAAGGTAGAACACTAAAATTCTTGTAAAACAGATTGTTTGTGCCTAAATTCGACTAATCTTATATATTGTTCAATTTGTTAAATGAACTTCGTTTTACAACAGTCTAAAGATAGTATGAATATTTTCTAAGTCTAATTAACAGCAGGAATATACTGTGACCATTGAAAAAAGTTCAACAATTAAGAGAAAACTCATTTTATTCTATTTTTGTCACATATCTACACAGCCTTAAACCTCAAGGTAAAAAAATTACAAATATTTTAAACATTTGTTAGACCAAAGGAAACACGATAAAATAATTATGTCAATTGTATCATGATAGTAATAATTTTGGCATTTAAAAACTTCTTTGTTGCTATTTTTCTTTACTGTTTTATATTTCTTAACATTGAATTGTATTTGACCGTTAAAGAGATTTTGATAACTCTTTATAATTGATTAAAGACAGTGCAAAAACGACTGTGAAAGGAGCTTAATAACGAACTTTAAGAGTACTTTGCTGTTGCTTATAATTCCAAAAACTATATTCGACAAAAATGTTCTTCCTTTTAATTCACAGATGAATACTTTGTACATGTACAAGTAAGTAATGTTCTTAAAGGGGCAACAGGAATATATAAACCTCTATATGGCACAGGGGCTGACTTACCAATAATTGTATACATTCTACATATCAAGGAGACAAACAGATATTTAGTCCTGTTGCCCCCTAAACATCACGTTTTGGTGTGCTTCTTTTTTGTTTGAACGGAAGTTTCCTAGCATATGTTTTAAAAAAAAGTATAAACATGGAACTACATAAAATAATTATGTTTGTTTACTGCGATGGATAATGTTTATTAATGTCTTAACTGAATAAAATTTTTAATCCATTTTATTTCTATTGTCACAATGTACGGAGAATGTTTTAGACTAATAAACTGTAGCTGCATATATAAGATATTTGCTTCTTTAAAAATATTTTACTTCAATGAAGTTTGCAAACATATGAAATTGATGGTGTTTGTTTGAAGACTGAATCATGAGAGACATGCAGTACTGCAACACATGAATACATTATTTTGTCAAACGAATTGTTTTTGTGCGACAAAACACTGCAACTGGAGCGAAATCAGTGTGACCATATCACGTAGTTTGTGACGTAATTTTTCGGTATAACGACAGGAAAATTTAAATCTTTGCAGCCTTGTAATTAATTTATTAGTTTACAATTTTCGACGATAACTGAAATTCAATCATAAAATGTTATCAGTATTTGCCCCAAATCACAGACACAAGTAGATACAAGCGACAAATGTATTGACAACCGTGGGTTGTGTTCAACTGTCCATTCTAATGCGCTAAATTTTAATGGTAAACAAATTAAATTCTGCCAAGTCTTCAAAGATTAGAATCCATGTTTTTTTTTCTTGCCATAATAGCCACACTAGAAATGATGTTCCGTATATTATTAAAAATACAAAGTATCGTGTAAAATGAAAGTGTTTACAACATTTTATGTAAAATATGGCCCTTACATATACTCTTAATAGGTGTTTTTATATCAATGTACAAAGTACGAGTAGATTGTTTTTCTGACACAAACTTTGTTGTTTGTCTAAACAGTACTAACTGTACATTTAAAATAAAAATAGTACTATTATCAAGGCTATTTTCGATCCCGTAGAAAAATTAAAAATCAATTTTTTTCTGACCGACTTAAGTAAGAAGAAGATAAATTACAGACTCTTTTTTGTAAAGTTTGAAATACAGAGACAGACTAGATTTTGTTCAAGAAGCCTACTAGCGAAAGTATGAAGCTCTTATACATCGAAAACCTACAAACTTTAACTATTCGAGATGACAAGGTTGTCGAATGTCCAACGAGAAATAAGGGAACATTCTTGTTGTTGTTTTGATTTCCAAACACACGCTTCGTATTGTTTTCGCTATTGAAGAAATTGAATATGGCTTTGATATGAGTTTTCTTAATACATTTTTTAGAAACGGAAACTCGGCCGACTTTGTCGAGAAAGCTCAACAGAGCCTCGACTTTCATACGACCATATCGACCTTGTCCAGTATCACTTGTTTTTGAAAAACAGGTTTTCTGTATTTTTTTCCACCGCTTTTTCGAAATTGTACATTTATTATTAATAGCTAGCGATGTGATAATATTATCATATTAGACCAAAGATACGAGATGTCTTTTTATTAAATCCAGATACAAATAAAACTAGTCGACTTGACTGAGTAAGACAAAAAACAACGTTCTAATCAGCAGCAAAACCTTTATATAAACAACATTGCATTATATTAATCGTTCTGTTCAAGGTGTTCTTTACCATAAATCCCCGAAGTTAAAAAGGTCATAGCATTGAGCAAAAGTAGCTTCAGAGTCAACGCACTAAAAATTGCTTTTTTTTTCACTCCGTAGGACCGATTGAAAACAAACCGTCCAAATCTCCATTTATTGCAAAAGCTTGAAACAACTTATACTTGAGTCCGCCTTTCATCTGGGACACACGACCCGGGCTTTAATTCAAGTTTGTGCAATAGCGTGGCTCTTTGGGCGTTATAGGAAGTTCGAGCATCAGCGAATGTCTGTGATACGTATGTGTAACGCTTTGAACGACCCGTGGCTTCTTGGGTTCCAGACATTTTTGAGGCCGGCCGGAAACTCAGATTATAAGCTCGATGTGCAATTTGCGACGAACACTCCAAGTTTTAGAGATGTCGGTGCATCAAGCAATGTTCACTTCAAATGCTATAACGGGACTAAGACAATTTTCGCTAGTAGCGTTATGATCGACCTAGGACTTCTTTGGTTCCAGCATTTTGTAGCCCTGAAACTCCAGGCAAAAGCTTGAGTGGTCAATTGCCACGAACCCTCAGAATTTAAGAAATATCGGAGCATTGAGCAAAACGTTCACCCCAAATGATATGTCTGGACTAACAAAATAACGATGTTTTTGTTTTCTCTTGAAGCGTGTTTTCGGACATTGGGTCGCGTAGTTCCAGCAAGGTCTGAGAAAAGGTGCACGACCTCCACTAGTCCCTGACCATAAATCCTTATTGTTGTCTGTAAAACACGTAATGTTTAATGTTTGAACTACCCGTAGCTTCTTTGGTTCCGCACATTGCTGATGCCGGAAATTCTGATGCCGGATGAGCTCTAGTGGTCATTTGCGACGAGCTTGGTAGATATCGGAGCAACGAGCAAAAAGTCCACTTCACATGAGGTCTTACTACCTAACCAAAAAAAAACCGCTCTTATTCGGCCATTTCAGGGAGAGTGTTGTCAATTGGTTTCGTTAAAATCGACGACTAATTCAGTAAAGTTAGTACAATTTCTTGTATAATATGTATTGTAAATGGGATAAACACCTAGCCGCTAGATTAAGACACCTGCTCCTGGTTTGTTTTTGTCGTTAAAGCGTGAAAGAATGGATAGGAACACTGGGGTCTAAACTCTGCAGTGTTTGCAGACTGATATTGAGAGCTTTTAAATTAGCGCATAAACATAAGGTTTAGCTTTGCTTTGTTTGCGGGGTGCTGCATTATAATTTTACATTTTGAAGTGTTTTTCTGTGCTAATAGGTACCTCTATGTTCATTTTTTTACATTTGAGACGATTTCATGGAAAAACCACCTCACTTTAGGACAATTTCATGGGTTGTTTTAGAGTTTAGAGAGTTTAGGCACTAATTTGCAATGAAGTTCATAATAAACAAAATTAATAATGTAATTTTTACATTGTATTCGTGTCATGAAGTAACATGATATTGGCGAGTTATCTGCACCCATTAACTCAAATGATCACAATTCCAACCAGTTGTTAGCTATCTATGACTGTTCTAAACTTTAGTGCTTAAAACGGCGTACGACACACCATTTCACCCTTAGAAATCCCATTAAAACTTGTGCACTTATACATGTTACAGTCATATGTATCCACCATAACCCCCCCCCCCTAAACAAATTAGTATATGCCTAAATATACCTGAAAGATGTAGTGATGTCCCTTGATCAGGAAAGTCGCAGAAAACTTTACTGACAATATTTATTAAAATTTCTGTGTTAAATATTGGAAAAGGATTTCAAAAAGGATTAAAATGGACTAACTAATATCTGAGGTAGATAATTTTGTGAACTTTTGACAGTGTTAATTAAAATCATAGATAAAATCTTTCATTATGGAATATTATCGGTAAACAGTAAAAGGTATAGGGCGACGCCATCTTTAATCATTGTGTTTATAAAATGAAGGTGGATTAACGCACTATTGGAAAATCCGCGCTCAAATATTTTGAAAGTATACTGCACGAAAAAAGAAATGGCTGCAAATACTGCTGAAAGCGATTTGACTAAGAAAAGGATTCGTAGTGACACTAGTAGTTCCAGTAGTACTAGTGGCTTAATAGAAAAAGAAGATGAAACGAAAAATCCCAAGAAAAAAGTAATAACCGAAACAACAATAAAGAAAAGTGGAAAAGAACAGAAGGGTCCTGAAAAGAAAACAGAACAAGAACAAATGAAAAGCAGTTTACAGGAAATTCAAACTCAACTTAAACAAATAAATCTGACATTGGCAAATGTATTGACCAAAAACGATGATAAATTGAAAAATATCGTAAAAGATATTGTAAGAGAGATGAAGGAGGAGCTATTTAGAGCTATAGAACACAGAATAGATCTGCTAGAAACAAAACTTTTTGATAAAGAAACAGAGATAAAGAAACAAGAAGAAACTATTGTGAAACTACAAACTCAAATAAAAGAGCAAGAGGAACAAAATGACAGCCTTAAGATTGAGTTACGAAAATACGAGGACAAAAACAATGAAATCTTCAATAATCTAGAACAATACAGCCGCATAAATAATATAAGAATAAATGGAATACCGGAAGTAGATAATACAAAAGCCACAAATGAAAGCATGGAAACTGAAGAAAGACAAGAAAAAGACAAAAATAAAACTGAAACAAACAGTGATGATGATGAAGAAGAAGAAATACACAGAAAGAGCAATGTTGAAACAGAGAAAAAAGAAAATGCACCTATGCCATCCTACTCAGACGTGGCGAAGGCTGATAAGAAACAAGCTATAGAAAACGCAGAAATAACCAGGGATCTTGTAATTAAAACACTAAACAAGAAGTTACCCGGATTAGGATTAACGAAAGACGACATTGATACATGTCATAGACTAGGAAAGAAAGTAGAAGGAAAGAACAGGCAAATAATCGTAAGATTACAGTCAAGGCTTGTTAAAGAAAGAATCATGAGGCGCAAAAAGGAGTTACCCAAACCCCTCTTTGTAAGTGAAGACCTCACGAAACAAAACCATCATATTTTAATGTGTGTCAGGTTTAAAATGCCAGACGAAATTGATAAATGTTGGACCATAAATGGTAAAATTTGCTATAAAAATAAAATGGGTAACATTAAACAAGTAAACTATAGTGAATTTGAAAACTGGGCGAGTCTACCCTGGCCAGAGAAGGAAAACTAAGTTGACGCAACTAGACGGTGAGAAGTATACTTCGCCAATACCTATCGGACTAGCATGTGCATAACAGGCCTTTTGTAACCTATATTGCATAGTTATGACTAACTTAATCCTTTTATATATTATGTGAGCGAACTATGAATAACCTTATCTATAATCTGACAATTTAATATCAGCGAACTATAAAATTATAGTATGCGCTTAATATGAATACAATAAAATGAAAAAGACAGTGAAAAACATGGTATATAATTAAATTAAAAGCAGTCTCAATAAATAAACAAATATAATTTGAATATATGAATGTAAAAAATTAGAATACTTCTAATAGCCATCAAATACCATTCCATTTTTATTTACTGAAAACGGTCAGTATGTAGCGTAAATTAAACTTTGGTTGATGGTGTGATGGCTATCTAGATAGCGCAATTTTACATCAGATTGTGCAACGTGCTAATGCTAAATACGTTTTTTTTTTATTTTGAATCAGTACCTGCTAAATTGTTTGTTTTGTCAAATATCGAATACTTGAAATATTGTTGGTAGTACATGTATGATAGATTTATAGTTATTTGTCAGTATTTTCATCTTATTCCACAACATGATATTGCTCAATAAGTTTTGTATGTTTAAACTATTTTATGTTATATTGTTTTTATGTAAAAACACTGAATATGAAAACTCATACAATAACCTCGACCAATGCTTCGTTTCAGCTGTTTACAACTAAGTTTAATAAATTATATTCTTATATGTAGACGCGACGATAGGTTGATGTAAAAAAAATCTTGATGGACCTTTTATGCAGTGTTTAGACTAACACCAATAACTCAAATCGATGTTTATGTAATAATGTAAATGTAACTATCTACGTTAAACAAACTTTTTGTTCTTTGTGAGTTTATGTTGAGTTACACATTCGTTATGTAAGAGCTACCATAATGAAATCATATTCAACCTACTCGACCTCTTATGCAGCGATTAGGCCAACACCAATAATTCAAATTGTTGTTTATTTAATAATGTAAAGGTAACTATCTACGTTAAACAGACGTATTGGTCTTATGTAAAGATACCATGCTGTAAAATAGTTCAACTTACTTTATTATTCGTGAATATGTTTTGTGTGTTGTTGTTGTTTTTGTTGTTATTATTTTGATAGGGCTTAAATAAGTAAGGCATCATATGTAAAAAGCACTATGAAATTCATATAAAAATTAAATTGACTTTGTGTAACACAGTTTATTTATACCATTATGTCTAATAGTTGTTATTTGCATCAACCTCATATTAATATAATGCAATATATAAGAAAATACAAATATTTCAAAATGTTATACTTAATTTTTTTTTTGGTTTTTTAACATCTACGTCATATTGATATTGATATGATGCGATGTAAAAAAAATACAATAATTGAGTATATTGTTAATGAAATATCCTTAAGTCAATAGGATGAATAACAAGTCATATTGTTGCACAGCCATAACAACTTATCTTGTTATGGTAATAATTTCATTATGTAAGAGTTACCTTAATAAAAAAACAATTTTACCTATCCCATTACTTGTAAAACTGTTTCTATTGTTTGCTGTTGTTGTTGTAGTTATTTTTATAGAGCATGAATGAATATAATATAAAAAAGCATAATGTAATTTATATTATAGTTTATGCTACATTGCATAATATTGTTGATAAAACCATGTATTTCATATATTTTATAATCATATTAACCTTATATTAATATGATGAAATATGGAAATACCAACAAGTATTTCATAGTATTACACTAGAAGGTAACTATCTTAAATTAACACAAACACTTAATAATAAAAAATTGTTTTTAATATCACTTTTATATTGATATGATACTCTGTAAATTAAAAACAACAGGTGTTTTTTCATTGTGTTACATGTGGAATTGTTATTTTGTTTTAATTTACTAAAATATTAAGAAAAACATTAAATTTTTGCAATAACGTCAACAACATAGACCAAGATTATATTCGCAATACAACAAAATGAAATATGTATTGTAGCACAGGAAAAGTTTTTTGGTATATTATTCTTACTTAATTTTTTTTCTTAAATAGTGTAACGTTGTGCTAAATCCTCAGTCATTTTCTGTTTCTAACGAAACTTGGGTAATTAATCATTTTTCAAGAAGAACAAAAATAGTTTACTTTTTGTAGAATCTAAAAAATGTCCAAAAGAACGGCGAAACCCATATACCTTAATCTTATCGTTTTTCTTTTTAGATTTTCTTTTCTAATTACATGTTTTCACAATCACATTTTTCAAAAATGGTCATTTCCATTGTTTTGATGAAGAGTTTGTCATATTTTAACATTATACATCTGATAGTATATTAATATGTTCTTACAATGTTCGAGGTCTAAGTGAATCTAAGAAACGCAAACAAATATTTCAATGGCTTAAAGATAAAAACTACTCAATTTGTCTACTACAGGAAACTCACTCTATTGAAAGTCATCAACAAAAGTGGCAAGATGAGTGGCAAAAAGAAACCTTTTTCAGTGGTGTTAATTCAAATAAAGAAGGTGTAGGCATCCTACTTAATATACAGGGAAATTATTCTATAAATAACTATACTGAGATTGTTATTGGTAGATTAATCTCACTCGAACTAACAATAAATGAAAATGAATTCCTACTCATAAATATATATGGTCCAAATAATGATAATACTAATATATTTGAAAAACTTGAACAGTATATATTAAAACATAATGATAAAAATATTATTATAGGAGGAGATTTTAATACAGTTATTAACCCAGAAAAAGATAAACAAAATGGTAGAAAAGATACAAATTTAAAATGCAGAACAAAAGTAAACGAAATAATACAATTTAATAATTTAACCGACATTTGGAGAGAACAAAATATACATAAAAAAGAATTCACGTGGCACTCAAATACTACTCCAAAGATATATAGTAGATTAGACTATTTTCTGGTTTCAGAATATTTTGCAAAAAAGGTCATCAGCAGTCAAATAAAACCAAGTTTTAAATCAGATCATTCCATTGTTATCATTAAAATAGATTTGACATTAATAAAAAAAGGGCCAGGTTATTTCAAATTAAACAACAGTCTATTACTTAATATAGAATATCAAAATATAATTAAAGCAAGTATAGAAAATACTGTAAAGGAAAATAAGGAAGCTAATCCAAATACACTTTGGGAATTAATTAAAGGATCAATAAGAAATGAGACTATAAAATATTCTACATTTAAAAAGAAAAAAGATGAACAAGAAGAAAAAACAATTATAAAAGAGATTAGTGATATTGAAAGCAACATCAACAATAACATTAATTCAGATGCTAACAAAATAAATCTTATTAAAAAACAAGAAGAATTAGAAAAATTTTACGAGAAAAAGGTAAATGGTCTTATAATTCGTTCAAAAGCTATAAATATTGAATCAAATGAGAAAAATACAAAATATTTTGCAAATTTAGAAAAAAGACATGCAGAGAAAAAAATAATTAATAAATTAATAATTAATGATAAAGAAATAACAGACATTGATATAATACTAAAAGAACAAGAAAATTTCTATAAAAGCATTTACAGTTCTAAAGGCGTTAAAACACCACAATATGACTATTTTAAAAATTCAATGAACGTATTAAGTGAAAATATGTCTAAAGAATGCGATGGAAGTCTTACGGAATACGAATGTCGTTTAGCACTCTTCGACATGAAATATAATAAAAGTCCTGGTTCCGATGGTATTACTGTAGAATGTTATAAAACGTTTTGGCTAGAATTAAAAGAATATTATGTAAACTCAATAAACTACTCATTTGTAAATGGAAAATTATCGAATCTTCAGAATCAAGGTTTAATCACACTTTTACCAAAACCTGGAAAAGATTTAAATAATTTAGCCAACTGGAGGCCAATTAGCTTATTAAATGTCGATTATAAAATAGCAACAAAAGCAATCGCAAATAGAATTAAAAAAGTATTACCATATCTCATTAGACCAGAACAAACAGGATTTATTAAAGGAAGATACATTGGTGAAAATGTAAGATTAATATTTGAAATCATTGATTATGTCGAAAAAAATAATTTACCATGTTTACTCTTTTTCTCGGACTTTGAACGAGCCTTTGATAGCCTTGAACATAACTTTATTTATAAATGTTTAAAACACCTTAAATTTGGGGAATCTTTTATACAATGGATTAAGTTGTTTTATAAAAATGCTAAAAGTGCAGTAATCAACAACGGTTTTATATCAGACTTTTTTTCAATAGAGAGAGGAGTTCGACAAGGTTGTCCTTTATCATCCGCGCTATTTATAATATGTATCGAATTTTTGTCACATACAATACATGAAGATAAAATAATTAAAGGTATAAAAATAAATAATAACGAAATAAAACAGACTTTATTTGCTGACGACGCGACTTTTGTTAACGATGGGGGAAAACTATCCTTTGAAAGATTAATTAATGTAATATCAGATTTTGAAAACATCTCGGGTTTGAAACTTAACACATCTAAATCAACAATATTAAGAGTAGGCACATTAAATAAATCAAATATAAAACTTGCAGCAGACAAAAATTTCATATGGACCTCGAGTCATGCAAGGACCTTAGGAATTACGTTTTATAATAACAGAGAGCAAAATTTAATTAATAATTTAGAACCTAAAATTCTAGAATTCAAAAACTGTCTTAAACAATGGCAACATAGAAAACTAACACTTCTTGGTAAAGTGACCGTAATTAAAACATTCGCATTACCAAAACTCATATATCCCTTTACGGTGCTAGACAATCCGACAGAAAAGATTATTTCAGAGATAAATCAAGCATTATTTACATTCTTGTGGGATGGAAAACCAGATAAAATTAAACGAAAAGAAATTGTAAAAAAATATGAAAATGGTGGTTTAAAAGTTACAGATATAAAATGTTTCTTAACTTCAATAAAGGCATGCTGGGTAAAACGATTATTAAATGAAGAAAACAAAGGGCAGTGGAAAAATTTCTACTCAAATGTTCTAAATAAATATGGAGGAAATCTTATTTTTGAATGTAATTTGAATGCAAAAGACATAAAACTAATGTTCAAAAAACATATATTTCTGGCTAACATTATAACAGCATGGCGCGAAATTTCGGTCAGCTGTAATAAAACTAATAAGAATATAGAAAAACATATATTGTGGAATAATTCAGAAATAAAAAATGATTTTGGTATAATTTTCAACAAAAACATGTATAATAAGGGTATAAAATTTATAGAACACTTTTATGATTTTCGTAAAAAGCAGTTTTATACATTTAATGAAGCCAAGTTTTTGTTCAATTTAGAAAACAAAGAATTTCTAGAATACCACAAGATAATAAAAAGTATTCCACTTTGTTATGTTAAAACGTTAGACCAGACCACTTTAACGAGCTTGAGAAAAAATTACCTACTCGAAAAACTAAATACATCTAAAACTCCAAATAAACTGTTTTATGATATTCTACTCAAAAATAAACAAATTGAACCAGTGAAATCTGAAAATAAATGGGAAACCATTTTACAAAATAAAAATATTAATTGGGAAAAAGTTTACTCCAACATATTTATATCAAGTATTGATACGGTATTCAGAAATTTTCAGTACAAATATTTACGTAGAATAATACCCACAAATAAGTACCTTTATAAATGTAATCTTACTATGTCGCAATCATGTGATTTTTGTAACACTCATATTGAAACAAATGAGCACCTGTTTTGGAACTGTCCCTATAGTCAACATTTATGGTCACAATTACAGTCTCTATTAAATACAAAAGGAACACCAGTATCTTTTAATCTGGAAAATATTAGTTTAGGTATTATGAACCAAACAATAAAAGACAACAGCATAAACTATATTATAATTGCATGCAAGTATTATATTTTTAAAATGAAAATTAAGAAAAGTGTTCCAAATTTCGAACATTTTATTTCATTTTTGAACTATAGAATAGAATTAGAAAAAGAAGTAGCTTTCTTGAAAAACAAACTTGAAAAGCACCAAATGAAATGGTCCTTCTACATCTAATCTTTTTTTCCTCGTACACTGGAAATGACCAAACTATTCCCTTTTTCTTCATTTTTTTATTTCCTTTTGTAATCACGTGTAATTATCTAAACATATATTTTTACAAGACTTTACCTAATAGGGAGACTCCACAACAAAATCGCTTAGCTTGCAATATTAACATTTTGTATATGCTATTAACACAGTTAAATCAAAAAAACAAATTATATATTATTTGAATGTTAATTAGTATTGGAAATTATGAAAATATGTATTGATGTAATATTGTATATGCAAGTGAAAGTGAATAAACGGGGTTACCCGTAAGGGGCCTCAAAAAAAAAAAAAAAAAAAAAAAAAAAAATTGTCCGAAAATACCCTCTGTGATACAAAAATATTCGGGTTATTCCGGACACACGACTAAATTCGAATCAAGCGTGCCAAGCAGATTTGACCTTCAATAACAGTGAGAGCCTTTACATATCAATGTAAAAACTCGGTAATAAATGTCAGAACACAGAAAAAAAATATGCCATACCATTACGAATTATTTTGTCTAAATCTTTTCAGTTCATAAGAATGAAATATTTATCAGTTTGAAGATGTAAAGTGCAAAAAATTTCAACTTACTTTCAAAACACGCTGTACAGCAGACGCTCACAAGGTAGGCTGCACTCGATTAATAATTTTTCGTAATAAGTTTAATCGATTAGTGCATTTTAACCGAGTTATTGGAGGTGTCCGAAAATTGCAGACATTCCGAAAATACCCTACATCGCTCTAATTGTATAATGTTTCCATGCTTAATTTCCAAATAAAATAGTAATTGTCTCCGTTTCCAAACTACAGTCGTATAAAAATTTGTTTTCTGATCACTGGTGTGAATTCATTTAAAATGTATTGACCGGTTCTTAGAAAGACTGTAGGGTTTTTTTTTGGCAAAAACTAATTAAGTCAGAGGGCCAATATCTGAAGGAGAATGCACGTAGAAGGGGAACACATACATCATAATCGTCAAAGTCAAAATCAAAGTCAAATTCCTTTTATTCACTCATGTCAAAAGACAAAATGAGGATAACACAATATAACAAAAGAGGCTCACAAATATAATAAATAACTATTATGTTTTGCATAACCACATACTTGTTTGTTTTGAATAGCATAACTATACATATATCTAATATACATATAAGAAAAAGTAATTAGCGGTAACAAATATGATTTAATGCAATGTTACTGTTAACAGGTATGCTCACTGGGATTAAGCCCGATTACGGAGAGTCAATTTAAAACCACATACTTTCATTTCTGTTTTCAGTTTCTTAACAATTTTCGGAAATCAAGATTGTACATAATCCACATACATCTAAAGAAACAGGATTGAGGACTTGTAACAGTAATAATGCACCAAGAATTCATCAAATTAACAAAATGCTGACTAATAATCAAACCTGCTTGTAAGGATAATTCTAACAAATTTACATAATTTCAAAAAATCAGATTTACTGGTAGTATTAAATAATTGATCCATTTTAAATGTACTAGGTCTTCTATAAAAATATGATTTGAGATATAATTTTCGTTCGATTTCAAAATTTGGACATTGCTTAAATAGCTTTCCATTCCGAAATAAGAAGTGAAATTCATCACCTAATTGATTTTGGCATCGGTTACAGACTCGCAAATGTATAGGTATTTTTGACCAGCCACCGGTCTCCACCGGCAGCCGATGATTACGGGTTCGGAACTTTATCATGTAAAATAAGTATAATTTTGGAGTATTGCTTAAATAGCTTTCCATTCCGAAACTGTGTTTAAATATTCTATATGTGATACTTTTTTTAGAGTTTTCTACACAAGCAAACCATTCATTAATGAATAAGTCTTTGAGCTTTTGTCGCACTGATAGTTTTAGCCATTTAATATTTAGGCAATTTTGTGAATCCCAAATATTGGATAAACCTGTTTTTAATAGAATTGTTTTAACAGCATGTATCCAAGGAAAACGGCGTTTTAGAATATTAGCGTTTAAGTGAAATGATAATTTATACATATATTGGTACATTATTACCGAGAGTTTACTTGTTCGGGCGTTTTCAAATGTATAAATGCGAGACCAAAAAGATATTATTCGTTCCTCAATGTCAATTTGTAAAGGGTAACAACCGGTTTCGCCGTATACCATATTATTAGGTGTCGAGTTTTTCATTTTTAATATGTGTTTAAGAAAACGAAGTTGTATTCTCTCTAAAATATCTAAATTACCATACCCCCATATTTCTGCGCCAAAAAGAAGAATGGGTTTTACAGTTTTATTAAATAAGTCAATTTGCATGTCTATTGGAAGATCGAGTCTATTCACGTTTCTAATTAGACTGTACATTGCCCTGGTTGCTTGAGATGCAATATGTTTTTTTGCATTAAGGAATGAACCACTTCTAAAGATATTTAAATTCATCGACTATTTCAATCATTTCATTTTTCATAGTGAATGTGTAACCATAACGCAAAACTCCTTAAGAAAAAATAACTATTTTAGTTTTGGAAAAATTAATAGTAAGTTTCCACTGTTCACAATAGTTTACGTACATGTTAAGTGCAATTTGGAAATCGTGTTCATTTTCTGACAAAATAACCGTGTTATCAGCATATAAAAGAATATAGATTTTTAAAAAATTGTATAGTTCATTTAGATTTTGATCATTTGCTATAGTGACACCTTGTAAGTTTACATCTTCTGCAAAGTAATTATGTAAGTTGTTCAAAAATATGGAAAATAATAGAGGAGATAAATTTTCTCCCTGTCGAACGCCAATATTGCTAGTAAAAAAATTTGAGCATGTTGAGTTTATCCGAACACATGACTTTATGTTTTTATACATGTTTTTAATTATATTAAGACATTTTCCATTGATATTTGTTTGTAAAAGCTTGTCTCCAGACCGTGTCAAATGCTTGTTTAAAATCTACAAATGCACAAAACAGTTTCTTTTTCGAATTATTTAAAATATTTATTAAACTATTAAGTACAAAAATGTGGTCATTTGTCGACTGCCCCTTTCGAAAACCCGCTTGACTATTATGTAGAATGTTATTGGTTTCTATAAACTTAGTGATTCGGTTGTTAATAACTGTCGTAAACAATTTTCCTAAGCAACTTAATAAAGTAATTGGACGGTAATTTTCAGGCTTAGACATGTCACCTTTTTTCTTGTATATTGGACTTATAATACCTATAGTCCATGATTCAGGTACAATACCTTTATCAAAAACAATATTAAATAATTTTACATATACATTTTTTCATGGTTTGTAAAGTTGTCTTTATATGCTCATTAATAATCTTATCGTAACCGCCAGCTTTATTATTTTTTAAATGTTTAACGGCAAATTCGATTTCGTCTTCTGTAATAGAGTTATTCAGTTAGTTGTTTTCTACATTATTAAAAGGTATTTCTAAATCATCATAGTCATTAATTTCGTCGCTATAATTTACATCTCTGAAATATTGATATAATGTGTTAAGAGTTGCCATGCAATCATTCTGTTTTTTACCATTTAATATTTTCCAGTATATTTTAGGGTCATTTTTTCTTAGTTTACGCAATTTTTTAATACTCTTATCTCTTGATTCATTTTGGTACTTTTTCATTATATTCTTATACTGTTTACATTTCTCATTAAGATTGTGTTTATTAAAATCATTTTTGCGCAGTTTATACATATATTTAGCCCTGTGAAAATCTCGACGCGCCTTCTTACATTTAAAACCAAACCAATCAGGGTAACGTGATAATGGTGTTTCGTTATTACTAGCATCGGTTGTTATTACACCAAAACTTTTTTCTGCTGAAGTTAGAAAAATATTTGCCATAATTGTTACTATTTCATTTAGAAAATTTTGGTCAAAGGATTCTGTTGTTTCAAATTCGCATAACCTGGTATAAATTTGATCAACTTCATTATTATCGATAGTGTTTAAAAAAAAAGAGTCTATTTTTTGTGCTATCCCATAGTTTTACCATAGGCGGTTTGCTTGGCTGAGGAATATGCTTAGAAACTCCATGCGTATTAAATGACACACGAATTGAATTATGTACATCTGAAAGAAGGGGACAGTAATCTAATACTTCAAGACATTCAACAAAATCAAACAAATTCGAGTTACAAACAAAATAGTCAACACAACTAACATTCCTACAAGTGCATTTACCATGTAGATCACCTTCTGTTCGACCATTCATTATATACATAAAATTCATTTGTAGAAAATCAATAAATCGGTAGCCATAATTGTTAACACCGTTGTCGCAATTTGATCTTTGTTTTATTACATGTTTACTGTTTTCAAACTTTAACATTTCAGAATCAGAATCTGAACACACTATATCTAAATCTTGTTGTTCGAAAAAGACTCTATCAATTTCAATAAAGTCATTTAAGTTTTTCGTTCTAGTATTAAAATCACCGAATAAACATGTATATTTGTAATGGTCTGAGAATGATGATAATTCATTTTGTATTTCTAAGAATGGGTCATCAGTTGAAAATTGTGAATTTTCAGGTGGTATATATATTACACGATACAATATATCTGTATCAGTACCTGATAACACTTTGTTTATTGTAAACCATAACACTAGTTTACAATCTGTATTAATTACCTTGACAAATCTCAGTAAGTTCTTTTTTATTGCAACAGCTATTCCGCCTGATTTTCTGTTACTTCTTTTCGGTTTTTAAAAAACAATTCGAAGTTTTTAATTTCAATATGGTCTAAATCATCAACTTTGGTTTCCTGTAGCCCAATTGCATCGTATTTGTTTAAAAACGAAATAAAATCTGGACAGTTGCACTTACTTTTTAATCCACATACATTTAAAGATATAAAGTTCCGCTTATCGTTGTTATTAGTACCGTTCTCCTGAAAACTGGGACAATTTAATTGTGTCAAGTTTCGATCGTTTGAACCTACTGAGATTTTGTCCAAATTACTGTTATTAAAATTAACAGTACTTTGGTTTTTACTAGTCGAATGTGAACAATTGTGTGTACAGTTTAAATCAGTTATACAGTTACAATAAGGGCAAACACAAGAAGACATAATCAAGTCAGCACGTGCATCACGAAAATTATGTGACTCTCCGTGATTGTCCTATTTGGAGGTGGTTGAAGGCCCGTCTACGGTGACTGCCTGTGAACATTCAGTATCAGAGTTATCGATCACTGAGTCAACATTCATGTGTTGTACCGTGTTTTGGCTAGCACAGTCAATGACGCTCCCTTGGGAGGAATCGATGTTGCTTTCGAGAACATCCAACCGTTTGGCAGAATAATCAGCATCTAGTGGTGAGACTGCTTTGCGTTTTGTTTGCTCCTGTGAGAGGGTCTCGAAACGGTTCGGGGTTTCAAAGTTAGTCTCTACCCTTTTCGCATAGTTCGGAATACCTCTGTTAATAGGCGCTCTACTACAGCCTGCTGAGTATATCTTTGCTGGCTTACGACCGATGATGAGCGGCCTCGTTCCTGTGAATCGTGTCCTGGAGAACGAGGACGCCAACGTGGTGGATTACGATCAGCTCCTTCAGGGCGTTTTGCGACAGATGGGGAGCGGCCTCGCTCCTGCGATTCATGTCTAGGAGAGCGAGGACGCCAGCGCGGTGGGTAACGACCAGTGCCTCCTGAGCGCGTCGCACGAGTATCCGGTGCTTGTACCCTTTTTCGCTCTATGAAGGATGCAGTTTCAATGTCATATAATTGATCGTTGACAAAAAGTTGATCACGGATCAACGAGACCTTTGCACCTTTTTCACCATGTCGCCTAGCAATAGGATAGAAGATTTTGCGTTTCTCCTCAACTTCACGTGGGAAATGCTCATAAATTTTAAATTCAGTTTGTGACTTGTTCAGAATAGTTCCCGCTAATCTGACCTTTTCTCTGTCAGTAAATGATGCAAATGTGACGACCATTGGCCGGGGTCGGCCATTTCTCCTAGCTGTGACTGGGATGCCGATTCGGTGAACCTTTTCGAATTTCATCGAGTCGGTATAGACAGGACATTCAGTATTTACGACACAGTTGTCTTGTATGTAATTTTTGAGAAAAGTGCGCACAACCTTCTCGGGGATTTCTCGTTGGTCATCTGATGGCAGGGCCTCATCGAGACCAAACAAAAGCAAGTTGTTCTCCATAGAGCGAGTTTGCATACGTAAACACATAGCTTTTAGGTCAGAGTTAGATTTACGCAGATAACTGATTTCATTTTCTAAAAATGTGTTCTTGGCTTTAAGATCGGATATTTCACTGTAGATTCTGCGATTGTTTAAAGTCATCTGATCTGATATATTACTAAAGTTCACACAAAAAGTTTCAACATCATTGAGCTGTGTTTTCATGGATTTATGTGATTCTCGAATGTCGTGGACAGATGTCTTGAGGTAAGTCACATCTTTTTCTAGATTCATGATTTTAGAGAAACCATTTTCAATTGTTTTCATTCTGTCATTCATTTCATGAATTAATTTAAACATTTTGTTATCACTGCTAAATGGCGGAAATGGTGGGAAGGTAGGACAACTGTTTACATTACGATCTACGTTCGGTTGATACGTTGGATGAGATCCCATGTAGGGTGGTATAAATGGCACTGAATACGCTGGGTCGAAACTAGGGAATCTTAATTCACTAGGGAAATGCGGGGTTCCACCGCCGACAATACTATATGAGTCTTTTCCGTCGTTTTGGTTGCTATTAAGTTCGTCGTTGTTTTTGTTAATGTTACTGTTACTTACATTGTTTATAGTTTGAGACGATATAATGTTTTGCTTTAGCTGTTTTGTTTGCTCACTTTGTGTGTTTGTCACCTGTTGGTCCTGTTGTATTTGTCCGCCATTTTTTCCTTTGTTTTTTCCTTGTGGCATATTTCACACTGATAAATTTCACTCTTACACAAGAAATGAATCAATGTAATCCAACTGCACTTTTCGAAAAACAATCACAATCAGTAATCTTAAGTGTATAATGTTTTTTTTCAGCGGTTTTACTACAAAAATCAAGAAATTCAATCTTTTTTCACAGCGCTCTCAAAATGACCGCCATCTTATCGTTGATTGTTCTATTGGCATGCATTTCCGCATTTAATCTGCGTATTATTGCCGTTACTTTCTTAAAACGATTTTCCTGAAAAACTTCATAAACTTCTTAAAACCCGCCACCGTCACGTTAACAAAGAGGCGATCATCTGTAGATTGGTTATTACCAAACATACAGTGCGCAATAAAACGTCTTGTTAAGCAGCCTTTCTATTTGAATTTATAGATATGTTTTAAGAACAACGTGAAGAATATAATATTGCCATTTATTTTCTTTAATTTATCAAGCGAATTCCCATAAAACACTAGTAGAGAATTATCATGTTGTAGAAATGCTTTAAAACTGCATCTGTATCTAAATTAAAATCTAAGTTTTTATCGGCGAAAAAAACTTAATATAGCATTAACGCTGAGCCACGCATGAATGAATCCGTATAAACAATTGTTAACTTTGACGACGTTAAGCGTAGGTCGAATTCGAAGCTTTATTTTGCTACTTTTGTGGACCTGGTTCTAGATAAAGTGTATGATTGAAATTGAAAATTTAATTTTAATGAAATAATAAATTCTTTTTGATGCATGACATTATCGACGTCTCTACAGTTATATTTATTAGATCATCGTCATTGTTTATGGACGCATAAACAAGACGCTTAACTGTTTGGAAAATATATTCTCCGGGATGTTGCTAATATTTTGCAACTGCATTTTCCTAACAATTAAATTGACAGGTGTAAAATATAAGTTTTATAACTCTAATTTTGCGTTTAAAAAATTCTCATTGTAGATAATTAATTGCGAGATACGAAGTCCAATTATTATTAATGAAAAAAAAAAATAAATTTCGTCCTTTGAGTGAATTTGTTTTAGCTCTGGGCCGATGTCAACGATTCAAACTTTTATATGAGAAAGTGCATTTATCTAAGCACATTTTAAATTTTCAATTTTTATTTTTATTGCCAAAACCACAAATTATTGCAAACAGGTTATACAGCAGGTTGTCAAGCATGACTTTCTTAAAAAGCTACGTGTTTGGTTTTCACAGTTACTTGCTTTATCATAAAAGCAAATGCAGCAAAAACATTACGTGAAGAAATTACTCAGGTTTACCAAAAAGGAAATTAGTAGATAGAACATTAAGAAACACACAGATAACATCTCCTAAATGGAAATAAAAGCAAAATTGCGAAATTTTATGATTTTGTGCATTATTAAATGTATACAATAAAATTTAATGTTAAGAGTAGTGTATCGACTGAATCATAAACTTGTGTAAATATTGAGGTGCGCTGAATCCGGGGCTAGGCAGCGCATACAGTCTTATGCTCAACTGGGGCTTTGCGGCGTGGGCAGCAAGATATATTTCAATAACAACCAAACAAGCCAAGCTTGCAATATATTTTGCTTTTCGTGTTCGTTGGCTTTTAAAGTTTCCTAAGTATCACAGTAGCGTTGTATTGCCGTGTGGCCCCTGTGTAATGTTTCTCCGTACAATCAATCAGTGATGATATCAGTAACATCCTTTGGTCGTTGAGCACGATACCTACGTATGTTAATAGTATCTATAAAATTACATTTGTTTAAAATGTTCGTCCATTCTAACATATGTTGTTTCAATATCCCAACCGTAACAACTTGGATAAGTTAATTACCGCACGTGCACATTTTGTTTTTAATTTTTAGCTGAACTATTCGAAGAATAGGGGAGCTATCCTACTCGCCCCGGTGTCGGCGTCGGTGTCGGCGTCGGCGTCCGTTAAACAAAATTTGCACTTTGGTCCATAACTTGAAAACTACTTATGATATCAACTTGAAATTGAAATATTTATTCACCATCAAATTCTACATCATAACTCTGCTACAAATATTTTTCAAGTTATGCCCCTTTTTCACTTAAATTTTGCGATAAGGAAAATATGCACTTTGGTCCGTAACTTATAAACTACTTGAGATATCAACTTGAAACTTGGAATATATATTCACCATCAAATTCTACATCATTACCAACATGACCCATAACTCTGCTGTCAATATATTTCAAGTTATGCCCCTTTTTTCTTATTGTTTGTGTTAAGCAAAATATGCATTTTGCCCATAACTTTTAAGCTACTTGAGATATTGCCTTGAAACTTGAAATATATTTTCACGATCAAAATCTACATCATAATCAATAAGACCCATAACCCTGCTTCGAATATTTTTCAACTTATGCCCCTTTTTCACTTAAGTTTTGTGTTAAGCAAAATATACACTTTGCCCTTAACTTTAAAACTTCTTGAGCTATCACCTTGAAACCTGGAAAATATATTCGCCATCAAAATCTAGGTCATTATTAACAACACCCATAACTCTGCTACCAATACTATTCAAATTATGCCCCCTTTTCACTATGCAATTGTCCCATAATTTTGAAACAACAGGAGATATTACTTTGAAACTTGGAATATATGTTTGCCATCAGTTTCTAAATCATTATCAACAAGATACGTAACTCTATTGGAAATATTTCTGTAAGTTATGCCCCTTTTGCATTTAGTTTTTACCTCTACTATTCGATATTTCATTGAACCTTTGAATCTTTTTTCACCATCAAAATCTACATCATTACCAACAAGACCCATGACTGTAATACAATTACTCTACAAGTTATGCCCCTTTTTTGCACTGTTCCTTTTTTTCACTTTTATTTTCACTTAAGTGCACTTCATCGGTAACTTTGCAAATACATGTACTTAAGCTATCAACATCAAACTTCCATTATATTTTCATTTCAGTTCTTTTTCTGTAACATTACTGAAGTGATTGATATTGAACTAAAATTAAATGTCTCTAATAAAAAAATGACTAACAAGTTTTCTGAAAAAAATCCAGAAATATATCATAGTTATTCCCCTATTCAGTTGAATATTTATTGTACATTAAGGAATTATTTCAGTTATTTGAAATGAATTTCTCCCTTACCATTCACTTGTTAATATTTGTCCTGATTGCACATGAATGTATGGCCATAGTTGTTATTGTTTTAATCTT
This sequence comes from Corbicula japonica, assembly GCA_038501625.1. Taxonomy (NCBI): domain Eukaryota; kingdom Metazoa; phylum Mollusca; class Bivalvia; order Venerida; family Cyrenidae; genus Corbicula; species Corbicula japonica. Next base: position 504,480 of record JAZAYU010000174.1, read on the forward strand.
CATATTGCATTTGTTTCAAATGATTCGAATAGTCGAGTGCGCTGTCTCCTCTGACAGCTCTTGCTTGCTTTTCGCGGTCTCTGTAATAATAAGGATTTATATTTTCAGTCAAACTTGCGTTCCGTTCAGTTTCTCCCATCGTTTTAGGCAAACCCATTATTGTGTCGACTGCGATAGCAAGTGGACACATAGGGATCCTATTGTTCGGCGGCGGCGGTTTCGTCGTCCGGTAGTTCGCCAACTTTAACAGGAAACATAATGTTGCCTGTAACTTTAAAAGTACAGTTTCTATTAACTGAATACCGTATATCATTTGCATGAACAGGCTACCGGTGACATCAAGAATGATAACTCCTGTTTCATTTTTTTTTATTTATGCCACTTTTAAATGCAACTTAAACATGAAAGTTATTGTTGCCTATCCTATCACTTCAAAAGTACTTGTCATATTCACATAAAACAATTATCAACAAATGAACAAAGCTGACGACAAGACTGATGTCTCGTGTTTCACTATTTTTGAGGTATTCCCTATTAAAATACAATTTTTACAGGAAACTTAATATTGCCTTTATCTTTAAAACTACTTGTCCTATTCGCTTGATACTTGGAATATATTATATGCATGAACAAAACCGTAGTTGACAAAACTACTGTTTCACTTATTCTGAGTTATACCTCTTTCAAAAGCAACATTAACATAAAACATTATGTTGCCTATTACTTTGGAAATACTCGTCCTATTCACATAACGTGTTCCGTGGAACACCAAATTCTAGTTTTATCTGGGACCATGCTCCGCTGTTTTTGGAATGGTTTTAATTTGAACAAACCTCATTGACGGCCCCAGTTTCACTGCCACATGCACAAAGTCGTTTGGGATGGATAACAATTGTAATGTTTACTTGTGTAAATACCGAGTTGCGCTTAACCTAGGACTAGGAGGCGTAGTTAATAGTATTAAGCATTTCCATTCATATTCAGTCAGACGGTGTCTATGTTCATAATAAATATTGTCGATTTTTGTGACTTTCAAATTTTCCCCTTGTCATCAAATGAACATTAATAAAATGACAAACCGAGCCTGCAATATTTTCGTATTTGTCGTGTTCAGTGGTTTTGTTTTCAAAGTTCCCTTTTCATCTATTTTAATAAAATGAAAAATTTTATTTCGATAAATGTCAGGTGAAAATCATTGTGATTGTTAAACTATATCTGCAAATTCCCATAGGAGAATATAAGAATAAAAAAAATAAAAATATCAAGGTAATTTTTATGGAAACAAATCTTTATTTTAGATCGACACATGGAAGCGGCTATCCTTCAGGTTCTCGGTTTGGTATAGGTTTGTAATTTTATTTTAGAAATGATAAATATACTCATTCATGTTCCCTTTTCCTCTGTACAATTTGGCTCTATGTTGGCTCTATGTTTGGAATGTTTTCTTCATGTTACTATTCCTAATTTGCCCAGTACCCTTTTTTATTTGAAACTACAAAACTGTTCTCACTTGTATGCACATGCATGTTTATACTGCGAACAAGATACCGGTAGTTGCTCCCTTAATTATCACGTTTGGCCAATTAAATGTCAGCATTTCGTACCCTCTCTGTGATTCTTGTTGACTGTACAAACACATTGACATTTACATAATGACTGGAAATTAGAAGCGTTCTGTTAGCCTACGTATCCTATGTTAACTTTTTCTCATTATAGTCTTGCTTAAGCAAACAAACCAAATACTTAAAATACCTTTAGTGAATCCGTAGGTGTACAATTTAATTGAAATAATATCAATTAGGGTAACAAAGAATATAAAGAAAAAATCTACTTTCATTCAATTAATCAACTCCAAATTGTTATAAATTATTTTATAGTTCTAGCACCGTTGAGCGTTTGTAAATGAAATAACAATATTATAGAATGTTATTTCTATTTCAATATGATACATCTTTTTACTATAAATCGAGGCGATTGGGATAAAAGAGATTTGCATATTTTCCAATTTATTTTCAATTGTTATTCAACTTTACTTAAACAATAAATTTCCTTATATCACTAGATCTATTACACAATTGTATAAAATAATATTCTGTCTTTTTATTCGCGAGTTTAAAAATAAAACGGCGCGAAATGTGTTTATACAAACTACATAATACTTTTTGAAGCCAAAGACAAGCAGTTTCGTCCAAGTTTACTATACTTTACAATTGCAATTGATATACAAATCTTAGATGCATACGTTGTATTAATATTTAATGGATAAATATATTAAAAAAAGTATTCGTGTAGTAAATATCTGTGAACTTAGCGTTTGGTTAACACGTTGTTTTCATTTTGTTGTTTGGTTGTTAAACTTAATGATTTACAATTTGCCTAGTTGTTGGCATATTTGCATATTTATCTAAACACAATGTACGGACATGATATGGTTGTTACATTTGTTATTAAAATTTATTAAATTTACAAAAACGTTGTAACTTACCCAAACGCAACTTCCCAGTATATCATTCAGTACATGTTGCGCGATTTAAATAAAATGAGTGGGCGGGATTTTGATATAATCTGGTTCATTTTAAACGTAGGTCGACTTGCACGTCTCTTTCCTCTTTACGAGTTTCGGATGGGAAACTCCGGCCCAAGGTAGTTGTTCAAGGGAAGACACAGTCTCTATCGTTTAAACCACGCGAGCAGATGTTCGTACAGTAAGACTGGAGATATTAGTTTTATGCGATAGGAGCTGTTGCGAAGGAGATGCCACAGCTGAAGACAGTTTCCCGAGGTTCAAATTTTCCCATCCAAACATAAACACATTTCTTTCATAGATAAATGTTACGAACAATAGTGAAATCGCGGACAATTAAGATATGGTGAGCTAAGAAAAAAAACAGGAATAAACCGTTTGTAAAACTCACGTGCACTCTGGCGATTTTGTCAATTACAAACAGGTGCGTTCGAATCATAGTCGCGTAAAAACATATGTCCAATAGCTTGCGAGCGACTTTTATTTTAGCCACAATCCGGATTTATGTTGCTCTTTGTAAAATGAAATATAACTACTGCAGGTAACAAATGTTTATATTAGATCTCAAAATGATTGAATCACAAAATATAAACAAACACAGAAATCTTGTTGAACCGGAAAATATTTTTACAGTTTTCTGTATTTAAATACATTTATAACATGTGTAAATACATGTAAAGACATAAAGAGATACGTTTGAAATTAATTAATACCAACCAACCGAGTATCCCTCCAAATAATAAAATATTTCGAATACAAGTAGCTATATTGATTTATTGGCAATCAAATTGCTCTAAAAATACCCTGAGAAACACAAAAATATTATAATGCCAGAAGATAAAAACGGTTAAGTGAAGCTCGTACGCAATGTCATAATTTTCAATTAAGGCCATTAGGTGTTTTCTTTGTAGCATTTCACCTGCTTTAAAGTTGTGTTAAAAACACAGCAGATTTTACACTGAAACAAATAAACGTTAAGTTAGAAATAACATCAGAAAGTTTGAATAGTTTATGCCATACAAAGGTTCGTTAAATTCGAGGAAATTATTCCGAGGAGTTAACTGATATAAAACGTTCTGCAACCAAATAGTTTATATTCAACTTGCTTTGCGTGAGGACATATTTTGAGTCTGTTTTGATTTTGGTATGAACTTAAGACTACAATGTAACACTTAAAGACTAAATAATTGTTATTTCAAAATGGTATCTGCATTCAAGACTAGGCCAAAATGTCTGCACGAATTGTGATAAAGAAAAACACGTTTAGTTTAAAACCTTACGAATGCCATCTTATGATTAGTACTAGCCATTCATATTGAACAAAGGAAAGATGGGTTTTATACTTGCCAAAATTCTTTGCTTTGTTGTGCTATGTATTCAGTTCGTTATTGCTGAAAATATTAAACGTTCAGAGTTAAAAACAAATATTGACATGCAAACTGTATTGGATGAAATGCAAGCAATGAAAGACAAAAAAGTTGAACACGAAAGTGTCATTCAAACATTGAATGTAAAGATACATAATTTTGAAGAAGAAATCAGGCGACCACTTGAAATAATTAAAATTGTTCAAAAAGAAAACATAAATCTTAAAAACATGTGTTGTACTGTTTCAGACAATGGAAGCAATATGCATAAAAATGTTCAAGAGCACAAGACACATAACTTCACAGGCATGTACAATTTCAGTTTTTAGCCCCAAAAGTTGCTTCCTGGCCAAAAAAAACTTGAATATAATTTCAAATTTGAAATGCAATAAAACTGATAAGCACCGCAATTTTAAGAAAACTGAAAATGGCATATCAGATGGTTATGATTGTATTAACAAAATGTACTTAACATCATAACTTGTCAAACTGTAAATGATTCAATGCCAAAATATAATTGGTATACACCTAGCGCTTTTATCACTGATGTTTCTTTTCTTTCAGGATATGTCTCTAAATCCCGTAAAATTCGCACCGAGTCTCGCACTGTTTCGGAACCAGTTGCGTTCAGTGCATATCTTGACCATACAATGGATCGTGTCGGAGATCATCAAACAATAGTGTTCAATCAACTGTTATACTCAACTGGATCAGCGTATAAAAAAGCAACATATGCATATCAGGAATCGCCACACTCAAAAAACACAGCCTCCCCACGCAGCGAAAAAGAAGAGAGGAAGATAGAGAGAGCGCATGTTTTATATATGTATGTCAATTCAAATAGTACGCCACAAACAATTAATAAACAAGAGAACCTTTGGGTATACCGCCTTGGAACGGTCAGTGGCAAAACAAATTGCCACTGGGGGTTTAAACCAGGTTCTAGGGTGCACCAACCTCACACTTGCCCCAACAGGTTCTCGTATCACAAAACAAGTACAAATTGTCTTGGTGAAATAACTCCAACCCACCCATCAGCTCAACAATGTTGCATGCAAAAGCATACAAACATATAAACATAAGAATTTAATAGCATTGCAAAGCCAAAGGGCGGGTACTCAATGATCTTTCCGAGACCAGAGCACCTGGAGTAAAATCAGCAAGAACACGATGACAGGGATAAAAGAAACAATAATAATTTTACAGGGATTTTCACAGCACCTGTCTCCGGTTAGTGATGAAATTGTATGACATTTTCAATATTTTCGTAATATTAATAACTATAGTGTTATCATTATTTGCTTTATATAGTGATGACTAATTTTATAAAACACGATTTCTTTATTGTGTGTTTTCTTTAAGGTATCATTGAATGTTATTGTGTGTTTTCTTAAAGGTATAATTGAATGTTATGGTTTAAATAAGGCTTAATTTTGTTTTCATCCTTGTTTAAAACGTGTGTTGTAAGAGGTTGCCCATGTCAAAAATTCAGGGTCATATTGATATGAAATAACTTGAATTCCTTTAAATTATAATTATTAAAACGTTAAACAAGTGAAATATGCATATCAGGAATCGCCACTCTTATATTACAGTGCGCACGGGCTGAGCATGTTCATCGTCAGAAATTGACATTTTAATACAACGGTTACCAGTGCATACCCTTAAATTAAACGCAAACCAATAATAGTTTTATAGAATCGCCCCTTTTTATGTTATATTATTTTTTAACTTATAGGTATTTATTTATTCTCCTGGTCCGTTGGGACTGAACAGGATGGCACTCACGTAGCACATGAAATCTGGGCGAATTTAGTCATCAACGGTGTTTATCAGGCATCGGCGACCGCAGAGAGTAGAGCAGATTGGGATGGCAACCAAGGAAGTGTCACGCTTGTATTGCATGTAAACAAGGGGGAAGCAGTTTGGGTAAAACAACATGCGGGCGATAAAATGTTCGCAACTTCCACGTGGCGTGACAGCACTTTTAGTGGTGTTCTTTTGTTTCAAGACTGATTTACCAAAACGTTTGTTTCCAGAATAAAAATATTAAATTACGTATTTAAAATGATTTTATTTTCCTCTTATTTAGCAGCAGTATAATGAAGACTGATTGATAAACTCATACAACTTCGATTCAATTACATATTAAATGACATCAAAGAACATGTAAGTGCTTGTTCTGTAAAAACAGTTTTTAAGAATTAAATGAAAATAAATTCAGTTTAACTTACTTTTTCAACCCTTGAGTGTCAGATGGTCACAGTCACAACGATGGTGTCACTAGTAGAATTTGTATGGCGATATGATTGACAATAATGAAACAATAAAAAAAGAACTTTACGCTTTTTTGAATGATTAAGTTACATTAATATTTTGTCTCAAAGACCCAGTCGATTACACCGCCGTGAAAGTAAGCAATAATAAAGAGAGCTAGATATATTACTTAGAGGATAATACACGGCTGAGCGGGGCCGAGGTGTTATAATCGGCCCGAGAGGAGCATATCGGCCCGAGGGCTTTAGCCCGAGGGCCGTTTGCGACCGAGGGCCGATTATCACGCCTCGGCCCCACTCAGCCGTGTTTTAACATATATAATACATACCTTTATAGAAATCTATTTGGCCATCTTTTTATAAAATGTTCACTCAGGTTCTCGAGTGAGCACTTGTTAATTGATCGAGCACTACGTCACGATTCAAGTATTAAGTCATTAAAGTTTAATATGTGACGTAATTCGACGAATGTTTACTTTTTTCAAACAGTGCAAATCTCTGTAGATTGAATGTGTCTTTTCTTTTTGCTTTTAAACCAGAACTTAATTGCAAAATTATTGGACAGGACGGAATAATTATGTCTAATGATGAATGGTAGAAGTGTTTAACGTGGTATGAGTCTGTAAAGGCTATGATTTAAGAATGTTTCATACTTATAAACCTGCTGCGAGCTTCGATTATCTACACCAAATAGGCTTTATTCTAACGGACGTATGGACAAAACGATAAGAAAAAAATATTGGAAGTGACGTAATTTTAAATCGGGATATTTCACTGGTACGTATCATGGATAATTTTATTTTAACCTAAAAAACAAGCGGCATAAGTTAAGATAATTATAACGATTGAAAACAAAACGGAAATATTGTTACGTCGCGCTCTCCGATTCCGAGGACTGATATCATGTTATCAGCCCTCGCGTGAGGGCCGATTATATGATAATGCCCTGGTCTGGACAATAATAGCCAAAATAACTATATAAATTTGTTACTATAAATAGTAAGGTATGTATTATTTTAGGTTATATAACCTTCATATGGACCCTTGATAATGCAAATGGTTGTGCTTAAAATCAATGGCATAAGGTTACAGAAGAAACTTGAACATTCCTGGCATAAGGTACATGTAACACAAGAAACATGGATACATGCAACAATGACCATGATTTTTCCCCGCCCACGCCACTAAATCCCCCACAATAACCCCAAACAGCAAGTTTCATCTCATTATCTCATTTTTAACCAAAGAAAATGAAAAGAGCCATTTGTTTTCTTTTTATTGTTAAAGTCGCCGTAATACCGACGGCTTCATTTTCAAAGACAGCTGTCGTCTTCACACACTGTTCCTTTTCAACAAGTTTCATCATTATATCTAATTCCTTACCAAATTTATTTAAGGATTGAATCGATATTTGATGGTTTTCATTTGGGTATGAAAAACAGAACGTTTGTTGAAAGTGTGTGAAGCCCAAAGGGATTCTCGCGTACTTTAAACAATCCAACTGTCTTCAAACCCAATAAAAACCATCAAATATCGTTTCAATCCTTATACTTACATTCATAAAAAATCTCATTAATACAGAAATAACTAGAAGAATTTTTGATATTACGGCTTTTTCGAATGGCTGTTTGAACAGCTACGTTGATGAAAAAGTGAACGACGGCAAGCTTTTTTGAAGGAACTCTTGGCAAAACGTGCGTGCTTGGCGACGCCACACGCCAAAACATCGTGCAACGTCCAATTAAATTGCGAACGGCTATACTGTAGTCACGCCTTTTAAAGTAATACGCCACGCTGTTTACCATCAGAAATTATGATTCTTTAGATGAATAAGACTTCATCGTAGATGATGAAGTTTAAGTGTAAATATTAAAGATGAAAATAAAGGTGTTTCAAATTTAGTAACAGTTACCTTTATCTCACTGGGCCCTCTTTCAATCCCACTGTTGTCGTCTTTAATGAAGAAACCTACACAGCTACCTCACAATATATCATTTCTTAAATGCAATCAACTGTGTATTTCATTCTTAAACATGTATATATGTTTGTGTACTTTTGTATGCAACATGTCGAGTTGATAGGTGGTTTCGAGTTATTTCACCAAGACAACTTGTACTTGGTTGTTTATATGAGTATCTGGTAAGACAAGTGTGACATTTGTGAACCCTAGAACCTGGTCCCCATTGACATTTTTTTGCTACTGACCGTTGCGATTCAGTAACCCCAAAGGTTCTCTTTTTTTTGTTGTGGTGTCTTAGATGAAATTTATCATATTATAATCCCATGCTCTCCTTTTCCTCGCTTTTTTTGGCTGAGTGGAAGGCTGTGTTTTCTGGGCGAGGTGTAGTGAATGTACTCGGTTGTTTAAGAACAACTTAGACTGCGTATTCCAGGTTCGACCTTAAATTTGACTCTGCATAAAAGAACAACAATATGGAAGTGACGTCCGCGACGTCACCAAAAGCTAGTAAGCGTTAACGCGCCATATAACGTCTGCCGTAACGTTATGAAAGTTATTTCATGACACGAGGCGATTCCTGATATTTTTGTGGTGACATATTGACATTGCTTGCTCAATTTATAAATCCATGCTCTCCCTTTTCCTTCATATTTTTTGGCTGTGTGAGGATGCTTTGTCTACTGAATGTGGTCAATCCTGATGCATTATTCATATTTCACTTATTCATGAACTTCAAAACATATAGTTTAAAATTGTAAAGTTATGATAAAGATATTTAATTATATTAAGCACTATGATTTTTTAAATATAAATGCTCGTTTGTGCTTACGATAAAGGACGTCTATCATGAAATTAAGAAGATTATATTCTGGTAATTAACGAGTATGAATAACAGTCCCTCCAATATAACACCTAGCAGAGATCTTATAAAAACGAGTAGTATAAAAAGTTAAAAAGAAATGTATGAATCATGAATGAACTCACTAAGAAAGAAGCTTATAAGAAAACTCTGCCCTAATAGGAACACACATTGCATTAAACTAAAAAACGCACACAAATTCATGTACAACTTCTTGAACAAAGATCTTTAATTATTAATAAGTAAAACGAAAACGAACGGACAGAGTGTGTCAGAACAAACAGGAAACTCGGTAAGCTTGTGTATGTTAGAAGAAGGAAGTTCGTTAGCGTGTGTCTGGCAAGTGACAGCAACACACAACAGCGCCTGAGACAGTTATCGCAGTTATGGCATTTCACTATTTTCATAATTCTCATAATAGTGTTATCATAAATTGCTATTGTATGTATTTTAAGGTGTTATCGATTATTATAGTTAAAATATGTCTTAACTAAGTGTTCATTCTTGTTAAAAAAGTTTGTTAAATGGTGTTGATCATGTCAAAATTTCATTGTCAAAGTCGATACGATATAACTTATAGTGGATAACACTCTCGTAGCACATGAAATCTGGGCGCATTTCGTTATCAACGGTGTTATCGGCGACCGCACAGAGTAGAGATGATCGGGCTAACAACCAAGGAAATCTCACGCTTGTGGTACATGTGACAAGGAGTAAGCAGTTTGGGTAAAGCAACATTCGGGGAATACAATATTCGCAACTCCCACGTGGGGTGCCAGCACTTTTAGTATTGTTCTTTTGGACTGAAATGCAAAATAGCTATTTTTTTCAAGAATAAAAATATTCAATAACTTAATCTTAAAGTTTTACTTTCGTCTTATTTTCAGCAGCAGTATAACAGTGTGGTTTACTATGAATAACTTATACATTTTAGTTCAACAAATATAAACGAATATAATATTTCTTTTAACTGTCCGCGCGCCTTCTTAAACAAAAATAGACATAGACAAACAAATTGTCAGTATGTCAGTCCAGATTTCGTCAACAGTGGGAAAAGTTCTTTCAACGCAAGCTGTTCGAAGATTAAAATTTAAACTACGTTCCATTTTCCTAAAAGATGACAAACCGATTTATAGGACTAGCCAAAATTAATAAGTTCTAAGGTAAGACTTTTTGTCTGAGTCCAATTATCAGTTTCATCCTACTCTACTCCACGTAGCAAAGTTCTAATTCAACATTCCGGAGGGAATTGTTTTTGTGTTTTATTAAGAAAATAATTCTTAATAAATTGTGTACTCTTTTAAACGATTTGAGGTATTTAGCATAAATTTTACATTGAATGAAATCAGAGAGAAGCCGTTAATGCAAGTGTGTTTCCAGGTTCATTTATACTAGCTACTACTTCAAATTTTCCTAAATATCCCCAAAATATAGTTTCGCTCAAGAAAATGCTCCAGCTGACTTAAAGTCCTGTGTACCCAAACAGTATGTCGATATATGTTAGAATAGTAATATATTGTGTTATTCAATAATTGCTTGCAAAAGATACACACAAGAAAAAAATGATTTTATTATGATCCCCATTGTCAAACGGTCTGATGTACTTAATAAACTGTCAGGATTCGTGCTTGTTGTACATGTATTACCACAATGATCTTTCCCCGGTATAACCACGTCAAACGCAAGATAAGTTGATTAAGTAGTCCTAATTATAATACAACTAAATGGTTAGTAAATCAATTTAAGAGTTAAAAATGTTGTTATCGTGGGTTTATAGCAAAACAACAAACAAACAACGTTATGCAATTAACCACATCCTGATTTGCTAATTGAATATAATAGAATACATTTTTTTGTTTCAAATAATTTACTGTATGTTGTTAAGCATGGCGTGGACAAATATTAAATTCGTCTTAATAGGGATTTGCTTTTTAACTACAGGTAAAACTCTCTTTTTAATTATTATAGAATGACTGTCCACCTTAAAACAAACATATTTTATAATTTAGGATTTTGTCTTTATCAAGAATTACAAAATTATTCTCATTTTGCAATGTATGGTGGCTGATTTATGCCATTTCGTTTTTTCGTTATTTCGCCGCGAAATAACTCCAAGCGAAAAGACGAAATAACGAAAAAACGCCACGTAAAAAGACGAAATAACGAAAGAACGCCACGCGAAATAACGAAAAAACGCTATTTTTGCGCGAAATAACGAAAAGTCGCAGTGCAATAAAACGCCAATTTAACTTTACAAAATAGCGTTCTTTCTAGCTTCGCCTGGCGTTTTTTCGTTATTTTGCTTGGCGTTTTCGTTATTTCGCTTGGCGTCTTTTCGCTCGGCGTTATTTCGCCTGGCGTTTTTTCGTTGTTTCGCGTGGCGTTTTTTCGTTATCTCGTATTTTCGCATGGCGTTTTTTCGTTATTTCGTCTTTTCGCGTGGCGTCTTTTCGTTATTTCGCTTGGCGTTTTTTCGTTATTTCGTTTTTTCGCGTGGCGTTTTTTCGTTATTTCGTTTTTCGCGTGGCGTCTTTTCTTTATTTCGCGTGGCGTTTTTTCGTTATTTCGTATTTTCGCGTGGCGTTTTTTCGTTATTTCGTCTTTTCGCGTGGCGTCTTTTCGTCATTTCGCTTGGCGTTTTTTCGTTATTTCGTATTTGCGCGTGGCGTTTTTTTCGTTATTTCGTATTGTCGCGTGGTGTTTTTTCGTATTTTCGCCTGGCGTCTTTTCGTTATTTCGCTTGGCGTTTTTTCGTTATTTTGTATTTTCGAGTGTTTTTTTTTCGTTATTTCGTCTTTTCGCGTGGCGTCTTTTCGTTATTTCGCGTGGCGTTTTTTCGTTATTTCGTATTTTCGCGTGGCTTTCTTTCGTTATTTCGTCTTTTTGCGTGTAGTCTTTTCGTTATTTCGGTTGGCGTCTTTTCGCTCGGCGTCTTTTCTTTATTTCGCGTGGCGTTATTTCGCTTGGCGTCTTTTCGTTATTTCGCTTGGCGATTCTTCGCTCGGAATGCATGTTTCTGGCAATGACTCAAAGTGCAATGCACAAGAACCGTAACTCTACCTTCTTTCGTGTTTTCATTATTGCCCTTTGATTTATTTTACAGAGCATTTCTTGTGCGGAGCGTAACTGTCACCATAGGTTCAAATGACTCCAAACTTGGTATGCATGTTTCTTGCAATGACTCGAAGTGCACTGCACAAGAACCGTAACTCTACCTTGTTCTGTTTTTGAATAAAATTTTCTTTGATTTTTATAGAGCATTTCTTGTTAGAAGCGTAACAATGTCACAATATGTTCAAATGACTCAAAACTTGGTATGCATGTTTCATAAAAGCAGTGTTAGGTATGCTTTGCGACAATATTGCTCATATTTTGTCCCATTAATGTCGTTTAATTATTCCCCTTTGATTGACTTTATAGAGCATTTCTTGTCATTCTTTTAAATTACTCCCTTGATTGAATTTAGTGTCTTTCTTGCCAAGGACTTAACTTGTTGTGCATGTTTCTTGCAATCAGACAATTAAAAGGTTATTTTATATGTGAATTTTGTGCAAATACATTGCTAATAACTGTACATCAATAAACTGACAAAAATTTCGTTAGGCGACACATCTGACTCGCGGAGCTCTAGTTTATTTTATTTGTAAATCAACTCAAACCAACAAATGTTTTTGTTGTTGGGATTGGGTGGGAATTCAGGCACCTATCCATCACACCCCACCTGTATTTCTTTTTTTGACTTTTATTTCTCAAAACTCGCACCAATCAAAACTTTTTGGTGGTGGTGGTTGGGAAAAATCATTGGTACCGCCTCTGCCCTTCCATTTCTATTCCCCGCCGCGTAGCGGGATGGGGGTATAGGAATGGTCTTCGTCCGTCCGTCTGTCAGTCCGTCCCTCCTTCCGTCCGTGAATAGTTGTTTTACCCATATGTCCAGCTTTACTGTTGCTACACTTTGCGCATGTCAACCGGAAGGCGAAAAGACAAAAAAACGCCAAGCGAAATAACGCCACGCGAAATAACGAAAAAACGCCAAGCGAAAAGACGCCAAGAGAAATAACGAAAAGACGCCACGCGAAAAGACGAAATAACGAAAAAACGCCACGCGAAAATACGAAATAACGCCATGCGAAATAACGAAAAGACGCCACGCGAAAAGACAAAATAACGAAAAAACGCCACGCGAAAATACGAAATAACGAAAAAAACGCCAAGCGAAATAACGAATAGACGCCACGCGAAAAGACGAAATAACGAAAAAACGCCACGCGAAAATACGATATAACGAAAATAAGCCACGCGAAACAACTAAAAAACGCCAGGCGAAATAACGAAATAACGCCGAGCGAAAAGACGCCGAGCGAAATAACGAAAAGACGCCAAGCGAAATAACGAAAAAACGCCAGGCGAAGCTCGAAAGAACGCTATTTGTGCAGTTAAATTGGCGTTTTTTCGCACGGCGACTTTTCGTTATTTCGCGCAAAATAGCGTTTTTTCGTTATTTCGCGTGGCGTTCTTTCGTTATTTCGTCTTTTCGCGTGGCGTTGTTTCGTTATTTCGTCTTTTCGCGTGGCGTTTTTTCGTTATTTCGTCTTTTCGCTTGGCGTTATTTCGAGGCGAAATAACGAAAAAACGAAATGGCATAAATCAGCCACCATAACAACGCATTAAACTATACGTATCCATGTTAAATTTTAAACTACTCACTTACAGTCTATGGCCAAGTCCGATACAACAAGCGTAATAGGGACAATGGAAGAAAAGTTCCTTTAGGTAGATGCGAACATGGATCTGCTGGGGTTTGTGGCGGCTTTGTTAATGCGAAGTGTCCTCCAGGTACCACATGTCAAATGATATGGCCAACGCAAACAGCGGGAATGTGTTGTTTTAACAAACCAGGTAAAATATTGTACGATATATTTTTGCTTTTAATTTGTCATCAATGTTCGATATAACAGGATCCAACATTTTTTCTCACCATTACTATGATCCAAATTCTTTGATTGATTCTGATTATTTTCATTAAATTTACGCATTTCTAGTTTAAATTCACGATTTAAGAATAGGAAAAAATGACTTTTTTTCTAATTTTCCGGTGAAATTCTTTTAAATATATTCTAAGCAGCTTTATGATTGTTTTTTTACGTCAAACGCACTAACATATCATGTAAATATCAATGTAAAAGATTTAAATACGATGTTGTATTGCTTATCGAACATGACATTGTTGTTTGACACAAGCGTTTATTGTTTTATCCTGGATGCCTCATCACATGCGAATAACAGCATAAAAGAATACGACTAAGATTTTAACATATAAATTAGAAATGATATTGCCACTGTCTGGGAGCGTACCTCCACCGTCACTGCAACAGCGCCTAGCCCTGCAATTCCGACAACGCAACCAATACGGCTTACCGGGACAACCCTCAAAAACGTTGATCGGATAGCCCTGATATACATTATCATCACTGCAAGACATCGTTAACGGTCAATTTTACTGATAACTGATAACAGTGCAGACTATATTCACGGGGAGACTTTTTATGACCGCCACACTGCACAAATAGCGCTACTGTGAATTTCAAAAGTCACTTTTGACAGAGGATCACTGCTTCGAATTCTATAAAAATCAATTTCTTTTATAATATCTCACTGCATTAGAATGATTCTTGTCTCTTTTGGTACAAAATTATGAATGATCTTTTTCTATTTGTGAGTTGATTTGTGGAACGAACTTCGTCCTAATGACATTGATGCCAGTTTGAGATCTAAAATAGCGCATAAAAATGCCAGTTTAGTATTTGGTTGTGGAAAAAATAGATAAAGTATGTTATTTCATTAAGTATAAGGAAATATTATTGAAAAAAGGAATATAAAGAATATTTAATTAGCTGATTATCTTAAATAGTATCAGTTAAGTACAACATTAAAATAGTGTGCTTTTCCTACTGCGCATGCTTTTAACTGCTTAATTTGAAGTCAGTTATTCTGAATCAGACTCTTCTGTAACACGATAAAATATCAACCTTATTTTAAGAAGGAGGCGACATACTTGATATAAGTAAGTAAACAAGAATTTCAGTTTTTAACAAACGCACAAATATGTTCATAAGAATAACAAAATAACATTATTAAACAAGATTTATGATTTCATAGGCTGGATTTTTTCTGTTCAGTATTACCATTATTAAAGTCGGTTAATGTATTCATATGCATAGTATAAACCGTTTGAAATTATTGTTTACAATCAGATAAAATCATATCCTGAAAACCACAAATCTACCAGGATATGACGACGAGTCATTATATTCACATGACTAGCTTACATGTACACATTAGTTACTTTAAAAAAACAACAACAGCAACAAAACAACAGTTATTTCTCGTTCATTTTTTCATACTAAGGCTGAAGCGTCTGAATAAGTAACGCGTAGTGACTTAAAGTATAAACAAAAACATACATTATTCAGAATCGATATGTCCTCATGGTGAAGATGGTATATGTGGAGGGATCGCTGCTTTACGCTGCCGTGAAGGAACCACGTGCACGGACACGGGCGAACCTCCATTTCCAGATTCTGCAGGAGTATGTTGCATAAACAAACCCAGTAAAGGTAAACGGTTACCGAAGAACAATAATTGTATTCATTTATTAATTATTTTTATATATTTTATTGTAAAATTATAGACTAAAAACATCGTATAATGGTTTATTCTGAATAAATTAATGTTATGGTATGGTATGTATTTATGGAACTCCGAAGCCAGAAACAAATAAGAACAACACTACCTTATAAAGAATTGCTTGTTGTGTTTCTATTTAAATGATTAATATACCGTATTTCATAATGACACGATTTACACAAACGTTCCATTTTGTTTCGAAATAACTCAGAGTCAAATTCTAGTATAGGTATTCTACTATATAAAACATATTTAAAATATAGTCCAACTCTTACCGTTTAACTCAAACTAAAGTTTCACCCACAAACAATACCAATATTATGTTTGCACCTGTGAATACACTCACCCTCAGTTCTAATTTGTTACTATTTGTTTGCAATTTTTCATAAGAACGACATTGACTTACTCTTTTTGTGATTAATTGCCAACAACAGTCTTCAATTTAAACATACTTCTTGTTATAATTGACTTTTGAACAGTTTGTCGAGAGTTATCCTTAATTTTGCTAATATGCGTTTCCTGCAATGAAAGGCCAAGCAACCAAAGGTTGGCTCTAAATGTTGCATGTGACCCCTCTTTAACAGAAAAAAACCATTAAAAACCTTATTATTCAGCGACAGTTTTGTTTAAGTAACCAATTTTATAATAACTTCCATTCCAATTACAGACTGTTCTAATTTTGACCCTGTGGTGGAAGTAAATGGTATTGCATTCAAACGAAAAACAACCAATTAAAATTAAAAAATACAGGTAATAATTGATTCAAAGACAAAACACTTCTTTTCACTACCTCTCTTGACAAAGGGAAAAATGAAACTAGCATACAATGAAAACATACAGAATTGCTGACAAATAAGAACGTTGGGTGAGTGTATGTTCAGTTTGGTAATGTTCGACGATTCCCGATTAACAGTTGTGGACTCTGCAATGCTTGTTTTACGGAAAACTGGTTAACACGACTATATTTGTTTTTTTAGGTCAGTGTCCACCTCCCTCAACTATCATGACGCATTGTGCCGTTATCCCAGGTGTCAACTGTGGCAGTGACAGTGAGTGTTCTGGTGGAAATTTGTGCTGTTCGTACGGATGCGGAAGAGTTTGCATGAATCCTGTTTAATAACAAAAGATAACTAATATAAAAATTTAGACAATTAAACTAAAAATCAACAATCCTGAATGAATATAATGTCTACCCTTAGTGGAAATGTGCGAGACAAGCCTTCTTTTGGAATGTAAAAAAATAAGAACATATTTAGTAACTGCCATGTGTGGATAAGCGTGCCATGAACAAATGCAGCGGGTGAAAATAAAGCAACAGTTAAACGGATTTCCATACTCAGGAATAGAGATAGTTGGAGCCTTCATGGCTGAAGCTTATGAAATGATGCTAGAGTGCAACGTTATACTACTTTTTTTGTTAACAAGTTTTGTAAACATAAACGAATTTATAAACACATCGGACATGTTTGACCCCCTGAGTACACCTACATCAGTAGTTCATTCAGTTTTTATAGAAAGATAATCCCATAGATCATAATTTCGGTTTAAATTATTTGTTTTTTTAATAAATATTTAAATTATTTGCTCGTTATTAGCTATGTATTTTTATTATAAACGTGTGCCCACGATTCGTATTTCTATCTGGTTGTGGTGGTGTGGAGAGGAGGCTGCAGACTATTGTCCTGCGGATAATTTTTTTCGTTTGTTTCGGTATAAAGTAGGGTTTGTTTTGTTAGGTTGCTTTGCAGTTATTGGTAAAGCCATATATGATCCAAAAACAAATATTTTATAATAGTGACCGCATACAATCCATATCTCATATGTTAATTTGATGATATAGTAAGTTAAAATTACGGACATGTTTAAACATCATAGATAAAACTGTATTTAAATAGTGATAAAAGGTAACACGAAAACACCAGTTGTTAAAAGTACCCTAGGGATATACAGAATATTTCTGTGATTATATTTTATACATTTGCGAGTAGAAGGAATACGGAGCATAAAACGCCGTCAAATGATCCTTTTAAGCTTTTTAGATTTGTATTATTATAAAAACCTTTTAAATTACTACAATGGAAAGACTTCTTTTGATTCCAGAATATTAAGATTGAAATACATAAAGCTGACGATTATAAAAATGGCGCACAGTTTTTTTTAAAGGGTAGTCAACAACAAAATGGTAAAACTCGTCTATTATAACACTTTACGGTATGCATGGATGAAAACATTCTTGTCAAATATCGCGGTAAGAATATAGTCTCTATTTAGGGTAGAAGACGCGACCAGGTAGCAAAATTGTACGTACATTTATAATTTAGGGTTGATTATGGTTGATAATTTTGTACTTATCTGTTCTTAATTTCTTCTTCTTCTTTTACAGCGGATATATAACACAAGACTGTCAACACTGTCTCACATTGTTAATAAGTTCTTAAAAATGTTACAGACACTTGCTTAATCGTTGTACTGATGAAGAAAGGCATATTCTTTGTATGCTATGACATAATAAAGCCATTTACATAACTTGACATAAGCCCCGGTCTCAACCCGCCGTGCGTCTTTTTTTTGTCCGCACGTGTTTTCGGAGGTCACGTTCGCGGCATTTTTGGGCGTGGCAAGAGCAGTGAGAAAGCACGTCACACTCACGGTTCCCCAAGGTGTAAGAACGTGACCAGCATGCCACGCTTAGGGGTAAGTGGCTGCATGCATCGTACGTTGCGTAGGTAGTAAGTGAGTTATACGTGCTGACAACGAGCTTACAGCGCAAGATCTCCGTGCGATTGCCATGTTAACGTATGGAGGCAGTACTTACATGCTATGCTCACGTACAGTGTTCTTACTCGTTCGCCCGTTGTAAGTGCGTGCAATTGTGGTGAACGTTAGTTTATTTCAGCCGCTGTTCGGTGATATATATATAAAGACGACCTATCAACGCTTTCCAAAATCACAGCTGTAGCTGCATTGAAATTCCGCTTCTACAACAGTAGATATTTCGAAATCTGCTGCTGCAAAAACAGCTTGCAGTGGCGCTCGCTTCTTGTTGGCGTCTTTTCTCGCTGCCTTCTTCGGTGGCATCTTAAAGACAAATGCTGGCACTTATCCGACGGCTCGACTTTTATATACTGCACAGGTCTATGTGCACACATTGCGTTGTATGTTTGTAACAACTATATGAACATCAAAACACAACCTGGATTAAGAGACATTTTTGCATTTTGTGCTCGCAAAACATAACCTGGCCGCTTCATTAACGGCGTGGATTGTGTTGGTTCCTTGCTTGGTTATATAACAGGCACAGATATTTTGCTCTCTGTTACATTTTTACGAATAATAAAATTTAAGAAAAATTGTATAAATATATGCTTAATGTGAATGTTTTGATGAATACACACTAAATACATGTTTGCTTTCGTTAATTAAAATGTTAAATATAAATCAGCGTTACCTGGACAGTTGAATTTGAAAAACAAATGTATAAATGGTCTTCTTGGTAGTTTCGAAATTTATATAAGAAACAAAAGAAAAACAAAAGAATTGTGTTAGTTTGTGTATTAAAAGATGACAATAAATTTACTTCTTTTTTTATGGTATTGTATTAACTTTCAAATGGTCAAACTATTTTAAATTCTTAAAAATAAAAGATTCTTTCCTTGTAACACAAAATTTCTTTTTTCAGTATGCAGCTGACGAATGAATAAAAGTCACCATCTTATATGTCAATACGGGAGCACAGGATCATGTTGTGGCTTTGTCGCGCCTAGTATCCGTACGGGAGTTATTGTCAAATGAGACTATCTTCCGCAATAGGAATCTGTTGTACCTATTGCCAGACTTTCTTCAAAATGTGAACAGATGAACAAGTGTATTGCAGGACTTAACGCTATACCTTACCGCCTTCAGCTCGTGCCAACTTTCAAATACAGCAATAGTCTCTAGATTCCAGTATGAAAACTTACTTTGATCTAAAAGTATGTTGTTAATTTAAGGTAAGGCCTGCCTAACTAGCACTATTAAGAATCCAACATCTGATTATATTTTCATCAACTGCTTCATACCACTGACTTGTATGCAAAATTTTAATGATTTTCACCGTGCAGTTTTTTAGATGTTTAGCTTTTTTATTTAAAAAAAGTGAGAAAAAAACGTGAAAGTATCCTAATTCTTTAATCGGTGACAAAATTTTTTGTTATTGATAAATTCAACCCTAATTTTTTACAGTTTATCCAAAATATGTTATATTTTACTAAACCAATTTAAGATATAATATATAAATACAGAATTTATCTTAAAATGACATTTTTTGACCAAATAAATTAAAAAAATGCATTTTTTTATATTTCACGAGACTAAATTAATGAAAATTGTGCAAAATCCTGATTGGTGCAATACACAAAAATTTACCATTTTTTAACTATATACCTTAAACAAAATTTAAACAAAATTTCAGAGAAGTTTACCATCCAGTTTTAGAAATTTTCAAATTGATGACTTGAATAAACACTATTCTGATAGCGAAAACCCCTTTAATCTTGATTATTTTGCTTATTTTAGTTTAAATCATGAGAATTTTATATTCAATGACAGAATTGCACAGGAAAAAGAGAAATATGCCATTATTTAAGCTCTAGGCTTACAAAAAAAATAGCTTCCAGTGGGGTTTGAAGCCTGGTCCTCTTGCATGACAGAAATCTACCCTAATTTACTACTATAGTTACCTCCCTTGGATACTCTTCTGGATATAGGGATTCATTAGGAAGGCCTTACCTTAAGTGAATAACATTAATTTTTATTTTAAATCAGGTTAATATTTGCATTTAGGGTTGAATTGCAGATTGCAATGTGACTTCGTTTGTCACCGTTTTCTTTCATTGTTGTGTGTACGCTTGTCCGGCTTAAGTCTAAACCAAAACCGCGTGCCACTTAGTTATCATTTGCAGTAACTCTGAAACCACTATATTTGTAGCGTACATGTTGCTTTAAATGTCAATGTATATTTATTCAATCCCGAAATAATCTATCTATCTTTCTACCCAAACTTGCAAAATTTTGATATATATGTCATGCCCAATGGCTTTCAAAGTTCCTTTTTCATCTATTTAAATTTTAATTGTGTCAGAGCAAACGAATGTTTTGTCTGAAAATTCGATCCTTAGGATGAGCCCTGATCCAGGATGTTCTGCACATCTTTGTTTATAAAACTAGCACAATATGTGGTTTTGAGATTTAGCAGATCAGGCTCAATGTCTGTATATGGACTAACTTATTGTCCGATCGTAGACGCTGGGTCCGCAGAGGCCGCAACCGCGTCTCCTATATTTTAGCAAGTCACGAATCTAGCCGTGGCTACAAAATAAGGAATTATTTAGCGCTAATGCGATGCCACAACAGTGAAATTAGGCCTGACGACCGTCGTTTTGACTATTACCGGTAGTTTAAGTCAACTCCTATGAAACAGTTATGTGTCGCGGTATTTCCTCAGGATGTTAACCTCACGGCTAAGCTATATACACAATTATTTAAATAGATTAAAAGGAAACTTATATGTTTGTGTGCTTTTGCATGCAACATTGTTGAGCCGATAAGTGGGTTGGAGTTTTTTCACCAAGACAACTTGTACTTGTTTTGTGTTATGAGAACCTGTTGGGGCAAGTGTGAGGTTGGTGCACCCTAGAACCTGGTTTAAACCCCCAGTGGCAATTTGATTTGCCACTGACCGTTCCAAGGCGGTAACCCCTCTGGTTCTCATTTTTGTTTATTGTTAGTGGTGACTTTTTTTAAAAACTGATCATTTTATTAACCATGCTCTCTCCCTCTCTCTTCTTCTTGACTGTGTGGGGAGGCTGTTTTTTCTGAATGTGGCGATCCCTGATATGCATATTTCACCTTTTTGTCATCGCTTATATTACTCCAGAAGTTCTGGTCTCGGTAAGATCATTGAGTACCCGCCCCTTTGCAATAGCTATAAGTTTCTTATGTTGTATATTTTTGTATGCTTTTGCATGCAACATTGTTGAGCCGATGGGTGGTTTGGAGTTGTTTCACCAAGACAAGTTGTACTTGTTTTGTGATATGAGAACCTGTTGGGGCAAGTGTGAGGTTGGTGCACCCTAGAACCTGGTTTAAACCAACAGTGGCAATTTGATTAGCCATTGACCGTTCTCACTTTTGTTAATTGTTTGTGGTGTCTTTTTTTAACTGATCCTTTTATTAACCATGCTCTCTCCCTCTTTTCGTCGTGACTGTGTGGGGAGGCAGTTTTTTCAAAATGTGGTGATTCCTGATATGCATATTTCACCTTTTTTGAAAGCCATCGAAAATAAAATTTGAAAATATTGCAGGCTCGGTTTGATTGAGCCTGTTCATGTAAATTAATGGAAATTCATATTACTGCCCACATAAACGAATTTGCTATTCAAACTCAGTTTTATACGTTTGCCACATTTATACAGAGCCGTAAGTGAGATCTTAAGAACATTGTGTAAGCGGTATGTGAAATCGTACGACCGTATTTGGTAGATTCTAACATTCCAGTGCTAATAAAATTATCAGTACTTATATTTAGCAATTTAAGTGTATAAATTGCAAACAAAACTTCAGAACTGAAATTTTAAAGACTTTTTTGTAAATACAGATGCATCTTTTTGTGTGCCACCTTCTGTACATTTATATATACATACATAGATATACAGATCAGTATTTTGAAAGACTGTATATGCCTTATATATGAAATAATGTATATGGACAAAAGTTTTGTCCGGTCTACAAAACAACAATAACGGAAATAAATATTGTCCGGACTACAAAAACTACAATAGCTTTATTGTTTTTATCGCACACTCATAAATTTGATATCGATAAAAAATGAAATTTATATGCATTCAATGAAAAAAAAAAGAATTTTGGGATTTGAGCCAGTGCAACCGAAATACCAATGAGTTGAAAATAGGCATTTTTGGATTTCACGCGTTTAAAAGATATTATATACCGGACAAGACTTTTGTCTATACGTAAATAAGAAAACTGTAAATACTAGTTTAAACGTTACATATACACTAATGACAGAATAAAATTATTATAGTTTTACCGTGAATTAGGATATATTGGCGTCGTGGTATTTTCGCCATTTTGGCACAAACCGATTTGAACTTTGTTTCGCCAGTTAAATTTTTGCTATATATCATCGTGACCACATATACTTTATTTCTTATATACGTTGATTTTCCGATACACGTTTGCGAAGGTTGATCGGCATTTATTGAAAACATACGATGAACTGTGCATACAGAAAAAAGAGACAAAAATACACCAACAAAATTCCTATTTGAAGTTTTCAAGTACATTTACAAAATTAATTCTTCACATCCTAATGTATATGCATATACAATACATTACGTGCCTAAAATGCAGAAAAATAAAATATTATGTTTATCATTCCGGTAAATGATGTGTGCAAACCCCGCCATAAGTGTCATTCACAGCTTGAATTTTCTATATTTAGAAATAGGATGAAATATTTCAAAATCATTTCAAACAAATTCCGATCACGAAACGACATTGAATTAAAACTAATTTAAATGTTAATGAAAGTCACATGTTTTATTGAGCAGCTTTGATAAGCGATAAATAGTGGTGAACGTTGCTTAATACTTAGTGTGAAAAGACTGATTAAGTGCCTTCTACAATCATTGCACGTTCATCTATAAAAAAGATGTTTACCAAAACCTCTTTTACGACAAATTCAATTCAATAGAACTTTGCACAAATACATGCTATTAAATTAAATGTATCTTTATTTTGCACATGTTAAGAAACGGTATGACAGTCAATATGATATTGCCTCTACCTGGGAGCAAACCAGCACCGTCACGGCGACAGCGCTTAGACCTGCAATTCCGACGACGCAACCAATTAAGCTAACCGGGACAAATCCCCCAAAAGGTTGATCGGATAGCCCTGGTATAGGTACTCATCACTGCACGACATCGTAAACGGATTATTTTACTGATAAAAGTACTGACTATATGTACGGGGATACTTTTTACGGCCGCAGCAGTGCACAAATAGTGCTACAGTAACTGTGAATTTCAAATGATATTGCCTCTACATGGGAGAGAGTAAAGAAAAATGAAAAATTACTTTATATAAAATTTCACTAAAACTCTAGAATATTATATATAACACTCATACACAAACAAAACAACAAAAATCATTTAAATGCGAAACATTATAAATATGATATTTACAACAACGAGGTGCGTACTTTTGTCTAACATACATAAACAGTATAGAGATATTTTTAAAAGTGTGTTTGACCTTGAATTTCGTGGTTGCTTCATTGTCGAGTCAATAGGTGACAAAATATTGATTTCTTTTATTACAATTGATTGTTCTTTAAAAGGTACGCAATATATTGTTGTCAGTATCGAAATACTCTGACAAGACTTATTCCAGCGGCTCTCGCCACAATCATGAAACTTCACAGGTATGTTGATGACTGTGTTGTTGTTCACCAGGTGTTTTGCTTTTTGGCCACGCATAACAAGCTTTGAGTTATTACCCCTTATGCTTTTCAATATAATGCATTTTTCATGTAATCATGTGTTGCGCGTAACTTAAAAGTATGAGAGCAACAATCACGAAACATCCCAGGTATTTTAAGCATCATGCGCAGTTGTGCACCTGGTGCTTTGTTTCGTCCACGCCTATTTAGACTTGAATTATGACCCCTTATGCGTTCAATATAATTCAATCAGCATTTTTTCTTGTGTCACACATAACTCTCCTTCTTTTTAACTTTAATCTGAAAATACCGCATTGAAGGTTCCATTTGCCATATGCATACCATCGTTTAGGATGGATCAAAATGTACTGTTTATTGGTGTAAATATTGAGATGCGCTCAACCCGGGGCTAGGCGGCGTAGGAAGTAATATGCATTTCCATTACTGCCCATGAACAGGCTCAATCAAACCGAGCCTGTAATATTTTTAAATTTGTCGTGTTCGTCGGCTTTCAAAGTTCCCTTTTCATTTATTTCAAGTATATGAGCCATAGTTATAAAACTTCACAGCTTTGTTTACCATAATGAGTAGTTGTGCATCTAGGGTTTTGTTTCTGACCAAGTCATTTTAACCAGAGTTCTGGACTCGTGTATTTCAGTACAATCACCTTGAAATAACTTCTAAACTATATTAGCCAAAGTCATTAAACTTTATAAATGTGTTGACCATCATGTGTAACGGTAGTAGTACGTAAGTACGAGTTAACTCTGGTTGGATTATCTCCCTCTGTTTCAATGAACTTTGTTAATTTTCCTACGGAAATCTTGAGTGTATAAATGGATCTTTATCCTTAAACAGAAGTTATTTCTACCTAAAATGATGATAAATGTTGATGTTAAACCAAACAATACTCGTCTGTATCGTGTTATTTTGAAGAAAAGTGTACTGTGACCAGTGACGATATTGTTCTAATTGACATTGACAGTTGGGAGTGGGGGCATCTGTGTCATATAGTCAACTCTCTAGGTTAAACAAAAATGAACAAGTAAATACATCACACATGTTCGATCCCCTGTTATCTGATATGGCAGATATAAAATTTTGCACATTATGATCGTTATGGAGTAAGAACAGTCAAGAAAATAAGATAGACCTAACAATTCCCTAAAATTCTATTTTACTTCCAAACACAAAACTTAGTCAACAGAAATCATTATAATTTTATATGTCCTTATGAGTATTATGATTCTGACAATATGTTGTGTTATTTTTGTTATTTTCAAATAACTTTCAATTACGAGAGAGAAATCAACCTAACCACCAATTACCAGGTATCGACCACGAAATCAAAACACTTTTACAAAAAGCTCACATTGTTTACATATGTTAGACAAAACGATAGAGAAAATTGTTGTCATTTGAAAGAAAGTTTTGTGCTGTTTAGTTTTTGTGTATAGTTGTTAATAGAATTTAGGAATTGTTTAAGGTCAAGCTAATGTTTGCATGTGTCTTACTGTAAAGATTGTTTTGTTTGAATAACATGTTTTACTTTAGATTTTAACTTAAATTATGAGTTGTCAAAAATATACGATTATTATTTTTGCATTTTGAACAGCTTTCAAGCTGTCAATATTAAAAATGCAAAAATATAATTTTATTTCGACGCCTCATATTTCCAAAACAATGTGGCTGACAAATTCAGATCCACCTAAATATTGGCAACAATCAAGTAAACAAAAACCAAATCCTTTATAAAAATTTCTATATAAACAACAAATCTCAAACTGGTTTAGAACTAGTTTAAGAGACTGATTTTGCAATTTTGTATTCGCACGACGTAACATGGCCGCTTTATCAACGGTATATATTGTGTTGCTAACTTTCTTGTTTATTACAGGCATAGACTTCTTTTTCACTGTTACAGTTTTACAAATAATAAAATAACTTTAAGAAAACATGTAAAAAAGTCTTCATTTGAATGTTTTTATTAATCTATACTAAGTGCGTGTTTTTTTTGTGTTAATTCTAATGTTTCATTTAAATCGGCTTTACATTGTCAGGGGAATTTGAAAAAAAAATCTATAAATGATCTGGTAGGTAGTTTCGAAATAAATGTAAAAATCTCACAAAATTGTAACTGTTTGTATATTAAAAGATTACATTGAATTTACTTCTTTTTTAAAGTAATGAATTGACTCTCAAATGATCGAAGTATTTTAAATGCTTTAAGCATTGTTATACACAACTTGCATTATTTTTTAGTTTGCAGCGGACAAAGGGATAGAAGACACCATCCCATATGTCGATACTGGAGCACAGTATCATGTGGTGGTATTGTCGGCAACCAGTGTCCGTCCGGGACTTATTGACAAATGATTGTGTCTTCTGTTTTCGGAATCTGTTGTTACGGTAGATTCCCTACTGGTTAAAATTACATGTGGAAACATAATGTTCCTTTCTTGCTATGACAGTGTTTGTGCAAAGTAATTGAACATTAGCATACCGCCATTTCGGAATACATCTAGAACTTTAAGCAAAGGAAACAAAATAACCATTGAACTTTCAAAGTTTATTACAAAATAATACAACATCAATACATATCAGATTTTCAAATCTCTAGATTGGTCACTATAAAAGCAAGTATTTTAGAAGAAATAGACGAGTACATATATCACTAGAGACTAAATACATCGTTAAAAGAAGTTTACATGGACGAATGAAGACTTCTTAATCACAGAATGAGATATACATGTATTGACGCAGAAGGATGTTAACAAGCTGAAATTGTATTTTGTCAATCTTGTGATGTACAATTTTGTCTTACAATCTGCAAGTGCTTATTAGAAATGCACATATTTATCTTTATTTTAGACAAAGAAAGGAATACAGTCGTGTAGCAGTGTTAAATATCATAGTTTTAATTACATCCCGTCGCATAATTAAATAATCGCGGCATAAGAGATTTATCTCGGATCGATTTATATAAAACTCTCTATTACAAGATAGGTACGGCTTAAATTTGGAACTGGACATTTTAGGGTTGTCTAAAGTCATCATAACACTTTTATCGATTAAAAAGAAAATCATTAAAATCTCTCTAACGGCAAGATGAAACACAAATGAATGTTATTAATAAATGTATCTTTACTTTGAATATGTTAAGAAACGTTAGAACAGTAAATAAAATAACTGGATCTTAAAATTTCCTAAAATTCTATAAACATAAATTCACAAAAACTAAACAACGCAAATCATCTTAATTTTTATGCCGTCACGAGTAATAAAATACTCACAACTATTTGTAAACAATGTTAGATATTTGTAAATTTTTAAAGTGTGTTTGATTTAAAGTTCCTGATCGTTTCCTGGTCGGGTAAATGAGTTACACGCGTTGATATCTCTCTTTACACTTGATAGTTCTTAAAAAGGACACAACATATTGTTGTCATTATCATTACACTATGTGGGCATTTAAAATAATCTTTTGTGATGTTAAGTTTTTTTTTCTTTTATTTTAATAGAATTGTAGTGAATGTTCAGGTCTAGCTATTTTTCTTTACTGTTCTAACTTTTCTCAACGCATAAAAACTGAGATACGAAAATAAAGATTAATAAAATAATTGTAGTTTTAATGAACTGCGTTTTTTTGCCGTTACAGAGATTTTGATATTTTTACATTTTTTTTACCAATGACAAGTGCAGTGACAACTGAAGACTGCCTTTTACATTTGTAACAAGGATTCTGAAAACCCCACGCCTGAACCAAGGCTTGAACCCGGGAATCCCCGTATGCCAGTCCGACGCTTTACCATGTCGCCACAAAAGCTGGCTCTATGGCGAGATAGTACAAGTGCGGTACTAACTCAACCATAGCCCGGTTGCGCATTTGCAATATTAGACTTTGAATTTCTTAAACTGCCACAATAATAAATATATTCTGACAAAAATTGATAAGATTGTGTTGTTTAAAAAACTGACTGCGGAGAAAGCTGTGTAGTAACTGGTTGGTTTAAGTGCACCAAAAGATGTTTGTAATAATGTTTGTTTTGAAAAGTAAACGATATACTCCCATTAAATCAAAGCGTAAAATCTGCAGTTATTCAATCAATCGAGTAATAACTTTAGTCGAATGTTCTCTTTTCTTGTACATGATATAATTCGTATGCGTATGAACTTTAAAACAAAAATACCTAATAACATCTTTTTTTGAATAAATTTGGAAATGATATAACATATCTATCATAGACCAACAGAACTTCCCAACTGCTAAAACTCCTAGACCGCACAAAAACTGTTGACAGGAAAGAACTTGCGAAAGAAATGGACACATTGAAACCGAATTGAACACGTAAAAACTTACATAGACGAGATTGCGTCGCAGTAGATCACAGCAAAGCTTAAGAAAGTTATTTTTGGGCATTCAAAGAATTTTTGAACATTTTTGAATTGCATCTAAGTTAAATAAAGAAAGTTATGAACATTTTATTTATCAAAACTGATGTCGGAAACAAATGTTATAATAAACTCGAGAATATCATTTCGTGAGTACGAATTAGACAAAAACAATATCCTGTCATCGCTGATTTGAATTCAATGGTTCGGTAAGGTTATTGAGTACCCACCTTTACAATGCTATTGGCTTATTATGTTCCATATGTGTATGTGTTTTTGCATGTTACATTGTTGAGTTGATAAGTGTTTTGGAGCCAATTCACCAAGACACATTGTTCTTGTTTCTTCATTTGAGAACCAGTTGGAACAATTTCGAGATAGATGTACCCTAGAACCTGGTTTAACCCCACATTGGTAAATTATTTTGCCACTGACCGTCCGAGTCGGTTACGCCTCAGGTTCTCATATCCGTTTTTTGTTTGTGATGTCTATTTGGTAAATGATTATATTATTACCCATGCTCTCTTTTCCACTCTACGTTCGGCTGCTTTAGGAGGTTTTGTTTTCTAGATGTTGCCATTCTTGATATGCATATTTTATTTCATTATGCATTTTCTATTAAATGAATTGTCAATCACAGTCATTTGGGATTTATCACAGCATGATTGTTAAACATGTTGTTCACGTGTTTTTTCCAGATAGACGAATAGATCTTAAATGAGTTTACATACTTTTATTTAAAAACCCTGCCTTAATTAATACCGATACCAATTATAGCAGAAGTGAATGGTTGCTAAAAATATGTTAACCAATAATTGCAAAATAACTAATAAAGGAAAATTCAGTCTTTATACTCTGACACATACATATATTTAAACATTAACTAGACCTCAAAATTCCGTAAAATTCAGTTTACACCCATACACAAAAATAACGCACATCATAATTTTGAATGAAATATGAAAACAATTAGGAATATTTGTAAAAGTGTGGTTGACCTTGAATTTCTTTCTGATAGCCAAACTAGGTGATAAACGTTGATTCCTCTATATAAATGTAAGTTATTTAGAAACAGATTGTTTCAGATTATCATAATAGCTTCTTATGTTTACATGTATATATGCTTTCGCATACAAAATTGTCGAGTAGATAGGTGGTTTGGAGCTAATTCAACAAAGAACTTGTCTTTACATACCTGTATGAAAACCTGTTGGGGGAGCGTGTGAGATTGGTGCACCACAGAACATGGTTCAAACCTACAGTGGCAATTTTTTTTGGCAGTAACACCGCAGGTTCTCGTTTTTGTTAATTGTTTACGGTGTCTTAATTGTAAATGATCACTTTTTTATTTACACATGCTCTCTTGCTTTCATTTCACCTATATTTTTGGCTATGAAGGGAGGCTGTGTTTTCTGGGTGTGGCTATTCCTGATAAATATAAGTATTTAACTTCGATTAGTAGTGTATCAAGTGGTAATTCAAGTGATGTTAAACCAATATTTGTATTCAAAATGTTTAACGAACAAACCCCAAGAAAGCTAATGTGAAAACATTAAAGTTAACACTTAATAGTTTAGAGAAGCGTATTGAGAAATAGTAATATATGTTGTGAAAACTGTTTATTTGTAAAGTTGTTATGTAAACATAGAATACATCAGTATTTTCCGGGATATCTGCAAACAGACGTGCATCCCCAAGGACAGCAAATCTGGCCACGTTCACAATCTCTCTCATCCTGACAACCTAAAGCACAGTGGGTAACAAGGTCTTTTGGAGATACAGGACAGCTACCTGTAATAACGAACATATTTATTTTTTCAAACTAATAGCTACTTGCAGTGAATTTTTTGTGAAAGTGAAAATTGAAATATTATTCTTTGAAGCTGGAAACGCTCATAAATATGTTACTTAGTATTTGTGTGTAATAGTTGCATCAGAACATAACTTGTTTCCAGAATGTAGCACATGAATACTATGTTTTTCTACATTTTCGATACGATGCCGGTAATTTAAGTTTCAGTCAGTAAACGTTTCTTTGTATATCCAAAAAGAACTTAAAAACCCAAACGGTTTCTTTCATTCCTCCTATCGTGATCTTAATGTGAATCCGAAATGTCTGATCTCGGACAAGTCATCGAATACTACCCTATCTTGCTTGGTCGTGTCATTAGCTTTCGTTTGTTTGTTAGCTCGTTGTTGCACAATATATTCAAGTATTTTTGTATTATGCTGATTCAAGGAGGCAACGTGTATATGTTAAATCATAAGATCCTTACGAGGCAAATATGCGGTTAGTGCATCCTAGACCCGTCCCTCCAGCGACCGGTCGACTAAGCTCTTATTTCTCTTCTTTAGCACATTGTAATTTTCATATTGAAAAATTAAAATATCTTAAATAGTTATTTATGCCTTAACATGGCTGTCTTAAATAACTAGTTAGTAAAAATGCACCAAAATGAGAGAACATTACCAGGTTTGTGTTTGCAACACATTCCAAGGTCGGAACCTGGCAGAAGTTGACATGTACTTCCGGGTACACAACGGACATCGGCAAAACCTCCACAGGTGTTTCCGGTATAACCGTATCGGCAACGCTTTGGATCCAACGGACTGATACCATCCCATGGCGGTTGAACTTGTTGACCATAGCCTTTATCACATGCTACAAAAAGGTTAAATACTTGGTTTCAACACCGTTTAAATTCAGAATGTATTTATTTAAAATTGGAAGACTAGTACCGTGTTACAAATGTTTAGTTGCTTTAAAGTTCCTTATGGATAGCTTTTTCGACCTGTCTGATTTGGTACTTCAATTATCAAGGTTTTGTACATAACACGATTATGTTGTTGCTGTTGCTGTTGTTATTGTGTTTTGGTTTTGTTATGTTGTTGTGTTTTGATGAGAGAAATGTTTTGGCGTGTTTTGTATGGATTTGTGCTTTTATTTGTTTTGGTTGTATGTTTGTCGTCGTTGTATTATAGAACTCTAAATTTCTACGTTATCTCAGTCATGGTAATGGAATGTGAATGACTCTCGTGGTTGTTTTACTGAAAATGATTCTCGAAATATGTTTTATGCATACATGTGTAAATAAACTGTGTAAATATTATTCAAAAAAGGTTCTAAACGACAGAGTAAAACGTCTACAAAATTACTCTTTTCGTTCCATTTCCTCTATTCAAACTTTTGATTCAAGGAACATCTATAAATTGGCTTTAACGCTTAAGTTTGGAAAAAAAAGACACTAACATTTGAATTCTTCTATTTTGTTTTATTAAAGTTATTAAACAGTTAGAGAGGATAGAGATTTTTGTAAATGCATTTAGGCATATGATGTTAATCAAAGCCTGGTAAGTGTTTTATTCGCGCAATACCAGTTTAATTTCACGGGGGTGAATTTTTTGCACAAAAGCCTCGGAATAATTATTTGCGCGGGCTTTAATCTGCGAAAAAAGTATCTTTCTTTTAAGACATTATAGCACTATGTAATTTTTCTGGGACTTAAATAAGGGCATTGACCCCAGCGCGAAATACGCAAAATTTTAACCAGTATGATATTAAATGGTTCAAAAGTAAAATTTAATTATATTTCTTAATATTTATTATTTTAAAGTACTACATATCTTGACAATAAAAATGTCCATACCTGCTATCACATAGCAAGCAACAAACACTGCGCAAAATAGTTTTATCCTAGCCATGATCATGAGTTTGATCAATATGTAGCAAACATAGTAATCCTTGGTACTTTTATATTAAAAACTTATAAATCCAGTTTTAATTGCATTTCTCTGGCTGAACAATAATATATTAAATTGCAAATAACTACGCATAACATCCTTGATGTTTTCGTGGTACAAACGACATGCATCTTACGTTTAAGTCGTGCCGTTGTTACCACAACAAGTTAAATTGTTTTCGAGGAGGGGATGCATACAAATAATGTCAGTTATCTGAAGGTCAGAAAGATACTTATTAAATACTTTCTAGATTAATTAAGTGATCAAGGAAGATCTTTTGATTGAAAATAGAGTCAATATAACGTGTACATGTATTACTGCGAAGTCCTTAAGTAACCATACTATGCAAGCACCATATGTGCAAGTATAATGAATTCATTACAAATACGATTATGGATTTAACAACTAACAGTGGGCTCTGTGTTGTTGAGAATGCTAACAGAAATTTCAAAAAGAAATATTTTACAACCATTTATAAATTCGATAAATTTCATGAAGTTCAACATGTTAATTTGTTCAAAGTTCACTACATGATTTGGCAGGTAATTTTTTCAACGAATGAAATTAAAGAGTGTATGTAGGCTGATGTTTGCTAGTATATAATGTTTCTACAAAACACAAGACTAAGTTAAAAGTTTATAAAACTGAGATTTTGGTACTAATCTTAGATATCCGCAATCGATGTGTACATTAAGGTTTCACATTTAACAACCACTGTATAACACACCTGCATAAAGATACTTGTCATTAACATTTTTCTCAATGCGTATGCATTACATCACATAGGTAACCAGTCAAGATCCTAATAAAATTTGCTTTTGTTTAGAAATAACTCTTATAATCGAAAAGCGAACAGTGTAGATTTTGATCAGACGACAAAGATGTCAGCTAACCTGTATCTTCATCCTTCATCTTTGTCATCTCAACTGGATATACACTGTATGCGCATGTGATAATAGAGTAACGTGTTATAATGTACTGTCGAAACAGCATTGGATTTTTTAGAGCAAGGTTATGCTCATATGATAAATGAATCGGCAACCGTATGTTTGTATATCATGGCCCAAAGCTATATTCAGCGCAGTTCTAATTTGTGTCTGGCAGGAAATTTGCGTGATCATCCCACGGTTGGTGAACAATCTAGAGATTTTGGTACATCGCAGGCATGTTAAAATATCAAATCTATAGAAATATACTTCCGGTTTGAACCAGGAAGTAAGTTTTCCTTTAATTTCTTGAAAACCCTAACATTATTTTGACGAATTGGCACTAAACAATGTAGACCAGCATATACTTATTTCAGGTATGAGTTGGTTTGGTATATTCTCCATGAATTTCAGAGTTCTTATGCAAACGGTTTTTCTTTTGTTTTAGTATGTGCTTCATAATAAGAATATAAATTAGACTAAATTGAGCTTGCAAACAATAACTACATCCATAGCTAAATACATTTCTTTACTAAAACTTAGGTGGCAATAAGTATTTCCCCCAACATTCATTTTTGAAATTTTAGCCAGTTTTCGCCATTTGCAATGTTTGCGACCTTTTAATTTCTAATTTCATGCCATTTGAACCAGTTTGACAAAAATTCTTTGATATGATCTAAAAATACACAATAAACAAAGACACATTTAAATATTGTGTTTATATAATGAATAGATGTTTAAATTACTGACTTTATTTTGTAAGTGAGCGATCTTTACATAATAACATGAAATAATTTTGTTGTTACATGGTATAAATCCAGTTCTTTGCGTCAGCAACAATAACGTACAATGAGTTAACACTTTAAAGCATTTTCTCTTATTAAAAAACAGAACCTAATTCAACATAAAAAATAAAGACTCGTTGATAAAGATTGTTTATTTTGCCAACGAAATCCATAAATAATGTAAACATTCTTACAAAAATGTAAGGTTTCGAATAAATTAATGGATTGATTCCATCATGTCTGACTTATATTAATGGTCCAAGAAATTGACATTTGTTTGAATTTTTCATATGTTTATATTTATGAAGTACCCAAATTGTGCCTCAATGCAAGAGATGCAAACCTGGCTGAATTATTATGTGTACTTATGTGCAGTTCAATGTAATCTTCGCCCTAGTCTCAATAAGTCGACTGCAAGCACAGACCCATCATCATACTGACTTTTTACACATGTCTGTCCTTTACGTCTCAAGCAGTTACGATCAAAACTGTGGTGGAAATCGCAATGCTTTAAATGCCCATCTTTTTCACTCCCATTTGAAAATTTCAGCACTGCTATGTTCATTTGTTGTTATAAAACATAAAAGTCTCTAAAGTATCAATAATATGAAAAATAATTCCACAAATAACACTTTAAACTTACTATTGTTTATGCCGTGTGCATGTTGATTTTAAAGTGATAACCAATGAAAGCGTCCCTTTTATAAATGGATCATCTACAGTCAGGTACACTTTTCGCGGTTTAACATAAAAACTTTTGACATGTGTGGAGTTTTATACGTTTTTTTTTCATAATGAACGAAAATGTTTCTTAAAAAGCATCACATATATTGATTCTAATTGGAATTAGCTTTTCAGGTTTGTAATTTTTTTAAAGATATATAACGGTGAAATATGCATATCAGGAATCGCCACATTCAGAAAAAACAGCCTCCCCACACAGTCAAGAAGAAGAGAAGGAGAGAGCATGGTTAATAAAATTGTCAGTTTCAAAAGAGACACCACTAACAAATAACAAAAATGAGAACCCGAAGGGTTACCGCCTTGGAACGGTCAGTGGCAAATCAAATTGCCACTGGGGGTTTAAACCAGGTTCTGGGTGCACCAAGGTTTAAAAAACTATTTGAAGCCGTCAAAAGTTGCGACAAAGATTCATATCGCTGGCATACAGACATAGAAGGAAAATTTTCCGCATTGATTTGAATAGTAACTGGGTTGTGCGCGAAGGGCGACCATCGTATATATAGAAAAGCCCTTGTTGCGCACATATAGTTGGGCTATCTTCGCCCTACCTCATTTGAACTTGTAACTGTAACATAAGTTGGGCAGAGAAAATGCACGGTAAGTCTATGATCGCGTCCGGAATACATATCTAGTGCTGAATATGGCTTTGTCATGCCTGATATGTTATTGTTCAATGTATACCGAAATATTATAAAGGTTATTTTTGTTGCAATTTCGAATAGCACATTCTATTTATAGCAAAAACTTTCGTCATGCCTCAAACTTAAACTTAAATGGAGCAACTACTTTCGCGGAGCAAATGCATGTCATGTGTTTGAGATGCTCACTATATTAAAAATGGCTTAGTTGTAGCTCGTATTTCAACATTTTTCACTATACCTTTATAATCCACTATAAATTATGAAATGTTATAAGATTATATCAGATAATTTATTTGTTGCAAATATAGCAGTATGCGAATAATGCATTAAGTAATTGTACTGGACGTTAATAGAAAAATACCAGTTTTAACGTAGCTTTTACATTGATCAAACTGAAACCACAAGCACTGGTTTACACTTGAAAATTCGGTTAAGTCTTATCAAGCTTTTTACTGCTGCCAAATTTTAAAAGCTCAATATTTGATATATATAATAAAATGAATCGGATAAAATTGCATAACAGTCCCCAATGGCAAAACGTGTAAAGCGCTGTCGTACTCTTTCTTCGCTTCACAGAAAATTTAATTTACCGAAAAACTGAAAATTTTCCAATGTTTGTTTTACGAAACACTCACATGTTTAGTAGGTCAAAGTTTAAAAATGTTTAAGCAGACGACAGTCAGGAAATTTGCAGAAAACCGGAAATAGACTTAAGGGAGGCAACAACGGAAGGGTGATTCTGTTCTTGGTCATAGGGGTTATTTCAAATTCTGTCTTAAGTAAAACTTTAAATTCATACATTAAGGCCATTTATATGTTATCAATCCGTTACAGGTGGTAATAAGAACCAAAGTGCTAAGTTTCTATTGACGGGATGTATATTAATAAAGTATCAAGGATTTGCCGTGCCTCATTTAAACTTGTAATTTTGCAGAGTTAACGCAAGTTATGTCTGAAATGGCAATCTGAGGTTGAGTCATGATCAGGGATGTCCTACTCATCTTTGTTTATTAAATCTGCCACGATGTAGTTTTGTGATTCAGTTGAGCTGGTTGCAAATGAGATGTCGCTATGTGTGCACATGCACTGCCTTCTTGCATGCTCAATACTAGTTATGGACAAAAATACTATAAGCTGACCTAGATTAAGCCCGATTTCGTTTACAGTTTGAAAAGCAGGATGCTAGAGTTAATTGAATGCCATACATGACCGCCTTTGTCCCAAGCAAACTATAAAGAAAAACGATATCAATCGATATTATTCACTACTATTTCTGTTGAAAATTGAAGTAACTAATACAAAATAACATGCTTTTTGGTTACACACAATAACGAAGTACTTTCACGGTAAAGAGTCCCTCTTTGGGGATGAACACTGCTTGGAAGTTGAATGAAGAAGATTGATTAAATGGCATTTTTGTACAAGGCAGGTCTGAAGTAGTAAGTAATTTTAATCTTTCTATTCAGAATGGACACAAAACTGTTTGGTTCACAGATGCTTATATGAAACGTATTAGTGAAACATTTGTGTTCTTGGGACACGATAATCTTTCTTCCTGAGGAAACCGGTGTATACGTAATAAAGTCACACAATTTTAAATAACCCAAGTTGGCCTACTGTCGAAACGGTGATGTCTTCGATTGGACTCATTTTTCACGACAATATTAAGTTTGTAGCAATGAAAACGTATTTAGGTTAATTCCTGAAGCGACTTTAAATCATAAATGCTATCAAAACATACGCAAACACTTAATCGAGAAACAAATGGCGGCTTTTTAGTTCGAAAAAGCAAAGCTGTTAGAAATACATGTATTTATTTTAGGATACAACGTAAACCTTATTGTGCATGAAACGCTTGAGGATGGGTATCATACATTTTATTGAGTTTAATTGTGGAAACAAAAATAAATAAAGGGCCAACTGACCCAGGCAATGAATCCTCAAAGTATATACCATTAATAAATAACTAAAAGTATTCAAACTTTGCAAACACCATTTTCTTTCATTGTTATGCCCTTGCTTGTCCGGCAAGTTTGAAGTTGAATTCCTTGCCTAGTTGTTGTTTGTGAAAATAAAATGTCTATATGTTGTGTATGCTCTTTTGTATTCGAAACGGTCACTTGCGCCAAAATGTGAATCATCATTCTTGGCAATATTTGTGTATCCTGAATTAACAGCGTTCATAAAAACCAAATATGAAATAATTTTGTTTATTTGTGGTAAACTGAGTTTTTTCAGGATCTGAAAATCATATGGAAACAAATCATACTGTAAACAGACACACTATAAAAATTAATATTTTAAGGACACACCAACCACATTCTTGTATATAACAAGGCACAAACAGTTTAACGATATTTCCTGCACTTCATTTTGCCAGACAACATTGTACCGTGGCCTCTTCATATTCACTGTAAATTGTAATGTTTGCGTGCTTGTTTATAACAGGTATGGACATTTGTCTTGATTCATTATAAAACTAATTATTATAATTAGAAAACACTTAATGTGCATTATTAGATATGTTCTTTTTAACTAATTAAATAATGAGTTTTGGCAGTAAGTGCGTCATTCATTGTTCAGTAAATATATCAGAAACATCATTATATCCGAATCAAAGTTTAATCAAAGCGTGTTTACTTTCTTACCATCCATTTTTTTCTCCAAAGTTCTATTTTAGGATGTATCTGCTTGATGTGGCCATTCCTGATATGCATATTCCACTTTTTTAAGTTTGTAAATGTTTGTCATACCCAACTTCTTTCCAGTTGTATCATATCCTTTTTAAAAAAAATTGGTTATAACTTAATATTAAGTTTTTTAAAACTCTCTTTAAAATGTGTAGTCCTTATAAAAGTGAACATGTAATTCCAGTAAGTGATGTTAGGCATGTATGGATATTTCTCGTCATTTCACAGTGTTTTGGCAGACATAAAGTGTAAATAAAGGTTTTTTTTTCAAAATATTAAAAGAGTTAAATACTGTAATGTTAGTACAGGGGAAACAAAAAATGCAAACGGCGAAAACTGGCTAAAATGAATTTTAGGAAAAAAATACTTAATGCCACCTAGATTTTAGAAAAGAAATGTATTTATCTTAAAGGACGTTTTAATGTTTGCACGCAAAGTTTCGTCTTACTCTAATTACAAAGCACATAGAAACATTCGTCAACAATATACCAAATCAACAAATACCTGAAATAAGTATATGCTAATCTACAATAAGTTGAGGCAACTCGTCAAAATAATATTAGTGTTTCGATGAAACTCGAGAAAGAATCTCTTCCTGTCTATTTTCGGTTTCAAGGTCAAAACATTTTGCTACACTACTTAAAATCTTGACATTTTTTGACAGATGACCGCAAAATATTGTAAATCAAAGTACTGAAAGTACAGAAAACCAGCGAAGCGATTTTGCTTATTGAGAATAACCAGTGCCATGATTCTCATACATGTATCCATTTACGAAAAAGCAAAAGAACTTGGTTCACTCGCAAAGACCTTCATCTTGTCTAAATGATAGTAGAAATAAGGGTTTCCATGTATTATCTGGATGAAGGCTTCTGTTAACCCTTTACTCCATAGATATACCTTCATAGCTTGGGCGAACAGTTTAGATCCATATCAGCTGGCACATCTGTGCGATCTGATTAGGATTTAAACTGTTCGCTTTATAATCATTTTTTTTCTGACCAGTAATCACAAATTTTAGATCCAGATCAGATGGCACTATTGTGCCAGCTGATCGGGACCTGAACTGGTCACCTATGTGATGAAAGGCGTATATATTGAGTAAAGGGTGTTAAGCAAGAAATTAAAATAGTGAAATCTGTGTACTGACATCCCAAAGACAGAATGAACACGAAAAATGATATAAAAAGTGAAATCCCATCGATGGGAAAGATTATGCAGTTATTTGAAATAAGAAATATACAATTGTTTCCTTCATTGTGAATAACATGTAAAGGAAATCATAGAATTGAGAATCCTACATATAAAGATAAAACAACCGAGAGTCATAACTTTGCCGAAAGCATTGGAATTTAATGCTAGATAACACACATGTAAAATTGAAGACAATTTCAGAGGAAAATGAATTACTATAGCTTATACCAAAATTTTCCACCGTATTAAGTTGTACATAATAACGGACTCGATGGTTTTTTTCATGTAGCATATTATTAGAAAAAGGTGCCAGATTTAAGACATTGGTAAACATATCATTGAGTTTTGGTTGTTAAGGAGCTGGGATAAATGTCCATTAGCTTACAATCCGTTCATATTACATCAGTTTCAGCAGACAGATGTGTCGTTTTTAATTTTAGGCTTCATCATGGTTTGTCCTCTATATTCACACGTACTTTTACTGTTATTAAGCTTTCTTCAAAACGCGGGAAATTGTGACGTCACTCACATTTGCATATTCAATGTGTCACTGCGCCTATGATTTCATGTACTCCGAACAAAAATAGTAGTCATCTCTAGCTTAATCGAAAACGTAAACCGAGTAAACATCTTAACCTTTGGAAAAAAATGTAAATTATGCATTATTCCTGAAACAAATCATAGTCCGTTCCTTGGACCACTGATGGACTTATTGTCGACGTGTCACCTGCCACGTACGTGATAGCCGGACACGTACCGCGCTTGCTCGTAGCATGTTTCGAATACATAGATCTGTAAATCTTACATGTCCTTATTTCTGTACGAGTAATATCCGGTATACTAGTTTTAATATGTAAAATTTTACACATTTCAATAGTTTACTGTTTACTGATCAAGCTTATATGTGGAAATCCAATATATAAACATATTCAGCAATGATGATTGCTTCATGTTCAGTGATTTACAACGCTTATGAACGCCTACCATCAAATAATAAACAAATGTTCGCAATATGTCTTTAAAATTTCAAGTGAAAGCATTTGCGCATTGATTTCATAAAGTGGACAATTGAAGAAAAATATGCTAAGATGGAAATTTATCATATCGTTATTGTTAATGATAAAAATAAAAAAAATAAAATATTTCGTGAAACAAACAGTTTAGCCGCGGAACAAACGTCCAATATTGAAATGGCTTTAAAATGACAAAATAAAGAAAATGTTTTCACTGTTGAACTTCGAATTAGCAGAAAAGATATATTAAATATTTCAGATTTAATATTTGGCTATTGTAATATACTAACATCGGGAATATCGTTTATATCTCTACCTAAATGTAACATATCTGTGGCTCGCTAAAGAATCCCTGGCAGCTACAAACCCCAGATAAAATTGGTTTACTGTTGTCGATTGTGGTCTGAATTAGGGACAGTGCAGTGAAGCAGTCAAGTATTCTTTTAGCGATACTAACGTGGCAAGAGCCAACTTTAACACGTACAGGAAACTTGGGGACTACTTTACTTACTCTGATTACTCTGACATGCGTAAATCGCCGGTTGCCATTGCCTCGTTTTGGTTTGATACCGATTTCAGAATTGTGATTAGTAAAACCAGCTTCGCTGGTTAATAAAAATAACGCGATATCTAGATATTTCTAGACGTTTCAAATGTCGATTTTAGAGTTCTCGTGAAAAGGTATTTCCTTTTTGTGTGTTTCTGTTCTATTAAAAATAATTCAAGCTAATTCAGCATAATAACTTTAATACAGCCACAGGGCACTATATTTGTTCACTTTAATAAGTCTGCCAGTGAGAATTAATGCCGAGTTTTGAAAAGATTTATTAAAATGATTTTTCCTTAAAACCGAAAGTAGTCTTGAGGGCGGTCTAATCTCGAATTTCTAGAAGTCGGATTTTCCTTTAGCCATAATTATCTCAGCAACGTAATAGTTTAATATTTTGCACACGTTACTTTTGCTAATATGATCTTCAGTATTGTTAATAGACGCAAATGTTTTATACTCTAAAATTCATGCGTGTTTATCTTTTTAGTTGTGAGCTATTCATAATATATGCAACATACTATTCAGAAAAGTGTTTGCAATGACAATGATATGGTATACTTTTTTTAAGAACTCAATATTATAGAAAAACTACTTTTTTGTTTTTACATTACCCAACCCAATGAGAAAGTTTACAAAACCTTCATCGAACAGCACACATTATTTCACGTTTATGAGCGAAGTTCACTAAATCATAAATTACCATGATTCGGTAATAGTCATCTAACAATTTGTATTTATACATTAAATGGATTCTAACTCAATGTAGTTGCAATACACTTATCAGTATGCAACATGAAAATGTTTATATATTTTTTGAAATACATGAAGTACCTAGAAAACTATTATAATAAAACATTGAAATACAGATTAGAGCATCGACTAGAAACAGGATTTATAGAAGAGTTCAATAAATTATTCACTGTCAAGTACTCATTTTCCCCCTGCAATAGCAGGTAGGCTTACTATTGTCAGGCGGCGGCGTAATCGTAAGGTAGTCAGTCAATCCACGTTAACATGAAAATTAATGTTGTCAAAAACGTTGAATGTACTTGTACTATAAACTTAATGCTTGGAATATATCCTCTGCATGAACTAGGCAACATGAATGATAACTCCTTGTTCACTATATTTTGAGTTATGCCCCTATTAAATGCAATTAAAACATGAACTTTAATTTTGCCTCTTACTTTTAATTAGGTGTCGTATTCACTACATACTTTGAATATGTCATTTGGATAAATAGGAAAACCATCGGCGACAACGAGAATGATAACTCCTGTTTGAAGTGATGTTCATTTCAAATGCAATTTCAGGCGACACATGCGTTACATGGAACATCAAATTCTAGTTTATGCATGCTTTTAGCTGAGATGGTCCAAAGGACTTTTTTTAAATAGTGTGACTTGCAGGTCTCTTTATTTTAGCATGTAGCGGATTCTCAAAAGAAAGCAGTTGTCCGTTCGGGTGCACGGAAGGAAGGTGTAGTGTTGGTGTCCAATGTCCTCCCGGCAGATACTGCCTACTGACAACTCCAAAAACAGGAGTTTACTGTGTAAGGTATAGAAAGGTGACAGTAAAATAATGGTGATAAAGATTCTACTTTATGGTTGACCGGCAGTTCAGCATCAACGCTCGATAATTTGGGAACAACTCTGGCATTACCAACCTGAACAAACGCTAAAACGTATCAAGTCTCGCATCTGTGTTCACATTACAAAGATCCGGTTTCATTAAACTGCAAAAAAAATGTTCATGGCTTACAAAGTACAAATGTACAACAATCAATATTGTTACTTTATTGTCATCATATTATGAAACAGAAAACTTGAAAGATATATGTATCATTAATTCAGAAAAAATAACAGGAATCACGTTTGTCGTGTTGTCATGTTTTCTTCAAAGAATTAGTATTAACTTAAATACAACAAAATGGTTTATTTCATTTTATGTGAATTAACGTATGATGGATTATTACATTAGATTAATAACACTACTTGCACATACTCGTGATGTGCCATGTTATAATATTCTCAATGAATTTTTTAAAGTTTTTACACTCTTTTTGGTATCGATGTAAGACAGTTGAAACTATCATTGGGAATAGTATGGAAATACACAAGAAAGGTTTACAGTGTCAGTGATAAATGTCACAACCGGTGGGCCTGAAACGTCAATTCAATATCAAATTGATGATAAATGTTCCTTCCTTTAGTGTGTCACACATTACCAACATAAACCGGGAAGTTAAAATATATTTTACAAATAACGTAGACTAAAATCTTTAGATTATTCCTTGACAATTCCATTAAACCGACAGCGTGAAAAGTAAGATAGGAAATCATAATAGCTTTCAATTGGCTGCAAAATGCCGAAGAAAAGCTGGTAAAACATTAAAATTCGATTGTTCGTGTCTTTATTAACCCACAGTTATAGCGGTATGTTTAAAAAGGCTTGATCAAAAGTACAGAAATGTAACGTTTATCTGAAGTATAGTTGAAAATTGTAAAAAGTAGCTCATAATTACAGTTAATGTGCTGACAAATTAAAAGATGAATTATTGTTTTATAATATGAAATCGTAAATATATTTTAATATTTCACTTGGAATAAGTAGATACAAGAGGTAAATAAAGCCGGATTTTTTTCCAAGATGAAAAGTACATGCTTTTTCTCTACTTTGGCTGTGTGAGAAGGCTGTGTCATTATAGAAGTTGTTATTCCTATAATAATGGATTTTCACCATTTTAATGACTTTACGGCTGTCTAAAAGCTCGATCTGCTTTTCTTTTTTATCCTCGTCATCACCTTCTTGCTGATTTGGCCCAGCGCTCTGGTCTCGGTTAGGTCATTTAGTATCCAATTAGCTTCTTATGTGTAATATGATTGTGTGCTTTTGCATGCGACATTGTCAAGTTGATGGGCGGGTTGGAGTTATTTCACCAAGACAACGTGTACTTGTTCGTTCATATGTGAACCTGGTGGGGCAATTGTGACATTAGTGCACCCTAGAACCTGGTTTCAACCCAGTGGCAAATTGATTTCCCACTGGGCTTTTCAAGGCTGTAACCCAAGGGTTCTCTTTTTCTTTGTTTGTGGATCCTTATTATAGATATTCTTATAAACCCTTGCTCTCTTTTCCTCTATGCGTTTAAGCTGCGTGGAGAGGCTGTGTTTTCTG
Organism: Corbicula japonica; assembly: GCA_038501625.1. NCBI lineage: Eukaryota > Metazoa > Mollusca > Bivalvia > Venerida > Cyrenidae > Corbicula > Corbicula japonica. Next base: position 548,509 of record JAZAYU010000174.1, read on the forward strand.
AGAGTGACGATTCCCGATAATGCATATTTTATTTTTCACCATTATTTTATTATTTATTACCCATCTTTATACCAGAACATTTTTACTCTTCTAACTAATTTTTAGAAAATAAAAGAAAAAAAAACAAATCTTAAAAATTGAATATGACAAGTCCGATGCAAAGTCTATGGGCACGGATAAGATTATATATATATAAGATATTTAACGATAATCGGCATACCAGCCGTAAGGAAAACCACATGAAATATACTGAGCCAAAATAAAAACTTGACAAAAATAACTTGGAAAACACCTATTTCATAAATGATGCCACTGAATGCAAATATCTGGAGTAAGTTGATCACCAATTTGTTGGACGTTGTCGGTTAAGTATCTGTTAGTTTAAGAAAGAGAAATAAAAAAAACGTGGTTGTGAAAATTAATCTTTGAATTTTATTCAGACTTTAATTTAAATGGAGGTAATATGCTAAAATAGATATTTAAGTAACTGTGTCTTATTTTCTTGCATCTTCCCAAATAAATAAAGGTAAAATGTATCATCAATACACAAAATAGTTTAACTTAAAACTGGTAAGTTTTTATTTTTGTTCAGTATATATGCGTTTTTTTAATGTTTTATGTATAATCTTCATTTCAGAGTTTTAATCCGCTGTAGCCTGTGTGGCTTCGTGTATTTTTTGTATGTGTTTTTCTAAACAGCCATAATATTTATATACTTTAAGACTGTTTCCCATTTGGAAAACACATCGTCACTAAATGTAACACAGTTTTCCTCATTACAACATGATACTTTTATTACGGTCACATAATGAAACAAGAAAAAACGTCGCCACGCGCCGAAAACCAGGTTTTCATTTAATACTTATACTTTTGTAAAGAAAATATCTGGTATGAAGAAACTGAACTTCTATTTTTAGCAACAGTGACCTTGATCTTTATCACAGACTTCTGAATAGCAATCCCGAGTTGCGTCTTGGTATAAGCTACCCAAAGAAAGTTTGGTGTCAATAGATCACAGCTAACCCAAGTAATAATGAGAAACCTGAATTTCTATTTTTAGCAAAAGTGACCTTGACCTTTATCACAGACACCTGGGTAGCGATCCTAAGTAGTGCCTTGATATAAGCTACCAAAACACCAAGTTTGGTGTCAATAGGCCAAAGCAAACTCAAGTTATTGAGCAGAAACTGAATTTCTATTTTTAGCAACAGTGACCTTGAGCTTTATCACAGACACCTGGGTAGCAATCTCAAGCTGCATCTTGATATCAGATACCAACACTAAGTTTGGCGTCAATATACCAAAGCAATCTCAAGTTATTTAGGGGAAACTGAATTTCTATTTTTAGCAACAGTGACCTTGACCTTGATCACAGACAACTGGGTGGCAATCCTAAGCTGCCTTTTGATATCAGCTACTCATATACCAAGTTTCGGATCAATAGGTAAAAGCAAACTCAAGTTATTGAGGCTAAGCTGAATTTCTATTTTTAGCAACTGTTACAGTAACCTTGACCTTTATTACAGACACCTGGGTAGCAATCCCAAGCTGCCTGTTGATATAAGCTACCCACAAACCAAGCTAAGCGTCAAAAAGCAATTTGGCATCAACAGATAACATTCACAAAATACTTAACAAAAAATCTAAGTCAAAAAGGGGCATAACTTTGGCAAAACAAAGTTAGGGGTTATGAAACTTGACCTGATAATTGGTACTGTGATGTCAAACAATTATGTTAAGTTTCAAAGCTATATCTTGAATGGTAACTGAGAAACACACAACTTTCACAAAAAAAACTTAACATAATTTCTAAGTGAAAAAGGAGCAAAATATAGTCAGGGATTATGAAACTTGTCCTGATGTCAGACAACTATGTGAATTTTCAAAGTTGTACCTTGAACGGTTACTGAGAAAAATGCATTTTTCACAAAAAAACTTAACAAAATGTTGACGCCCGCCCGCCCGCCCACCCACCCGCACGCTCGCCCGCCCAACGACATACCCCAATCTAATAACCAGGATTTTTCTAAAGAAAACCTGGTTAAGAAATACGTCAAACCTAGACAAAATTGCAGCAGAAATGAAATTTTTACCACAAATCACATTTAAAATAAACTGAATCATATCAAAATTGGACAAAATCGGACCACCGGAAATCCATAAATTCGTATGTTGAAAATAGGATAAGTTGAAAAAAACAAAAACATTTATAGCTGGCTATGTGCATTACTCGACACTTTTTCTATACTTTCTTTCAATTTCTAGTCTTAAAACCAACTTCTATAAAATATTATTTGTAAATGAATATCAAGTCCCTTAAAAATTAAATCTTTTTGGTCATTTTAATAAACCAACAATTCTTAATGTTGAATTACCCCACCCACTAAAAATTGCTTGTTCACAAACGATCGACTTTTATATGTTGATAAACTGTTATAGACACAAGAATGGTCAAATAACTTCTTAACGCTTTGTAGCCATCAACTTTAGACAGTTTTTGTAAAAATGTAATATTACTAAGGTTATATGGCCAGAAGTTTTACCTTAACTTGAAAATGATTATTATTATTATGTTATTGTTATTTTAAACCTTTAATGAATTATTTTATCCTTAACATATAAACTTATTTTGAAAACTAGCAATACTAGTAATAAATTATCCATATTCCAGTGGTCTAGTCATCTTCAGGCTCACCTGTTTCCACTTTCATACTGTTAAAGCAGCTCTACAGTCAGTGCACATCATGGAGCAATCTAAACCATGTTTCCGGCATTTGCAACGATTTGGTTTGCAATTTATTTTACATTTGTATCTTTTGACTGTTAAAAGGTTAGCTGGAGCCGGTTCTTTGTCTGTTTTCAGGGGTATCATTTTACCATTAAAGACCTTCCATCCCCATTCCTCAGGATTATGGATAGTGTTTCTACTCCATACCTGAACTTGGTAGTACACACGAAGGCTTTGGTATTTTTCTGCTTCTGTTGTTGGCAGATTCCCGGGAGAAACATATTTGTCGCTCGATGCCACTTTTTGGAAGAATTTACTCAGCCACAAACTATTAACCGAGTCTTCAGCTTTACCATAGTATATTACCACTAAAGCTTTTTCTCCAGCTACAACTACATGTTCTTTTGTGGCTTCTTAATCATAAAATACAGAAGAGCATTCGCGAAATGTTTTATTTGTTTCAAATTTCTTTAAAACCAAACCTTTACCAATTCCATTTACCCTTGAAGTAGTGTCGCAACCAAGTATGGTATGAAGAAATAAAATGTTGGGACACATGTCAGCACCAAGATGATGTTGAATGGTCTGAATGTCCCTGACTTATGAGTCTTAAAATTCTTTTTCAGCCTTGGTTTAATAAATATTTTGTGACTACTGTAGACACATTTCTCTTGAGAACCCGCTTATCTCTTTGCCTTGGTGTACTGCCGCGCTTTTTCAAACTGTGTATGAAACCGAAAATCCGTATTCATGTAAAGAATCAATTAGAAACCGGGAACCAAACTGTCTATGCATCTGAACACTTATCCCTAAAAGTAAAGGTGAAAGTATTGACCTTGGTCTCACATTTTGCATAACTGCTTACCATATGGACGCAACCTTTTTGTCTTTGTCCTTAACGGTTATTAAAATACTAAGAAAAGATTCCAGGGATTCCGGAATAAATTCTAAATTTTTGTCAAATGAAGCTAATACTTCGAAATCAGGATAAATACTCTTTGTAAGGTCAATGGATTTGATATCGCTTGTTATTATTCGAGCTGCTGTTTGAATGATTCTGCGCTTTTCGACTTCAGGATCTGTCTGTCTGGGCATGCTGTAAAATTGATGAAGAAGAGAAGAGGCTGTTTCACGAAATGTAACAATGTTCGGCTTACCATTATATTTTGATCGCCAAAATGTTCCATAAAACGTCTTTTCATATGCTGAGAGCTATATAGTGTATAATCTGTACATTCGAGAAATTCTCCCATCTTAGAAATTAAGCCATTTATAGATATCAAGTCATCCTCATTTTCACAAAAAAACTCTGCAACACGATCAAATGCTATATCAGTGGCTGACAAAGCTGGCCTACCTTCTTTCTTAGACCTCTTTGGTTGAGAATCGGGTTCACCTATTTCGATATCATACATACTTGGTATAGATTTAAATGTTCTTAAATTAACACTGCAATGTTTGTGATACATTGCATCTGCCGCATTAAAGTCATTTACTGACTGAATTCTACCCAGAACTTGATCAGCCTAAGAATCTTGTCGTTTTAAACAAGTTTGATGAATAGTGTCCTGAGAAAAACTTGATATAAATACACTTGGTTAAGATCTGCTTTTAATTCAGTGCCGCAAAAAAATCAGTCCCGAAAGAGAAAGAACACCCTGAACGCAAGTTACGTTGTTGTAAATTGTTGTTTCCTTCGCTTTCTCTTTTCCTTTTAAACACTCAAGTGTTTTAGGACCTGTGTAGTCTACTCTTCACTTTTGTTCACGGACTGGCCTTCTTGTACACGTAAAGGATGGTTCCCACGTTCAGTACATGCTTTCAGAATACAATTACAACCTTTGACTGTCAATCTTACTGTTTCACAGCCATTGTCTAGCCTTTCATTACAAATGAGGCAGACGTTCATCTTGATATTAACTAACGAATATCTTTTCTAAATATGTGATACATGTATAATAATTGCGTATGACATATATATGTTAACCGTGCAATTAAGTACCACATAATAGCACATAACATTAAGTTCTTCAAATACATGTTGATAATGGAGAAATGAAAAGTACTTCTTGATGTTTAAAGTTTAAGAAATCGGTACACAAGTTAGATTAGTTTCAAATGTTACGTATAAAAAGTAAATGTTTACATGAACATATTACATTTTTCTGATCAATTGTATCATCAAGTCTCTCGGTTACCATGACTAATAGCACTCAGATTTATGACAAATGTATTATTTATAGCTTTTTATGCCTCGGCCAATACAAAACGGTATAGTGAATATGCTATTTTCAGGTAAAAAATGGAAATTTTCAACTGTACATGTTACAAGTGTTGATGTTTTCGGATACAACTATTCCGGATATAAGAAAACGATGCAAATCGATTAATAATGGTCCGATTTTGTCCAATTGTTTTTTAATGAATGTTTACACTATTCGTACCTAAAACATATTAAAACTTTTCTGTTGCAATTTTGTCGTCGCCTTTCCGTAGGCCTACCGTACTATTTCTATTTATTATGGACGAAAACCAGACAAAACTGCACTTGAAGTGATTTGAACATTAAGCCTTTTAGAATGTCAAATTCGTAGAAAAAAAAGAAACTATAATCGTAAGAACTGGGTTTAAAACAATGTTGTAAGATTGATTGATATTTGAGAAATACAAGAAAACACAAACCACATCCTTTATCTTAGCCACTATATATAAACTGCGAAAACAAACAGGTATAAGATTGTTTTAAACCATTCGTCCTAGACCAACATGGCGGCTTTATCAACAGTTTACGTTGTGATGTTTACTTGCTTGTTAATGACAGGTATGGACTTTCCTTAAATGAAGTTTATTGTACCATTAATAAAAAATATTCAGAAAAATATGATAACTATAAATATTGCAAGTGTTATCAGTTCTATAATGTTGGTAAACAACTTTTCGTTAAGCAGTTGTTAAGTTATAATTTTAAGTTGCGACATTCTATTTTCATGAAGTTATTGATAGGTTACTGTGTTAAAGCTCGGTATAAATTGATAGTAACCGTTAAGACTTAATATGTTTTATAATTACTACAAACCTTACCTTTATGTGAATTAAATTATAATGAAATCACTCGAATTATGTCATAAAATGCACTGTGTCATACCTCAAGTTCATATTCTTTTGAAGACGAGAAGTATATTCTGTTACTTCTTTTAACTTATATGTGTGTTTGCTTTTGCATGCAGCATTGTAAAATTGATGGTTAGAGCTAATTCACCAAGAAAATTTGTATTTGTTTGTTCATTATAAAACCTGCTGTTTTGTTTATTGAGTTGTGTGGGTTTTTTTTTAAATAATCAGTTTATTAGCTCATGATCTCTTCTTCTCGCTTCTTTTTACGATGCTCTTTTTCCGAGTTGGTGTAGGTCTTTTTAATCTTCTTTTGTGTGACTCGTTGTCGTTATATTTTAAGCATGTGATGAAAAGAATCTGACATTCGTTGTCTTGTAAAACTAACAACTTTCCCTTGTTAAAACAATTATTAAAATGACCGCAAGATACCCTCTTACTAACTATTTTTCTTATTTAAATCGTGTATTTTGTTTGTATTATGCGCCAACTCGTGACATATCGTGAAAATATTATTTTATTCTTTTTAAAGTGCTGTTTGTGTCGTACAATGTTTGTTTTTTAATAAACAATCATGTGTTTAGTTTTTCTGATTTGTAACTCCCTATATTTGCAGTATGCAGCGGACAGCCATTTGGTAGTTCGTATCCACGATGTCGATTCGGGAGCACAGGATCGACTTGTGGAGGCTTTGCCGGCGCCCGGTGTCCTTATGGCAGCTATTGTCAAATGATACCAAATTCGGATTATGGAATCTGCTGTAGATCTCCAATTGGTTAATAAAATATATCTATTAAAGTCTTTATTTGTATTAATCAAAAGTGTGTTTTGATTAAATAGTATAATTCGAAACCTATGCATTACCACAGTATTTAATCCCAGATGTATGTCAGCCGGAAGTTGGGATTTGTGGAGCGATCATTTGTTAAATGCGATGGGCTGACCTTCATGTCATATTGTCGTTTCGTTGACTTAAACCAAAGTTTGTAGCAGCTCAATATGCAGTGATTGACGCATACTCCAAGTAATTGGATTGAATTGCTTATTTGTTTATTTGAGTAAAACTGGAGAGGTGAAACATGTATTATCGGGAATAGCCTCACTCAGAAATCACAGCCTCCGCTCCCAGCAAAAAGTAGAGAGAACACAAGAGAAAGGTTTGATAAAAAAGCAAACAAGACAATACAAATAATTAACATAATGAACCTGAGAGGTTACAAGCTTTGAACGGTCAGTGCCGAAAACAATTTACCACCGGGGGTTTAGACTTTAAACCAGGTTCTAATGGGTGCATTTACCCCATCTCGATACAAAAAAAAAATAATGTGTAAGTCATTGTATAAAGAAGTGAAATTTAATGTTTCTTGTTCAGAAGCTCAAAAGGTTGAGTTTTATGTAATTTAGTTTAGAGTATAATTGGCCAGAGGCTGCTAGCGTAAAGACGTTTCAAACAAACCCACCCACCAGTTTGCATTCCTTTTTCTAATGCCCGTACTAAGGCATTACCCTGACCTACTCTCCGTATTGTCTGTTAAGTCATTTAGTGATTGTTGAAGTCATCGTCGTTTCAATATTTGCTTTGCTTATCTACTGCTATGAATGGAAAAGTCGGTAATCAGGGATACGAAATCTCTAAAAGTGTTAGTCCAGAATTAGAAAAAGATATCATTACAAGAAACACAGCACTAAAAATAAAATTAAAAGCGGTCTCTGCGATTTTGTTAGTTCGATATTGATTCAAACAGAAATTGAAGCATAAGTCAGGGCATCAGCGTATTATAGTGGTATTTTACAGACATTGAATTACTTGTCAGAGCATCAGCGTATTTCAGCGGTATTTTACAGGCATTAAAGCAGTCTTCAGGACATCAGCGTATTACAGCGGTATTTTACAGGCATTAAAGCAGTCGTCAGGGCATCAGCGTATTTCCGCGGTATTTTACAGGCATTAAAGCAGTCGTCAGGGCATCAGCGTATTACAGCGGTATTTTACAGGCATTAAAGCAGTCGTCAGGGCATTAGCGTATTACAGCGGAATTTTACAGACATTGAAATACTCGGCAAGTCATCAGTTTTTAACAGTGGTGTTTTATAGAATTTGAAGTAGTCGTCAGGGCATCAGCTTATTACATCGGTATTTTACAGATACTGAAGCAGTAGTCCTGGCATCAGCGAATTGCAGCGGTATTTTACAGGCATTGAGGCGGTCGTCAGGTCATCAGCTTATTACAGCAGTGTTTTATAGACATAGAAACAATCGTCAGGGCATCCGCGTATTACAGAGGTATTTTACAGATATTGAAGCATTAGTCAGGGCATCAACGTATTACAGCGGTATTTTAAGACATTGAAATACTCGTCAGGGCATCAGCGTATTACAGCGATGTTTTATAATAATTGAAGCAGTCGTCAGGGCATCAGCTTATTACAGTGGTATTTTACAGACATTGAAGCACTCGTCAGGACAGCAAATTTTTCCATGTTCGCATTCGAAATGTTCTCTGCAATTTATTTGTTCGTTATAAACACAGTCGGTTGCATTGGTCGTGCTGGTTGTATTAGGTTGAAATGGTGGACACTCCGCTGAAAAAAAAAACAACAAAATATAGTAGAAAAGGACTTCGAAAGCCATCGAGTACGACAAAGATAAAAATATTGCAGACGCGATTTGATTAAGTCTGTTCTTTGGCAGTAATGGACCTACCCTATGCCACCTCAATCCGTGATGAGCGCAACTCATTATTAGCAACAATAAACAGTACGATTTCGATCCATCCAAAACGACGCAGTGCGTATGGACATGAACAGAACATTGAACCTTCAACCTGATATTTTCAGATTAATACCATTCCATGTTCAGAGGCGTACGGACCCCCGATAACAGAACTAGTTTGTCCTTAACCAGAAAACAATAAAACTCGAGCAAATAAAATTTGACAGGGAATCTGAGAATATACATCCTGCATATAACAAACAACGCCAAAGAAAAATATAAAACACAGTCAAAACAATAACGCTTCTTTAGTTGTGGCATGTGTCATTTCACGGTCAAATTTTGTTAAAGGTTGTGTTTTGCAATTATATTCTTAAAGGGAAATGAATAAATTATCTGAACACAATCTGTTCTAACCCAAAGATCGTTTAACAGGGTAATCGTGAAGCTTTCTAACCGGTGTTTTCTTGAGCTAAGTTCTGAGTTATTTCCTTTTGTTCCTTAAAATATCTTAAACCCTTGGAATTGTTCAAGTTTACTCGGTATGTTTCGGTGTTCAAATTATGGTTAACTTTTACATGAATAACCTAAATCTGTCCTATTGGTTGCGTCGTCGTAATTGTAGGGCTAGGCACTGTCACCGTGACGGTTCGGGTTCGCTCCTAGGTGGAGGCAATATCATTTAAAAATCACAGTAGCGCTATTTGTGCAGTGTAGCGGCCGTTTAAAGTCTCCCCGTACATATAGTCAGGACCGTTATCAGTAAAATCACCCGTTACCGATGTCGTGCAGTGATGATTGCGTATATCAGGGCATCCCGATAAAGACCTTTTGGGGTTGACCCGGTTAGTTCATGCAGGGCTAGGCGCTGTCGCCCTAACGGTTCGGGTTCGCTCCCAGGTAGTTGAAATATCTTCACGACAAACTATGGATGACAAAAACTAAAACGGTTTAATTCTCTCTTCATAATTGAAATTTCTTTTTAATGCCCTTAGATATTGTTGTCATAATTATTTTACACATGTGGGTATTTGATTGTTGTTTTGTGTTGCTTCGTTAATGTGATTTATTGTAAATAGAAATTTTCGGTTAACTATTGTTCTTTACTTTTCTAACTGTTTATCGTATGTAAAATAAATACACATAAGTCATATATTGATGTTTGCAAAGTTTTATTGAACTGCATATGCTATTAGAAAGATATTGATAATTTCCATTTTTATCCATGACAGTGCAGTGCCAACTACCATCGCACCTTTAATATTTTGAAAAAGTCTTGCTTATGTTTTTATAAAAATAATGTTTCGTGTGGATTCTTATTTCATCTTAAGATATTCCTCATTGTTGGTGACTAAAAGCATTGGAAAACATGCTATATAAACTACAAAAGAAAAAAAAGGTTAAAGCATACCCAAGGGAAGCACTGAAGAAAACACCAAGTTAAACTTGAATTTCAATACAATTAAATAAAGTGGTTATGCTTGTTGCGATATTTATTTAATATCAGTCATGAAGAAGGTAAACTATACCCATTACCCAAGGTTATAAAACTGAGCATGGAAACCAGTCTCAAATCTCAAGCATCTGATTGGCTGAAATGGCGACCCGTCGCCATTTCAGCCAATCAGATGCTTGAGATTTGAGACTGATTTCCATGCTCAGTTTTATAACCTTCAACCATTGTTCTTATTGATGCTTATTATGATTAATCACAATATTTAAGAAAACGTATCAACTATTTACAAAACCCTTTACAAATCGAATTCAATGTATTTTTTTCATTAAAAAGAATTAGTTATTAAAATGTGATTATGTATCATTTGTTTATTACATTTACTATCAATATGAAAGTGGATTACCATCTGTATCTCTGCAACAGTTTTGATAAAATGCAGTTGGCCAAGCGTATGTACATGTACTTCCGGGTGGACATGTAGCATAGGTTGATCCTTCCCTACATATGCCTACCGAGCCTTTACGACATCCCCAATGGGTGCCATTGTATTGAGAATCTACAAAATCGTAAAAACTTGCGTTATTTAAAAATGTAGATATGTTGATGTTCAATTGTAAGAGTAATTATACATGTACATGTGTATTTACATCATGCATTAACAAAACATTTATAAGCCTAAAATCCTAAAACGCATAAGATTCAAACGTTGTTGTCTTTACAATCTACTGATCTATCTGTTTAACTTAGTATGATGTGAGCAGGATAAAAGAGTTCAAAAAATAATAAGCTAGAATAAAGAGAGTGAAGATATACATTTTGCTGAAAAACATTGATGCGAAAAAAGTGCCCAGAACATGGAAAGAGTTCAATGATCTGATGTCGACGTGCACACGTGTTTTGCAAATGAAATGTCGACGTTTGCTTCCTCGTTTTGTTTTTTCTGTTTTCTCTTCTAATTCCGACAGAATAAAATTAATGTCAGAACTCACATAAAGCAAGTAACAGGTCGACCTAGATTCAAGCCTCCATTTGTATTTTTATCATGTCCGGTGATGGCTTTTGCCTTGTGGTCGATGTAAATTCCCCCACCCTCTCCAATCGTATATTTGATTTTAGATGTGATAGTAATTCCATAATTTCTTAAATAAGTTTCATCTTACCTGCATATTTGACGAAAATCAAAGCAAGGCATAATAAAAGTATCTTCATTTCCATGATTCACAAAAGCACTCAAACGGTTTAAATTTATATAATATTCTGATTCTAAACAGCGAAAACAACGGTCGTAGTGAAACAGTCTTAACTTGGCAATAAATTGCAACTGATTATGTAAATTAATACACTGTGACTATCGTGAGCATTGCAATACATCATGCATATTGTTTTTGCTCATAGCATAATGCTTTTGTTTACACTGTATACACAAATACGTAACTGTATGGTAAAATGATAAGTCATAAGCTGTTTTACTGTTAATTTTGATATTAACATTTGTTTACGTTTGTAAACAACATCAATTTTACAATAAGATCGGTTTTGATACGTATATGTAAAGGACCTTGCAATAAGGTTGTCATGAGAATGAAAATTGCAATAAGGTTGTTATGAGAATGAAAATCCTTTAATATCTTCTTCAGGTTGACAGACACTAAGCCTTGCAGTTAGGTTGTTATGAATACCCATAACAACACCTCAATTTACCATGATGATTTATTAAATATAGATAATAAGCATTTTCCATCACTAGTTAATAAGATTTATCTATAGCTAAATAAAGCAAACACTTCTGAAAAGCAAGCAAACTTTCTTGATCTAAATCTGTCCATTGAAAATGGTTACATCACTTCTAATATATATGATAAAAGAGATGATTTTAATTTTAATATAGTAAATTTCCCATTTTTAGACGGCGATGTTCGTCGTGCAACATCTCATGGGGTTTATATCTCACAGCTTGTTCGCTTTTCAAGAGCTTGCAACGATGATTTCAATGAATATATTATTACAGATAAACTTTTAAAACAAGGTTATCGGTATGACAAATTAAGGAACACCTTTTGCAAGTTTCATCGCCAATACCCAGATATAATTCATAAACACAGGTGCAAATACAAGGTATTTCACAGCCAGTTTTTTATGGAGATTTAATTTATAAACTTATAAAGAAAAAAGGCAATGTTAATTTCTCCCGGTTTTTCGTAAAAACCATCTGTAAATTAAAAAAGAAAGATTACCAGCATGATCTTTTAAAGCGTTCTGCAGGTCTATCTTTTTCTAGTTGACGGGAACTAAGCCGGACAGTCAGGTAGTTAGGAACAGCCATTCATACCTTCTTCTGGTTTACGAGAACTAAGCCTTACAGTAAGGTAAACCATGCCTATCTACTACTGGATGACGGTAACTTATCTTTTGCTGGATGACGTGAACTAAGCTAAACGGAGGTAGTTATGAACACCCATGCATATCTCCTTCTGTTTGTCGGGAACTAAGCCTTGCAGTTAGGTTGTTATGAACACCCATTCATTTCTTCTGCTGGTTGACGGGAACAACGCCTTGCAGTTGGGTAGGAATGAACACCCATGCATAGCTTCTGCTGGATGACGGGAACTAAGCCTTGCCGTAGGTATGAACAACTCTGTATAAATTCTGCTTGTCAATTTTGAATTATTGAATGAGTTTTCAATTTGTATAAAGAACAGGAATCAAACTGTTCTTAAAGGGAATAATAAGATAGTTGTTCTATAATATATGTTTGTTGTTTTGTTTTCATTTGGAGCGAAATAAGCAAGTGGTCGCAAGTGTAAAGACATAACAACCCACACCACCGAATGCTCTTTCATTGACCAATGTCCGCCCCAAGGCAGTACCATTATCTCGAAATTTGGCATTGCCTTTTTATAATTTGCTTTGTTTCCCTACTGGTTTGAACGGAAAGGTCTCTTGTCGTGTATGTGATTACTCTTAAAGTGACAGTCCGGAAAAAGGATAACAAATATTATTGCTAAGACATTTTTAAACTGAACTTAGAACTTAAACTAATTTTGAAATCTGTCTATTGGTTGATGAGGTATAAATCAATCTTAATTAATCAATCAATTAATCAATATTTACGCAAACGTATGCTGATAGCTCTGAACCCGTCCACCTACAGATCCAGGAGCGAACGGCAGATCTAGGAGCAGACACAGTAAGTGTTTGCATATTTGACAGTGGTGTAAGTAACTTTCATTTTAGCGTTTTTTTTTCATTAACGATTGGGAAGAAATAACATCTAACATTAAAAGCCAAATATGTTCTGCACCTATCCGTTTATTCCTGGAATGAAGGAGTGGACAATAAACATTTTAGCACGATTTAAATTCGGAAGATTGTGTTGAAATCGTGAAATTCTGCATTTTATAACCCAGTGCTCCGTCAATCTGACAATCAACATTCATGTGTAAGCACAAATAGAAAATTTTGATCGTTCCATTGTCAACGTGTAAAATATAAGCACAAAATTTTAATAAATTTGTCAGAGCTTAGTGCATGGACCTTGGGTTTAGAATCGGGAAGCTCCATGGAGCTTAAATGTTTATTATCCCCTATTCCATTCCAGGAATGAACGGATCGGTGGAGAATTCATTTGGCTTTTAATGTCAGTCGTTATTTTTCTATAAGCATTAATAAAAACAAGCAAAATTGAAAATTACTTTTACCACAGTCAAATATGCAAAATTTTAACGTATCTGATCCTGGATCTGCCGTCCGCTCCTGGATCTGTCGGTTGCCGGTGTGAAGCCGTTAGGTAACAAGGGTATCATCATTGTTTGTGGTGCACCAATCGGTTTCTCATTTAGAATTAATATTTGGGTAATTTGGGCCGATAAACACTTCACAGGAGATACATACAGACAAATATTTTTTCTTAACTACACACATCGAAATCGTCATGTAATGTTGAGATTTTCTTATTTTAGTATATCCTCTTGTGCGCAAGAATTTGTGAATTCTATAGTGACTGTTTAAACTGGTCGCAAACTGGTGAAAGCATGAAATTAGTAACATAAGACAAAGTTTATTTATTATAATAAAAATAATATTGTTTTACTAACGTGAAGAAAATTTTGAGATGTGTGGACACATAAACATAAGAAATTTTCCGAAATTTTCATTTAACTATGTTTATTTACTTGTGCAGAACAAGACAACAATATTGGTAATATTCGTTTTTGGTAGTAAGATTAGCGAGCACTGACAAACAACACTAATTAAAAATTCATTGAATACCGTTTTAGAACGCTTGTATCTATTACCTGTTGCACTAATATATATTTGAAACAGATACAAGTCTTTTCCACGTTTTAAACGCTTAACAAATAAACTGTTATCATCTTATCGCCGTTTAAATGTTCGAATGTTCATATGGACAATACAACTTAAATGAAGTTGTTACATTGTCTCATGATATGATTTTTTCCAAACTTTCAGGATATTACAGTGGTTTTTTACAGACATTGAAGCAGTCGTCAGGGCAGCAAACGTCTCCATGACCACATTCGGCGTGTTCTCTGCAATGTATTCGTTCGTTATAAACACAGTCGGTTACATTATTCGCGTTGGTCTCATTGTATTTAGGTTGCAGTGGTGGACACACCGCTGGAAAATATAAAACACAGTCCAAATCATTACACTTAATATAACAATAAAGTTTTAAAATGTATCAGTTTAAGAACAAGTAGGTAAATTTAGCAATATCTTAGTAAATTTTAATTAAAAATTGTTATTTCAAGTGTTTCTTCCTCAGAAGTGATTAATGAAATAAATAAAACCTGTCAACATTACACAGAACATTTTACATATATGATTTGAATAACATGGTTTTAAACGTCGTCATGTTTCATTTTTTTATAATTTAAGTTCTTACTACTGAAGAGGATTACCATCTGTATCTCTGCAACAGTATTGATAAGATGCAGTTGGCCAAGCGTATGTACATGTACTTCCAGGTGGACATGTAGCATAGGGTGATCCATCCCTACATATGCCTACTGAGCCTTTTCTACATCCGAAATGGGTGCCATTGTATTGGGAATCTACAAAATTTTAAAATTTACGTTATTTAATACATATGTTGATGTTAAATTGTTTGAGTCATTATACATACACCATACTTTACGTTATTAAATTGTTTTCAAGAGCTGAAATTGCAGAAGTTTAAAAAAGTTGTTGCGGTACTCAAATTCTGTAAATTTGAAACTTCAAAATGGAAACGACCAAAACTGTTACAAAATCAAGATGTAGAAAGTTTTAAGGCTTGGTGAACAGTATAGTTTATAAATAAGTGTCTCAGAAGGTGACATCGGCACCAAATAATGAACAAGTAGAACAGCCCGATATGTTTATTGGATTGTCGCGCTTAATCCGTTTGTTTCTTCTCTGATGTGTTATAGCGTTGTTTATGCCGCATGGCGGCCGTAAAACATTACCCATACATTCAATCAGTGATGTTATCAACTTTAGTCGTTTGCAGACCGTCTAGAACAATTAAAGTTATATTTGTGTAAATATTGGGTTGCATTCAAGCCTGTTCCATACGACGTGAACAGTAATATGCACTTCCATTACTGCTCATGAACAGCCTCAATCAAACCGAGCCTGCGATATTTTGATATCTGTCATCTTTAGTGGCTTTTAAAGTTTTTCATCTCTTATATTACAAATGTTTTGATATTTACGTACTATTTTATACAAGTCTTACCAGCATATTTGAAGTAAAACACAGCTAGGCCTAATAAAACTTTCATCAATTCCATGATTCACAATATAAAAACATATTCTCATTTAATGAAATCTGTGAAATTACCGCTCTAGTGAATCACATGACCTTGACAATGAAAATGCATTTGATAAATTAAATGTAAATTATACCACTGTTTTGTGGGTCTCCTGAACTTTTCAATCTGTCATACATTTTGTTGTCATACATATGGTTTTCTTAGATAACTTACCTTATGGTTAAAACGATAAATCATATTTTAAGATGTCTTTTCAACTAAATTTTATATGAACCTTTTACGTTTGTAAACAACATCTATTTGGCAATTTGCAGATCGGTTTTAACAGATGTAATGAAACATAGCAGTAAGGCAGTTAGGGACACCCATGCATATCTACTGCTGGTAAACTAATGCGGTTCTTTAAATAGTTGTGGAGAAGTCATCAATCACGTTATGCTTAAAAACAATGACAGAAAACGCAATTCAGAAAAAAATAAAACAATTCTTTATTTTCAGGTATAAGAAAGAGCATTTGCTTACATTTGTATTCTCTGTACGTTCGTCTTTGCTTAAATGAATAATAATTATAAATGTTTATGATTCCATTAACAGCATTGAAAGAAATAGTCCCTCTCCACGTGACCATGACTTAAGTAATCCCCATTCCGTGATGTTTGCAACCGAGCAAAGACTTTTGTCATTTTTCAATTGATTCTCTAAGACGAACTTTCCTTTCGAATATTAAAAACAAGAAAAATATAGCAGTTACAGATCTTTAATAATTTGGAATGTTAACGTTATTGCTTTTTGTCGAAGGCAACTTAAACGTTGTGTTGAAAACATATTTTTATTAGCCAATTTACCTAAGCAGCTTTGAATTTGTAACATATATAACATATATAATAATAATATATCTATTTCCGATTCTTACTTTAGCATGAACCTTCAAGCATTTAAAACTTGTAAAAAATCATGAATATTACGTCAATGTCTGGAAATTCCAGTTCTTTGTGTGCATGTATAGTTATGATCGCAAAATGCAACTTGTCTCATTAAAGCTGTATGAGCAATTACTAAACTATTCTGTTAGCTTGTTACGTATTTTTATATTTGGCTTACGTGCCGTAACTTTCCGTTGTCTTCAATAACAAATATCATTCTGTTTATCTCGATATAAATTCATAAAACATAATTGTCAGGCAACTATACTATTTCATAACTTTGTTTGTTTCGATTTAATTGCTTAGTTCATTCAGTGCATACCATTCAATACTCATATTTTTTTTTAAACAGTTACTTAAACTAAACCAGTTTAAAATTTATTGAAGAATGCAGACCTTCATCGATCAAAAGGAGTTAATTTGTGTATTTAATTAAATGAATATAGCTCATATCGGGTTTAGCGGCATGGACATTAATATACATTTCCATTGCTGTCCATAAACTGGCTCCATCAAACCTGTAATAGTTTTCTACTTGTCATATTTGGTGGCGTTCGACATTGTAATTCATCATTAAGTATGATTACTAGTTATTGAATTTCTAGTAAAATATGAATTTGCAAATGTTTCGGTTGTTCCCTTCCTTGACAGCAAAATAGATTTCAATGTGTTAGAGTTTATTCCAACTATTTTAACTTTTGCAAAATTTCATCGTTATTCGGTAAGTGTTCTTGGTGTTCCTGTTCTTGGATACCAAAAAATGATTAAATAATCATCATGTCAGTGGCGGTCATAATGAGAATGAGATGTAAATGAAAGAAACTAAACATACGAGGGTTGTTCGTGTAATGTATAAATGTATTGTACGATATATCAAAAGCATACTACTTAAATAGTCAAATAAACATTAAGACCCTTCAAAATATTCTCCACGGTTTGGATTACATAACTCGTACAATCTCCGAATTAATTTCTGAAATGCGTCACGGTACACTCATTTAGACCTCTGAGGCCCTGACTAATGGCTGATGCAATGGTTAATCGACGACCAAATAATTTTTTTTAAGTTTAAGGAAAAGGAAAAATTATGATGGGCTAGATCTAGAGAGTATGGTGGGTGTTAAAAGACGCTTACCATCTCCGACTTAAAAAACTCCTTTAAAAGTCCGGATGTATATGATGTATCATTACTATGAATTAGACGAACATGCCTTAATCTTGGAAAATGGCGTACTTTCTGATAAAATTTCTTGAGATTTTTTAGTTTATCATCTCTTTTATACCTACCTGTAACACTTTTGCCTTTCTGCACCGCAATTTGTACAGCTATACCATCACAGGAGAAGAATAAGCAATAAAGACTCTCTTTGCTCAAGGTCCTTTTGGCAGCTACATGTACATACATTCTACCGTTAAAGGAAAGGTACATCCTATTCAATTTATGCCGTATTATACACGCTTTTCATAAGAAACTGTTCTTTTAACTGTACATCTAGCTATCATACAAAAGGCATATTTTATGAGTCCCAATCGTAATTTAATGAATTACATAAAGCATTATTACATTTATGACAACTTAGAAATTTTAATTGTAATTGAATTGAAGGGTTTCTGAAAGTTATCGTAATTAATTATAATTATTACGTTTTCAAGTAATTGACCCCATCCCTGAGGCCCATATGATTGGTAAACCGCATTGGTATCTAAACGAAGTGATATCATATTTTCACCATCACTGTTTACAAATTAACAAGTAACCATAACGAAACAGTGAAACCATGTTTCGGCGCCAGTAACAGTATTAATTTTGCAAATTATTTTGGATTTAAGTTTGGAATCATTTTAAGCAATTTCTTAGCAGATAAGATGTACTCATACTATTGTCAGCTGTCAATACACTTCCACAAAGTTCTAATTGGTCATCAACTCTATATTTACCGTGTATGATACCTCCGTTTCTTCCATATGTTGAAAGAGGTTATGAATAGACCCTTTTTTGTTTTGAAATCAATTATTTGATGTCTTTTTAATCTTTATTGATTGTTTTCTTAAATAAATCCAATACCATTTATTTACACAACATGGTCAAATTTAGAACAGTCTTTAATTGAAAGGGAGGTACTTATAAAACTGGGTACTTTGAACACTATTTAAACACAAATGCTGCTTATTAGTAAATATTTATGTTTTTCCTACTAAAGAGGGGGCGTTTTAAAACAAAACAATCAATTAAGAGCAACTTTCTAGTTGCTTGCTTGACCGTCAATTACATGAAATGCATGTTTAGCAAATTTAATATCTCAAGCCAAAACTGTTCCAAAGGCAATTATCACATTAAAGCTTATATTGAAGACTGATGTTGGCAAATGAGTTAGGTCAATGTCTTTCTAATAAAAAAATACGGAACAAACGTGACCAAATAAAAGTGTTGGTGAGTGTATATGGGGGTAATATCCATTTGGCAGAAATCGTTCGCTCTTTAAGAGGTCGCAAACATTGCAAATGGCGAAAATTGGCTAAAATTTCAAAAATGAATTTTGGGGAATTACTTATTGCCACCTAGATTTTAGTAAAGAAAAGCTATGGATGTAGTTAATGTTTGCAAGCTCAATTTAGTCTAATTCATGTTCTAATTACCAAGCACATACTAAAACAAAAGAAAAACCGTTTGCATGAGAACTCTGAAATTCATGGACAATATACCAAACCAACTCCTATCTGAAATAAGTATATGCTGGTCTACAATGTTTAGTGCCAATATGTCTAAATTATGTTAGGGTTTTCAAGAAATTCAAGGAAAACTTACTTCCTGGTTCAAACTGAAAGTAGATTTCTATAGATTTCTACTACAATACCATTTAAAGCTCATCTGCCTATTAAATTTGGTGCGTGAGAGATGTTGCTTACCTAAAAAACACACGCGTTTGTAAAAATATACCATATGTATTACTAAAATGTCCAATTATCCGCATTGGTTCACTTTGACAAGTTGATTTAAAAGCAGTTGCATTGTTGTGTTATGTTTTATACCAGTTTTTATACCAGTGGATTCAGAACAAATACTGTTTTAGATATGTCCAGTGTGATATAGGCGTATCAACATCCACGAAATCATGCAAAGCGTTATCGCGCTAAGGTACAGTACACATTACATATCGAACAAAACTAGATATCATATCGTTACATGAAAGTGTGTTGTTTGTAGACTTGTAATTAAGATTTTGGTGGCTCTACTGAATGGCGTCATCGTGTCAGTCAATATATATTACTTAGAAGTAAGCAGTTATCAATTTAAGTTGTATTTAATTGCAAGAGAAGTTTACTATTTCTCTCTCGACATGTTAACACTTTTACCTCTTCTGACCTCTGAAATTTGCATTAAGAAATATTGTGTTTCTGTTTGATCAAATGACGTTTAATGGTGTATGAGTTTTGCGTTAATGCCATAAGTTTCCTTTAAGGTATGTTTTAAAACAATTAGATGCCTCAATATTTTTCTTTACTTAATTGCATGTTAGAAATGATGTTCAGTCTATGTCTATATTGTGAGTGCTTTTATTTTTCCGTTGTATTTGTTTGAAAATCAAAAACATCTAATTTAACTTGAAGTGATGAACAATGTTTGCTTTGAAGCATTTAACGTTAAAAACGGTTTAAGTAAATAATGTCATGCAGACATGCTTACTGGTAAAATATTAAACTTCAATTTAATGTTAAATTACTCTCAGCTGCTGTTGTAATCAAAGAAGTAATATCAAGCTATATACAACCGGTTTGTATTCGTACTTATGGACAACATAAGACGAGATCTTTGAAATACACGCGGATCTCAATGTTGTCATAATTCATTACTTATTGCGGACTTTTTCCTGAATTGAAATTCCCAGAAAAATGAAGCGTGTAGGATGTATGTGTAGTATAAACGACAAGTCGTTCAAGTACTCATTTACAAATTAAAGAGAAATTAACAACTACATCATCGTTTTCGTGGCAAAACAAGTTAGTTGAAACTCAAATAACACAAAATGGCTACAACAATGACAGTGTACATAGTTATTATTGCTTGTTTGATTGTAACAGGTAGGATTTAATATTCCTAAGATCATTGTTATACGTATTTTTGTTTACAATATATTGTGCGTTACCGAATTTTTCTATTTTTGAAACATCTCAAAATGGTAAAATAATAAAATTATTAAATACATTTATTTATTTATTTATTTATTTATTTATTTATTTATTTATTTATTTATTTATTTATTTCATGTTTGAGGTTTGTTCGATATTTTATCTACTTTGATAAAAAAATATATCGAACAAACCTCAAATATAAAATGTTTTATAGTATAAACGTTTAATGTTTGTAATATTATTTGTTTCTAACATTAAATGCCACATTTGCACCTTGAGTGAAATGTCTAAAAGCTTTATGTAAAGCCGACTTTTATATTTTATAAAATATATAAATGACAAGCAAAAATGAAAATACACTTTTTTATATATGGTTGATTTATTTTAAGATTTGCATATATTTAAGGTGCAGTTTCTATGTAAATGTATCTATGTTTTAATAAATGGGGTTGAGCTGTTACGATAGCTTTCTCGCTGACAAATATTTAAGATAGTCTTCCTCTCGTCTCACTGAGAAAGACGTTGATCAACCACGAATGGATAATGTGTCTTTAATTTAATAACATTTCTGTAATCTCTTATATACAATTCTTGACAAGGCAGGTGTAATAGTCAACAAAGTTTAACAAATATGCTTTTCGGACTGAAAATATACTTTCGCTAATGATAATTATCAGATCGTGCTGTTTATACTTGACCTGTCTCGAACATACATGTTGAAGACAGCGGTGGTCCAGTGGTATAGCGCTCGCTTGGGGATCGAGGGGTCCCTGGTGATGGGTCCCGGGTTCGAGCCCCAGTCTGGCCGCTGATTTCCTTGAGCAAGAAATTAAGCCTTCATTGCTTCTCTCCACCCAGGTGTATAAATGGGTACCTGTGAGGAACATAAACCAATGTTCCGTGGCTGCTTTCGGCGCCGACTGTTAACGGATGACTTATATCCAGTGATCAGGGGGTAAATGTGAAAGTCGGGTGAATATGTTTCGTACGAACCGGACTATAAACCCATAACCTTTTTTAACCTATTATGTTGTCCTCATTTAACTTTTATCAGTAAGTGTCTTGATATAGTTGATCTATACCCCTATGTCTACAGCAGCTTTTAATTGTATCATGTATGCACGGTAAGAACGAAATAATAATTATATGGTCCTTATGGAACCTTTTTTAAAGCGGTCAATTCGCAGAAACTCGTAATTTTCAAAAACAGTGCTAACGGAAAGATTTTTTCCGTAAAAATACATATACCTTTACGTAAATACTGCCCGTTACAGACAATGGCTCCAAGATTTTCGTATTTGTCTTGTTTTTAGATTTTTAATGTCCCTTTTCACGTATTTTAGTGTTCGGTCGAGTGAAAAATGTTAAACAGCGCGATCCAGTATGTCGGTACGGGAGTGCGGGTACATGTGGTGGTGTTGTCGGCATTCAGTGTCCCTCTGGCAGCCACTGCCAGTACCGACCGAGCTCGTCACTGGGAGTATGTTGTAAGAATAAATCAGGTAAATGTTTGAACTGTACACTAATAAACGTTGTGGTGAGTCTATTCTAATTTCTAGAGACAATAGTAAAGGACTTTATCTGCCCCTTTCGTCTTAACATTTTATATTAGACCAGTTAAATACATGTAAGTTGTCTGATATTGGAAAATGTGAATTAATTTATCGTTTTTATGATTTGTGTATAGTAACAGCTATGAAATATGTATGTCATAACTGTCTAAAAGATTTCGCCGCCATGTCTTGGACTAAATTGCTGTATATAACTCCTACAGATTGCACAAATGGGGAGCAACTTTTACAGAATAAAGCTAATCCGCCCCACATTAAGAATATAATATTTTAGCGCACAGTTTTAATAATTTCTATAACAAATAATATCTTCTTAGAAATAATAAAAAATAAAGAAAATACGAGGTAAAACGGGCACTAAGAATTGGGTCAGTGTGCGTATAAAGTAAAATACTTACAGCGTACGTAGAAAGTAAAGAACTTAGAAGAGCTAAGATCTTTGTCTCGATAAATTTGCTAAGCAAAGTTTAGGAAATGATATAATTATTAAAACACTGAAAAATGTTAGATTTTCCTCAAACAAGTAATATATGCATATCAGGAATCGCCACACTCACAAAACACAGCCTCCCCACGCAGCGAAAAAGAAGAGATAGAGAGAGAGAGAGAGAGAGAGAGAGAGAGAGAGAGAGCATGTTTTTATGTATGTCAATTCAAATAGGACGCCACAAACAATTAACGAAGAAGAGAACCTTTCGGTCAAGTAAAAAGGGAAAAGAAAATAGTATATCCAAATTCAAATTGTGTTTAATTTCAGATCGGTGCCCACCATCTCCACCCGGCATTATTACAATCTGTGCGATAGGCTGTGTCAGTGACGCTGAATGCAAGAACGGACAGATATGTTGTCCTTACGGCTGCACAACCGGCTGCACGAATCCAGTTTACTAGTGGATGTGACTTTTTTCCTGTGCAACATGATTCAGTTGAAACATCTGCAAGTTGTTTAAATCCAAATGAATATTATAACTAACAGCACGAATTAATTACTTTGTGAATATAAAGAGCAGAGCGTATCATCAAAACAAAATAATATCAAAATAATTTATTGCATTTAACAATAAGCAGTTTATTGTGGCTAAGGATTAAAATTATCAGTGTTTGATTGTATATAATATCATAACAATGCACGTTGTACTTGTTTTTTATGTACAGTCCCTTTGGTAGCGGATGACAATATTTACACAATCCCGATCATCCGAATAGCCAGCAGTCAATAGTTTTTGTTTATTTTCGTTTTAATCATAAAAAATAAATAATCATAGTCCCATTCACATTAATTTTGTGGGTGTTCTGTTACAGAAGCTTAAATCAGAAAATTCATTATTGTGATGAACACAATTAGATGCATTTTACTATGTACCCCATTTAAATTAATAAAAAAATATTACGGTTTTTGACTGTTAAAGCTGGTTGTCAATTTCACATTTAATTTAATGAAATAAAATGTAACGAAAGTTTATAACTAAGTAGGTGTTGTCGATTTGTTTTCTTATGAGACCACTTTTGTTAATTCATAAACAGCTTGCTCAACCGACATCCTACAAGACATTGAAAACAACGTGAAATATGCAGGTCAGGAATTGCCTAACACAGGCTCTCCATGCAGCCAAAAAGTAGAGAGAGAAGAGTGCATGGATATACAAATCAGTTTCAAAATAGACGCCACAAACAATAAACGACAGTTAGAACCCAAGGGGTTCAACCAGGTTCTTTTTTGCACCATCCTCACATTTGCCCAAATAGGTTCTCATATGAACAAACAAGTAAAAGTAGTCTTCGTGAAATAAGTAAGTGAAGGCAGCATATCTCTTCTTGCTCGCAGTGGACGTTTCTACTTAATATTCACACAATTTTCAACAGAGTTATTCCACTTGATTTAAGGTATACTGACAGGCGCATATTTTCGAGGTGGTAATAGATTTCTGTTTTTCATGTCATTGTTCAATGTGTCCCTTAAGTCGGAAAGTCGGACCAACAAACAACAAAACCATGTAGAATCCAAAAATTTTAAATATTTGATTTCTGATAAAACATACAGCTCATTCGGTAAAGTATGCATGCTTTGTGTTGAGAGTAGTAACTATCTTAATTTTATTCAGTTCTATTGTGTCGCATTAATTTGCAGTTAAATATGACGTAAAAGTGCCACGCGTAAATTATGTTTCAGTTGTTACACCTGAACTATTCAGACATTCATACAAAATAATAAATTTTCGATGCAATCAAAATAATGTGTTACACATAGGCAACATCGATGTCAAGTCTACGTGCCGGTAGCATTATGTTGTTTCTTTAATGCGACGTGGCCTTCAGTGAATGTCAATTTGTTTCATCATTCATTACTCTATCATTTCTCATTTCTCAATTAGCCGTTGCGACGTTAAAACATTTGGCAATTGTTTATCATCTTTCAAACGTAACTTGAAGTTTAACAAGGTGAGTTTTAGAATTCATGTTTTTTAATTCTTTTAAAGACTTAGTCTTTTCTTGTGATTAAGGAATTACCGTTATGTTGCTGCATTGGGTAAGACACTGTCATTTTATTACATAGAACATACATATCAATTTATATTACGATAAAATTTATTGCAAATGTCAGTGTCATTTAGATTACAGGTGAACTAATTAATTCATTGACACAAAAGATTACATTAGACCAGGTGCGCTAAAACAAGATTACTGGACTTTCTCCAGATGTTTATGTTTTATAGGTAATGTTATTGGGTTAAAATTACAACTAACTGGACTATTTTAAAGGGCAATTTACGAAAAGATTTTTATATCATTTTTAGCTGTGTTTATTCATAGGTCGTTATCAAATTTAGTTTAATAAACTGTCGCTGTTGCATACGTTAAAGGGAAAGGTACAGCCTTCTCAATTTATACTGTATAATTATACATGCTTTTCATGTGCGACTGTACTTACAACAGTACATCTAGCTGCCAATCCAAGGGGTGTTATGATGAGGCCCTTCTGATTGTTTTACCGCATTCGTGTATAAAAGTAGTAACATTATATTTTCACCATTAACGTTTACAAATTATCGACTAACCATAACAAGCATTTCTTTTGCTGCTTAAATTCCCATGCACATGCTTAAAAAGGTCGCCATGTCTGGTTTTTCAATAAGTTCTTGATTGTCCTGTTCATTATACTATTACTGATTTAGCAGTCGGGCCTCAATTTTAATACTTCAGTAAATACAATAACAGCTGTTACAGTTACTTGCTTTACTCATGCACAATCTCTATCAAAACATTGACCGTCAATTAAAATTACCGATGTCTTTAAAGAGCATTTAGTTAGTATGTTTTTCGGTACAGAAGAAAAAGAAAAAACATTTAGCATAAAACATCCGTCTGTCAAATTGACAAAAATAATAAATAGATATTGCTTTTGCAGGACATCGACCTTGTTTCGATACAGTAGGAAATACGTTTAACTTGAAAGTTTAAAAGTTTTAATTGCAATCATTTCAGCTATGGGTCATTTGAATGAGCTCTTTGTGGTAGTCTCTGTATTGATGACGCTGGGAAATGCGCAGTGTAAGTATACTGTTCCTCCCAAAACTCTTACATTGTAACAATATTCTAAGCAATATTTCAATATTTTGTTTTCAACCTGAAATATTTTACACTATAAATCGTCAAGCAACACATGTTATGTAAGTTGTTTTGATTGCTACCACATTGATAACTACATTAATAAGTACAAACACTGTCAAACTTTAACTTATTATATCACGAGCTTAAGGTTCGAATGGTAAGGAACTGTTTCCAAGCGGTAATTAGCTAGATCCTTGTTTCCACCTTAAAGCAGCTCATCGTTGGAAAGCCACCGTTGATTCATTACGTTACTCTCGCTTTATCAACTGTAGGCTAATAGGTAGTCGTTCGGTCGTTTTGTTACAAATTCGTACTCATTTTTGAGATAAAAGTGACGTTATTTTTAATATATATTTTGACAACGACTGGCAGGTGGTTTAAACGCGACAAGTATTTTGTATGGCAGACAAGCGACTACATCATTCAGATACCGGTATTTTATAGTGAACAAACCGAAGTTTTGTCTACCATTTTTCCCGACAGAAGATGAATACATGTAGAGTTATAGAATCAAAATTTGGGTTACCTACGATGAAAGTACTTATCCAACGTCCATATTTTTTCCTCCGATCCGAGAACACGTGTTAGATGCGTTTTCTTTCAAATAATATACCGAACAAAAATGAAAAAATTCCATTTTTGATAGAGCGGGAAGATGGTGTTATTTCTTCACAGAGGTCAAGGTTATCTGCTCTTTTCTAAATAATGATGGGATCGATAATTTTTAACTTTAAATTCTCAAACAGGTTATTTGACTGTCAAATTAAAAAATTTATGACATGTACAGTAGGAAAACACAATCTTTAAAGCCAATTGATGCAAAGAAATAAGATACAGTTAGTTAAATATCCGTTTTTTGTTGCAAATTACCTCCCTTTTTATCAAAGAAAGAACAAAATCCAACGCTTAATTTTCCGCAACCACTTACTTGTTTTTTTTTTCCTTTTTTTTCTGTTTTAAACTGATAGATACTGAACCGACTACTTCCAAGATAAACATATTGGTGATCAAGTTCCTTTAGTTATAAGCATTCGCTGGCATCATTAATGTAATAGGAGTTTTCAATATTAGTTTTATCAAGTTTTCATTTTGGCTCAGTCATATGCGGGTTACTACATGTAGTACATGTATGAAACGACAAAGTTTTAAAATGTATCTTATTATGCAAACTAGTGTTATATATTCTTAAAATTTGTAATTTTACAAATAATAAGAAAACGCCGCAAATGATTTCACATTTAAATAGTTTAATACTATGGCGAATGAATAAAGAATTCAAATTACATGTGAATTAAGTTTCAACTTTAACCACTAGTAAAATGACACACACAGAAACACACACATAATTGCATAATGCAATTATTTATGCACTGCATTTGCAAAACAGTGTGAGCAGTAAATAGGATTACCTGACTTATTGATGGCGTCTTTGTAGTCCCAGGAATGGACTTTTTGCAAGGCATCATGCAAAATGTAAACAATATGGCGATGCATGGACAAGCTATGGGCGGAGCTATGTTTAATGAAGGGATGCGAAGATCACAGGAGAGTCGTAGATTCGGCCCTGGTGAGACTAGATTTCGAACTGCCGATG
Source organism: Corbicula japonica (assembly GCA_038501625.1). Classification (NCBI taxonomy): domain Eukaryota; kingdom Metazoa; phylum Mollusca; class Bivalvia; order Venerida; family Cyrenidae; genus Corbicula; species Corbicula japonica. The sequence goes on from JAZAYU010000174.1 coordinate 576,122, forward strand.
GTGGCACCGGATTTGCCTACAAGTAAGATTTAACTATTTTCCAAATAAGCCCCCAGTCCTTTAATAATGATTACTACTCCACAAGTATTAATTCAATGCTAATACGATAAATGACACTGAAATAACACTTATTCGTTTAATTATTTTCATCAAGTTACAACATTCAGCTATTTTTAACAATATGTTAATTGTTTTGTTTTTTATAACAATATTATACCACTCAAAATTTGATAAGGATCACTTTTAAGATTGTGCTTGTTCCTAACATAAGGTTAAAACCTTATAATATTTGCTGGGATTCTGAAAATTCGTTCATTTGTCATCAGATTTGTGCCAAAAAGGGAATGAACCGACAAACTACCGAAGCAGTAGAGCGGTTGAAACTTGGTAGGGTCAAAAACTCGGGATAACACGGAAAGCGATCCCTATCATATTTTGAGTAGTATATATCACATTTAACTGTTGGTCATAGTTTTTGTTGTTATTTGAATACACGATAAAAGTTTTCCGTAAAATTATTTGTAACAGATCATGAGTATGAATGATATTGTTATAATATTTGTAATATGCTAGCAGTTTGAAAATAGAAAACCAAATGCAGTTTTCTTACATTTGATTGTTACAAACATATTATCGAATTCATATAGCTACATTTCAAATTATATACGTCGACTAACAATTAAAAATGTCATAAATTATATTTTGCGTCGAACCGTTTTAATGGGACGTATGCACAATAGATGTTTCTAAATTTTACAAATAAGATTTATTGTTTCCTTATGCTCCTTTGCCTCAATCATATAATTGACGAGGTGATAAACATTGGATGTAGATAAATCAAGGCAGCGATGATGCGTCAAATGGACTGTAAATAGACAAACAGTTGTCAGCTATTTGGTTGTCCTGTGATTTGTGTGTGTCGGATACTTTGTTTTATTCTATACAAACATGCGCTCAAGGAGATCCTGTAAATTCATTTGGGACTTCTGCAGAACAGAACGGAACACACAAAAATCCTTTAAAGTTATAGACTATTAAGATTTTGAATTGTTGCAGATGATTCTGAGGTTTTAATTTGCTGCATATCTTTACCTTAATAATCAAGTAATTTCGTTTTTAGTAGAATTTTTAACATCAAATAGATATCATATTTCTTCAGGGTTTTCTTTTTTCTACATTCTTGACTATTCGTATTTAAAAGGCTGTTTGTGCTGTTCACACACAAAAGTGTGTGATTTACTTATTTGTTAGACTGAATGTTACTAGTATACGAAATATCTTCTACTCGAGACACCAACAAATACGTGTACTATATTCTTGAAGAAATGTAGACGAATACTCTTAGCCGGCACACTGCCTTCCTTGTTTCAGTCATTTTGGTACTTTGTCGATTAAAAAAATATCCGACCTGTGGATTCTTAGTTCAAACTAAAAAAGTCGTTTATATTAGCTTGATGACAAATCTGATTTTTTATAAAAACTTTTACAGCTCGCCCGACGGATCAGCAAGCTCTTACTCCTTTAGTTATGGTAGTGCACCTACCCACGGCTTCGTCTACTCTACAGGACCTGATGGAACTTACAGACGGGAGTGGTAAACGCGTCAATGAATCAAACATTTCGTGGTTATTAACATAATCACTCAAATAAATTGTATTGATTCTAACTGGGTTGTTTGTTTGATTTATAAATCGATTTGTGAAATTAGTTTTGTGAAAGACTGTGGACTGTATCATACTGGCGTGTAAATAGTATATTGGATAGGACAATCGGCTTATATATCGATTGCTCGATGTTATTTTCGTGAAAAACTGCAAACGTTATAATATTATTATGTTATACATAATATGTAACATACTTGTATAAGAAAATTGATATAAAAATGGGTTTTATTTTAAAATCTGCAACGTATAGATTGTGTTGTTCATGTTTTTTAAACTTTCAAATAGCGATGTAAGGTTTGGCAAGTAAACTTATTAATCAAAACATTTTGTTGATGTTTATAGAGTTACCGTTTATCGCTGCGTGACTAGAACATGCATTTTTCCAAATTTTCATTTTCTTCTCCAAATATGAACTCAGTGATATGGTGGTCTACAATGTCGGTGTTGTTTTAAAGAAAACAGTTCCTTTCTGGTTTGAATAAAACTGCTCTTTAACTACCTTTTCTTCAGAGATGTAATTGCTTTAAATTTCTTTAACGGTAGTTGTTTATTTGACTGTACGTTTGCCATCATACACAGCTAATATTTATTAACCAGCAATTAGAAAAGAAACAGTATAACTGTAAAATGTGCTTTTGCGAAGAGTAGTCATCTTGACGGTTTCGCACCTGTCTCAAGATACGGGAAGCTGAATTTGATATTGCAGTTGTAATGTTAAAACGTTAAAAACTATTGACTATTTATATCCACATACCGCCGAAACGTAACTTTATACCACTATTGTGTTGCAAAATAGAAATATTATAAAAACAAGGACATGTTTATTAAGTCATTTGTATTTGATAAATGTGTTGGGACTCAGAAACAACATGTCACAATTTGTAGAAACGCCACAACCATGTGTTGAACAATTTGTATAATCACAATTCCATCAAATATAACGTTCGAAAATAGCATTAAATACGTGGAAAAAATACAAAACAAATAGGTTATTGTTAGGAAAGTTCAGGAGTTATAAAATTATTGTTTACTTGGGTACTGACCCATTCAACGCACGCATCTTTTCCTTCCACAATAGAAAATATAAATAATCTTGACAACAGCTCTGCCAAACAGTAATGTATGTGTTCATATTGATTTTACTGGGGAGCGAACCCGTACCGTCACGGCAACAGAGCCTAGCCATGCAATTCCGACAACGCTACCGAATGAGCTACCCGGGAAAACCATTAAAGAGGTTGATCGGATAATCCTGATAAAGGTTATCATAACTGCATAACATCGGTAATGGTTTATATTTAATGATAAGGCCTTTTTGTGTAAAGAAAATTTAGGTACAAACGAACAATACCAAATGACAAAATAACTCGATGGTTTATCTGACACCAACGTGGAAGAGGCTCCCAATGCAGACATACAGAATTGTTCTACTATAGCCTGGGCTATATTGTTGCATCAGCATATTTCAGTTAAACAGTGCAGGAACAAACTCGTGAACTTTGATAATCTTAAATTAGATTGTGGCAATCTTTCTAAACTCTTGGTTTTAAGGTCTTGGTACCTTTTGCTCGGTATAATCAAATACTTTTAGTGAATTTTATACAACTTATCAAACTCTCTGAAGCTTTCTGCAAACAACAAGGACTCATAATCAAAGAAACTTGCACTTAGTTGATTTTTGGTAGACTTTGAGAAAATTTCAAGACGAATTTTAACATAGTGAAAGCTGATAACTTAACGTTTTGAATTAAGAAACTTTAGAGCGAGAGATTTTAAAATTGTATCAGACGCGAATTTGAAAAGATTAAATAGAAATCATAGAATTATGCGTTTTGATTTAAATAAACTGAATTTATAGAAAGATGTATTTTAAACAAGAATAAAACTGTATTTAATACACAATGTACTTTCCGGTTTGAAAAAAAATCCACTATACAATCAAAAGTATGTTGAACGGCTCTATGGGTACAGAATTAAATGGAAGAGACAAATTTACAATTTTTAATTTGAAAAAGGTTTGTGACGAACTCTGGACCCTCCTTACTTTGCTTATAAAGTCCGTTTGGCGTTTAGGACAGTTCTACAACGGCAAATAAACAAAAAGCTCTAGAGAGTAAATTAGATCAACGAATTCATACTGTTACATGTAGGTAGTCAATTTCACGCACTTGTCAAAGAGATCGACTTTTTTCATGAAAAGTTAAGTGTGCTTTTAAAATTCGCATCCGCTCAAGATCTGTAATTTGTTTTGTTCGCTGATTGATTTAATGAATAAACTGAATAATAAAGATATAAATTTTAGTGTTCAAACAATAAAAACATTATCTTATGTTTGCTTTTTATATTTTCAGTACATAATGCTCATGAAAAATAATTTTTGAAACCATAATTTCATTATTAATTTCATTAAAGTGAACTTTTGTTTGACAAATGCTCCACTGAACTTTAAGAAAATGAACTGTATTAAATTTTCCTATTGACTTGTTCTTTAATAATAATAATATGATCAAAATATGTCGTTTTCTCACTCTAATTGAACATTGTGACAGAAATAAGGCGCTGGAGTGTTTTATGTAATCTTTATGCTGATCGATATTAACTTATTGATTGTTTTATGTGCATATAATTATCAATAACTGCCAAATACGTAACCGACGTTTGACACTAGGTCGTAGGCGTTTTGCTAAGCATATTCTCCTTTCCAACATCCTTAATAGAAAACATAATATTGCATATTTGAAAAACAATATTCACACTGAAAACATTTCTATGTTGTACATATTATTAAATGAAAAAACTACGCTCGCACGTAAATAAAGGGTTAATTGTTTTCGACACAGATGATAAATTGGCTTTTTTAACTTTTGTCAGTGTTAGCCACGCCGAGCTGTTATGTTAATACAGCAGTTGGTGATTTAAGTCTGAAATGAGCCGGATTAAAGTATAATGTAAGTATGTTTTACCATATGTTTTAAGAAAGAAATTCTCTTTTTTATTTGTTTCTGTTTCTACAATCTTTCCCAGAATATATAGTTGGTATCCAGTTCAAATACTGCATGTTATTAATTTCATCAACAGGTATGAAAACCATCTTTACGACCTATATGTAATTATGCAAATTATAAATCTTACGTACACTTTAATGCATATGGAAGCCATCAATCTACGTTATAAATTACTTACTCTACTTTTTTTATAAAATAAAAATGATATAATTACTATGTTGAACAAAGAGAGATCGATAATTCTACAAATCAGTTTAATCCATAAAATACTCCTTAACTTGGATTATATTTTATAACTGTAAGATGTATTTAAAAATAGTTATTTAGACACTTTGATATGACGTTATTCCCAACGCTGATCTGTATAATCGACGGTGTGCTACAAATGATTTAACTGCATTCAGGAACTTATTTCTAAAAATTATTATGTCACTCTTAACGAAAACAAGTGTGTTAAAGAGAGCATTTAAGAAGAAAAACACTTTTTGAAGAAAATAAATTGTTTTGTATTGCAGAACATCGAACATAATCTGAAGACATGAAACTGCTAGGAAATTTGCTGATTATTTTCGTAGTAGCGAGTCAAGTGGATGGACAATGTAAGTATTTTCTCAGTTTTGTTTGTAACTAAAGTGATAAATATATACTAGAGAGATGGGGCTTTTACCGAAAAATAGAAAGCTGTGTGTTATTGCGTATAAGATCATTTGAAGAAGAGAAGTTATACCAATTAATTGTTTTCATATAAAGAAATTATAAGATCGGGCGAATAAAATATTGCGGTAATTCTTTTATGGTTTTGTGGTTGTGATGGTTTTGTTTCGTTTGTGTCATTGTTTTCAATTATCAGTTTAGTTGCGAAGTGTAATATTTTTCTCAAAAAAAGATATATAATTTTTCTTGAAGATTTTGACTGCGATAAAAGCAATCTTTTGTGTCTATTTTTGTTTTTATTTTCGACTCATTACATATAATTATTCAGACATTATATTATTCACATATCAGTCAAGATTGACTTTCAATATAAAGTGAAGTTTATAAAAGTAAAAGTTATAGTTTATACAGTAGACAAGAGAATTTAAACCGTTGAATAGGAAACCATACACTGTCAGGTAAATAAGAAAGCAATGATGACTTGGTGGTAGAACAGAGCACTTATGAAATAAATATCTAACGAAGCTGCACATAATGGAATTAAGGATGGACTTATTTAAAATGAATTATATATTAAACAATTTTTGTTCTCATTTTTTTGTTTATTTTCTGTAGTGTTTTTTTTAAATAAGTCATACCATGAAGTTAAACTCGCTTTCTCTCTTCTAGGGGCTGACTGCAGTGGTTGTGTTGTTTTCTGAGCGCGATTCTTCCTTACATTCGTTTTAAATTCTTTCCAAAACACTTACACTACTTAGATTTAAAAAATTTATACAAATAGACTTTTAACTATGAAGTTTTCAAATTCAGCTCCTTTTGATACCGTGAACATTTAGAAAAAAATCATTATCCATCATCGGCTTGTAGGAAACAAGAAAAGGATAGTAGTATACACTACAAAACACCATGGCAATAAAAATATAACTTAAAATCATCTTTAAAATTATTATTATTAGTTTAAGCAGAAATTATGTAAGTGTTTAGATGGTACCTGTAATACTAAAGTCCAAAAACTGTGAAATTTCAGAATATAGATAAATACACAAGTTAAGATCTTCCTGCACATGCCAACAAGAATAACAAAAGTTAAGATATTGAAAAACAGTGACAACAGAACGACGCATTCATGCCTGTAGAACTAGCCGAGAATTACTTTTTCAAAATGATTAGCATTTTTAAACAATTTAATGAAAATATACAAACTGCCAAGGGCAAGTCATCAGTTACAACTGCTTGTGGTTTAAAGAATGTCATCACAGATTTTACTAAATACAATAACTTTAATAATGAAACATAGTTTTGTCGCAAATATCACAATTACTTCTTTTTAAATTCTACTGTTTGTCTTTTACGAACAAAAAATTATCATTGAGATTTTTTTTCATTTTACTTGCTTTTCTGATATCTGTTTTTTCACATTGTTGTCTATACGTTAATATTTATACCACTCTATCGAATTTGAAATATCAATACGATAATATTGATAGTAAGAACACATTTTGATAAATAACTTTAATATAAATAGTATATTTCCGTAATATGATATCAATGGTATCTTACGAAATAAAGAAATGTTAGAGTTGAAATAAGACACAATTAACGAAAAGGGGGAACCTGAGGGGAAATCGCCTGACTGTCTATGGCAAAACGATTTTCCACTGGACGTTTAAACCAGATTCTAGGGTGCACCAACCTCACTCTTGCCCCAACAGTTTATCATATGAACAAACAAGTACATGTGCTGTGAATAAGCTCGAACATACCCGTCAACTTGCCATACCCGTCAACTTGCAAAGCACACAAATATATGCAACATAAGAAACTAACGCCATTGTCAAGCAGGCCATTTGGTATTCAATAACCTTAAAAAGCAAAGTCAAATGAGTCATTGTATTGATTTATATGTTTAAAAAGATGAAAATGGAACTTTGAAAGCCAACGAACATGACAAATACGAAAATACTGCAGGCTCGGTTTGATTGAGCCTGTTTATGGGCAGTAATGGAAATGCATATTACTGCTAACGCCGCCTAACCCCGGGTTGAAAGCTTAATGGAACTTCACAACTTCGTGAAATGCATGCATTCTACTATGTTTCAATAAAACTGCTATCATATTAAAGGGCCCCTTGGAAGAGATTTCTACAAGAGCATGGCGCTGTTAAGGCAGTACATCGACAATATGTCGGCTACAATCAACAACAAAATGGCCGCCAATATGCGACGTATGGAAGAACAAATGGCAATGAAAAGAGAAGCGCTTGAGGCAATCAGTGCAAGGAGGGCACAAATTACAAGGCAGTTTGGTCCTGGTGGCAATCATTTTACTACGGGTGATGGTGGGAAAGCCTACGTTTACAAGTACGATTACCACAAATTACCACAAATTATCTTCTATAAATCATATAGATCCGTATATAATAATAAAAACGTTTCAATGATCTGAAACACGTACCAATGATATTTCTATTATACTACTTAAATACATTTTCTATCTTACTTCCTTATTTAAAGCTTCGAGTTTTCAATTTTGTTTAAATGTGTTTGTTTTGTTTGTCTATAATTTCTGGACAATTTTTTGAATATTTTGAAATGAAAGAATAATTTCAGTATATGTAAAATTCCATGCTTGTTGGCATCCTTCTATCTCTAGAGACAATGGAAGTAGCAACCAAGTGTTATGTGGGGCGGCATCGCTGGTTATGGCTGAATAAGCCAATGCGGGAGCTGCATATCCAGCCGCATGTGCTGCAAGTGTCGTCAGTGGTTGTGGGGGATACCATTGTGGATGCAGTGTTCGGCTGGGTCCTCTTCTGTTTTTTTTCCATGCACTCTTCTGCAAATATATGATCTGTCAAATAGTTTAACGCAATCTTTTCTTTCTCGTGTTCCTAATATATGTATTATATTGTAGTTCACCAGATGGATCGTTCAGTTCCTACTCCTATAGTTCTGGGCCGCAGTCGTCGGGTTATATTTATCATTCAGGACCTGATGGAACATATTCAAGACATTGGTAACGAGGCTATTAATGATGATTGCACATACTGAGTAAAAATATAGACAACCTTCAGAATGAGAGCAAGTGAAAATATGTGTATAGCTTATTACTTACAAATTACCGAGACGATATCGTGTCGGGTACTTCTATGACATACTTGGATAAAATATGATACTTCTGACTTCTTCTGACATGACATTTACATTAAAACAGTACGTGATATGAAGACTCTTAGGGCTGATCATGTCAGCCATATATTGTTGAATAATAGGAAATCCGTTTAACTATCGAATATGAGGCCCGTCATGGGGAAATGTGTCTATGGTCATATTTTTACATTTTAAATGTGACTTTATTTGGAAAGAATTTGCAATTATTATCTATTATTTTTCTTATAACCGATTGGAGCTTTTGTTACACATTTTGACAGCACAATGACTTTTTTGTTCCTATCCCATGAAACGCATAATAAGTTATGTCGTCTGCACAACTTTATGACGTCATTTCAAGAATTGACGTCATCTGTCCGAAGACACGTTTTCTCGTGACACGCCCCTTTCTTTACTTTGTGTTTTATCACTTTATGAAGCCGAAAGGACTTTATTTTGTGTTTTATTACTATGCATTCGTATGGTCTATTCTTAGGAAATATTGCTTAAAAAGCCGGATGAGATCAAGACTGCATTATTACCGTTAGTAGTTTGTAGAAAGTTTTCTGTTAGTCTGTTCAAAACAATTGAAAAACTATGGGACGATATGGTTAATTATTTGTTACTTTCTCATGCTAATTGTTGTAGGAATTTTATAAGCTTGCATACGCATCGAAAAAAATTAAGGAAAGAAAGAAACATAGTTATCTCTTCTATTATATTTGGTGCTGGAATGTCTAGCATTTCAGTTTTAATCACGATAGAGAACTGCATATTTAAACATCAAAATGTCTGACATAATAGAGGCACGTGCTATTAAAGTTTGTATGTTTCAATTAATAATTAAAATACGAGAATAAATCAAAAGTCAGCATGTGGAGCATGTGACGTTACAATTTACATATTTCTTTGTACATTAAAATAAAATCGTCATATATTGCCAGCAGTTGTTATTTGCGAATGTACGTGTAGATAAGCGTTCTGTGTGCTTATCACTAATTCTCGCCTAATTAACAGTCACTACAGCAAGTGATGTCTTATTTTATTGGATTGCTGTTACTTTTGCTTTCGATAGAAGTTTGTGGTCAAAGTAAGTAACTATTATTTATCTTATTGTAAGAATATCTTACATTTTAAACATTGAAGACATTGCACGATCTAGCGATTTCACGAAGTATCTTCATATCCCGTCTTCTCATATGTGCATAGAATGGATTATATGTCTAGTTTTTTGTTGTTGTTTATATTGCGTTGGTGCATGTTATTCAATTTGCTGATAGAATATGAATCAAATACACTGTGACAGTAGCGATTCTGTTACACAACTGACAAAAGGTCCCGTTAGTATTTCGCTTATGTGTTCTTTTAAATGTTATCTTAAATGTCACTCTTAATTCGACATTCGGAACACATCTGCTTTTAGTGCGGCGTTTTACACAGTACTTTTACAATAATACATAAAAAGCATTCAGTTTCACCATTTTGTTTGTAGAACAAACAGCTGATTCAGGACAATCAGTGAGCGGTACAAAAGTTCCTTCTAAATTAGACTGGCTAGAAATCGGGAGGGACTTTGCAAACTGGGGACAATCCCTCTGGACAAGGAGGCAAAATAAGCAAGGACCAGCTAGCAAGCAGAAAAAACTTCAAGACGGTGTTGATTGGAAGAAATTTGCACAAGTTAATGGAAATTCAAACGGAACAAGTTTTTCATACAAGTAATTGCGTTATCTATTTTACAATTAAGTGTTTATACTTTAAAGCATAAATCCTATAGATAGAATATATTTAGAGAAGGTATAAGAAAGAAATAGTCATAATTACTTTCAACGAGAATTCTTTGTGTTATTTAGACGACCTATGGCGGATGATAACCTAAAAGCAGAAGCCGGAGCAATCTGCACTTAAACATTACGATAATATATTTAAGTAGTAGAAATAGCAAAACTATATTAAAAATATTTTTAAAGCGATCTATAAAAGCAAATAAAATTGCCTCTACCTGGGAGCGAATCCACACTGTCACGGCGACAGCGCCTAGCCCTGCAATTCCGACAACGCAACCAATAGATCTAGCCGGGACAACCCCAAACAAGATTGATCGGATAGCCCTGATATACGTCATTATCACTGCATGACATCGGTAACAGATTTTTTTACTGGTAATAGTACTGATTATAAGTACATTGAGACTTTTTACGGCCGCGACACTGCACAAAAACGCTAGTGTGAAATTGAAATGATAACGCAGTTCTTATTGTTCTATTTGTCAGCAAGTACATAGAAAACAAAAAACAATTCAATGACTACCTATGCCCCGCCCTGAATGTAAGCATATTTCAATATTATCACAATCGAACTGGTCACGTTCAAGGGCAGTAATTATTAAATTGGGTATTTTGAAGAGGATTTATTTGAACAAAATGCTACTGATTAAAAATGTTTTATGGTTTTATGTTTTAATAATAATTAGAGGTTCTATTAAAACAAAACAAGCAATTTAGAGTAATTGTCTTTGTTTGCCCTTTAATTGCATGAAATGCATTTTAAGAAAAAATTATGATAACTGTCGCCAAACTGTTCCAGTCAATTATTACAACATAAACGCTTAAATTAAATACTAGGCAACTGACCACAAATAAAGAGTTAAGTCAGCGTATATCAAATGAAACATTACGGATAAAAAAGTGACCAATTAGAACTTTGGGTGAGTGTATACACATGATTCGTCCCGGAATACCCAATGCACCAAACTGCACAGTGACCTATTTTTAAATGTTCCGTGGTGAGTTGGTGGGCAGACTGGACATTCCCTCCTGAACCCACATCCTTCTAAAAAGCAGTTATAAATCAACATGAATAGAGGGCTAGCTACGCGCCTGCTGTAGACGCCAATATGCATTACCTATTTTTATATTCAACAAAATTTGCAAAAACAAAAGTTTCAAAACAGAATTCGAAAATCAGACATTAGCACCCGGTAACTTTTTATTATCATTATTTTTTTTAATTCACATTATTTATTTAAAAACCTTAAACAACTTCCCAAGTCAATATTTAAGTTGTTCTCTGGATCAAACAGTCCTTTGAATATACTTGATTGTTGATTATTTCCAGGAGCCCAGATGGGTCGTTCAGTGCGTCCTTCCAAGCTGACGGTTCAGCGCAGTACAGTGGACCAGAGGGTACCTTTAACGATACATTCAAGTCTTAACTGACGTTTGATCCGTTTGTGATAATGAAGTTGAAAGTGGAACATTGTTGATAAAGAACGTCTATCTGAAATTCAACCAAACTTATTATGGTTTATATGATAGGAATATTGTCACTTTATTTTATGGAGATTAGTACAAAATCTGTGAACATTTCCTCCAATTTATCTGGACAGAAAATGATATGTCACAACTTTTGATGTCATGATTTCTTGCTAAACGACTGTTTTACTTTTGTGAAACTATTTTACCCTTTCCTCCATATATACGCATTTTTACGCTTGTGCGACCAGTGTAGATCCAGATCAGCCGGCACATCTGTGCCGTCTGATCAGGAACAGCACTGGTCGCATTTTGGTAAAAAATAACCTAATAAATCAAACAGAGAACAGTTTAGATCCTGATCAGAAGGCACGGATGTGCCGGCTTATCTGGATCTAAACTGTTCGCCCATGCAATAAAGGTGTATCCATGGAGGAAAGGGTTAAAAATTTGAGCAAACCGGCTTCAGTAATTCTACATGAAATGTATGTTATTTATATACATGTGTTAATTCACAGGTTAAATCAGTTATAGCATTGTGTATTATAAATGCATAATTATTAGAAATCAAAGCCAACTTCCTCTTTTTATTAATGAACTTTAAGAAAGACGTAAATGTTTTCATGTCGATGTCAATAACCTTATTTACATGTCACGTAGGTGCACTTTTGAATGGCAAAAATTCTGACATTAGCGATTCCTTTTTTCATGTTTAATTGATACTTTATTATGTTGGACAAATGTGAACAAAACATGACTTTTTCAAATGGAACGTGACCATTAGTGACTCAATTAATTAAACCTTTTACTTCATACTTAGTGGGCGTTGATAAGGTTGTTGACATTCAACAACTTTGTTTACATTTTCTTTGAACGCACCTCTATACTTTGCCCATTACACTCCTTATAGGGCGTACAGGTACATGTCCACGAACAAGCACATTGTTTCCATTTACCAGACTATGCACAGAACCGTACATGTTGTAGAAATGCATGACTATGAAATGTTGTTTTCTACGCCAAAACAGAATATATATTCAAGGTAGCTTCCAAGATGGTCATTAACATATTTCAATGAAAATTTAATACAAATATCGCGATATACTTTAATTTTAAGAGTAATTTTAGCACACAAAAATAATTCAAAAGGGCCCTATAGCAGTTGTTTGTCGCGGTTTCTTTTTGTTGAGCACGTAAATTGTATTTACTAGCTGATTACAATTATTTGGTCATTTGTGTCATTTAGTTTCAACGTGCGTTATGTTCGCACGCATATCAAAGATTGTTTTGCGCTGACATTATGTTCTCGCAGTTTCAAGATTATCCTTAGCAGACAGAGTTTTTATTCCGCGGCTTTACGAAATGTTGAGTCACATACTAAATTGTGACTTCACTGCCGGACTGAATCGATATGTTTGAGTAGTAGATGAAAAGGTAACATTAAAAGCGACCGAAGACGACAAATATGAAAATATTGGAGCTTCGGTTTGATTGAGCCTGCCATGGGCATTAATGGAAATGCATGTTACTGCCCACGTGCCGGGTTGAGCGGAACTCAATATTTACACCAATAAACAGTACAATTTCGATCCATCCCGAACGATGGTATGCATATGGCGGTGAACAAGGAACCTTCAATGCGGTATTTTCAGATTAATACCATTACATGTTCAGCGGCGTATGGTCCCCAAATAAAAGAATGGGTTTGCCCTAAACGAGAAAACAATGGGCGGAACTAAACAAAATAGAATTTTAACAGGGGATCAGAGAATATAAATCCTGCACATCAAGGACAACGCCAACGGCAAAATTTAAAAAGCAAGAAGTATTGAACAATATCCGAATCTACATTGGCTGGGATATTGAAACCATCCATCTATAAACTGACCGAAATATTTAAACAAAAGCAGTTTTAGAAGCACTATTAACATAGTACGTAAGTATCGTGCTCAACGACCTTCAAAGGACGTAAATGATAACAGCACTGATTGAATGTACGGGCAGACATTTTACAGCCACCACACGGCACAAACAACGCTACTGTGATATTGAAATAGATGAAAAGGGAACTTTGAAATCCACCGAACACGACAAATAGGAAAATATTGCTAATTGTTGGTGGTGTCTGTTTTGAAATTGGTCATTTAATAAAACATGCTCTCTCTTCCTCTCCTTGGCTGCATGTGGGGAGGGCTGTGTCTTCTGAATGTGGCAACTCTTGATATGCATATTTCACGTTTTAACATATATTGCGCAATTAAATATAAATCAGTTTGTGAGCGGATTAAATTGCAGTAATGCCCCGAGGCAGACGACTTCCTTCGGCAATTGAAAACAGTCTTATGCAGAAGTACACAAACAAGGAACAGCGAAGTATAAACATAAACATGTAAAAACTTCTTGAAAATTATAAATATTTCGCGAAAATGTCGAACTTCTGAATAGTTCAAGGTTAATCATGTGACAAGAAAGCCATTCGTATTTGTCATGACAATTTAACATCATTTTACGTTCGTGAATTTCGCGGTGACACGCGGTAAACAACGACTCACCTTAAGGCGTACAGTAAACGAGAGAATTTCTGAAACATAATTACCTTTGCTTGAAATAGTGAAAGTTTAGAAGTTGTTGTGAGTATTACATCTTGTTGTTAAACTTGATAGTCGTTTACTTATTAAAACCATTAGAATTTGTGACTTTAAAGATTTAACATAACTTTTGAATAAAGAGTATGAATAAAGGAAGAAATATCAAATATATATTTGAATGCTGTTTCTATATGGTGTGAAGACAAAAAGAGAGCTGGACATTACCGAATAGTTATTTTCATGTAAGCTTGATATTTGTTGCCAAATTAATAAACTTCATTCGCACTTAGTGCAGTTTCATCTGCTGTCTGAGAACATAGATCTTACCATCTCACAACATGATTACGGTTCTATTTTACAAATGCTTTTTGTTAATGGTATTTGTTATGGGTTTCCTGAAATGTGCTTTCTATCTTTGAACTAAATAAACTCTATGTTGTAGTTAGGTTTCATGTGCTACAAAAACTCTTTACCTCTATACATAAACACGCAAAATTAACAGGAAATAAACGAGTCTTCGTTAACGCTTTAATTAATGAATCAGTTAATGATAACATTAGGTTCGTGAATTAATGCCGAAACTTGACAGCACGTGAAAGGTAAGATTTCAATTTTCGATCATAAATAAAACAATCATTAAGATATCTTGTACATATTCATTCATTCGAATATTCCGGGAGATAATTGTGTGTCATTTTCGTTTATGTAAATACAATATCAACAATATTAAACATAAAATATAATAAAGATGATAATTAAATGAAGTATTATCTTTATCATTACAACCGTTGACGACGGCGACATCATCATATTCACCTTCATTTCTTCATTAAGTTTTATTCTCACCTTTTGACATGTGGTGACTATTTTAATAAATACCTTAACTCACTAATTTTAAATGTTTAAAAAGTACAATAATACTGATTTTTTATCATTGAAGTTTATACATAATATGCTATATTACAAATTGTAGATCATGTGAAATAGTCAGAAGACTTAACTGTTTTCGCTTCTTATATAAATATAGTGTGAAACAATAAGCCCAGTATTTTGATTTTCGGAATATAGCTTCCACTTCTTGATATTTTATAGGAAGTTGGGGTGTTTTTGTGAGTTGGAAATACATGAGTCCTTCAACAACATTTCAATTTTTGAATTTTTTTTTCATCTTAAGACCTCCTCACACATAGGCGAATCCATTCAGCGCAGCCCGACGAATTGGGTAAATTTGTCAATACTTGCGAATTTTGAACGAAACTTTTCGAAAATTTATTACATAATTTGAAATATAACGAAAGGCAAATGTAGTGGAACTAGTAGTTGCGGATGAATTACGAGGGGTGCCGAAGGGTTACTGTTTCTCGCTAAAATGCGTTGGGTCGCGCAAACTATCTGTGTTAATTCCTTTAGCGAATAGGAACGCAAACATGCGAACTGAAGCGCTGTTATTCGCTTCCGATGCTGTCCGTTGTTTTACGAAAGAGTATTTCCGCATCCGGCCGTTAACGGACGCTAAACAAGACTGGAGAAAACCAAGTGTGTCAAATTTCAGTTTTTTCAAGAAAGTCCGTGAGTGTAATATCTTGTATTAGTATAATTACTTCTGTTGTAAGCATAATATTTTTACAAAATATTTATATTTTGTAGTTTCTTCTATCCCTTTTTATAAGGAGTTGTCGGAGAGGCGGCAGCTGATACAGGTCTACTCTTTTATTATTATTGCAAAGTTCTGATGTTTATTAACTATCGGCTTCTAAATATTAAAATGAGGGTTTTTTTAATTTATTATTTTTACTTTTCTTTTATATTTTGAAATTTACATTTTGGTACATTCCATTATTTGAACTAGACTTTGAGTTAACATTAATTTTGTTTTCTCACAACTTTCCATTTCTTTGCTTGCTGTGCTGTAGCGCCTGATAATGACAGTCATGGTATCCGCAAAGCTGCGATCTCTCC
Source organism: Corbicula japonica (assembly GCA_038501625.1). Classification (NCBI taxonomy): domain Eukaryota; kingdom Metazoa; phylum Mollusca; class Bivalvia; order Venerida; family Cyrenidae; genus Corbicula; species Corbicula japonica. The sequence goes on from JAZAYU010000174.1 coordinate 592,395, forward strand.
TCCATCTCCCAGGTCTCCTCATATGCCCTAATGGTCAACCAGTGCTTTTTGCATAATGGAGTACCTCATCCTTATCATGTTGTCCAGAATATAGGATGTCTTGACAATCAGCTTCTCTGTAAATGAACTGTGGTTCTTCTTTGAAATGAGTATCACAAATAACCGAAAACAAATTTTAAAATGCGTAGAATTCTAACGTGAAAATATTTCTTTTAAAAATGAATTTAAAGTCAAACTACGATAGGTCGAACTCGGTTGTTTGAATTTATGCTTATCGAACAAATTTTATGTACCTAGACATAAAGATTTGTGCTCTGTAAGTAAATATTCTCGTTTCAGGGAGTATTTTGATTGAAGTTTTTATTACCGTAAGATGAACTTGAGCATCTGGTTATTTAAACAAATTACAGTCCCTGCAACTGCGAGTCAGTGAAGTGTGACTGTATGTTTTGTTTTGCCAGTAAATCTCATAATCTTACTAAGATTGCCCTTAGTAATAATTTGTATGCAGGCATATGTCGTTCGTTTAAAGAACGTTAACCAATCGCTACAATTCGCTTTGATTCGCCGTGAAATTTCAGATTCAGTTTGCTGCAATACGTTATTATTCGCTACGTTTCGCAAACTGTCGCAAAGATTCGTCATGGGATTGCTCTCGATCGCTTGATATGCAAATTAACTGATCCGGCCCGGATAACTTGCGAACTCTAACGCAAGTTGACGAAAGCTATGCGAAGGCTTTGTGATTGTTTAACGTATTGAAACGAATGAATACGAATTACAGACGAAACTTTTATTCGCCATAACTTTTGAACATGTTCAAAATTTTCCGACGAACAAGCCTAATCGCAACGATTGGTAACGCTCATAAACGCACTCATACGAACACCACCAACGATGAACAACGTACATATACGTATGGGAACGAATATTGCTCGAGTACTATACGCCAGTATACGCAAGTTGACGTCGGGGGGCTTTCGCCTATGTGTGAGGAGGCCTTTAGACAATCAAATTGACTGCTTTGGTACACAATCGGTTCTATTCATAGAATTGGCAGGCATGCAAACTAACGGCACAATAACTTAAGGACCATAAGAATTTCCAAGGGTTAAACTACACGCAAAAGCGAAAACAAATCTAATTTAGAAAAGAATATTTAAAATTTTTATTTTGAAAAGCAATTTCCGAGTTCGTGTCCGATCTCCATTGTTTTGCGTGTGAATGAAAATTAGAACATTATTTAACTCAGCGCTCAAATACAAGTAAAGTAAAAGAAGCTTACGTTTTTACTACCTTTAACTCGTGCAAATGATTTATGTTGCTTAAATTCATTTATTTCAATTTGAAGATGTTTTTGTACCCTTGGCAAGAAAAAGGTCACTATCTAAATTCTCTCGGATGATAAGAGAGGAGGTTAGAATCTATACAACTTGTATGACCTCTTTCTGCGATGCTTGTTATTTGAACAGGTGCAACGTGAGTTCAACCATAGAATATTTTAAATATGTTTTCTTTTCCAATGACCGTTCCAAGGCGGCAACTGATTCAATTGTATTTCAATCTTTTATTCACAAATAACTTCAAGCTACAGAAAATCATTTTAGTGTTATCAAGAATAAAAATAAATAAAACATCGACGTATTAGTTAACAGTAATAAATGATTAAATGAGAAATTAGACAAAAATCACAGTGATTGGTAACATCCATTTACAAACAAATGTAGAAATTCTTTACTAAAGTAGCAAGTTAAAAATTAATTTGGTAAATGTTATTATAGATTAGAATGTCCTGGGGCATACAACTTATCACGTTCCTAAACTATCTATCATAATTTACTCGTGTAATGAATCTACCTTCCGTTCATTAAAATTGCCTATTAATAATTAGTATGTTATATATTTCACCATACGACCAATACAAGTAAACTTTGTCAGAAGTTTAGAATTCTGAAAATAATATGACAACAGAATGTTTTAATTGCACTAATGTAAAGAAGAGTCTAACAATTTATAAAAAAACATCTATTAGTAAGTATAATCTAAGTATAAAGGGACAGACACACTAAACAAGCCATTCTTTTAGTGATAAATTAACACTTATATTAAAGATAAGCAATTTCATCTGCAAGTTTTGTTAAAGTGGAATAGCTTTGTTATAAATGTTGACTGCATTGTATCATTATAAACTTCTCTCCTCGTATACATTATTAACATTTTTAAAGTTTTAAAAACTTTTAAAAGTTATTTTAAACAATGGCATCGACTTCCCGAAACATTATTTTCAAATGACGCATGCCAATTGGATGTTTATACAGCCTAGGTAAAACTCAACATAATGTACAACTAATGATATTGTAGAATAATACATAGGCCTAATCGAAGACTTGCTCTTAGTAAAATATTTCTTTTTTAGATTGATTTAGAGTTCCAATCAACAAAGCATCATGTCCAAAGTGTCGGGTATTCTCGTTGTGCTGGTAGTTGCATTTATTGGCAAAGGATATGGTCAATGTAAGTAAAATTGAGAATGGTTAACAGTAGACACATACACAATAACAGAACTCCGCGTAGACCAGCAGAGGGGCAAACAATAATAGTAAGAAGAGTGAAACAAAGGTCAACAAATGTTTTGAACTGAGAGTAGCTGGTTGACGTGTTCCGATTATTTTGGACTAGTGTTGTGGTGTGACGTCAGCATGCTGCGAAGGGCTTCAGTTCAGAATTGTTACTATTACTGTTATTGTGTGATCACGGAGTCCATTCATTCTGGCTCAAATTAAGTCTTGCTGACCTGATGCCAGTGCGGGATTTGACAATATGAACATATACACCATTTCTGGGTGTCATTTTAGAATTGCACTCAGAAAAATACCATTCCGAATATCAGCACTTGCCAACTGGCTAGACAATTTTCTATTTTATCGTTATTGAATACATAGTGCATTCAGTGTGGTATAATTTGCAGTCAGGTAGTTGGGGTAGAGTCTTGGTGCTAATCTGAATTGTTGGGTGGTTATTCTCCGAACAACCACCACCTACTAAACATATAGAAAGTGTAATTCCTTGGTGGGATTAGCTAACATATGTAGCCTTGTTTTCGAAAAGGTCGCCGGATGTAAGACGCTTATGTCAAAAGAATCCCTTGATTCTGGCTATCTTCAAAATAGGCATTCTTGCAGTATTCGAATTACATTGTAGTATGTTAGTGACAAGGATATTATAACAAATCGTCCTTAATCGTATTTATTGTCAAAGAAATGTGCATGATTTGAATCTGAATACGATCTTGAAAAGCTTGATTTTATGAAATTATATGCAATATAATATAATAAGCTACGTTCTAAAACTATAAAACTGTATAATAAAAGTTGCATTTGAGAGGCATGGAAAACAATTATGCATATGATTTCACTACATGTTACCTTCTATTATTGTCTTAAGCGTAGATCTTGTAAAATAAAAGTCCAAGAATTCTTTTCTGAAAAACAATCCATTTAAGTGGCATCTGTGTTTTCTCAAAAAACTTATTGACTTCAAATTGAATTCAAATATTATCTCACGGAAAAGTTAAAAAAAAACCCTTTAGATTAGCACATTGAGTGGGTTATAAAACTGAGCATGGAAACCAGTCTCAAATCTCAAGCATCTGATTGGCTGAAATGGCGACCAGTCGCCATTTCAGCCAATCAGATGCTTGAGATTTGAGACTGGTTTCCAATCTCAGCTTTATAACCTTCAGCCCAGGATTAAAAGCGAATCTTCTCAAGTTCGCGGCTTGTCCGTCGAACAAACATCGTGTAAAGATTTTTTTTCTCTTTATAGGGCCATTGGGGCCCGGATTCTACGCTGGCATGAACAACATGATGAATAATTTGAATACAATGTCGATTAATCTTCAAGCAATGGGAGAGCGAATTGCCAGAGAACGCGAGGCAAGGTTTGCAGAAGACATTAGGCTGTCCCAGGAAGGCGTGCCATTTGGGGATAATGGTAAAATCTTCATAACTGCCGATGGAGGACTAGGATATACGTACAAGTGAGTTTATATTCTGGCATTCAGTTTTGTTGGGGAAATAGACAAAATTGTCAAACACAAACATAAAACATTAATGGTATGTATATGCGGTCTTTAGCACTTTCATATTGACCTCTTCGATCTTCTACATCATATGAAATTATGTTAATAGGTCTACAAGCATTGGTCGTTTCAACAGCACTTGGAAACCACAACGTTATGAATAAAAATATTTGAAAGGGGTACTTTTGGAAGCAAATAAACAGAGAAATATGGCTAGGTTAGATTTAACCTGTTCATGGTTCAATAATGGAAAACCATATTACCGCCTTGGTCGCGTAGATCTGGATAGAAAAGTTGATATATTACAGACCAAAAGAAGACGTGCCTAAAACAATGAACAATGAACCTTCAATGTGTTATTTTTAATTAAAACCAATTAATGAACGCGGTGTTTGGTTCGCAGAAAAAATAATGAGTTTGCCATAAATGACAGAACACTTGGTGAAACTAAACTAAATAGAAATTTGACGGTGAATCTGAAATAATAAATCATGCGCATGGCAACAGGCGTTAGAATTCAAACATTTAAACTTGATGAAAGTTACTTAGGTTGATAACCTATTGATGAGATATTGAAAGTACGCATATTCAATAAGAATAACCTTTGAAATCAATGTAGTAAAAATGTTTGAAAGACAATTAACTATATAGACATGGTATTTCGATCTCACGACGAAAAGTCTTTTTGATTTGTCCAGTTAATGAAAACCTTCCCAAAGTTGACGTGTATAAAAAAATTGCAACCACTGTGATTTGCAAACAGCTTGAGATACTGTTTTCTTGCTTTGAGGTACATTGTGCTTAACGTTCATATTGTTTTCTTTCAGCTCTTCAGATGGATCAGTCACCATGTATTCACTTGGTTCAGGCAGTCCACCTAAGGGTTACATGTATCATGTTGGACCAAACGGTGTTTCATATAATAACTGGTAAAAACTATAGATCCGACATTGTGATGAAACCTTAGTTAACCGCAATTCTGTTGTATTGTGCCGACGCCTATATTTTTGCATAGTTATAACTTGAAGCATAATAAGCTGACAACGCCTGACATTTGTGACAAATATGAATATTCAAGCATTAAATACTTTACCTCATGTTTAAGACAACATTTATTTAGTAATTTGTAATTGGTCCCTGTGTCATCTGTTTTAATATAAATAAATATAAAATATTCTTTTTAGGGAACCAGTTAGCTATTCTTTATGCTTTTTTGTTTTAATTTCAAGATGTTTGTTTGCTTGCAATAGGCTATCGATAATATATGTTCGTTATGTTGCCGTATCTTGTATATATTCATGTCACTTCATGTTCATGCATTTTTTTTAATTTTGTAACTTTCTATTTAATCTATTTATTCTTTTGTAAAATAAATCATGCTTTTAATAAAATTCTGACTTACCTGTGTGTTATTCTTAAATTCACCGCTGTTTGGTAGAACGAGATATATGTAGGAGATATTAATAATAAAAAACAACAACAACAAATGAAATATGCATATCAGGAATACCTACACTCACGAAACACAGCCTCCCCACGCAGCGAAAACGAAGAAAGGAAAAGATAGCATGTGTTAAAAAATGTCAAATTAAAGGATTTAAATGTTAGATTGTTTGTAGTTGAACAATGCTGTCCTTTTGGAAAATGCTTCCTGTAAAGATTTCAGAAAGTTTTTCTCTGCGACATAACAGATATTCCTCTACATTTCTGTCTGTTCTAACAAACGCGTGACCTGGATTTCATGTATAAACAAGTAAAAACTGCTGATCAAACAAAGCCACATCCAGAAAGCACAGCCTCACCAAACAGTCAACAAGTAGGAAAGAACGAGTGCATATGTTTTAAATTTCAACAACAAAAACAATGCAAATAAAACCGGGGGTCTTACCGCATTGGAACGTTAGAGGCAAAACATTTTGACGCCGTGGGGGTCAAACCATGTTCGAGGGTACACCAACCTCACACATATTCCTACATGTACATCTTCTCAAAAGAACAAACAAGCACACATGTTCTTGCTGAATAAACTCTAACCCTCTTATCAACTTGTTGAATACAAAATGTTGAATACACAATAACATAAACATAAAACGTAGAAAACCTACGGCAGTTCATGCGAATCGGAACTTACTAAACGAGAAAGTCAGTAAGATTGTTTTCAAGTGTCATTTTTTTCGGCGTAGCTGTCTAAGCTCACTTTTGACCTAATTTATTAACCAATGAAGTGTTGTAAATAATACTGGTATCATATTATAATGCAGCGGGAAAATTAAATAAACTATTTCGATTGGTAGCTATTTCCACCAGAGAGGCATCTAGCAGGGTGAAGAGGTATCTAGTGGGATTTTTAACAATTAGTTTACACTGTTTGAAACGATTATTGCTGTGACGTTTAGATCTTTGCTATATTCTTGTGTTGAAATATGTTGAAATGAGGCACACTACAGTACTCGTCATTGGCTAGGATTATTTGTCAACAACAATACAGTCACTCTTTTATATCAACCTATACAAAATGAAAGTGAAAGTAAGTGGAAATGGCTTAAAGAAAACGATGTTACACTTTCACCGTAAAGCTTAAAATTAAAGTAATAAAATCTGCGAGCTTGAATTATTGTAATATTTGTGAGATTTAATTAATGGAAATTTATCCCAGCTCTTTCAGAAATTAAAATGTTTACATGTACCCGTCTCTTAAATCGGGCAGCTGTATATAATATGCTACGCGATATACATAAACAATGAGTTCGCTATTTAAGTCTTGAAGTCTTCACTAAATATATTTTATTCTTTCAGCAATTGATATATAATCTGATAAATTATGTTTTAACAATGAAATTATTTAATTTACATCTAAATCAAGATGAAGTGAATAATACCAGCTACAAACTGCATCGTTTCATGTACAATCTACCCCGTTTATCTTTTTTAAAGATATTTCTTGTTCAGTAATGAATTGCAAATCAGATGTTAGCCTATACATGTGTTCGTTATTTAAAAAAAAGTTTATATTATTTAAAAAAATATAAGAAAATTGTATTGAAAAGAAGAACTTGCAATAAACCTGTCGAATACGAAGCTGAATAAATAATCTATTCTGTTCTGTGCCATTTTCATCAATTACAAAGTTTTTATTTGTTGAAGCGTTCTATACAATTATTTAATAAAACAACTCTACGCGTAGAAGATTATTAATGCTCCAATATTGACTCGTTTTAAGATCAAATGCATCGGTATAAGAACTAACAACTGCACCGTAACTGTATATATCATCCGACAATACAACTTTCCCGGTTGCATGTATGATTTTACCTTTTCATAATATGTGATCCATCAGAGTATTTACCATTTACTTGTGTAGAAAATGAGTTGCGCTTCGCCAAAGCATGCATTTCCTACTTATAGACAGGATTAATCAAACAGATTTCAATATTTATATTTGTCATTTTTTGTTATCTAAAATCGTGCAGTTATTTTGATACATTAACTGAAACGAAATTCAAACGAATTGAAAAAATAATTGGATAAAATGTAGTCGTTTTCACGATTATATTAAATTATCTATTTCGTTATCGTAAAAATGATGATTATAAAACAAACTTACTGAAATAAAATCTTTAGAAATATATAATCTTGGTCAGTAAAACAAGTGCCATACCTGGAAACGTATATAAATATAAAAAGGGATATTGTTTCTATTGTAAATCCAGGTCACCGGACACAGTTCAGATCAGGTTGGTGCAAAAATTAAGCTTTATACAGAAGTATTGCATAAGTATCTTCAATTCTTGTTCTTTCCATTTATTTAAGTATGCACCATCTAAATTAAACGCTATTAAAGGTTATGTCTGTCTGTTACGGACATGGTAAATTAAACCCAGACTTGCATCACCAGCTTCTAGAAACGTGGTTACAGCGAATGAATTCCAACCGTCCTAAATGCTAAACATTTTTGATATTGCAAAAGCATAAAACCCGTATAAGTAGCATTAAGCAATGTCGGAAATGAATGGGCTGATTGGGAAAAGACAATTAAATGTAGAGATTCAAGACAACCCTTGCAAATTCGAAAAAGTGCAAAGCATGCTATTGCAAAACATACTGAACGATGTTGGCCACCATCCATCGGGTAGTCTGTTTAATAAATTAGCGGTTCTTATAATGATTACTCCTATTATAATGACACCACTTTTAAGGACTTGCTACACTTCTCCCCAGCACGTTCATCGATATAAAGAAAATTATCTCAATAACGGTAAAATGCCGTTCAATGAAACTTTGCAGAAATGATTGTTACTAATGTATTTTTATTTTGCATATGGTAAGACACGTTACTAATAGAACAGTAAAGGAAAATAGCGAGATCTAAAAATCCCCTAAACTTCTATTTACATAAATTCACAAAAACTAAACAACACATGTATACTGTCGCGTGTGTGGATAGGTTTGAACTAGTGTAAACTTTTGCCGATTTATTGAAAGTTTAAGGTTCGTTTATGATAAAAGATGTCTCAAACCTGAAGGTTATTATAAATAGTCGCAGATTGTTTAATAACGGTATATTTCCGAATTCTCTTATTCGGTTACTGTTGACGGTGTTTATTACTACGATATGGATTTCGTCCGGCTGAGTGGAATGCATGTGTTTTTTTCTTAACGTGGCTTATTCTATTATTATGAATATTTAACTTTTTTCTAATATGAAGACCACGTCATTTACATTTTATCATGGCAAGAGTCTAGCATCTAAAATTCATTTCTTGTTGTTGATTTTCTCTGTGACACATCGTAAAACATAACATGCAAACAGATAGTGAACGGAAGACTGTGTAACACATAACTGCTCATAAGTTTATTCAGCGAGATTTATTGTTAGGAGTAGCGTAAGCTACATAAATCTTTGTTACATCTGATTTACGTGTTCTCATTTATGAGATGTTATGCAGCAAAATAAAACCTTAAAGCAGATGGTTGATATTATATTTTTATTATAAATGCTTTGGTTAAGTTGCTTTTTTTTTACTTTTTACTCCTCCAACTAACCTGTTCCTGGTTTCACGATAAAGAAAATGCATCTGCGTTTGTAACCGTTTCCTACGAATACCGCCCAAAGCTGAAATGGAGACCCACATGCGCCGCCTGAACAACGTTGGCAATTCGCTAAATACTGCCGCATGGTAACCTGGAAACTCGTTTAAGCCCCCAGTGGCAAATTGTTTTGCCACTAACTGTAAGGCGGTAACCCTAAAGGTTCTCTTTTTCCTTGATTGTTTCTTGTGTCATATTTGAAGTTGATCTTTTTATTAACCTATGCTCTTTTCCTCTGTACGTTTTGGCTGTGTGTGGGAGGCTGTGATTTTAATGGTGGCAATTCCTGATATGTATATTTCACTTTTTTATTGAATTCGTTCATGCTACGAATGTTTTTTACTCGGAAAAGGCAATATGTTAGTATTTAATCTTAAGTTAAAGTTTAGTGTGTAATAAAGTCTTCATGCCCCTTTACTTTTTACACATAACATAACGCTTAATTTACCAGAAAAACAGCAAATTTTGAGTTCACTGTAATAAATCAGACATTAATGAAAACCTGCATTTCGTGAATACATAGTGAATGTTATCTAATTGCAAATAAAAGGTAAGAATTAAATTCTTCGTTACTTTAAGATATTCGTATATGTTCATTTTTCACACGTATAACAAATCAGTTAAACAAAAATTCGCCCCATATTTTATTTTCTCAAAGATATATGTACTTAAAGTAGTGGTAATTATAACATTATTATTTTTATTATTTTATTATTATCATCATCATCATCATCATTATTATTATTATTATTATTATTATTATTATTATTATTATTATTATTATTATTATAAGTTCAACAACAACAACTACTACCACTGCTACTATTACTACTAGTACTACTACTACTACTACTACTACTACTGATAATAATAATAATAATAATAATAATAATAATAACAATGCTAAGCGTTAATCTGCAAAATTGATGCAACTCGTCAGATTAGTTGAAAAAAAAACACAAAAACATTAATATGATAACATGTAGGATTGGACAAAGTTAAAGTCAACTGATAATGTAATAAGTTGAACATTTTCAAAAACTGTCAAATTTTGAACAAATACAAAGAATAAGATCTGCCTAACTAAAATTCAACCATAGTACTACATGGTTTATAGCGTTCCATCGCTTCGTTTTTAACGCACATGGTTATGCACTTTTGTCCATTTTCAAGATAGTGAAAGTAAGATGCGCATAGTTACCTTTCTTTTCGTCAGAGCGAGAAAATATCCAGTATGGTTGAAATAATATTTTATGTCCATTTCAATAATTCCTATATACTGGTTATTATCAATAACTTTGGTTGTTGATTTCGAATTATTTCAAACATGTTTATATCAACGAAAAGAAAAAAAGTATCAGAAACTGTTTTATCTTTTTCAGGTTTATTTTACACTTGGACCACACATCATGTCAAAGTTATCGGTTGCATTTGTTGTGCTATTTGTTGTATTAATATCCAGTGGATATACTCGTAGTCAATGTAAGTTCGACAGCCCTATCTAAGGCACATTTAGGTTTTAATCAAATCGTATAGAATACAAAAAAATAAAATAATACTAGGCTGAAAAAAAATCACAAAAACTGTGTAAGGTGCATTAAGGATCTTCAAAATCAAAAAGCCCTCGTGAAACAAGTTAACAATGTCCCTTAGGTTTACTTTTACTTTTTTTATTTAAGACTTCTTAAGTAACAAACATTTTGAGTGCGGTGTTCGTATTCGTTATAACACCATATTCTTATACAAAACACCAGATATCTAACTCACTGCATTGTTCATTTCATAAGAATTATAAAAGTATTGTGTCGTTCATATATGGGTGTTATTTTATTTAAAGACATGTCTATTCCAGGGCAAAAAGTATTTTATTGAAAATATATTTTTTCACTATTTTTGTCCGGGCAGATTTTCATTACGAATATTCTGATATTTGTACTGCCTAATTAACAGGCTCTATGAAACATACTGTATCCTGCAATATGTTTCAAGTTTATATTTAACTTAATTCATTCCTTTATTTTAATGTTTTGGCCATATGGCCTTTATCAAATACACAAAAACATACACCTCTGTAAGACATTATTTTATTAATTTCCGGGAATGTTTAAAAGGAAAGTAGAGGTGTATGCTTTTGTGTAATTTTGACCAAAAGGCCGAAATGTTAAAATAAAAGAGTGAATTTAACTTTTTGGATACTGAATATCCCTTATGATAATTTAAAGTTGAATAGATATTTAAAATGTTTGGTGACTTTCAAAGCTAAATTTCATCTATTTAACACATTTCGTATAGGTTATTGCAGCTGGGCGACCGTTTAATTTTTCGTACAAGCCTCCAAATAAACTATAACGTATATAATGGTCGAAATTATTTTTGTAACTGACAAAACAGTCGCCTCCTAAATACCATACATGGGTATGCACAAAATCAATAGTCAACCTGAAATTAGCTTTGTCATTCAATGGCTCGTAAACATGTACTAAGAGAATATTTTAGGAAGTGAATTATGCATTTTTTTATCTGAAAACACCATGTGAACATAACTGACTCTCAGGAAAAAAAACGTGGGTCGGTCCTTGGGTTGAGAAACAAGGGTTCATCCGTGGAAGTTCCATTTTACCCGTTACTTCATAAATAAATCTTTTATAGCATATCCGCATCAACGGACTCATCCGTGCCGTCTGAGCACGATCGACACTTCTCGCTGTTAGATTCACTAGATTATTTGTGACAAAAAAGGGAAAGTGCAAATACTGATGACATTGATTTTATGGGTGATCTAGATCTAGATCTAAACTGGCCGCCTATGTGATAACAGACGTAGGAAGATTATCATAAGCCAAAAAAGTCAGAGCTAAAATATTTCAATGATTTTCTTTTCCTCACACTTTCTAAGTCACGCCTCCTTGAACAATGTAGAAGATCGTTCACGAACTATACATGTTTATCAATAAATGTTCGAACAATATTGTGGAGAAAATCGACCTATAATAAACACATTCCAGACGCGCGACTTTATGAGAATTAAGGTTCGAAATATTTGAAAAATACTGCATTGTCATTGGCTCAAAAATAATTTCAACCATTATGTCACCTTAGTGCAATAACGGTATTACTCCTGTTTATTTCAGTATTACTTATACCATTCATGCACTAAGGGGAAGATATGTTTTCCGCAAAACCAAACATAAAATGAATGTTAGTTTTTCCTTCAGCCACTGAAATATAAGCATAAGAAAACATATAAAGATACCAGCCCTTCTTCGAATCCAGACAAATTTGTGTTACATTATATTTTAGAAAACAAACACATTTAATGTTAGATTGGCCACCTTATGACATTTAAAGTATAATTATATTGTAAACCGAGACAAAATAAACTAATACTACTACTATATACAGTGCACATTATAATTTGCTTTGAACAATAGGGTGTGAATAAGAATAATATTGTCGTTAACAAAACTGTTAAGATAACTTCAAATCCACAAACATATTTTATTTTAAAAAGTCAGAACGAATCGAGACATAATCTCTTTACTGCAAGGAGCATGTGCTCTCCATAAGGACGTAGGGTAGAAGAGGACAAACTCTAGTCCAAAACACAAGTTGCGTTTTGTTTTTACTTAAAATAAAATGTACAGGTGTGTGTAAAATAAACGTTGTTTCTTCACATGTGCAGGGCCATTGGGACCCGGATTCTACGCAGGTATGAATCAATTACGGGACAACTTGAACGCTATGTCGGTACGACTTCAAGAAATGGGTGCAAGGTATGAAGCAGAGCGTAAGGCAAAGTTGGCAGAGGACATTAGACGGTCGCAGGATGGAATGCCATTTGGAATTGATGGCAAAGTGTTCATGACTGCAGACGGAGGACTTGGATACACATATAAGTAAGCATAGTCCGGCTTTTAGAGCTACTATACTCTAAAATTTAGAATTAAATACCTTAGTGATTGAAATAAATAAGAAAGTTTCTCATTCTTAACGTGTCGACGATTCTTCTTATTCCTAACAGAAACTAACTCCATGACTGAACAAAACGTTCCTTCAATCATAATCTATAACCTATTTTGGCAACTCCAAAACCTCTCATTATATTGTTTTTCTGTAATTGCACCCCTTTTAACTTAACTAATTTATTGCTTTTAACTTATGACAAGGCAAATCAAGCGGTTGACTGTATTTGTGATCTTAACATTCACTTTTCCGACAGAATCTTTAACGCTTCTAAAACGAGTTTTGAGTTACTACTCACCTGGTGAGATTATATTGTTTCCTTTCTTTGCATTACAGAAAAATTATTAAAACAAGGTTATCGGTATCACAAATTAAGGAAAACCTTTTGCAAGTTTTATCCCCGATACCCAGATCTAATTCATAAATACAGGTGCAGTTTAAAATCACTAATGCAACAAGGTATTTCACAGCCAGTTTTTTATGGAGATTTAATATATAAACTTAAGAAGATCAGGGGCAATGTTAATTTCTCCCAGTTATTCGTAAAAACCATCTGTAAATTTAAAAAGAAAGGTTACCAACATGATATTCTACAGCGCTCTGCAGGCCTGGTGATTAACCCATCTACAGTTGATCATTATGCTTACCTCTTTGGTTGCACGACGGTGGCAGGGGGTTAAGAGTTTATGAAGGTTTATGGGCAAATCTTTTCTTTAAAAAACCTAGAAGCTCGATTTGTTTCTTTTATCCCTGTCATCGTGTTCTTGCTGATTTTGCTCCAGGTGCTCTGGTCTCGGTAAGATCATTGAGTACCCACCCTTTGGTTTTGCAATGCTATTAGCTTCTTATGTTTTATATGTTTGTGTGTTTTTGCATGCATCATTGTTGAGCCGATGGGTGGGTTGGAGTTATTTCACCAAGACAACTTGTACTTGTTTTGTGATACGAGAACCTGTTGGGGCAAGTGTGAGGTTGCTGCACCCTAGAACCTGGTTTAAACCCCCAGTGGCAATTTGTTTTGCCACTGACCGTTCCAAGGCGGTATCCCCAAAGGTTCTCTTCTTCGTTAATTGTTTGTGGCGTCCTATTTGAATTGACATATTTATATAAAACATGCGCTCTCTCTCTTCCTCCCTTCTTTTTCGCTGCGTGGGGAGGCTGTGTTTTGTGAGTGTGGCGATTCCTGATATGCATATATTGCTTTTTAATTAATGCTTTTTGTCCTAACATTAATGGATTTACTGGATTTATTATAAATATGATTTGTTCACATGAATGTCATTTATTGAGGACTTTGTCTCTTCAATAAAATCTTCTTTCCAGTAGTGAGCACTTTTTATCTTAAAATTGATGATATCAATTAATCACTACATACTTACATGTTTTCCTATTATATCTTGATATTATTACAAGCTTGCTTGAAAAATTGTTTTTATCTGTTTTCAGCTCATCAGACGGGTCAATCACTATGTACTCTATTCGTCCTGGCAGTCCACCTAAGGGTTATATGTACCATATCGGACCTTACGGCTCTAGATATACGAGCTGGTAACAGAAGCAGAGTCGAACACGGTGGAGCAACATTGTTTACAAGAACTTCGTTTAACTTATATGCATTTTATTTTATTTTCGACGTTGTTTATTACGCATAATTTATTATAAAAATTTCATAACAAGTAAACATTGCTTATTATGCTTTTTTTGAAAAATAAATACACTTCATCATTCATCAGATGAAAAACGAACTTCGACAGACATCAAAAACGAAAAAAATGATTTACTGAGTTGCGCTAAAGAAGGCTGGTCAGTAATATGCATTTTCATTACTGCCAATAAAACATAAATAAATCAAATAAACAGGCTCAATTAAATTGGGCCTGATATATTGTAATATTTGTCGCGTTCGGTGACTTAACAAAGTTTCCTTTTCATCTGTTTTCATATATTTCTTCCAATACGCTATCATCCACATCATTTTTATCGTTTTTCCTTTTTCGCATAAGTAATAGTGTGGAATTTTTCAGAAAAAGCGTGAAAAGGCCTTGCTGTAGTGACTATTGTAAATTCATATTCATTTATAAAGTCGATACTTTGGTATTCCAAAGTACAATATTGTATGACATTGGCTCAACAATGAATACCGAAAGCTACAGGTTGTATGTGTAAAGTGTTTATATCGTTTCATTTTCATTTTAAGAATTTTGCGATGACGTAGAGGCTCCTTTATTATAAAACACCAACAAGTCATTACGACTATATTTAAATTTTTAGTGAGAGAGGCTGTGGGGACGAGAGAGCAAATGGTTCAGGGTAAGGATATAGTGTGCTGTGAGAACCAGAGAAACATTTTTGTAAGAACGTGTCCCGTCAATCCTGGTCAATCATAGGGTTTGTCTTTAGATTCAAGCTAGTGTTCATATTACTGTGTTGCGAGTGAGAAACCTTTTTCTGGTGACATTTGTACACACTCTCGCAAATGTTTGAAATTATGCTGGATACATTTTAAACATTGAAAATAGCTATTGTTGATGTTGGGTCATGTAAGACATGTCCCCGGATTGTCAATTATGTCCCCAGTACGGGTGTAAAAGGGTGATCTCTCTCTCTCTCTCTCTCTCTCTCTCTCTCTCTCTCTCTCTCTCTCTCTCGTGTTATTTATATTTTTTAATGAACACCTCCCTTTTTCGATGAACTTTCTATTATTTAAACGGTTTTTATGTACAGGTAACACTGAAAAAAACAAAATCACTAGTGTTAATGATTGCAATTTCCAGTCTGTTATATTTCATGAGCAGAAAAATCTATAGCCCACGTCTAAAAACAGAGGAACGTTATATTTCGAAACCAAAGGTACGTATGTTAATGTGATGGCATTGTTTTTCCGTACACTTATTCAATCAATGAAGGCTTTTGAAATGTTCGTTATTGAAATTGTACCATAAATCCTCATTCAAAAAATGTTGTTTTTTTTTTTTAAAGAACACGCTTGTCGACGACCTTCGAACAATAGCTTATGAACTAAGCAGAAGAAGAAAGAAGAAAACAAACGCAACAAAGAGCGTGGGTTAATTTCATAACATCCGCAAACTTAACATAGCATCATGCAAAGGCACACAAAAAATTCATTAAAGGAAAGTAGCAAAAGATATTGTCAGTAACAGTGTTCTTATAGACACAATCGAAACAAGATCAACAAGTTAACTCATAAAAGTTTCATTTAATTTATCCTTTACTTTAATGAGAACGATTACCAAGCATACCGTCAGTGTGATATAAGCTTACAACTATCATTGAAAATGAAATCTTAAACGAAACATGAATTTGATTTAAATGTATCATAATTGTGGTTGCTGATTTCCGCCATTTTGTGTGTTCGTGTCAGCAAGGCGAAATACCGAAATAACGAAAACACTAAGGTCAAAATAATGCATATTTTTTCTTGTCGGCGGGGCGTAATATCGAAGACACGAAACAAGAGAGGTCGAAAACTGATTAATTATCGTCTTTGCATTTCGTCTTTCGAGACGAATTTACGAAGTAACGAAATATTGCAGGCGAAAACAAAATTTTAGAGATGTACACATTTCGTGTCTGCGGGTCTCAAAACTTTGTGTTATCACACTCTTTTTGTCGCGTATTTGCCTCGAAATTCGAATTTTATAAGCGAAACACGACAAATACGTAGCTTTCAAATTTTCATTTCTACGACACGTGGACACGAACACCCGACTAAAGAGCAATGTTGTCATTTCGCGTATTTACCTTCCAGTAAGCATGCGCATAACAGTAACACATATAATGTTGATATGAAATTATGTATCTAACCACTTTGTTTTATGAATCTCAAATGAAAGTAAAGTAGATCTATAGTGTATCGTATTTTTGTAGAGTATAAAAGGAAGTCTAGAAATTCCTGTCACAGTTTGCAGAATTGCTTCAATATCCATGTTCACCGAATAATATTTTTTCGAACGAACTTGAAGACATTTATTGACATGAAAAAGAAGTTAAAATTATGTTTAGATTTCAAATGAAATTATTGTATAAAAATGTTTAAGGAAATAAAATAAAAACAGACCCGTTGCACAATACCTGTCACTTCTTGGGTTGTGAAAAGAACTTTCATTTCTAGGAAAAGATGTCTGAACATATTTATTTCACTACCCATGTGATAATCACTATGACACATCATTAAACCATCTTTGCTGAGATCACTATGACACATCATTAAACCATCTTTGCTGAGATTACTATGACACATCATTAAACCATCTTTGCTGAGATCACTATGACACATCATTAAACCATCTTTGCTGAGATTACTATGACACATCATTAAACCATCTTTGCTGAGATTACTATGACACATCATTAAACCACCTTTGCTGAGATTACTATGACACATCATTAAACCATCTTTGCTGAGATTACTATGACACATCATTAAACCACCTTTGCTGAGATTACTATGACACATCATTAAACCATCTTTGCTGAGATTACTATGACACATCATTAAACCATCTTTGCTGAGATTACTATGACACATCATTAAACCATCTTTGCTGAGATTACTATGACACATCATTAAACCATCTTTGCTGAGATTACTATGACACATCATTAAACCACCTTTGCTGAGATTACTATGACACATCATTAAACCATCTTTGCTGAGATTACTATGACACATCATTAAACCACCTTTGCTGAGATTACTATGACACATCATTAAACCATCTTTGCTGAGATTACTATGACACATCATTAAACCATCTTTGCTGAGATTACTATGACACATCATTAAACCACCTTTGCTGAGATTACTATGACACATCATTAAACCACCTTTGCTGAGATTACTATGACACATCATTAAACCACCTTTGCTGAGATTACTATGACACATCATTAAACCACCTTTGCTGAGATTACTATGACACATCATTAAACCACCTTTGCTGAGATTACTATGACACATCATTAAACCATCTTTGCTGAGATTACTATGACACATCATTAAACCATCTTTGCTGAGGTTACTATGACACATCATTAAACCACCTTTGCTGAGATTACTATGACACATCATTAAACCATCTTTGCTGAGGTTACTATGACACATCATTAAACCACCTTTGCTGAGGTTACTATGACACATCATTAAACCATCTTTGCTGAGGTTACTATGACACATCATTAAACCATCTTTGCTGAGATTACTATGACACATCATTAAACCATCTTTGCTGAGATTACTATGACACATCATTAAACCATCTTTGCTGAGATTACTATGACACATCATTAAACCATCTTTGCTGAGATTACTATGACACATCATTAAACCATCTTTGCTGAGATTACTATGACACATCATTAAACCATCTTTGCTGAGATTACTATGACACATCATTAAACCATCTTTGCTGAGATCACTATGACACATCATTAAACCATCTTTGCTGAGATCACTATGACACATCATTAAACCATCTTTGCTGAAATTACTATGACACATCATTAAACCACCTTTGCTGAGATCACTATGACACATCATTAAACCATCTTTGCTGAGATTACTATGACACATCATTAAACCATCTTTGCTGAGATTACTATGACACATCATTAAACCACCTTTGCTGAGATCACTATGACACATCATTAAACCACCTTTGCTGAGATTACTATGACACATCATTAAACCATCTTTGCTGAGATTAATATGACACATCATTAAACCACCTTTGCTGAGATTACTATGACACATCATTAAACCACCTTTGCTGAGATTACTATGACACATCATTAAACAACCTTTGCTGAGATTACTATGACACATCATTAAACCATCTTTGCTGAGATTACTATGACACATCATTAAACCACCTTTGCTGAGATTACTATGACACATCATTAAACCACCTTTGCTGAGATTACTATGACACATCATTAAACCACCTTTGCTGAGATCACTATGACACATCATTAAACCACCTTTGCTGAGATTACTATGACACATCATTAAACCACCTTTGCTGAGATTAATATTAAGATTATTTTTTAAACCTATTTTATGCTGATTTACTGTTTATTTTGAACAAAGTAAAAACAATATCGCTTTTTTTCTTTTAATCTATTCTTTATTACCATCAATTATTAAAACACTTTATATAGAGCGTCTGCAGGCTGTTTGATGTACTCACTTGTTGATCGCCGTCACGTATTCAACCTTGTCGGTTGTGAGACTGGCAGCAATTTAAGAGTTAATGAAAGCTTCTCAAACATCTTGAATTTTTGATAGAAAAATCTGAGCCTTGATCTTGCTGTTTTCGGATAGGTCATCTTGCTATTTTATACTTATGTTTTAATGTGTTTTCGTGATTGTGCATAAAACAGTATCGCGTGTGTTGAAAGGTCCTACATAAATCACCAATTCAGTTATAATTTTGTTTAATTGTTCTTTAGGTTGGTGCATGAGAATGATTACATTAAAACCCAGTGGTAAATATAGCTGCCCACTGTTTGCTAAGAATTGTTTTGTACCTTCTTCACTTACCTTACTGTCGTTGGTGTATGTTTATAAGGTAATTGATTACGGCTATATGGGAAATCTGTGTTCTTCTGAACTTGGGTTTTCCACATTATTTTTTCTGACATGAATACTACGCTATTAACATGTGTAATGACAAGAATATCACATCTTAAAATGATTTTGTGATGTAGGTTTTTCTGTGTGACATTCGGTGAAACATACAATATATAAACCTATAGGGAACGAGAGACTTTATGTGACTTAGATTATTGTTCTAGAAGAAAGAATGTAGTTTTAGCAGGGTTTTCAATAGCTTATGAAAACCAGGGTCATTTGACCAGTTATGAGAAGGCTTCGAATTAATATACCGGTAGTCGCACTTCACATATTCATTTCAGTATACTTTACTACTTGTAAATTTACTTAAATGTCATTGTAATTTTTACTTTCAAGGTCAAAACAAAATTTTCTTCATATTTAAAATGCAATACACACAATATTTACGTTTTTCTTGAAGTGTCGTTTGTAGCATGGAACAATATGTTATCATAGTTGGATGTGTAACAAAGTCTTCATGCCCCTTTACTTTTAAGAGAACTTCGCAGAAAACAAGCAAACTTTAAGAACACTCTTAGTAAACAAGACATTTATGAATGAAAACGTGCTTAACTAACTGCGAGTAAAAGGTAAGAATTTAAATTAAATTTTCAGTCGCCTTTAGATATTAATTGATTAAAATTAATGTAGTTATTAATCGATTTGTGTTTTATAAAAATTGGACTAAACATTTTTTAGTTCAGAGCTGCAGTTTACAAAACGATGTTAATACAATAGTATTGACATTATTAAAATCAGTAATTATACTTATAATCATTGATTTACATGTTGTTTATGCATTTTAAAAATAATTATTATTTTATTTGCGTCATTAATATCACTTATTATGAGAAAGTTATTACATGTACACAAGTAGTACGTCTGTACTGAAGCAGCTGTAGAAGCGGTAGCAACAGAACTTTTATCAGTTGTATAGGTAGTGAGTTATGTTTTTTTTAATTGTAGTTATTATTATTATTGTTTTTGTTGTTGCTGTGTTGTTGTTGTAGTTGTTGTTGTTGTTGATGATGATGATGATGATGATGATGATGATGATGATGATGTTGTTGTTGTTGTTGTTGTTGTTGTTGTTGTTGTAAGATTTAATCTATTTAAAAATGTGACATATGCATATCAGGAATGGCCACACCCAGCAGACACAGCCTCCCCACATAGCCAAAGAGTAGAGAGGAAAAGAGAGTATGGTATTACAATAATCAGTTTCAAAATGGACGCCACAAACAAATAACGAAAGTGAGAACCCGAGGGGTTACCGCCTTAGAACGGTCAGTGGCAAAGCAATTTCAAAAACATACAGGAAATTGGTGGTTAACTTTCTTGTAAAAAAAGTACTGACCTCTAACCGAACAGACCCTATTTTAAACGCGGTATCGCAAATACGGTGCCAAAAATATACATACGCGGTTCCGGAACTAGTATGCCTCTACCAATTTAAATGAGTTCAATCATTCGTCGTTGGATTCAAGAAATTTCAAATTTTCGTTGGACACAATGATCATTATATTTATATTCATTGGACCCAACTTCAAATCGTTTCATTCGTCATTGGAAACATATAGTGTGCATTTATATTCATCGGACCCAACTTCTAATCGTTTCATTCGTCGTTGGAAACATATATTGTGCATTTATATTCATTGGACCCAACTTCAAATCGTCGCATTCGTCGTTGGAAACATATATTGTGCGTTTATTGTTCAAGCATTCGTCGTTGGAAACATATATATATATATATATATATATATATATATATATATATATATATATATATATATATATATATATATATATATATATATATATATATATATATATATATATATATATATATATACATGGAGGTGCTCCTCATAAACTTTCATTTCGTCAACCACAAATTGTTCAAGCATTCGTCGTTGGAAACAAATATATATATATATATACATGGAGGTGCTCCTCATAAACTTTCATTTCGTCAACCGCAAATCTACATTAAACTTTTTTTTCCATATAAAATTTTGCATATTGTGTATGAAATTCAACTTTATTACTATTGTTTCATTTGCTTTTCTTATGTAAAATGTTTTATCTCTTGCGTACGCTGTGGTTGCAGACTATTTATTATTACAATAATTATATAACCCTAGAGACATTATCGTTAACTTGTTATTAACGGTAGCTAGGTAAACAGATAGGGTTCTATATAAATACTGGGCGAGCAAAGCTCTCCAGTGCGGCAGTCTTAGTAGCTCGTTCGAGCGACCACGACGAGGGCTCCTGGCCGACACACACTTACATTTTGTTAGTGTCTTCTATGCGGTAGCATAACGCTACATACCAAACGAGATATAGGCATGAAATTGCTTCCGTTTATTTTCATGATGTTATTCTATCAAACCTCCAAAATACGACAAAAACCATATGACTTACATCATATCCTCGTTTAGGTTTTAGTGGACTTGGATGCATGCAACAATAGCACAGGTTTGCTTAATAAAGTTATCTTACCTGTTACGAAACTCCAGAAAAAAGGTTTTGTAAATTGAATATTTCACATCTGTTGTGAATATTTCTACATCAGTACAAAAATATATTTTATTGTTTTTGATGAATGTTTGTCATGGTTATACGATTAAAATAGAGAAATTCCTTTTCCAGGTTTTTAGACTTCCTGGTGAACTATCAAAATGTCAGCGGTTTCGGTTACATTCGTTGTGCTCTTTGTTGGATTTCTTTCCAGTGCATATTGTCAATGTAAGTTTATTATGGAGTATCTTGAAGAGGAAGAGTTTGTTTTTAGTTTATCCGAATATTTATTGTAAAAATGTGGTTGTTAAGAGATCAAGTTAGTAGTCACAATCTACATGTATTAAACAGTCTTAGTGTCATTTGTGGGTTTGTAAAATGTCTCTCCGTGCTTTAATTTAGTGTTGTTGTCATTATAAGTGGTCCTTTAACGTGTGTGACTTACAATTTCAGGGCCGCTGGGTCCGAGATTCTACGCACGTATGAACAGATTGCGAAACAATATGAATAGTATGTCGGTGAGACTTCGAGCAAGGTCAGAGACAATTGCCAGAGAGCGTGAAGCCAAGTTCGCAGAGGACCTCAGACGATCGCAGGAAGGCGTCCAATTCGGAAACAATGGTAAAGTGTTCATGACTTCAGAAGGAGGACTAGGATATACGTATAGGTAAGTGCAGTTGTGTAGTCAGGCCTTTGGAGCCTCTGTTTACTTTGGAGTCATTGAAGTTATTGAGATTAAACTAAAAGAAATATTCTTCATCATGATCTTTTTAAATACACGACAATTGAATCTTATAGAAGCAGATTTAAAGTTTTGCACATTTTAACTTTGATTTTGGTGTACCTTTTCGCATTTTCATTTCTTTTTTAAACAATGCTGTTTTTTAAGGATTGACTCCATGCCGGGAGCAAATTAATGTTGTTTTAGTCTGCTTTCATTCCTATAACACCCTAAATATGTTCTAAAATACAATTAGGATGTAACTTGCTTATTTAAAACTTACAAACTTACGACGGATAAACCTCGGGCTTGAAATGTATGGTATCAGTAGATAATTTACTTTCAAACTGTATGTTGCTCCGAATAAATTATAGCTTGGGTTGATGGTCATTTGAATGACCGAAAATCAAGTTTGTCTGAAACCAAAATGCATGTACACTTCGCAATAATAAAAAAAGCTAACGACTTATAAACGAATCAAACTGTTTGAATGATATAGGAGTATACTCAGCTGTGATGACAATTTGAAATTAATATTGAACGCAATTAAATATCACTCCTAGCACATCTAAGTGTTGAACACTAATCCTTTCGAATTGAAGTCGGTAAAGCCCCCAGAAAAAGACTGTGTGCCTGACGTGATTTTATGGACATAGAATCGGAGGAACACATATCCTAAATGATTATTTTAATTCAAAACTTCGTAAAACGTATTACAGACAATATTAAAGCAGCGTACTAGAAAAGAAAGGATATAAATATCACCAGGGCCCAAGATCATAAAACAGAGGTTGGAGACCAGTCTAAAATCTCAAGCATCTGATTGGCTTGAGATGCTTGAGATTTGAGACTGGTCTCCAGATAAAGTTTTGTGATCTTAGGCCCAGCTCTCTATGAATCATTATTATTGTATAGGTTACCTTTGAGACTTAAAATTGTATTTATTAGGCAGCAAAATATTTGCCTGTTTAGTCGGGTGGAAACTGTTTATTCAATTATATAAATATGTTGAGGTGTAACAAGATCACTATGTTTAATGAATTAATAACTTTTATTCAGTTCATTGACATAGCTTTATCTTTGTATTGATTTCAACTCCCGCCCAGATAGGAAGAAAATAAATGAAGACAGCTGGTGTGAATCAATAACAAGCACATGTGTGCTTGGCTTTTATAGTACAGAACAGAACACACATTTTATTTTTACTTAAGCATAACAAGCTCATCTTCATACACGAAAACAGTTTGTTTTCTATTTTTCAGCTCATCAGACGGGTCAGTCACTATGTATTCAATTCGTCCGGGCAGTCCACCTAAGGGTTATATGTACCATCGTGGACCGCAAGGTTCTAAATATACAAGCTGGTAAAGGAATTAGAGTTAAAATCGGCGAAGAAACCTTTCATGCTTAAAACAACTATGTTTAGTTGATACGAGCATTTTATTTCAATTCTACATTGCTTGTTTATGTGCATACTTTTAACATTAACATAAATTGTAACAAGTAAACGATGCGTATATTAATGCATTTTTGAGAATATAAACAGAATCTAAAATTTCAACTGTGGTTAACTTCTGTGGTTATATTAATTGCAAACTAGGCAACAGATGACAACAGATTATAAATATATGACAAATTAAAAATTGGCAATGTAATTGTATGAATTTTTGTTGTGACAATAAAGTAAACAAATATAAAAGAAGATCAGATAAAATGCCGTTTTTGAATTGTATACCAAAATTCCATGAAACATGGTGTTAATATTGTTGAAAACAAACAAATATCGAGCTGGACTCGAATATTTGCTCTGTCTAACTTCTGTAATTACTCTCCATGAACAGTCATTGTTTACTCAGCTATCTCTGAACCAATGTTCGCTTTTCGTGAAGAAGTAATACCGCACTCCTAACTGTTTCAGTATCTATCTGAAATATAGAGCTTGATCTTCACTCCTATCTGAATATTTGCTGAATCGTTAAAACAATTACTGTTCTGAAGATTATAAAACTTAGATTCGAAACCAGTCTCAAATCTGAAGCATCTGATTGACTGAAGTGGCGCCCAGTCTCCATTGCAGCCAATCAAATCCTTGAGATTTGAGACTGTAAATTGTTCAATAGCTGACCTAGTGTTAGAAGGCCCCCATCATAAAAGGCATCATCATTCCAGCTGTGGCCCACCTGGAGCCTGCATCCATTGCCTGTCGTGCTTCCGGTTGCTGTAGCCACTGTATCGATCTCTCAAATATCATATTGTCCAAGTCTGAGTATAACTGAGCTAAACTTCTACCACTTACTGTACTGTTATGCGCGTTTCCGGTTATGGTAGCGGAAGTGACTGGAGACGCCATTCTTGCTAATGTTGGTCCGTATGAAGATCTTGCAATTCTTTGGAAGATAGGAATATACTGTAAGAATTGTTGCATATCACGTGGCGGTCCGAATCGATTCATGGCAAAGTCTACTAATTCCCGAGTTGGTTGAGCATGCGGTCCGACAATAAAATTTACAGCTCTGCTCAGGCTTTCCCTGGCCATTGACCTTCCGGGAGTGAAACCCATACCGGACATCATACTTCCGAGCCCGCCACCGGACATTCCTGCAAATCCGCCAGTGCCTCCGAAACCAAGCATCGCTAGTTCCATCATTTCCCCGCCAAACTGACCCTGACCTATAAAAACAACAACAACATCAATCACCAACTCGAATTAATTCACAATAGATAACTTATAGAGTATTGCAACAGTTTTGTCAACTAATTTTTATTCCAAAAGACGTTTTAAATTGATGACATTTTCTGCGTTTATGGATACTTGCATTTATAAAAGCAAAAACATATTAAAATAAAACAATTGATAGGTCACCAGGCCTGTAAAAATTGTATTGACCGCACGGATTTATAGTACACCCGGCTGAACAAAAACTTCATTCAATTCACAATTGTTTATACCTAACTCAAGTAAATACAATATGTTTCGTAAATTCAACAAAAATGCAAAAAAAAGAGTTTCTCTTCGAAAAACATGGTGGAAAAATAAAGTAGTTGGCAATAGAGGGAACATTGAAGTGGATATTGCAATTCATTATTTTTTTATTTTTAATTTTAGTGGAAAGTGATTTATTTTGACACTGGAAATACACTTTATACATGTACCAGGTGCCACACTTATCATTAAACAAATTTAATAACATTATAATAGCTGTAATACTCAAAGTGCAAGAACAATCATAATAGTTCATTTTGACACCTATTATTTTTCAAAACAATATGGCTGACAAATTGGATCTACCCTAATATTTTGCTATTTGAAATCCTGACATTAATTAATTAATTAGTATTTTTCTGGAGCTTTAGATGTGACATTTGTAGATTTTGTTTTCGTTTTCAGTTAGAATATTAAAATGGTTTTAGACGTTGCTCTTGGCGTCATTGCAATGTTTAAGATAACAAAGAATGCAAAAAGAATTTTAGGGATTTTTAGGTCTTACTATTTCTCTTTACCTTGCTTACTCTTCTTAACGTATGTAATACATAGATACATTAATATTATTGATTTGTGCAAAGTTTTATTTAACAGTATTTTCCGTTTGAGAGATTTTATTTTTTCTTTTTTATCTGCATTGCAATAACGAAAGCAGTAACTCCTTTAACGAGATTATTAGTACAAGTATGTTCCCACGATATAGACTTGTTACCACGACTTATTTTAAAACTCTTGGCACGGAGATGACTATATCGTAATGCGGCAACATGTTGGTCAAAGTTTTATAAAATAAACCAAAATAATTATACATTTTTCTTAAATAAATCCAATCTACGAGAATATTATGGGATTCTGTAATTGTAATATCTGTTAATCCTACCATCTAACTAAAAGCGTTATCAGAGATTATGTTATTTGAATTTTATTTTGTAAAAAAACTCAGATTTGGGTTGAGAATCGCAGATAATTTGCAGATATTTTAATCTTTTTACACCTGCTTCTTTATAATTGAACTTTAACAGAAATCATTTTATTAGTACTTCATTCATCGGAACAGTCATCTTCATTTACAGTATTATATCTAGATGGATCAGATACATAAATAAAATACCTACATATTGTTATTCCCCACACAACTAAACCGTAGAGTAAAACTTGTCCGACGTTTACATGTACCATAGCTTCTGCATCTATTAAATGTTGATACTGAAGATGTATGGTACTTTTGCCTTTTTATATTGTCACTCAAAGTCATTGTGCTCCACATGTGATTTTCTTTGACATATGCAACAACAAACATCATTATTCACGTGATATACATTTTTTGAGCCAGACTTATACAGTTTTTGTAACAAACAAACTCACCGACTTTTGATATAGATTTAAGGTTCCTTCAAATCATGTGACCGTCGTGTCCCGATAGCGTGGTACTCAAGTCAAATTGAGAGATACGAATATCATTCATGGTAGACGTTTCTAACTTAAGCAATACGTACCCAGTTTCAAACAGGCGTGGGCTCTCGAAAGGCATATTGTTTCAGTCGTTTTGGTGCCTTTCACCGAATAAATCCGATTACGGTTTTAACCGAATAAACCAAATTACGTGTAAACACTTGGAGAACACGACCTTTGATTACACTCCTGACGTTCTAACTACTGAGGTTTCTATACGGCCACATTTTGAATCTTATATATTTCTTCGATGAACTTAATCGTAACTATATATGAGTGATTCCTAAACTTGTCACAGATATTTATAACAGTCATTACTAAAATGACCTCATTATAAATTACCTATCTTAAATGAGATTTAATGGATAATAGATGAAATAAAATACCGTTGTTTTTTTTCTTGCTTCGACATGCGTCTTTTTGTTATTTCGCTTGGCGTTTTACGCGTTTTTTTCCGTGTGGCGTTTTCTTTACTTGATGTCTTTTCGCTTGGCGTCTTTTCGATTGGTGTCTGTTTTATTGTTGTTGGATTTTTTTTGCCTAGCGTTATTTTCTTATTTCGCCTGGCGTTATTTCGTTATCTCACATGGCGTTATTCTGTTATTTCGTTCGGCGTTCATCGTTATTTTGCCTGGCGTTATTTCAATCTGTATTTTGCCTGGCGTTTGCTACAGTTCGACAGTCAGCTACATTTGCGTTTTGAGAAGTACATCATCTGCTATGTTATTACAGGGTCACAGCGGTTGCCAAGTTGTCCTGTTTTAAATGTCACATCAAAGAGATCTGAAG
Source organism: Corbicula japonica (assembly GCA_038501625.1). NCBI lineage: Eukaryota > Metazoa > Mollusca > Bivalvia > Venerida > Cyrenidae > Corbicula > Corbicula japonica. Next base: position 620,632 of record JAZAYU010000174.1, read on the forward strand.
AAATCTGTCAATTAGCATAATTGACTATAGTAAAGTATTTGTTGTCCTAAATAACATTTAAGACTGTTGACGTTTCTTTAGATCTAGTTCACATAATTATAATACTCAAACATTCAAAATCCCTTTTATTCTCCTATGTTACAAGACAAAAAAAATGACTGTTCATTTATTATTATAACAGAGGTTCACAAATACAGAAATCATTTATCTGACAGTCTTACACCCTATAATCAGTCGCCATTTCAGCAAATCAGATACTTGAGATTTGAGACTGGTCTCCAGATGTAGTTTTATGATCTTGGGCGATGGACTCTGAAACTCAATTGAATCAATAACTGTGGTATCATATAATTTCCCGCCGATCAATTTTCGAACATAAGCTTTAACTGACATTTCCGCGCAAACATATTCGCGTTGTGTTAGTATTTTTAAGAAAAGCTACTGCATGATTAAATTTTTCTTATGTTAAGTTTCTCGCTTTTAACCAAGCGCACGAGATGCGAAAAATAAGATCTCGCGAAATATAATGATGACACAGTATGCAAAACACTGTTTTCCAACCCAGCATGCAACAAAGAGGATTATTAAGTCTTCAACATTTTTCGTCTGAAATATCACAAACACTCTTTATGATTCACTGTGTGAAGAAGCCAGCATTCTAGTAATAATGCAAATAGGTTAATTTTAATAACTGAAACTGAATCGTTTGGGTATAATAGATAATATTTTATGGCAGTTTCGAACTCGGCAATGGCGGAAAACAAAAAAAAAGAGGTAAGTGAGCAAAGTAAAATGATTCTGTGCTTTTAAATATATTATAATCTTTGAAGTTTGATGTTGAGTTGAATCGGTAAGTTAACCTTCTCTCTAAATACATGACATGCGAACTATGAGTGTGTATGGCTCTGTAGCTGTTTACCGGAAAATACTGGCGGGTGCCTGCAAACAGTACACTGTGGGCAAACATCTCCATTGGTTGTTCAAGGTAGCTTACATTTTATCTTTCAGACGTGTTTGACTTTTTTAGTGGCAGAATTTTTTATCTGGACTGTTCTAGTCGGCCGGGTAAAACGGCCAAAATGTTTTTAGTGCTAAAAAATGGATACGTATCGATTTGATTTGTTATAACGATCGCCTTCTGAGCCTCTTGCATAAACTAGTGGAAGAAACATTGACGTTTTCAGGAGTCATTTACATACCTGGGCCCAAGAACATAAAAGTAAATATGGAGACCAGTCTCAAATCTCAAGCGTCTGGTTGACTGGTCGCCATTTCAGCCAATCAGATGCATGAGATTTGAGAATGGCCTCTAACCTTAGTTTTGTGATCTAGGGTTCTGAACGCAGCTTCGCGATCTGTTTTGTTTCCAGAGATTTTATTCGCACTCAAGCATCAACAATGAAATAATAATGAACCTTTTTTGCGAAAAAAAAACACTTCGATCTTTTTAACATTTTTTATTGATTTATATTCCCATATTATTAAAACTTAAAGAATAAATATATAAATATTATTATCACTATTGCTGTGTGTAAGTTACAAAGCAAACCAGGGCCCGAGACCATAAAACTGATAGGAGACCAGTCTCAAATCTCAAGCAGTTGGAGACCAGTCGCCATTTCAGCCAGTCAGATGTTTGAGATTTGAGACTGATCTTCAGATTTAGTTTTTTATGATCTTGGCAAGGGGTCTAAACAGCTGCCTGTCTGTAAAATTGTAGAATTTTATCAGATTTCTGCTCATTCCGACATTTGCTCGCTCTTTGTTTTACATCTGCCCTTCTAAAAGCGGAGATTTTTCCTCGATTTCGTCCATTGGTTCTTGTGGCAAACTATGGAACGCCATTGTATCAATTATTCCGCCTTTCGTCTTTGAGTGAATCAATCGCATCAGCACAAACATTACAAGGAAGACAGTCATGTTAAACAATAAGTGAAATCCGAACAGGGTGGCAATAAACTGGGCATTTCTGTTATCATCCCTGTCCCAGCGAGGATTCGCGGTTTGGCCTGTATAACAGAAACAAAAATAGCCAATAAGTAATACGTATTACTAAGAACTCAAACAATGTGACAGTCGGTATTAGAAGATTAAATATCGCAGTACTATACATTTAGGAAAACCTATGATACTGTATAACAAAACTATAATATTTAAGTTTATTTTATTGCCATGAACGAATAATAACTTATATTGCTATTGAATTAATAAAGCATGGTCACTAATTTAACATTCCCTCAATTCAATATTTCGTAGACTTGCACAGTTATGTGAAATAAAACTGACTCACAAAGGGTAATTGAAGCTTATCTGAATGAACTTCCAAACAATATCCATATTACCTGGAAAATCGCTAGCAGCATACAAATAAAATGGGGTGTGGAAGAACCACGTTCCAAGGCACATCACCATTAAACTGCGACTAAAGTTCGGTAATAACTTGTCAACAGTTCGGCATTCCCACAGAACGCTTATAGCAGCTAAAAAACACCAAACCATTCCGAGGCTATGGATGATGTTCTCCATTTTATCTGCACCACTTTGAGTGTGGAAGTAAAAGATCAGGCCGTACCTGAAAGGACAATAAAGGTAACTACGTTCACTGGCAACATCATGAAGAAACTATTATAAGTATCCAAACAAGTCTCTTGATATAATAATATTTTACCAGTTTGACTAAAACATACGAATATAAACGGGGAACAACTGTTTTGGGGCGCTATCAAATATGATCTACGATCGACACAGGGTCTGTCAGTCTAGAAATATTGTTCTACATCGTTCGTACAGATTCTCTGCATAACAAAACACGTGTTAAGAAAATTCAGCATAACTTAATTTCTAGCATTTGTTTAAAAAAATAAATACATGACCGCTTACCATGTAAACGCGATGAACAATGACAGATACTCTAGGCTTCCGATGATGAGTATTTTCTTATATCGGAGAAGATCTATAACTCCGTGTAGGATGAAAATGGTGTAAATGGACATATGTTGAAGGGAGCTAACTCTTCTGAAGTTACCATCGCTGTCGAGAAACGTCACAGGAACTCCACTGTTGAATAACTCGATCAGGAATCCTGGAATATATGAGCATATCACAACTATTTCGTGATTCTATAATCCAGTTATGTTGTTTGGTTTTTATGGCTTCACATAAAGCCACTTCCGGTAAAGAGAATCTGAACACATCACCACAATCGATTAATCGGACATAATCGGATGTGGCGTTGCTTTGAATATCTGATTCCCGATCAACACTAAGTATTTAAGACCTATCCTAATTTTTTTTCTAATGCTGTTTTGAAAATTAATAATAAGAAAACAGATAAAAATAAAAATGGGGTCGAACGGCACGACAATAACAACAATAACACATATTTGTGACTGCAGACATTCGTAATAGGTCTAAAATACTGATAATTCGCCCTGATAATTGTAAAAAGCATTGACAATGTGTCCAAACATGTTAATTTGTTCATCATTTTGTTCCAAATACATAACTAAAATGTTTTTTTTATCAAATGAATTGATCTAAGTACCATTAATCATACACGATGCCAAAGTTTGACCCATTTTCCGAAAAAAGTGAGAAAAGAAAATACTTAATATCATTTTGTATGCGTTTACTCTACGTCACTCACAGTTCGAAAGAGTCTTATATTTTACATTTAGATGTGCCCTGAAGCTGATGCATTTTGTGGGATAATTAAAATATTTTCGAAAAGGAACTTCATCGCAGCAAACTGCAAATAGGTTTAAATAGTTCACTGCGACTTGTATAAGAAAATTTGTTTAAGAGTCTCAGTCAGGAATGACTGTTCCGCAAGCCTCGTTGCTGTTATTAGTGTCTTGTCACAGTTTTTAAGCAAAGCAACTAAAAAAGTGCTGAAGGTTATAAAACTGAGTTTGGAAACCAGTCTCAAATCTCAAGCATATGATTGGCTGAAAATCAGATGCTTGAGATTTGAGACTGGTTTCTATGCTCAATTTTATAACCTTGGGCCCAGCTTACAATTATACTAAAGATCGAAACAAAATGTGATTATCATACAGCATCCAGCCTGGTGGGCCTCAGTTTCACATTTCAAGGCTGCAACGCTGCCAACTTAACATGTGATTATCTATGTAAAACTTATATATCAAATGGTGATTTCCAACCTCTTTTTATGCCTTTAGCCCTGAGTAAAAGGTTTCGCATATAACATGACAGAAATATACCAACCTCCGATAGGCACAAATATTTTAGCATATATTTCCCAGTTAAAACTGCGTCCTCGGAAACTGGCTTTGTAAGATACTTCCGGTACAAAAGACCTGGTATCTGTAGCCTACAATAAACGAAAACATTGTAGAATGTGACACATTAAGGAAAATATGTGTGGAAAATGAGTCTTCGGAGATGTACAGTGTATAGTCCACAAACTAAAGGATCTGATGAAGCGAAAGATGTTTTCAAAGGAAACATTGTTGCTGATTTAAAATATATACAGTTTTTTATATTGTTGTTTATGAACAAGAGAAATAGCATTAGGAATCTGCAATGTATAATCGCCGCGATATAATGTGAAATTCGGTAAGGATAAAAGTGTGGGTATCCACACAGCGCGCTGTTTTGTCGGTAGAAGCAAGCTTCTTTCCGACGTTTCGCTTCTTATTCGTAGATTTCCGTCCATTTCCGACGTTTCGCTTAGTTCTTATGTCTTTTGTCTAATAAAGAAAACTCGAGGTGTTTTTAATACTAGCGCGCATGCGCCAGTATTTTACTAACGATGCTGTGAACTCTGCGACGCGCAGTCCTGAACTTCGGGTGTATCATTGCGACCACGAGAGCGTATCAAGTAAGTGGTCACCGCGAGAGCAGGCCGAAATGTTCTGCACAAGTGTGAAGCACAATGCAGCACACCATTCCACGAATTCTGAGCGATTGATAGTAAGTTTCCGTGTAATTTTGGAGCATCCATGCCAAAAATTCCATCGGACAATGTAGAGTGAAATCATGACCAGCTACGGCAGTGAACAAGCAACTGGATATGAATGAGTAGTTTAGTTACGCCTGAAAGATTTCGTAGTTGTGTGGCATAAAAAGTAGTGCATTTTAAGAAAATACAAATATTTCGAGAAGGAATGCGAACTTTGAAAGATAATTCTACAAATAAAAACAAGAAAACAATTTAATGTTGTGATTCGCAAGGAAAGGATATTAAAAGAACGATTAAAAACAAATCAGTCACGTGACAAGCGGGAGATAGCGTGGGTTGCCATTTTGGTTAGGTTGGAGTAGTTGTGGATCGAGATTTTGCTCGGCTAACAAGGACCGGGCCGGGTCCCAGTGTTCTCCCCAGACAACCGTTAACAAGCTTTGATCTATTTCCAACAAGTGTTAAATTCGCCGACATCCGTTTATTCAAAATCGACATGTCATAATTTTCAGTTTCTTGCATTGTAAACACAGGTCGCTTTTCAATACACACCTCATTCAAGCAATCGGAACTACTCGGCCAATTCCGCCTAATCGGCGATCGTGCCTCGGATGTATCTGGTGGAAGGATATGTCTAACCCAAAACGCCTACGCTAAAATATAGTTCTTTCGGATAGTAAACAAACATGGCGCCGTTCGAACAATGCGTTCAAGTTTCATTGTGGTGAAAACATGTCGCTCTCTAAATTTGCGATGATGTTAAAAAAATAGAAAATATTTGAGAATGACCATGGGGGCCGCCATCTTGTTGCTAAAAGTAGTCCCAAAATCCAAGATGGCGCGTCCCTACGTACATCAGAGAGATGGTGTGTAGACACTGTCCGATGAGTTCAGATTGCTCATTCAAGGTTAAGCAATGGGCGATTTGACCAATCACAATCGATTTCTTTACTATCAGCTGGATAACTCCGCCTCTCCACGTGGTGAATTCGCAAGTCTGTCGGTGTCGTTTGATCGTATTTTGGCTCTGTTGACTCTTGATATTCTCAATTAATAGCGGAACCCGGTGTGTTTAACATAATGTTCAATGATTTAAATGAGATGCGATCATGAGTAATTATTTGGTTATTCTTAGTTCTGTGATTAGAAGACAAACACTTCGAAAATTGTACTGTATACATGTATGAAAATAATTGTGCGATAATAGAATTGTTTTAAACAAATCTATTGGCAAGTTGCATTTAGAACTTAAATTGCAAAAGAAATACATTCTGTGGCATTTTACTGCGCTATCATCGTAACGATCAGTTCATTTTCGTCGGACACATTTTCAAGTATGCATGCGCGAAAGAACGACGACTCGTCAATTCTATCTTATTTCAAGAGAAACCGGCCTTGTGAGGCTGATGCCAACTCCATCGGGCATTCTGAACTTCAAAATTCTAGAAATGAGATCGAGATCATTTCCGGATAGCCCTTCAAGAGCGACTCTTACGACGCCAAGTACCCCTTCACGTCGTGAAATTACTCCGACGCCGGACGCGGTACCCCAACATGCCGAGACACTGAATCAACGCCGGCTACCTCGAACAGCCAGTTCGATCCAGTCAGGTGTCGATCCTAAGTGGAAGAAAGTCTACTTCTGGTTGCAAGAAGTTGGCAATGTTTTTTTATATATATTTACTTAGCCTTGTGACTTGCATTAAATAAATAAAATAACTCAATTTCATGCTACTATATATAAAAAGGGAAATATGCATATCAGGAATCGCCACACTCATAAAACACAGCCTCCCCTGCAGCAAAAAGAAGAGAGGAAAATAAATGATTTGTTTGTTGATTGTTTAATAAAAAAGGGGAACCGTATGGGTTAGCGCCTTGGAACAGTCAGTAGCAAAATAATTTGCTACTAGGGGTTTAAACCAGGTTCTTGGGGTGCACTACATAATTTATTATACCTGTTTGTGTTAACTGAATACCTATTATGATATTATTTTTATATATGTGAAGCTATCTATATGTTTACTGGTATCGTAAATTAATTTAATTTCAGATTGTGAGTGGGGTTTTTCCACTTTATCAAGAGTGAAGACTAAGCTTAGAAGCAGGCTTAACAATTCAACATTAAATTCATTGTTAATGATATCCATGGAAGGTCCTGATGTACTGAAGTTTGATTATAATAAGGCAGTCAGCGCTTGGGCCCAAGAAGAAAAGAGGCTTCTGAAAGTTTAATCCTAATTCTGTCAGTTGTAATGAAACACTGAGTTTGATATGTGTGAGATATCTTGGACAATGAAGGTGAAAAACTAACTATACAGAGTATATAGTTGGCATTGTAACTTGATGAGATCAGATCAGTTTATGTTATTAAAACACATGTTGACATACTGTTTACACATTGTTTCACATTATTTATGTTTTTTAACTTTGTACCTTTCTTGGCTCTAAAGAGATAAAAAACATCTATGTACTATATACAGTTTTTGCAGTAAACTTTGGTACAAATATAAAATTGTATAAAATGATAGTTAAAAAATAAAGTTTCGCGAGCTTATATCCACGAAATATCCAGCGACAACCCTTCCAAAAATCCTGGGGAGACCGTCAGTAAGTTGGCGAATATTTTTGTTAATGCATTGTTGCGATCGACGTAAAAATTAAGATTGTAACTGTTTCAGTCTCTTAAGGTACGTGAGCCTTGTGCATTTCATTGATGACAATACTCAGTTGTGGCGGAGCCTGATCATCGTTATTCTAGCAAAATTTAACCACTAATCATACGCTTCTGCATCAAAAAGACCCCCGCCTAAGATTCAGGTGAAAAAAAAGTGGAAAAACCTAATTTCCTTGCATCAGAATACAAGTACCTGCATCTATTGAAATCCCTGAATATACAGAATTATTTGCTAATGTTGATGATAGTAACTGTCACAAAGTTTAACGAAAAAAATCACACATAGTTTCATATGTTTACAGTAATGATATCTGTGCAGGGCATGTTCGATTCAACCAGCGCGCCAGTATTTCAACGCTTTCAGCGCTTTGATTTACTTCGGGTTCCTCCCTCGCGACTTAATTGGGAAGTCGAAAGCAACTAATAACTAAATAACGACAGCTGGTACCTATGTTCGGAGAGGTTCACATGATCGATCCTAGAACCATGCGTTCGATACCATTTTTGGGCAGCATCCTTCCTTAAACGGATTCGATGGAGACATTAGTGAGGAAGTAGTTCATATACCTCGTCTGTTTTAATCAATTTTTAATCATTTAATGATTTTATGTGTGCAGAAGTAATCAATGATTGTTTCGCACCGTTGTAAAGCAATTACGCGCAACTTAATTCAAAGCGAAATACGCGATAATTAAACTAACGAGTATAAATAAGAATGCTGACAGTTAGTTCGTTAGCAACAAAGATCGACCCTTATATCCATCCCCACCCCCACCCCCTGTTCGACAGTCCTTGTCTTGGGATGGTCTAGTTGAATATAAGTTAGAACTCTCTAGAAACACAACTAAATCAAGAAAGTTAGTACCCAAAAGATGATAAGCCTGCTGGGAATTAACACGATTAATATCATCGAACAATGATAATGCCTGGTAGAACAAGGGCTCAAGGTTATAAAGCTTAGATTGGAAACCAGTCTCTAATCTCAAGCATTTGATTGGCTGAAGTGGCGACTGGTTTCCATGCTCAGTTTTATAAGCTTGGGCAAAGATGTCGTTTAGATATTATTTATGCTAAGTGAACACCAAAATGAGAATAAATCATATAAAGCGAGATAAATAGGACAGCGTAATTTGATAGACTCGGGCTTTTGATTACTCATATTAAATCTTTATTATCATTTATATTCACTATAAAGTGTTTGACCAGCCAAGCGGGTATATAATTTGCATTAATACATCGAAGATAACCGTGTTTGACGATGAGGTTTTTTAAGCGATGAAAGTAAATTAGGCCTGTAAAGCTTTAAGTTGTGTTCATTGTTTTTGTGCACAAGAAAGTCGGTGAATTGTTGTCAGATAAACATTGCTTGTTTATTCATGTACCTCTTCTGCAGAAATAAGTCTACTTTTTATTCCATAAATACGTTATCGTATAATTTTTTGTCTGATTCTGCCTTTTCCGTTAACGTTTATAATGGATGACGTGATATATAAATTCCCTGTCGTCTATGTTAAAATCAGGGCCCAAGATAGTTAAAATCATATTTGAGACCAGTCTCAAATCTCAAGTATCTGATTGGTTGAAATGGTGACCAGTCGACGTTTCAGCCAATCAGATGCTTGAGATTTGAGACTGGTCTCCAGATTAAGTTTTATGATTTAGGCATAGGATGCCGTTTCCTCGTATTAAAAGTTTATCGTATGGAAATATTCTGTCAATTGTTTTCATTTTCTTTGTTCGAAAATAATACTTCTGAAACTAAATTCGTAACGTTGATCTGGCCTGAACGCAAACCGAGCAGTCACTTGATACCGGATTGGAAAGATAGTAGGCTGCCACAAAATAAAAGTTGATGCGCATGCTGTAACAGATGGCGTTATTGGCATGTTTATTTCTGTCGCAAAAGTAATTAACACTGAAATAAATACTCATCCTGATAATGGATTAACGTTAAAGTACATTATCGTAAAACTGTTGATTTATTGGGGCTGTGTTATTGTTGTTTCTGCTGTTGCCGCTGCCAAAGGGACTAGTTAAGTAGGGTTTTTTTAATAATTCATTTAATCAAATAGGGACTCAGGTTTTATAATTCGCTTAAATCTAACCATAACCCTAACCCAAGTACAGGCAATATGATTTGAAATTCACAGTAGCGCTATTTGTGCGGTATTTTAGCCGTTAAAAGTCTCCCCGTACATAAAGTCAGCACTGTTACATAGTATCAGTAAAATAATCCGTTACCGATGTCATGATTGTAGTGATGATAACGTATATCAGGGTTATCCGATCATATTTTTTGAGGTTGTCCCGTCTAGCTCTGTCGGTACAGCGTTGTCGGCCGTTACAGTAAGGGTTTTCTTCCAAGAAGAGGCAATATTATTTTATATCAAGGTGTGGAATTACGTGAAGCCAACTTTCCACAAACATTAGTTTTTGCATGGACAGTGCTTTCCTTCACATACAGAAAAACTTACTACTGCCATTACAGCAAATTTGAGACCAATATCAATCTTCATGTTACGCGGAGACGCGGCTTCCTAGATACAATGGTTCAGTTCATAATCAGAAATTAATGATAAATTTTTCTTGTCCGGGCTATAGCATCAAATTTAACTTAAATTCGTCCAAATCATTTGGTACATATGATGCCTTTGCGCGCATGACCTAGTTTCCAGAATCCAAAGTCAAGGTCACTGTTACAAAAATAACAATGTTCATATGTTGGCACATGCGAGATAATTTTTCGGCCCAACCTACTCATTCCAAGTCAAGATCACTGTTACCAAAACTAATTGTATTCTTGTGCGGGCTGTAACTTAATTATGTATAAACGACTTTCAAATTTACATGGTACATGTCATGTCCATGACAAAATGGTGAATCGAGTTTGAAACCCAGTCTCCTGTCTCTTGGGTCAAAGATCAATATAAATTTAACTTAAAACATACTTTTCGTTCTGATTTTTGTTCAGGCTAAAACAAGAACCGGGAATAAGGAAAACTAACTTGATACATCTGATGACCATAACAAGCTGATGTATCGCGCGCTTGAATCTGCTCCGTATTACTAAAAATATCATTTTTTTATTTCGACAAATAAATGCAAACATCACATAGGTAAGGGGCATTATGGCAGTCTTCAGTTGTCATTGTAAATCGATGATACTAACAACAATATGATTTTGTCTAAAAATTAAAAATGCATACAGTATAAGATTTTTGCAAACTTGTGTTTAACCTTGAATTAACTGGTCCTGTAAATATGTGACATTGAATATAAATGTTCTCTCTTCATAATTGAAAGGATACAACATATAGTTGCCAGTATCGTGATACCAATTTAATCATTTAAAATGACGTTTTATGTTATTTAGTTTCTTTGTTTATATGTCAATAGAATTTTATGGAACTTTAAAGTCTAGCTATTTTTCATAATTGTTCTAACATTTCTTAACGTATGTCAAATAAAGATAGATTAATACTATTTCTTTGCACTTCATTTTTTCCGTTAGAGAGATTTCATTATTTCTTTGTACTTCATTTTTTTAGAGATTTCGATACGTTTACTTTTTTTATCAATGACAGTGCAATAACGACTGTAGACGGCCTTAACTTAAGTGGTCTACAAAACATGGAGGAGGCATCTCGCCCTGCGGTTTCGCTTTACCGTTCTCCATAATCTGTAGAACACTTAAATTGAGCTCTAACATTTACCTAAAGTTCACATTAAGAAATAGTGGGCATGGTCTACATTTCACACAATTGACAAAAGAAGTAGTAGTGTCGTATACTCTGTACATGTATTTATATTTGTGTAGTTATTGAGGTCTGAATTTACCAAAAAATAATCAAATATGACCATCAACAAGAAGTTGTAGAGTAAAAATCAAAACAGTTCAATATTTTTGAAGATTGAAAAATAAATTTATTGTTATTTAGAGTAAATTTTAGATTGTGTGTGTTGTTTTATAATAAGAAACTGGTACAGTAGTAAATAGATCGCATCGTTTGTTGTGCAGCGTAACCTTGGTAGCGCGAGCATATTAGTAAAAGTTTATTGAACTGTAGATAAGCAAGTTTGAAAAAGTATGAAAAATTACTTATAGAGCGTGAAGATTTGTAAATAATGTTTGTTTATTGTCGACATACATCGCTTTTAATTTTATTTATGATTTATTTTAGTAATCAAAATTATAAGCTCATGAATAAACAAGCGTCCGATAATGAATAGATCGTCCGAAACGCCCCCCACAGGGTAATACGAATCACTGAGCATCCACATTAATTGTTAATTTTTTGTGTTTAGTTATTTAGAAGAGTAGATGAATTAAAGTAAGCTGTGAAACTGTTCTTGTTGAATAACCTACGAAATAAAAATTCGCAAAACACTAAATAAGCTTACCGAATGATGTAGCTGACATTTACAAAAATTATACATCCACCAAAGTCCGAGGAAAATAAATGCAAGGCCCTCATCGATATGGCCCCATAAACTGCCCATTGTGGACGAATCTCATTCAAACACAAGCCGGTGCGATGTAAGCAGTGTTCATTACCGTCTAGATTTAAATAATGAAAGGATGATCTGTGCTGACGTGCTTAAGAACTTGTTTCACATCTAACGGAAATCGATGAGCCGTAATAACAGATTTAAAGTGAGTTTAGCAGTCGCCATTTCAGCCAATCAGATGCTTGAGATTTGAGACTGGTTATATTCTCAGTTTTATAACCTTCAGTCCAGATTTTTTTAAATCTGAGACCTTTTAAAATGATTATTTTTAATAACAAATATTTACTGTAGAATATTATGAAAAAATAATCGGATTTATTCCATCTATTTGTAAAAGGGAAAATAGGGAAAATATGATTAAAATGCAAAGGACTGGGAGAACCCAAATCGCACATTGCATAGCTGTATACTATTTGTATGTGTGCGCTTGGAAGATTTGGGAGAGAGTAACGAATTATAGCTGAGAGTTTTGGAAAAAGCAGTAATATAATGATATTTTCGGTTTACATTATTACAATTTATATTTGCCGCGTTGATTAGGTAATGGCCGCAAAATATTCAGTAAACGTTTCCGGTATATAAACCGCTGAAATACATCGCATTGAGCTAAGCGCGCTTTAGAGACCTGAAACGGAAAAAGGACCCAACTGTTTAAAATGATTAACTAATTTAAATGTATCTTCTTAATTGTGGAGAATGTTTACTTTGATTCATAGCAATCTTCCACTCTGGTAATTCTATCCATTGTTTCTTCTCAATTGCTATCGATCGATTCTGACAGTGCCATTGGTCTTGTATGTTCTGATAAATGTTATAGTGCCTGTTTTTCTATAGCTTGAGAAACTTATCGTTTTCGATTCGTGTATTTTTTTCAGGTTTATTTTTGTGTCATTTAATTATACAAACGTTTAATTGAAATAGCGGGCCTGGCTTAGGCCGGTATTCCATAGTTCCGTGGTGCGTATTCCGTGTCCGTGTCCGCTTCCGCGTCCGTTTCAGCGATTTTTCACTCACCAAAGATATCGCTGGGTATATTCCATACCTCCGTGTCCGTTCCGCGTCGGACACGGGCGCGGACGCGGACACGGACACGGATCACGCATCACGGAATTATGGAATACCGGCCTTAAATGGTGTTTAGAAACGGGTTTAAATTTCACATGTCAGGTGAAAATGTTTTATTTAGCCTCTAAATAATACTGAATATTAATCCCTTCAATAACTCGTTGTTGCTTCACGTCGATAAGCGGTTTACTCAATTCTTGTCAGTCCTATGTCTATGATTTAAATTAGTAATTATACATACACCGGAGATAAATACCCTATTGATGACATTGAAACCATTTGGTATGGCAAAGTAGTAAGTGACTGGCCAAAATACGTTAGAGGTAAATTTTGGCTATTTAGAAAATGGAGCAGGCTACTTCTGGCATGTGGCCGAGGCATACACAGTGTCTAAGCGTACAGTTAACCCAAACGGAAGTTGCTGATCTGTACGCCGATGATCACATTATAAAAATAATTTCTGCAAAAAGAACGTTTAATTTGAATAATTTTTACAAATAAAAAGCCGATGTCGCGTGTTTTTCTGTAAGCAACTATGTGATCATCGGCGTACAGATCAGCAACTTCCGTTTCGGTTAACTGTACGCTTAGACACTGTGTATACTTACTTCATAATTATTATGTAGACCGCTAAAGTTGAAGTCTAACTTATACTTACCGTATACACTAAAATAACCAATTTAGTACATTTTTATAATATAATAACCAATTAAGTAAACCAAAGACTTTACGGTTATATAACTAATATTCATCAATGTCAGGTAAATACTTCCACAACTCAGTTTGAAATAATAATAATAATAATAATAATAATAATAATAATAAACTCTTTATTTATAGAAGGAAAGTCATTTAAATTAAAATCATACATACTGACAATGCTAGCCTTATTTTCAATGAGGCCTTCAAAATAAATCATCAGCAACATTCAAACAGACATACAAAATTAATACAATGCATAAAATAACACATTTCCGAAACAAAATGCACGTAGTTACTTAAAATTGTACGAAATATATATTCAAAACAAAATTAACAACAAAATTGACAGACATACATATTCACTTTCATATTAAGCAAATGGCCCTTTTGCTAGACAGTTAGAATATTACTCATTATATTTTAAGAACAATCTTTATTTCAATTTGAAATCTATCATACTATCTACGCGTAGTTTGTGGTCTCAAATCAACAACATGACATAAATAACTTCTTTAAGTCATTACGAAAATCCCGTCCAGCTAGACAGCAAGTGTAAAAATTTAAACTGTTGCTTAGTAACGAGGTTACTAAAGATAATTTGTTCCAAACAATACGATATTTATTAACAAAAACAAAGTTTAAGAAATAATATATTCTTCACGATAAAAAGCAGTTAGGATAACTTCGGGGGTTTGTGGAAATTTTGATAAGCATTGCAGCGGTCTCGTACTGACGGTAAGAACGGTAAATGTTCCAAATATTTTGTTCCCTCGTCTGACTGTGGCAACTGAGTTCATCGAACGCATGGAATTTTTAAAGAGGGAGATCCTAAAGATAACCAATTGCTTACAAATTGAAGTTCAGAAAACACATAGGAAAAAAGCATTGAATACGATCTTTGAAGTTTGTCTTTTGTTCTGTATCTTTTAATAAAGTTTGAATCCTACCGTCCGTCTTTGCTATCTGTCATTAAATAATATTTTTTGTTACAGTTTAATATTATATTTACTAAAATAATATTTTCTTTCATTGATGGAAAGCTTCAGTCTCCAATAGTCTCAGTTTCAGTCTCCAATAGCGCTGTATGCACACCATCGTTTGGGATGGATTGATATTGTATTGCTTATTGGTGTACTCAACCCGGGGCTCGGCGGCGTTGTTTCCACTACTGGCTATGAACAGGCTCAATCCAAGCAATCCTGCAATATTTTAATATTTGTTGTGTTCGGTGGCTTTAAATTTTTCCTATACATTTATTTCCAAATGAAAAATTCCTCTTTGTTGTTTCTTCCTGCATTAAGTTTATCCTCGATTTACATCAAAACCCGGTCCGATTGAAATGGTTAGAAAAGGTCAAAGCTGCTGATGGTGCATGAAGGGTATGTGACTGGTCATTACTGACAGTGCAGAAAGCTAACACTTTCTCGCTAAACAACTTATGTAGGATTAACAGATACAGAAGAATACATTCATGTATATCATAAACACGGGAATATTAGAATATTAATAATTACGAGTATTATAATTTGTTTTTTATGTGTTACATTATAAGACATCAGACTTAATAATAACAAACAAGCATTAAACTATGATTTAGTCTATAAAGAAATGTGAATAATAAAACCTTCCGAGTTACAAATGGTACATCAACGTCTTATTGAATAACCCCTTTCTCTCTATTGCTTTATATGGCATTTTAAATTTAAGTTGTAATTTAACACTGTTTAATAAGGTACATGATAAAACAACATTTTCTGAGGACAGAGCGCGATTTGAAAGTTTTTGTATAAGTTATATGAATTCATTGAAGATAATGTATGTTCTTGGTACACAAAGAAAGGGCTTGGCACGTTTTCATGCAATATATGTTCACAAATGAAAACCATTATTTTTAACGAGAACAATATTGAAAAATTATCTTGAAAAATAAAGTTTCAGTACCATCTCAAAGCCACCACATCTACACCATTAATAAGATCAATGGCGTCAAAATATGGTAACATAGTTTGTTGGAATGTTTATTGTTTATGGAGGGAGGGGTTTCAGTCAAGGGTATTCATATGGACCTTCAGTTATGATGAAATATTGCAACACCTTTCGGATCTGTATCAGAATTAAATGGATGAGCTCAGCGATCAGGGCTGAAGGTTATAAAGCTGAGATTGGAAACCAGTCTCAAATCTCAAGCATCTGATTGGCTGAAATGGCGACTGGTCGCCATTTCAGCCAATCAGATGCTTGAGATTTGAGACTGGTTTCCATGCTCAGTTTTATAACCTTGGGCACAGATTGCACATTCTAATGAGAAACGTGTTATTCAGAACGGTTTCTAATGTTATATTTAGGGTATGTGAAAAAAAAACAGTACGTGTTAAATTTTATTTAAAGTTGTTAATCAATACGTGCATAGATATAAGAAATTTTATTACAATTTTGAACCGTTGGATATGATAGCTGTATCAGTTTGTTTCACAATATCACAATGAGATAACAGATATCTCATCCATTGTGACATTGAACACAACTGATAATTATATGACAACATGAAGTTCGTTCAACACTACTGGATTCTTCTCTTCGTTGTGGGTAAGTTTCTTCGATGATTAAATTACCAAAAAGTTATTCAAGAAATATGAGCTTCAAATAAAAAAAACAAACATTTAATACCCTTCGTTTAAGTATGCCTAATCCAAGTTTCAGCCACAAAGGTATTGGTTATACGTACATCCTTTTTTTCGGATTTTAAATAACAAAAACAAAAACCTAGATCCATAGAGCAACAACAGACAAACAGCTTCTTAGTTCTACAAAAACATCTTCCAAAACACAATATTGACTTAGCAAAATATTTTATGTAGACATTTTTATAGACAATACTCAGCTTGTCTGCTTTACTGCCTGACCGAGACGTCATTTTCTATTACAGGTGTAATAGCGGGAGAGTTCTGTGAAGACTCGTATGGATTTTCTCAGTGGTGCGCGTACGGATGTTGTGGACTAGATGACGACTATTGCTGCGATAGCGACAGTTCCTGGTAGGTACTTCACCGTTACTGACTTGTATACAACTTTCTGCAAATTTTATTTGAAATGTACTTACTTATACACTCCGAAATGTAACTCCTCAGTGTGTACAATGGAATGTGTATAGAGTCATTTCATACATTGAATGATGAATCAGTTAAAACTTGCAGAGGAACCGTCAGGATCAGTGTGTAGTAACCAGTTTTGTTTATTACCTTTCAATGAATGTTTGAGAATTATCAGTTGTTTGTTGAAATTATATTTGTATTTGCAACGTGCGATCGCTAGAAATTTCAAGTGAACTCGATCTTGCTATTATGGAAAACTGAGTCTAGTTTGGTTGTATTCTTGAACTGATTTGCAGGCTGCTGTACTCAGATGTACTTTCTAGATACATGTATATCGTTTCTTAATTCTTTAATTCATTACTACTGACTTTCAGGGGTGTTGGAAACATAGCTGGGACAGTCGTAGGATTGACTTTCTTTTTTATATTCTTGACCATTATTGTTGTGTGTTGCCGACGCCGACGACTGAATCCAATTTATGTTCAAAGAAGCCCCGTAGCAGTCATCCAGGCGACGAGTGTCGGTAGGTCATTCTGTAGAATCATCGGATATAATAATACTATCTCATAGACTTTTATTGTAAAAACCAGCCCTTCTCTGATATTAAACATTGATCTTTTATAAGAGACTTATATACCCACAAAGAATAGTCCAATAACCCATTCCGTTACCGCAGACATACCATTGCCGACATCTCTGCTTTCTAGCAACCACCGAACCAGAAATTCGTGCACACAGGAACTATAAAATGTTCTGTTCCAGCGGTTTTACCGCTCGGGTTCTCATTGTGTTATTTTTGGTGTATGTTAAATAATTATAATTACAGCCATGCTCTCTTTTTATACCCTCGTCACACGTAAATCAACGGGTAGGTAATTTGAAAATAAGCAAAAACAGCTACAGATTTAATGAAAAGTAAATGAACATTTATAAATGTTTAAGTTTTTCTAATGTCTGCAAGATAAAAAATAATATCATTTTGAAGAAACTTGTAAATTATAAGCCTCCAATAATGCTGGCAACAGAAAAAAAAAACGTTTTCTTATAAGGACAGTTAACCGAGTCAATTTGATGTTAACAATTTAATGAAACCAACAATAAAACACTATTTTGCCACATGTTACCCAGTTATTTTCGATTTTTACTTTCACATTTGCTTAAATTGACAAAAACCATCTTTGACAGAAAATTTAATTCAAGTCAACATTATTTAATGTAAGCTTATGGCACGGATCAGTATGATTCGTATATCAGTTATATTTTATGTTCAATTTCAGAGCAAATGAACAGTGTATCTGCCAACGTAGCGCCCGTGTATCCACAGTACCCACAGCAATACACTCAACAACTTCATCCACCCCCGTACGCCAACAAACCCCCGGAGTATGGCTATGATCAATAAACGTTTAACGGTGGAGCCGATTCGAAATTAACAAAACTTGAAATATGAACGATCAGTATCTGTAGAAGTCACGTGGTACAGCCACCCTGATAGCGGTGGATTTTGTTAAGTATCATAGAAGAAGTCGTTGATTTGATGTATTATATTATGATTTTGTTTAGTATTAAAGAATAAGTTAAGTGTAATGGAGGATATGCAAATAAATTCAAAAGCAACTTCTTTTCAACGATATTACAAGTGACGTGATTGCAGTATGACAATGATCAATATCATAAGACATAATTATGCAAGAACACTTTGGTTGTGATAGGTATAATGATCTTATTAGAACATACAAAAGTCAAATACGAGTGATTATTATTGAGGAGGCCAAGGGTAATCGACCGATAATTATAGTCCATGGCTCCAAAAATAAAAATTCTATACTAAACGATTTATGCATAAGATTAATTGTATATGTATGAGCGTTCACAGGTCTACCATCCCCCTATCCCATCACTACAACCCTCCTATATGTTCCCCCCCCCCCCCCCCGTATAAGAAATAACATTAATCCAAGGTTGATCACTCTAAACATTGATGGCCATAAAAGGCCAATAATATTTGTTGACAATCACCGTTACGAAAATCAAAACATGTGTTTTATATTTTTCACAATATCCTTATTTGTAAATACGTTATTTCAATCCATCCAATGTCCGCCATGATGTTTCAATGAATTGGGGACATTGCGGATCTTGACCATTACGGACCAGACATAACAGACCAAATTTATGGACATTATGTACCATCTATGAAAGCACAACGGAACATATTCATAGACGTTTCGGACCATCTGTGGGAATATACAAAAACAACAACAACAATAACAACACGCTTTTATTGCCACTAATCACTTACATGACTTTGGCAACGAACAAAAGAAAAAGAAATAAGTTTTATTTTATAACAAACCGTAATTTATAATTTCGTTTATAATTGTTTCACTTATATTCTCCACTTTGTGTTGCCTGCGATAGCTTGTACACACATAGAAATCATAATGTCCGGCGGCGGCCTCCGGTAGTCCCCAAAATTGTTTGCAATAATGAAACTTAATGTTGCCTATAACTTTGAAAGTGCCTGTCCTGTTCACTTAATGCATGGAATATATCATCTCCATGTACAGAGCCATCCGTGATAACAAGGATCTGTTTCACTATTGTTTAGATATGCCCCTTTAAAAAGCATTGTTAGGCGACACATGCGTTCCAATGAACATCAAATTCTAGTATTTTCTTCGTTTGGTTTACGACAAATATGACATTTTATGGGTTTTTTTATTGGGCCTGCTCATGAGCAGTAATGAAAAAGCACCCAATCCACATAGCCAAGATTGAGTGCAAGTTGTTTTTAGTACGTATCGTGAAGAAGATATTATAAAGTTCTCAAGAAACACAATTCTATAACAGTTTACAAAACGCAAATTTAATTCCAACGTTTCAGGGGGATAAACCCCCTTCCCGTACATGGATTTACTAATGTTTACATATTGTCATATTAAAAATCCATGTTACATAATCCATAGATATTATATGCAAGATATGGAGAAATATATAGTTTTATTGAACTGGAATAATTAATTGAACAATAAATACTATGTATTTCAAAACTGCATTGTAACAACTTAGACATAAGCACTTCACACAGATTTTCCCAAATATAGTCCGCACTGTCCTATGTCACAATGCGAACATGGTCTATTTAATGACATATGTGCTTTATGTATTTTGCCTTGACAGATAGATACGCTGTAAAGCCCATTATTGCACGTAACAGAACATGGATAACGTTCATGGCGAACATTTTACAGGGACTTTCAAAAGCACATTACAAATTACACGACATATACATACAGTCATGCAGATTACGATGATTTTTAACGTGAGACATGGCTGCCTCTAAGCATTACAATTGAAGTTAAGACTTTTGTGGTTTTAGAAAATCCATCAATCGGAACGGCAGAAACAGAACGAATGTACGGTCACCCTAAGTTGCACGCATTACAGCGTAAATTACAAACTACAATAATTAAGAAGCGAAATAAAAAACGAAAAGAAACGACCTGGATATATTACACGCACTCCACACTCTTGGGCCTTTATCCATTATCTCAATATTGCCGGCATATCATCAAAGACATATTCCTAATGACCAAGTGCTTAAATTGGCAACCATGAAATGGCGAAACCTCAGCATGATCGGCATACTTTCACTAAACATTATGTTCCGAGAGATGGTCCGTAATATGCCTAAATATGGTTCGTTACATTTTCGTAGACAGTTCGTATTGTCCATAATATGGTCCCTGTTGCTTTCATAGCTATTCCATAAATCTGGTCTGTTATGTCTGGTCCGTAATGACCATGATCCGCAATGCCCCTAATTCATTGAAACATCATGGCGGACATTGGATGGATTGAAATAACGTATTTACAAATAAGGATATTGTGAAAAATATAAAACACATGTTTTGATTTTCGTAACGGTGATTGTCGACAAATATAATTGGCCTTTTATGGCCATCAATGTTTAGTGTGATCAACCTTGGATTAATTTCTTATACGGCTTCATGTACATTTATACATGTACTTTTAGGTCAGATCGTGTCCGAGGTAGTGTAAAACGAAGTTTGTCTTTTCGCTGTCTAAAATCTACGTGAATTAGGAAAAGACTGTTTATGTTTTCTTGAAGAGTATTATTTGTATTATTGATCTGAAGATCATTTTTGCACGATTTTCTGCTTATATTAGCAAAATTAGGGTTTTAATAGAGCCATAGCAGTTTGTTTACATTCGAGTTGCAGACCTTTACAATGTATTATGATAATGGTCATCAATGATAAGTTGTTTCTTATTATATATGGGGGGAAACATATAGGAGGGTTGTAGTGATGGGATAGGGGGATGGTGGACACATGCGCCGAGCACCTGTATGAGCGTTTAAACACGTTACTTTTGCAATTATTATCCTCAGTATTGTGAAAGGATCCAAATACTTTACCTGTATGTTTCACCTGTGTTTATCTTTTGAGCTGTGGGCTACTTTAACAATATGAAACATATTATTCAGGACAGTGTCAATAATAATATGGTCTAATTTTTGTTTTGAAAATAACTCAACCTTTTAAAAAATTGTTTCAAAGTGTGTGCATTACTCCACCCAAGGATCATGTTTGTCTCCCCTTACTGTATAACACTGAGGGATTTATTAAGAGGTCGCAAACATTGCAAATGGCGAAAACTGGCTAAAATTTCAAAAATGAATGTTGGGGGAAATACTTATTGTTATTCTTTTTGCTAAACCCAAGTATCATTTTGGAATGTCTGCATAAAGTATGCGCATACGCATGCCCTGTGCACTCGCTAAACATTGCGTTACATTCATTGCATTCATGCATACATTGCGAATGCAATCCCTTTATCTTCAAGATGATTTTTTTAGAAACGAGAAACCGAAGGAATCATCCAACAGTAAAAGCGACAAATACTCAACGGTTTATGTTGCAAATGGTTGGAACGAAAAAAGGTAAAACAGGTACATTTATATTATTATGTTTCGCAATTATTTTACATTATAAAACAATATAAAATAGGTTGCAAAATAAAATAAGATAATCGCAACAACCCAGTTCTTTAAAAGATCAAAAAGACGTACAAATATGTAAAAAAAAAGCCCATTGCACTTCATAAAATTCCACAGTTCTTAAAAAAATCATAAAGATGTACGTACAAATATGTAAAAAAAGCCAACTGCACTTTCAAAAATAGTTCGATCTCATCTCTATTAATTGTGGATTTTTAAAACATCTGTTTTTGTAACTCTCTTTGCAGCAGGTGATTCGCGATATGCGCGTATCGGTGTTTTTGCTACTATCAAATGTCCCGTATGGTCTCTATACTCTGGGGTCGAAATCTTGCTGGTTTGGTCTTCACTTTCAAGGGTCGGAAACTTGTTGGTTTGGTCTTTACACTGTGCGGTCGGAATCTTGTTGGTTTGGGCTTTACACTCCAGGGTCGGGATCTT
Source organism: Corbicula japonica (assembly GCA_038501625.1). Lineage (NCBI taxonomy): Eukaryota > Metazoa > Mollusca > Bivalvia > Venerida > Cyrenidae > Corbicula > Corbicula japonica. The sequence goes on from JAZAYU010000174.1 coordinate 643,068, forward strand.
GTTTGTTTGGTCTTTACACTCCAGGGTCGGGATCTTGTTTGTTTGGTCTTTACACTCTATGGTCGGAATCTTGTTGGTTTGGTCTTTACACTCTAGGGTCGGAATCTTTTTGGTGTGATCTTTACACTCTGGGGTCGGAATCTTTTTGGTGTGGTCTTTACACTCTGGGGTCGGAATCTTTTTGGTAGGGTCTTTACATTCATCTGGGATCGGAATCTCGATGGCACGGATTTTCCACTCTGGGCTCGGAATCTTCTTGGAGATAGGCGGAGGAACCGGCAGCAAAGGAGTCAATGGTTTTGCAGAGCCAGGTCGTTCTTTCACCGTAACATGTGCGGTACCCTTTGGAGCAGGTGTGGTTTTGGGACGAGGAAATAAATTCTGATAAGTCTCCTCGTAGGTAGTGATATAGTATGAAGGGCCGTCGACGTTCAGTCCGCGATGCTCTGATACGTGACGGCACGGTTTCAGCTTTTCTGCTTTCACACCTGTTAAATACAGACAAAACAAAAATATGTATTGATTAATTATTATTGAATATTCCGTACTTAACAGATGTCCAATGGTTAAGTGATTGAAGCGTGTTGTTTTAGGTAAGAGTTCATTAATAAGCATTTACAAAATATCATCTTTCTAGAATGGGAAGAAAGATACTGCTTAAATTGCAGTAAAAGGGATATAGAACACGAATACCACTTTGTATGCATTTGTCCATGTTATGACCTACTAAGAAGGAAATTTATTTAACAATACTACTTTATTCGTCCGTCTGTGTTTAAGTTTGTCGAGTTGTTAAAATCAGAAAATAAACAAGAACTTATTAAATTATCGTTATTAGTCAAAGAAGCTTTATTTATTAGACGATCTTTGTATAATCAGTTATAAAAATTCAATATTTTAATGCTTTTGTTCATTCTGATCTTCTATGATTATGTCAGTATGAGATTTTAGTCCATATTTACTATAATCTGTGTTACACCATGTGTTTGTTTATTTACTATGTATTTGTGGTTACGGAGATGATGTACTGTGTACAAGTCTAATAAAACACATGTTCACACTAATCGACTTTGTGGTTGGAATTATATTTAGTATATCGGTTTACTTACTGGTTGAATCATGTACTTATGTGTTAATGCTGTTTAAAGAAAAAAATGTCCCATCAATTTAAAAAATACTATTCGCCTTTCGCCGACAAAATATAATTTCAACCACTAAAATTTGTAAATGCTCATTTTTTAAACACTAACTAAGTGGTTAAATCAATCATTTTACTGGGTAAATCATGGTACTGATTTATCGGCACCAATTCCCCCATTAATTTCCAAAATACTACATTTCGATTGGAAAAAATATCATTTTAACCACTAAAAACCTTACGCAAATACAATTTGTATTTCTTCAGTTCATAGTCCGAGATCATGGTTGAAGGTTATAAAACTGAGATTGGAAACATGTCTCAAATCTCAAGGTTCTGATTGGCTGAAATGGCGACTGGTCGCCATTTCAGCCAATCAGATGCTTGAGATTTGAGACTGGTTTCCAATCTCAGTTTTATAACCTTGGGCACATAACACTGAGATTGGAGAACAGTCGTGTCTTAAATCTCAAGCATCTGATTGGCTGAAATGGCGACCAGTCGTCATTTCAGCCAATCAGATGCTTGAGATTAGAGGACTCGTCTCCAATCTTTGTTTTATGATCTTGGGCCCATATCGGTACAAATACGAGTGTTCAGATCAAACTGTGTTGTGTAGTATGCCTATTCACCTGTAAAAATATGTCCATCACTAACGCAAACTATGATTAAAGGAACCCCTAGTCACGACATGCCCCGTTTTGCAGGATATATGTATATATTATGCAACGTTAATCAAACCATAAATTAAATAAACTTATAATTTAAGTCAAGTTCACGTGGGTATTAAAATTGATGGTTTGTGTTGTTTAGCGTTTGTGTGCGGATGTTAATAGAATTTATGGGGAAATTTTTAGATCTAGCTCATTTCCTTTAATGTTCCTGCTTTTCTTAACATATACAGTGTAGAGATACGTTTATAACATTTATTTGTGCAAAGTTACATTGAACGGAATTTTGTCGTTAGAGAAATCGATATTTTTTATCGATGAACATGTAATGATAACTTCAGACGGCCTAAGAAGAAAAGAAAATACAAGAAGCGCCGCAATGCGACGAAACCAGGTTTTCAACGACCAAGTATTGATGTGACAGGAATTATGAAGAAAAGATGATAGTCAACACAAAATGTACAAACAGAGAAAGTTGATTTAATAGGTAAAAATAAAATATATAGCAAAAAATTTTAAGTTTAGCATCAATAGGTCACAGCTTATCAAGTAATTACAGGGAAACTAAATTTCTATTTTTAGAAACAGTGACATTTACCTTAATAACAGCCACCTGGGTAGCAATCCAAAGCTGCCTCTTGATATAAGGTACCAATACACCAAGTATTGCATCAATAGGCCAAAGTAAACTCAAGTTATTGAGCAGAAACTGAATTTCTATTTTTAGCAATGGTGACCTTGACCTTGATCACATATACCTGGGTAGCAAACCCAAGCTGCCTCTTGATAAAAGGTACCAATACACCAAGTATTGCATCAATAGGCCAAAGTAAACCTAAGTTATTGAGCGGAAACTGAATTTCTATTTTTAGCAACAGTGACCTTGACCTTGATCACTTACATCTTGGTAGCAATCCCAAGCTACCTCTTGATATAAGCTACCAACACACCAAGTTTGGTATCAATAGGCCAAAGCAATCTCAAGTTATTGAGCGGAAACTGAATTTCTATTTTTAGCAACAGTGACATTGACCTTGACCACAGACATCTGGGTAGATATCCCAAGCGACCTCTTGATATAAGCTACCCACATACCAAGTTTGTTATTAATAGGCCAAAGCAAACTCAAGTTATTGAGCAGAAACTGAATTTCTATTTTTAGCAACAATGACCTTGACCTTGACCACAGACATCTGAGTAGCAATCCCAAGCGACCTCTTGAATTAAACTATCCACACACCAAGTTTGGCATCAATAGGCCAAAGCAAACTCAAGTTAATCGCCTGAAACCAAATTTCTATTTTTAGTTATGGCGACCTTGACCTTTGACAGATCGACCCCAAAAGCAGTCCCAATTGAGCTGTCAATCTGTTCTAACAATACTCCAAGTTTCGTGTCAATACCATGAACGGAACTCAAGTTAATCGCCAGAAACCAAATTTCTGTTTTTAGTAACGGTGACCTTGACCTTTAACGGATCGACCCCAAAAGCAATCCCAAGCGAGCATTCCACCTGTTCTTACTATACATCAAGTTTTATGTCGATACCATGAACGAAACTCAAGTTAATCGCCGGAAACCAAATTTCTATTTTTTAGTAACGATGACCTTGACCTTTGACGGATCGACCCCAAAAGCAATCCCAAGCGAGCTCTCCACATGTTCTTACTATACACCAAGTTTCATGTCGATACCATGAACGGAACTCAAGTTAATCGCCGGAAACCAAAAGTTGACGCCCGCCCGCCCGCCGACTTCAGCATTACAGTAACCAGTTTTCGTTGAAAACCTGGTTAAATAATAATTTATATTATTTTTAATAAGACTTTATCTGTTCAGTCTATTAACTTGAATGTGTCCAGATCAAACTTTCAGAACTCACCTCTTAAATGAAATCTTTGAAATGTAAGGTCATTTACTCATGTCAGGCTCAAGTGTACGAAACTCACCTCTAAAACGAGACCTGTGCGCTGGGCCCGAGATCACAAACGTGAGTCCAACCAGTCTCAAATCTCATGCATCTGACTGGTTCAAATCAACCAATCAAAAGCTTAAGTTTTAAGACTGGTTTCCGATTTCAATTTTATGATATTGGGTCCAGTATCGTACTTTTCCAGGTTCACATGTACAAACTCACCTGTATAATAAGACTTGTAATCACTCTCACAAATCATTTTTTCTGTAGGTCCCTCATACTTTTCTTTAATCTTATATGACGTTCTTGGACGGACATTCTCCCACAACTGGAAGTCGCCTTTGTACATGGACTTGGACTTGGGCATGGACTCCGCCTCGATTGTACAACGCTCGAAATGTCTCAAAAAGTCTGGATTGCCCGGTTTCGGTTTGTATGGGGCTGGTGGTTTTCTAACTCCTGGGTCCAGAAATTCGTTCTGAATTGTATAATAAAACAAACAAAGTTGTGTAAAATCAAATAACTCACCGGCGGACTAGTATTGACCATTTGTGCACAATTTTTTCAATTTTAACAGAAGCACATAGATAGTGGTCCATGTCAAATGACCAAGCTCCAGCTTAGCTGTTTCCGACGAAAATATTTTTGAAAACACCTCCTTTATCAGCCTATGTAAAATCAAGTGACTCTTATTGGCGGTTCCATGTTGACCCAATGATCACACTTTGGACAACGTTTATAGAAGAATTTTAGATGATGCTCTTTGCAAAAATATCAAAGCACTAGACAAAGAAGATTTTTAAAAACTAGTCTATATTAAACAATGACAAAACACGTGGCTTTGGAGCGAGGTCATTTATGATCCAGCGGGGGGGGGGGGGGGGGGGGGGCGAGGGGGCATAATTTGATTGATTTTGTTTAAGTATATCAGAACGAGGCTCCATTAAAAGCAAAACTCAATGCCTTCCGGTTGCAAATAAGAAGATTTTTGAAGACTTTTTCTTTACAAGCCTATGTAAAATATTATGACCCCGGGGCAGTACCAATATTTACCCCAGGGGCATAATTTGAACAATCAAAGTAGAAGATTCCTATACGATGCTTCCTGCAAACTATCTGAGCTCTATGGCCCAATATCATAAAACTAAGATTGGAGACCAGTCTCAAATCCCAAACATCTGATTGGCTGAAATTGCGAATGGTCAGATGCTTGATAATTGAGACTGGTCTTCTAATTCAGTTTTATGATCTTGGGCAAAGACTTGGCAGTTTCGTACAAGGAGGATTTTTAAGACTATATCAATATAAGCCTATATAAAATCAAGTGAACCTAATATTGACGCCAGGAGCATAACTATTTGAACAATCATGCTTTGAAAGACCACAATGCAAAATATCGATGATCTTGGTCATAATGAAATCGATTAAATGCTGACGTCTTCTTACTGTGTACATATTTCTGGTAAAGAGTGGCCCTCCTTATGAATTTATTCAAGTAAACTTATGTCATACAACAGGGGCGTAGGCAAGTTCTAAATATTGGGGCGGCGGAAATTTTTTAATATGATTCAATTAGTTTTGTTTTAAAGATAAAACTAGAGATGCACGTATAAAATGGTTTCATGGTTACTAAGTTTGTATATTTTGGAACAATTTTCAGGGATTCCAATAGCTTTTGAAAACCAGGGGTCATCTTTTTTCTGTGAACTTTACTACTTTTAAACTTCATTTTAACTTATTTTCATGTTTCAAATAAACATTTATTATATGTTTCAAATGCAAAAGACACAATATCTATCTTTAGTCTTGAAAAATTTGACCACTTTTCCTAAATTCACCTGCATCAAATTGACCAAAATCTCAGAATTAGGTAGGGTCAAAAGCAGAAAAAATCAAATTTGCTTAGCATCAAAATGCAAGAATCTGCATCAATTGAAATTACTGAATATTTAAAGTTATTTTTGTTAAAGATTTTGAGGCATTTCAAAAACATATTAAAAACCTCATCGTAAACTAATGAAGACATGGATAGTCATCAAACCAACTAGGTTTAAATGCTCGCAACTCGGGGTTTTCAAAATTCTGAGGTTGATTAGAAATATCCATTATATCTGATCACATCTAATTATGGATTAGGAATTATTATTCAACAGATATGATATACAACGTACTTGTTAAAATTGGACACCAAAACTAATGTAACATGTCGCCGGTTATCTTATTAATTGACAGATAAATACAATTAACAAAATCATTATTGATAATACTCTGGCACTGTACGTGTCATAAAGTGCAATTAACATCGGTGGTCATCTTTAGTCGTTAATCCCTGTCACGCGCAGCCTGTTGAGCGTATAGATGACTGTCTTCAGTGTACCCAAAACTAAAGGCGACATAAAAATACTGGAGCGGTGGAGTTAAAATATAACGGCGGCTGGTCAAAATATTGGTGCGGCGACCGCCGCCCCTGCCGCCCCATTGACTACGCCTATGTACAATGCTCCAATCAATTTAAAGTAAACTGGCTGATGCAGAGTTGAATTGTATATGGTTACTGGAGATAGATCTTCCATATTAAACTTTCTGTAATCCAGGGTAAGATCCAGTGGGGGTTCAATGAATTTGCGAATCCCCTTTTCGAGCAGCAATATTTCATTTTTCATTGGGAATATGGCCTGAAAGTCGTTATCTAACTAAGCAAAGATTGTCTTAAACAAACTCCCTTTCTATGAATCTAGTATCTAACTATATATACTAATGTAAAAATGTATCTTCCTCATTTAATTTAACTTAGATTTTTACAGAGTGTTTGTAAAAAGAGTTCTGCCTTTTCGAACTTACCCTATACACACTGGTTTTAAGCATACCGCCCTCACGTCGCTTATACGTCGGTTTCTTCGCCCATATCGGAAGCTCGTACCGCTTTACGGGAAACGCCTGATAAGCCAACTTGGACATGGTAGTTCCTTCAAACGGAAGCGGGTCCAATACGTAAGCTTCTTCTGGCGGCTGGCAAGGTTTCGGACGCTCGTAGTCTTTTGGTTCAGTGTAATCAGCCATTGTGGTAGAAATATCGGGAATTCGAGAAATCTGCGGCTCAGCTGCGGGCTTGCCTATGTAGAAAAAAGTCAAGCGGTTTTCATCAAATAACAGCAGGGCACAAGATCGTAAAACTAAATCTGGAAACAAGTCTCAAATCTCTAGGATGGGCAAGGCACTTCAAAATTTTAGATAAGTGACCTTGACCTTGGAAGTACCGAAACGTGTTTTGAAACTTGATATACCGAACACGTGTTGCAAATTATTTTGAAAGCGATCCTTGAGAAAGTTACAATCTGGATACGAATTCGGCCGGACGCACAGACGGACAGATTGGATGATTTTAATATGCCTCTCTTCGGGGAAATGAAGCAAAGCTAATATAAACGTCAGCAACTCGTTATAAAAGAATCGATTTATGGTTCAGTAGACCTACAGGAAAATGAATCCTTATACTCCGTGCTCTGGGCGATTGGTTCCGTCGGACGTGGCGTATTTTCCTTTGGAAGTATCGCCGCCGGTCGTTCTGCGTTTTCGTGCGGGACATAGTCTCCCTACAAGAAATAAACTGTTTTATACATTTTAATCGGACAGTGTGTTTAATATGTTCATAAAAATACTTCGTTTTCAAAAATTCCATTTACTGTATGTCGTCTAGCCAACTTAGTTGAGGTACTGCCCTAGCTTGTCCTCACGACCATAACGCTGAGATTGGCAGCTGAAACCTTCTATGTAAACTTCTGAGCATCTGATTGGTTGATATTGAATTCAGTCCAAAACGAACAGACACTTCTCCCCTTACAAATCTTCCCATGGAAGACATTAGGGATATCACTGTTGAACAAAATTTACCCGATAACCGTTATAGGTGTAAGACCTGTAAATAGACTTCCCTATATATACTATAGGAACATGACATGTTTCAAAAGGCTGGCAATCATAGCTGGTACCATTTGAATAAGGGCTAACTTACATGCTTTTGAAGCTAACTGTTTCTACTGTCCATTTCCAGCAAGAAAAGTAGGGGTTATTTATCAATTAACAGAGATTTGACACCTTGAAACCGGTGGTCTGTTTTTTTCACTTCTGTGTGAACTTCAAAACTGTTTTACATATGCCATCCTAAAACCAGGGCCTTTTTTCATATACTGCATTTCCAAACATAAATTTGCTATCAGTGTGTCAGTAAAAGCATGTCATTTACTAAGCATGTTCCTTTCAGGCCATACTAGCCATTTAATGCCCCCATAAGGCAAAAAAAATGGGACTATTTAGTGTCAGCCATTGTCTGACTAGCCCGAGTAGGAACATCCGGTGGACTATTTACAAGTAATTAGCCTATAAGAAAACTTGTGTTTTTCAAAATCTTATATTTTCTGTTTTTATTCAATAATAGGATGTTTGCAATATATCTTCCAAGTTTCAGCTTTCAGTTAGCAAAAATGAACTCAATATGATGAATTTTCCAACACCACCTATTCTGGTACGCGTTTGCGGCCAAAGCGGCTAAACCTAAGAATTCATTTCTTGCAAATAAAAATTAAATAACATAAAATTTCTCATAAACATGGTTATGAATAATAGTAAAACATCTCAACTACTTAAAACAACTTACTTTTTGAGCTGACATATGCAAAATGGGCCACACAGGGTATCAATTGTGGCATTTTTAAGGCAAAAATAGTGAAAATTGACCCCAAACCTAATTAAAACCCAATTTTGCTTCCTGTAACACATTTATTTTGATTTTTGACTTTCAAATTTGCTTAAAATTGGTCAGCATTCAATTTTAGTGGAAAATAACATTGCAGTCAATATAAATATTCAAATGCTGCCCTCCACTTGTACTTCTTATAGTTGTAAGACCTGTAAATAGACTTCCCTATATAAACTATAGTAAACATGACATGTTTCAAAAGGCTGGCAATCATAGTTGGTACCATTTGAATAAGGGCTAACTTACATGCTTTTGAAGCTAACTGTTTCTACTGTCCATTTCCAGCAAGAAAAGTAGGGGTCATGTCTCAATTAACAGAGATTTGACACCTTGAAACCGGTGGTCTGTTTTTTTCACTTCTGTGTGAACTTCAAAACTGTTTTACATATGCCATCCTAAAACCAGGGCCTTTTTTCATATACTGCATTTCCTAACATAAATTTGCTATCAGTGTGTCAGTACAAGCATGTCATTTACTAAACATGTTCCTTTCAGGCCATACTAGCCATTTAATGCCCCCAAAAGGCAAAACAGTTGGGACTATTTAGTGTCAGCCATTGTCTGACTAGCCCGAGTAGGAACATCCGGTGGACTATTTACAAGTAATTAGCCTTAATCAGAAGATGGATCAGACAGGCCTCCAGGTATATTTTGAAGCACTTGTTTTGACCAGCCGAGAAAATCTGTAACAAATACTGTTGCATCATTTTATTTACTGATGGCTTTATTTTCGCGTATTTCGCGCTCGGGCAAGTGCGCGAATTTAAAACCTAAGCTAAATTTTAACCATATAGTTCCGCATGCGTATCCGAAACGTGGTAATGTCCGAATTTACTTACACTTTGTATTGAGTTGCCCGTAGCGCTATTTTATATAAATTTGAGGTATTTAATAATTATATTCATAAAGGAAATGAAATTAGTTATTACTGGCGTATTTCATTTGGAATTTTTTTGAATAATGTTACTTAAAAACTGTAACGACAATTAAGTCCGTGCATTTAGGTCAGAATAAGTCACGTTTTACCAAACAGCATCGTTGTCATCTCATTCAGTTTATTTTGACACGTAAAAACTTTTTTAATTAATTAAACCCTTTTTAAGTAATTGTTTTACAATTCATTGACACTTGTGAACATAAAACGGGTATAGTCCGATTTTACGCGTTGAGCCGTGAATGTACTTTTGTATTTATAGATTTTTGGAATATTCCACAAAATAGGGATGTTAGATATTCCTATCAGAGCTCATTATGTTGGAATTGTACTGCCCTCTAACATAAGGTTTCATGGCCGTGACGGTAACGCTTCTGATTTCTGGTAATATAACATAAGGGTTGTGTGTTCAAATCCCATGAGGAGATTTTGTTTATTCTGTTTTAATGTCTTTTTTCAATACATTCATGAAGACACCGACAAAAATGACATTAAACCGTACAAATTTCGAGTAAGATTTCATCAAGCCAGTTGATAAAATGTCGCGATCGATGCTTTCTCAAAACACAGTTTTGGGCGATGCAAAACATTTCACAAAGTGGTTTTGAATTATGTAAATTATAAAAGAAAGAGAATGTAACAACAAGTGTTTCCAGAACGCCAGGATTCACAATTGTCCACGCTCCTTTGGTACAGAGGTATATGGGGTCAGGGCAAGCTGCTCAACAAAAATATATTTTTAAAAATGGAATGAACATAAACAAAATTAAAAGGGGGTTGCAAAATATAAAGATAAAACAGCTTAATAATTTTAAATAACATTTAAATTATTTAAATAACATCATATGAACTAAATTAAAATTATAAAAAGGAAATGAAAGACAAAAATAAAAAGGTTACTTTGATTGGATTCGAATACGCAATGTTTTGGATCATAGCCGGAGACTATATCCACTGAGCTATTGCATCGTGACTAAATATCTACTGCTTTCTACAGTTTTTAATGTCACATAAGTAAAGTAATGTAACGGTAACCCTGTTAAATGACGCGCTTTACCTATTTAGTACTGTAACAGTGGACTTGTCCGAAAGGTCACAGCTCACGGGTCAAAATCGAACTATACGCAATTTAACAATCCAATAATGTTATAAATGGTCCAGATAGATGGATCATACGGGTCCCGTGTCAATTAGCAGCGCGAATAAACCGAGGTCCGATAATTGACTAACAAAGGAAGTGGTAGTTGACGGGGGCCAACTGACACATGATTAGCTCGCGTGTTCAAATAAACAATTCGTAACAATAACGGATCGGTCAAATATAGATTACAAGTTTTAGCTTTCCAAAAAGCTAGTCGGTCATTAGCAGATAAACTAATAGAATATGTATGTATTCGTGCTTGCATTTACCTTTGGACCACCGGAAGTCAAGGATTTGTCCAGTTTTCTGTCGATCAATGTCACGTAGATTGTATCTGACAAACCATTTGTGAATTTAGTTGTAGTTTCAAGTTTCATGTTTATTTCCAATAACATTTCTCTGTATGTACAATACATAAACAAAAGAACATATACCCAACAAAAAAGTTCTGCAAATAAATTTTATAATATAGCAAATAACTGGTTTAAATTCTTACATGTATATCAAGATTGTTTGTTTACGGAGTTAAAGACAAAAACGAAATTAAAATTGGTTGGTAAATAAGCGACAAATGTCATTTTGAGTATGATAGGGGTCAACAGTCAAAAGTTGCAAAATTTGCCGTATCAAGGTAGAGGTGTGAAATCTATGAAATCACTCAACATTTCACCAGTGTCTGTTTTGAGCAATTATGAGCATGCACTGTGATGCTAATAACAGTTAGTAATCAAAATTTGATACCAAACCATGTCTAGAATTACGCTCAAACTTAAGTTTTTATTAATTAAAGTATCCCATTGTCTCACTGATTGGCCTAAAGGTATGACATAACAGTTTAGTGATGATTCGAACAGTTTCCATCCTTTATTAATGAATCAAAGCATTCAGTTTATAAAGTGTATAAAAGCAACCATAATTTTATTTGAGAAATACACATCTGCATTGTTTTTCAAATTAATTTATTTCTCAGGGTCAACAAGGAAGGTTTTCGTTAATTTGACCTGTAAGTCATATGCATATTATAGAGGATATGTCATCACTGATTATAAACCATTGCTACAAAGACACACTTTTTTGCCTTCAGTGCCGTCTGATCAGGATCTGCACTGTTCGCTTTTTGATTCATTAGGGTATTTCTTACCAAAATGCGACCAGTGGAGATCCTGATCAGACTGCACGGATTTACACTGGTCGCACGGCAAATGTCGGACCACACCGGCAACCTAGAAGTCTTTCTAAACAAGACAGAACATGTGAAGCTGGTCAAGCTAGTTGATCTACCCGTTTCTCTTGCTCATGAATTGAACCTAATTCCACAATTGAAATTTCGCCGACTGTTGAATTCCGTGCGAAGCCGCTTGAAAGAATGCCGGATTCATCGTGGTGAATTTACTCAGTATAATTCTAACAATTTTTGCAACTTTTGTGTAGTAACCCCAGTGGCTTTAACAATGAAATGCTGATAAGGTATTAATCGGATTTTATTTCTGACTTTTTTACATTGTTTACTTGAATTGCTGATTTATTTGGTATGTATCATTTTGTTGTGTATGGTGAAATTAAAAAGATATTTTATAAAATGTCCAAGTGTGCAGAACTTTTTTTGCCGAGTATATATACATTACACATGCTGTTACTTTAAAGCATGCAAACAAAGTTGAACGGTTGATGTTTGATTTATTTTGACGTGTATCGGCAAAAGACATTAATATAAATAATCATGTTTCTGGTAGACGCAACTTATTATTCAGGACGTGTAGAAATAATGACGTTGTTTGAGCACCATCGGATTGGATGAATATGTTACATTAACACGAATGCTCACAGAGGTACCATAGAACTTTCCACAGTCGATGCTTATTTGTACAGTGAGCAGAAAAGCGATGCTTATAATATTCAGTATTCATTACCAACATAAAGTGTAGTTTTAGTTAAGTCAGCAGATCTGATCAAACTTGAAGTTGACGAGCGTTAGAAGACAGTAAACAATAAATTAGGATGCAGATGCATTTATTATTTTCACTTAAGCTTTATGTTGCCCATATCTTTTGTTTTAGTTAGAACAATTTTCTCTGAAACTATTACAGAAACTCGAGAAGCAATATTTGTATTTAAATGAATCTATGAACTCAATTTGGATTGCAACTGCGACGAGTCCAACCGTTCACAATAGATCACAAGAAGAGAACGCATGGATAGATGCGGTTTTGAGACCTAAAAACAAAAAAGGGTAATTTTAACTTTTTATATAACTTTACTAACCAAAGGTTTTTAGTGATTTGGATTGCCTACACAAACTGTACTTTTCAACTTTCCATCACAATGTTTTAATATATGATTTACCACTATAAAATCCAAATAATCAAGATTCCATGAATTTTCAAGACAATACTCGTTTTCCATGACTTTTCAAGATCTGTGCAAACCTTGTAATCAGCAATCCCAAGCGAGCTCTCCACAAGTTAAAATCAACATTCCATGAATTTTCCAGGCAATACTCGTTTTCCATGACTTTTCCAGATCTGTGCAAACCCTGCCATCAGCAATCCTAAACGAGCTCACTACACGTTCTTACTATACGCCAAGTTTCATGTCAGAACGATGAACCGAACTCAAGTTAATCGCCGAAAACCAAATTTCTATTTTTAGTAACGGTGACCTTGACCTTTGACGGACCGACCACAAAAGCAATCCTAAGCAAGCCATCTACCTGTTCTTACTATACATCAAGTTTCATGTCAATACCGTAAACCGAACTCAAGTTAATCGCCGGAATCCAACCAGTTTGACGCCCGCTCGCCCAACGACGAACACTATTCTACATGCAATAACCTGTTGTATTTTTTCAAAAACCTGGTTGAAAACAAGAAAATATGCGAGAATCAGCAATATATTACATGTTGAAGCTCTTAAGTTCTAGCAATACCAGCATTCTAACGAAATTGTTGAAAGAAAATATGCGAGAACCAGCAATATATTACATGTTGAAGTTCTTAAGCTCTAGCAATACCAGCATTCTAACGAAATTGTTGAAGATCAGAATAGTAAATACAATACTTTTGGGTCTCTGTCAGGCTGCTCATCTCCCCGCATCCCCCACCCCACCCCACCCCCCCCCCCCACACACACACACACAGAAACAATTACGACTTGATTTTAGTTGTTTCTCTACACTTTCGGACAAAAAGGTGTTAGACGAAGAAAAAGTGTTTGACAAACCTAACCATTTTGGTACTTTCAAGTCAATTATAAATAATGTTTGCAAAATGGTAGAAATTAAACGCTTCTATTAAATTTTCAAAGTGGCTTAAAGTTTTAACTTCTGTGCCATGTGTTTTTTGGTTATAAGGTCATGCTAATGACCGACTAGCTTTTTGTAAACTTTTGTTTACAGACAGCCTTTCCCGCCAAAGTCGGATATTCGTTAGTCTCTAAGAAATCCATAGACGGTGTCTTGCTTTTGACGAACAAAATCAAGATAACGGAACGAATCTATTTCATTTATGTCATCATCCTGAACAGTCGTTTGATTCAAATAAAGTATCAGCTCAACTTCTATGCAACTAATATTTTGCTATAAAGGTTTGCATCACGTGACTCTCTAAAAAAGACGCATAACATTATTTCTATACCCTGTAGAAAATACAACACACGTATGTTTTCATAATAAACATGTCGTTATAGATTAGCTCAATTTCCCGTAAATACAATGTCCGAATATTGTTTCATCAACATTTAGAAGACTTTTCTTGCACATTGGGGGAACGGAATAGCATTCTCAAGCTTTAGACGGGCGGCTTTGTTTAAAGTGACCACGTCCGGTGCCGCTGTTAACCGGTGTTACTCTTCAAAGTTAAAGTTTGGTCCATTATAATATGTCGGTCATCAGGATGACCGACAATTAATTTTTTTTCTGATAAACGTCTTCTTTATATGTCAAGCAATCAAAAATCAGCCTATACACTATCCTTTTGCATGCGTCTTAGAAACAGGTGACATAGTCTAAATTATCCGTACCGTCTGGAACGTGAGTCACTGTTAACCGGTGTTCAGGCTAAAGATCTCAAGTTTGGTCGATTATAACTATGTCGGTCATGAGGATGACCGACAATAATAATGATTTTCATAGTTAATTTTAATTTTCTTCAAACCGGTGTTGCGCGAATTTACGTCCGCGTGAAACAGTCTTTTTCGGCGATTGCGCGAAAATTCGTGCCAGCGAAATTAAATGATACCACAGTACAAAGTCTGAAATGCTTTATAATCGTGTTCTGTGATAGTTGGTCGCACGCGTGATAATGTCCTCGAGTTAAAGTGGTCAAACACAATGTGATGTCCTCGATTACTGGTTTCCTGCATAAAAGGATAATACAATATTACATATCTCAAATGGGATTCCTCTGAACCAAACAAGGTAAGAACGCATTTACCTTTGCAGGTGAACTTTGAACCAGACAAGGTGAAAACGCATTTACCTTTGCAGGTGACCTTTGAACCAGACAAGGTAAGAACGCATTTACCTTTGCAGGTGACCTTTGAACCAGACAATGTGAGAACGCATTTACCTTTGCAGGTGACCTCTGAATCATTCTTATCTTTGCAGTACCAGGCGTGCAGATAACCTTTGTAATTAACTTTTTAACCAGACTACCTTCCACTGCATGAGAGGTTTTTACCAAATACATTTACCTTTTCAGTTGGCTTCTGTTCGAGACAAGCTGAAAAAGGCATTTACCTGTGCGACTGACTTCTCTTCCATATGACCTTCTGGTACTTCGAGGTTGTCTTTAGCTTTGACCATATACGGATTGCTCGCGAGCATTGCCGCAGTGCCATAGGACGGGTAAGCCTTCTGAAATGTCAGAAACAAGCTACATAGCATTCGTTAAAACAGTATTTATTCAGCAAGAGCAAAATAAATTATGTTTATAGCTGATCAGAGAACAGGGATGGGGCTGGAAGAAGGGAGGGTAGATGGACAAATTCCTTAAATATAGACCAAGACTAAACCAAATCAACAACAAGAAATATGACTATACTTATGATCATATAAACCCTTGAGTAACCCAAAAATGGAAACAAAAAACTAGTGTCTGTCCCGGGCTGCAGTATGCGTTAATTTATTAGGTTGTTGACACATAAATATAACCTGGTAGTTCTAAATAAACAATCATGATTTGTATTATTTTATTGAGATCATATCTAGACATACTTGCGAGACATTTATTCCTGAGGCAAGACGTGGACTGCTAGATCTATTTAATTTATACAATTATGTCCTTTGCATACGTTTGTTTCTATTAGCTGTATAAATATTACCGGCACTGGAAACCCATCTAGCCGAGGTTTCGATTTCAGATGTTTTGAAGGCCAGTACGATTCTAATTCCAAAAAAATGAAAGACTATTTTAACAGATGGGTATGTCTGCACCGGAAAAAAACGTCCGATCCGAACAAATGTTCATAAGTGTAGCTCGGGCGAGGGATCGAACCTGTACGCCTGTCATTTTCTTAACTATTAAAAACACAATGAGAAAAATGTTTTACCGTATACATGGTGTCGACTGTATAAGCCAAGTCTTTTGAGGGATATAAAATCTCGACAGTTTCACAGTCCGGTTGTTTCGGCCGGCTAATCAATGATACCTATTTATGAAAAGTAGATATCTGTTGTGTTTTCTATACAAAGAGTGACGTGCTTATTGACTCGTATTATTTATTATGGTGCGACCTCTACTAAAAGGGTCTGCCTCCAAAGCTTTTTGACACCCGTTTCGTGAACATTATTGTATTATTATTTCCCGAATCCTATATTATTTGCCTTTTGCCTGGCAGGAAGAAAACGCATTTTCACACTGTGTGAAAAATGCGTGCGAGTACGTCACACCATGTGACAAATTTGCACGCATTTTCACACGGTGTGAAAAATACTTGCGAGTACGTCACAAATCTTCAATTTGAATTATACGTTTGACCTTTTTTCTATTTTTAGTGTAAACGTATTTTTCAAACCAAGTGTTCAAATCATTATACATGTTATAGTTTATGATAACAAACCTAACGTATCAGTTAAAACAATTTATTTAGACAGTGAAGCGCCGATAAACGTCGAAATGCCGCTAAATTGACGCTAAACGGCGCAACACGGAAGCAAGATAGACCACCCTAAGATCCATGACAAACCAGACTAAGTAACCACCGAAGTAACCACCTTAAGGTCCATTGCAACCACTCTTGCACCTAAAGCAGCCGCTTAAGGTCCATAACAACCCCAACAGCGCCCCTAGTACCCACCATTAGGTCCATAGCAACCAGTCTCGCATCCCTAGCAACCACATAAATACCCATGGCAACTACACTTGCGACCCAAGCAAACGTTTGTAGATTATACAATTATACTAATTTTAATGCAAATAATACATACTAAATATTCACTTCAAAAGATAGCAATAGATTACGAACATAACGAATGGCGATTATTCTGCTGCTGCTGCTGCTGCTGCTGCTGCTGCTACTGATGATGATGATGATGATGATGATGATGAAAAACTAGCTCTTTAGATCACTAGGTCGGTCGTCGTCGTCGCACAATAATGTTATCTGGCATTAATTGCTGATGGATTTTGTTTCTATTCCTTGAGACAAGGGCATTCTATGTATGATCTTGACAATCACCTTCAACAGATGAGGGATTGAGTCGGACGTCACGTCTCGTGTCCCAAGTTTGGAGGAAGTAGGTTTTGAGTGCGAATGAGGTAATTTGATTGACTGAGCTAACCTGGTTAAGGTAAGACCTTGTCTTGTGGGAACACAATAAAATCTCGTGGGAACGCAATAATTATCTCATGGGAACATAATAATTATCTCTTGGGAACGCAATAGTAGACTTACTAGACTTAAATATTGAAATCTTAATAAACGCAAGTTCCTTTGATAATTGATATGTAACTTATCAAATAAATCAAGTATGGCTCTGCAGTAACTTGTTTATATTAAATTGTACAAATTTTACTCCAACACCTCACATTGTAATGTAAGTTCCTAACAGCATAACAGATACGAACAAACGGGTCGACAAAGGACAAAGAGGAGTTACACTACAGTACCGGATCCAGGATTTCAGATAGAGGGGGCGTAAAGGGGGGGGGGGGCGAGAACTCAAAATTGTTATGAGAAGATGATTTTTTAAAGCTCGAGAATGGTGCCACGTTAGTAATATTTAACGGAATAATTAGTATGATCGAGAGGGGGCGGGCGTAATCCGCTTCCACCCCTCTAAATCCGCTCTTGGTGTACACACGACCACTGGAGACTTAACCTGTTCTGGCAACTCAAAACTTGCAGGTGTGAAATATACGTTCGTACTAAAAAACTCACATTTTTAAAAACTTTTTTCATAAGATTTTAACATGAGAATGTGAAAAATGCGTTTCTATGTTCGTACGAAATTAGTATCCGAACGTAATTTTCACACTATTTGTGAAATACCCGCACGCATTTTTCACACGTATAGTGAAAAATGAGGTTCAACACAGCCATATCAATACAGTTACAAAAAACCTTCGACCTCCTGTTCTGAAAGCGGGCACCATGGAATAAAACACTTGCATTTCAAGTGACTTTGTAACCTAGAAAAAATGTTTTAACGCCATTGTAGCTTTGTGACCTCGCGAACGCTGGTCGGGGTTCAATCTTTAGACGTAAACCATCAGTTTTCGCCACGAAATAACGTAGAGCGAAACAACGAAATAACGAAACAAAGACACGTAAAAACGTAAAAAGACATCACGAAAAAAAAAACGGCACGCGAATATACGGAATTACAAATATTTTCGGAATAACGAAAACACAAACAAGTTATAATTATTGTGAAGAAAAAAACCCCGAAAAGTCGCCATCGAATATAACGCCAAATTTAATATAAATAAAAAGCGTTGTTTAGCCCTTAGCGTTTAGTCCTCATTACACGTTGCGTTTTTTTTTCGCTTAGCGACTTGTTATTTTGATTATTCCGCGTGCTGTTTTTAACGTGTGGCGACCGGATATTATTTCGCTGAGCGTTATTTAGCGTAGCGTTGATTTTTTCGGCATCTTTTCGTTATTTCGTTTGGCGTTTTTTTGCTGGGAGTTTTTTCGCTCGGCGTATTTTCGCGTGGCGTTGTTTTTCTCTTGGCGTCTTTCCACCGTTATCTACTTTACTTACACTAAAAATCACCGCGACGTTTAGATCATATCTAAACTGTTTTTCACATTTACTATGATTCGACAACCAACAAGAATAGTAATGAAATCTGTATTTTTATGGAAATAATGAACAAGTATTTTCTTGTTAAATTACGTTGGATGTGCAGATTATAAAAATATACTTATTTTTAATACTTTGCTTCGTTAATACAGCAAAGACAATGTTAATCATAGCCTCTGCCCAAGGTTATAAAACTGAGCATGGAAACCAGTCTCAAATCTCAAGCATCTGATTGGCTGAAATGACGACCAGATGCTTGAGATTTGAGACTGGTTTCCAATCTCAGCTTTATAACCTCCAGCCCTCATCTTTCAAAAGACTTTATGGACATTATGCGTGTATTTTATTTCTGAAGGAATAATTACCTTTGGATAATATACCATCGAGTATTCCGTTGTTCCATCAAATTTCTGCGTTGGCATTTGAGTTTGTTGTTTATGCTTGAATGGAATAACTCTCTTTGGAAGCTATAATAGACAAATATGTTTCAAAATCATTGGAGATATAATTATACGTTTTATTAATTATCAACGGTTGCAAAAACGTTTTAATTACCGTCTCTTTATATTAGACCGTTTGTATTTGTTAAAATTGAAAATTTTGTCGCAAATATTTATTATGACATTTTGTTATGTGCAACCTTTTTGGATATTTTGGGTCGCCGATGACTAAAGTTTAAATGTAGAAAATAAAGCAACAAGGGCGACTTCTTCTTACGGATCTTGTTTATTGCCAGTAAAGAGCCCAATATCTTTAAACTAAGATTTGACCTGTCGCCATTTCAGCCAATCAGATGCTTGAATTTGAGACTAGTCTACAGATTCAATACTATGATTATGGGCAAAGGTTGTCACAAAGCAACGAGAATATTTGCTTAAGTTCAACTGAAGCATTTATTTAGAAGAATTACGGCGACTTTGTGCCTTTTCTATATAAGAATATATAACGACAGAGCATGCAGGGAGGCGAACAGAATTCTCTGCTAGGAGACGGACAGCATGTTCTGCTCAAAGGCGAAAAGAGTGCTCTGCTCAAGGCGAACAGAATGCTATGCAAGGAAGCGAACAGAATGCTCTGCAAGGAAGCGAACAGAATGCTCTGCTAGGAAGCCAACAAAATGCTCTGCTAGGAAGCCAACAAAATGCTCTGCTAGGAAGCCAACAAAATGCTCTGCTAGGAAGCGAACAGAATGCTCTGATATGAAGAGATCAGATTGCCATGCTGGAAAGCAAACAGAATGCTCTGCTAAGAGGCCAACATAATGCTCTGCTAGGAAGCGAACAAAATACTCTGCTTGGATGCGAACAGAATGCTCTGCTAGGAAGCGAACAGAATGCTCTGCTTGGAAGCGAACAGAATGCTCTGCTTGGAAGCGAACAGAATGCTCTGCTTGGATGCGAACAGAATGCTCTGCTTGGATGCGAACAGAATGCTCTGCTAGGAAGCGAACAGAATGCTCTGCTTGGAAGCGAACAGAATGCTCTGCTAGGAAGCGAACAGAATGCTCTGCTTGGATGCGAACAGAATGCTCTGCTAGGAAGCGAACAGAATGCTCTGCTTGGAAGCGAACAGAATGCTCTGGTAGGAGGCCAACATTATGCTCTGCTAGGAAGCGAACAGAATGCTCTGCTTGGATGCGAACAGAATGCTCTGCTAGGAAGCGAACAGAATGCTCTGCTTGGATGCGAACAGAATGCTCTGCTTGGATGCGAACAGAATGCTCTGCTAGGAAGCGAACAGAATGCTCTGCTTGGATGCGAACAGAATGCTCTGGTAGGAGGCCAACATTATGCTCTGCTAGGAACCGAACAGAATGCTCTGCTTGGATGCGAACAGAATGCTCTGCTAGGAAGCGAAAAGAATGCTCTGCTTGGATGCGAACAGAATGCTCTGCTAGGATGCGAACAGAATGCTCTGCTAGGAAGCGAACAGAATGCTCTGCTAGGAAGCGAACAGAATGCTCTGCTAGGAAGCGAACAGAATGCTCTGCTTGGATGCGAACAGAATGCTCTGCTTGGATGCGAACAGAATGCTCTGCTAGGAAGCGAACAGAATGCTCTGCTTGAAAGCGAACAGAATGCTCGGCTTGGAAGCGAACAGAATGCTCTGCTTGGATGCGAACAGAATGCTCTGCTAGGAAGCGAACAGAATGCTCTGCTAGGAAGCGAACAGAATGCTCTGCTTGGATGCGAACAGAATGCTCTGCTAGGAAGCGAACAGAATGCTCTGCTTGGATGCGAACAGAATGCTCTGCTAGGAAGCGAACAGAATGCTCTGCTAGGAAGCGAACATAATGCTCTGCTAGGAAGCGAACAGAATGCTCTGCTTGATAGCGAAAAGAATGCTCTGCTAGGAAGCGAACAGAATGCTCTGCTAGGAGGCGGGTCATGACTAAAGGAGATCATTTATGTGAAGGACTAAGGGAGAACTTACCGTTGGACATTGGAAGTCCTTGCTGTACATTGATTTGCGTTCTGCTTTACTTCGCCAAGTTTCGTGTATATCTATTACTTTTTGAACCGGTTTCTTGCTCTTTGGAGGTTTTGGTTGGGCGAGAAATTTCCGATACGCCTGAAAAGAAATTGTTTATAAATCAAATGGAAGTGTATAATTGCATCTGTCTCTTCATACATCCCGCTGTATTCTTACTGTTAGTCGGAACGAAGCTTATCTATTCTACAGTTGATAACGTGTTGTTAAGTTAAGAAACAATAAATACCTGCCGTTAATATATCGCAGGTTTTTTTCACGGGGAGGAGCTCAGATGCGCAAGGATACATCACAAGGGGCGTAGCCCATAGTGATATACACATGTATCGCATCTGAATTATTTTATCAACGTCACATCATTCAACTGCCTGAGGATTATTTTTTTTTTTTGGGGGGGGTCGTTTTAGAATTCGAGTTTAAGGATGGTTATTTAAACAGTTTCATAAAGAAAAAATAATTTCACAAGTCAAAATAAAATGTACATTCCAATAGTTTGTAAATGACTTTAATATGGTAGCCACGCTAATGAGAAAATGTTTACCACAGAAAAATTAATCAGTCTAAAGAAAGACTTTACAGCAAATTGTGAGATGAGCAGTGTGGCGATACCGCGTGGTCTGTGAAGTCATCGTTCGATATTACACGTTAGGTACCCGGATAATGGAGATCGCGGATAACAAAATATAGTAGGGATGGGCACGAGTAGCAAATTCGGTACTCGGGTACTGGGATCTTGTTCCGATCGAGTACTCGAGTACTCGAAACCTTTCTTACGATCGTACCGGTATGATCATGCTAGAATGTCTGTCATTATTGATCACCCAAGGAGATACACAACACATTACAGGAAACAAAAAAATACCTTAATGATACTTAATCATATTTAATGCATTTCGACCATCAACTTTTGAAAACTTTAAACTAAATTAGCTTGTGTCACAAACTAGAACATCACTGTAAAATGTACACGACGTGAAAATAGTATATGTTTTCTAATCAGTTTTTATTTCAGTTTTGCAAACTTTCAATCAACAATCCCGTTTGAATATAATTTTTAAATAAACAAAATCAGTTAAAAGACCGACGAGAGAAGTGTCGTACTTAAAATATTCAGGTGCTAATTTTCATGATTGCATATTGTCTGTGTTACCGCATCAAACAATAACGTCAATTTGGCGCCAATTATCGGATATATGTGCCCCAAACTGTCATCTTGTTTATTGGAAATCAGGTGCGAGGTGTTCCTAATCAACTGTCAGTCGGCAATTTGTAAGATTCCATAAAGACAACTGTTGTGAAAATTGGTTTTTGGTACATTTTGTTATCGAGTACTCGAATACTTTATGAACTACTCGGGTACTCGGACGTTAATCGAGTACCCGAGTACTCGCATACTCGCTTCCATCCCTAAAATATAGTGATTATAATGATAGATCAATAGCTCGGAGAAAACGGCATGGAGAGGTTAGGCATTGCATGAATTTCGTGTTATTGTGATCTTATACTTATCTTTTGCGATAGATAACAATCATATACTTCCTCTGATACCCATATATTTGGTATTGGCCATCGGATACATGAAAAAAAAAACAGGAAAATAATTTTACAACATTCCCGATTCCTACATAACACTATATATAACGCTCATTTAAAAATATAACAAAACTGTTTTAATACAAGAAACTGCTGTAATCAAAGTCCAAAGCATCCACATTCAAAACGCCACCCCACTTAAGCCAGAATGAGTATTTTCTTCAATAAACGTATTTAGTGTTGGGCACCTTAAACAATTTGGATAACGGGGATTCGCCTAGAAAAAGTAAATGGATAACATAAATTGATGAGTGGATAATTCAATAGTTTCCTTTATTTCAACCTAAATACTACTTAGTCTATGTTTTTGCATGGCCCGTCTATTTCCGCAAACTGCATTCTATATGAAACAATAAGACCAGTCCTACTGACAAGATAAATGGCCCATTTATCTTACTTATCTTCCGAAACAATCAAATGGCTTTCCGTCCCGAAGGCATGAAATAGAACTAATCCTAAAAAACTCTTAAACACCAGGGTTAAGTTAATAACCATAACTTTTATGGTCTAAGATACGTATTCCAGTAATGGGAGCTAACCGTTATACATAATAACGCTTTTGAGAGTGTCGTCCTTTGCCGATTGGGTCTTCCCTGTAAAAAAGCTGTGTCAAATAAGTAGCATGATTTGGTTGTGGTTCCTATTTATTGTGCCAATATGCAAAACTTATAATTGACTGAAATTTAAGGCTAATCAGTATCTAGTGTGAGTATAATGTATTACGTTAGTAATACTTTAACAACTTTTGCTTTAAATATTAATGTTCTCCTACAATGATTTTGTAAGAATATTACATGTTTTTTCTTTGTTTACAAGTCTTCTACAGTTTTTTTTATACATTTTAAAACCTTTGTTTTCGTTGTGATACGTAGCACGGCATCTTCAAATTATCTTTTAGACAAAATCTGCGTAAAAATGTATATAAAACATGCAAAAGTAAGTATTTTGTATAAATGAGACCCGGGTATTTCAACGTGGTGTTACAAGTAAGATAGTACATCTAAAAGTGCTTTTTTAAAGTTTAAATGCATCGTCAGAGTTAGCTAGAGGGTGTAACAGACATATCGGGAATGGCAATAATCTTTGTAATTTGATTTTAGGTTAAAAGATAAAATATATTTCTTACGATTTAAACTTGATAGTAAAAAAATAAACTTACATATTGCAGAAATTAAGAGAAAAAAGTTAAAATACTATGATTCTGACTTCTTCACAACATTAATTTTTTTTTCATCACGTCCGACCCCTTTCCAAAATTGAAAAGATCTGATTAAGTTCACTAGACAAAGTATTATTTTTCAATATCAAAGTCTGAATAATAAAAAAATGTCATATCTTTATCACATCGAAAGACTTCTTAGTGTCTGAATGAATTGTTTTTCAAAGTGTCTAGCAATTTATACAAAGCTCATTCCCTTAAATGAAATATGCAATGTGATTTTAGCGTTTCAAACTGCAGCGAACTGCATCCATCCCATAGTGGATGACAAAAAAGGAGTACAAAAAAGAAATTTTGAAATAAAACAACTTTTTCTGAACATTTAAATTAAAAGCAAAACGAAAACACCACCATTATTTATTCAATAAATATTTGATTTTTCTATAATCAACCAAGAAAATCCTCGTTATCCAATTTGCATTTTATTGGTGCCTCAGAAATAAGATGTTTGTTAAGGAAAATACTCATGCTACTGGCTCAATGGGGGTGGCGTATTGATTGTCGATGTTTGGGCTTTGATGACAGCAGTGTCGTGTATAAAAACATGTTTAAATATATTATAAATGAGCAAAATATGTAGTTTATAGAAATCTGGAATGTTGCATAATCATGTTCATGTTTTCCACTTTATCTGACAACCAAATCCAAATGTATGGGGATCAGATTAAAGACAGGACATAGCTGGTTGTTACTTATCGGAACAGATAAGTATTTGCTCACAATAATATGAAATTCATGCAATAACAAATCTCTCCATGCTCTTTGCTCCGAAATGTTGATCTATTATTATACTCACAATCTTTCTTTATCCGCGATCTCCATTATCCGGGTACATACCGTGAAATAGTGGATATTTGTTTTCACAAGTGTGTGATAGAAATATATTTCACCGAGTAAGCGCCGGAATACATATATTCACGAGTGGGAAGCCGGAGTTCACAAGTGAAATATATTTCTATTTTCACTGGTAAAAATAATTTTTTCTTTTTATTTTATGCTTTTAGTGCACAATGTGTGGATTTCACGTAAAAAGATGCATTAAATGGCGCCAAAATGGTTGTATTGAAGACATATAATCATACTTGAACCCATCTTTAATGTGTTTCTGGGTACCAACGTAAAAAAAAACAGTGAAAAATAAAAATGATATTCCACTGTTGGAAAACAGTGAAATACCACTTTTATTTCACCGAGAAAATTTATAATTCACTGGAAAGTATAAATGAATGTTTTTGTTTTATTTTAAATGTAAAAAGAACTGCATGAATTAATGTAAATACACTAGTTCACAAAGTATCGTGTATTTATATTTAATTGCGGATCTGTATATCGGTTACAGAAAGAGAGCAGAGGTTTCACCTTCCTGTCGAACAGTCAGTCAGTGGTAGGCGCTGTCGTCCCGCTGTATGACTGATTCTTAGGTTTCGAGCTAGTTATTTCACAGTGCGGATTGTGGGAAATCGAACAACAATGTAAACATTGTATCGAATTTGACGCTTTAATACTTAACCGCTTTGCTGCATATATTAAACCCTTTACTCCTTATATACATGTTTAAATGCATAAGTAACCAGTGTAGACCCAGATCAGCTGGAACATCTGTGCCTGATGATCAGAATCTGCACCATTGCGCTTTTTGGTCAAAATAACCTAGTAAATCATTAAGCCAAATGTGTACATCTTGATCAGATGGTACGGATGTGCCGGCTGATCTGGATCTACACTGTTCGCCCACGCCATAAAGGCGTATGTATGGAATAATAGGTTGGTTTGAAGAAGTTGGTGTTTTACCCATTGGTATTCGGAGATGCTGTCGAACATCGGTTGAATCTGCTCTCTCTTGCACGCCTTGGGGCTGTCTCCATAGCTACAAGCAAACAATATTCCAATCACAAATTTTGACCTGACTATAAGAAAGCTGAGTGGATTAATCGCCGAATTTTCTGATACCTAGTGAGGAAGATTCTCAATATTGTATGGTAGTTGATCTGTTCAAAATACATAAAAAGCTTAAGTAACTGTCTTGTTTCTTTCCTTCGATAATGATTTTCAACGTAAAACACGATGTATTGTATATGTTCATTTATCGAAGAAATAAATATTGTTTAAACCAACGTAAAACACATAAAACAGTGAATACTAAAACATTAAATGTGTGTATAATTTCGGACGGTAAAAAGTTATGATGTTTAACAGTGATATTTTATTTTTAAAGTAAAGCCATCACTAATGTTGACTCTTGACTCGGCAAATTAACGTTCGTAAA
Organism: Corbicula japonica; assembly: GCA_038501625.1. Taxonomy (NCBI): domain Eukaryota; kingdom Metazoa; phylum Mollusca; class Bivalvia; order Venerida; family Cyrenidae; genus Corbicula; species Corbicula japonica. The sequence continues at coordinate 669,436 of JAZAYU010000174.1, forward strand.
TTTATTTTATGAAAATTGATTCAAAAGATAACGATATTGAATGTTTCGTTCAGTAGAAAACCAAGTATCTCTCAGCAAATTTCACTCTAAACCCCACCCAACCACAAACAGTTATTTTGGCCCCAGTGCATCTAAAATGGCTCCAACATTTTCCAACGGTCGAAAGTATTGGTCACAAACTTGGAACCCTGAACTACAAGCATTTAGAGCAGTCAAAGTTTCTCTAATTGACAACTTCTCGAATTGAAACACATCGTATCAAGATTCAACTAATGAGGTTGAATAGGCCTATTGGATCTGAGTGCTTATAACTGCATCACTACTGTTTACAAGAAAATAATTTAAATTTATGATAAAAGAGGAAGTCCAAAAACTGTTATAAAATCCCCACAAAATACATCAGAATGCAGGATTCGGCTTATAATTTTTCAAAATTTCACGTGAGCATTCCCCCGGACCCCAAAGATTAGTTAGGCCTCTTACAAATTCTTTTGTATGGATATGTCCCCGTTGTATGTGTCAAGCGGAGTGATGTTCTAGCTCAGTTACAAATTAACGCTGTTAAAAATTATGAGTCGCTGTGTTGAACTCCCCTTGCCAAAATCCTGGATATGACAAAAATGCAATATAAACAATAGATAACAATAGATAAAGATTATCCGTGTATTCACTCTTCTATTCAGAACAAAACACCACTAAACACGCCCCCCTGCATTTTGCGATCATCAAAGTCCCAAATCATCCAGTGCACTCACCAGTTTGATTGTGATTTAGACATTAAATGGATGCAAAATACGTTGATAAACTGCGGTACATTCACAAAGATTTAACGGAGAAAACAACTTTCTTTCGTTATTTCTACAGAATCAACTCGACCACCGTCCGAGCAACTAGACCGCTTGCAATATTTTGCAAGTCTGTAGTTTTATGGTACATGTGTTCTGTATCTCGGAAAAGATTATGTTAAGGCAATATATTTTCGTTTCTTGCATCATATTAATATTGTGTGGGAGGGAACTTAATAGCGTAAATTTTGTAACATTTTTATCCGGAGCAACATACTAGGTCAAGTTGTTATTTGATTTTTTTCTTGTTAAAATGCGTAGAAATTAAATGTAGATAATAATAATAATAATAATAATAATAATAATAATAATAATAACAATAACCATAATAATAATTTAAGAAGAATTTAACAAAACAAAATACAAAGAATGTAAAATTCTTGTTTCCGATGAAGCTTTTGATTTACAACATTAAAACTTTATCCACAAGCCAGCACGCACACATGCATGCACACACGTAACATACACAAATCAACGTTTACAGATAGACAAAGTTAGAGGTAACATCCGATAGCGGCTGCAGTCTTCAAATTCCTTTAGAAACGCTGGAGTCGCAGAAAAAAAATTTTGAAATGCGCTTGTTTTTGTATATAAAAATAAATCCTACCAGTTCCTGCACCTTCCGACGATTTGGAAAGTTGTTGGCCCCCGCATCGGAAGAGGAAAACTGCGAGCTTATGAGAGAAAAAGAAAAGAACTGCCCATCTAGGCTGGTGCCAAATTGGTTGATACGTTACTACTGACACCAACGTCGTTATTGACGACGTCACAATAAAACGACGTCTATCCCGCGGCCAATCATCTACATGTGCGGACGTTGCCGACCGCTTAGACAAGAATATATCCTTTCCACGACCATAACGTATTTAAACGTGACAAAATTTTGACTTTCCAAAACCCGACCCTGTTTTAAGCGAGGACTCCCGAAACGTATTTAAACGTATAAAAAATCGCTTTTCAAAACCCGACCCTGTTTTTCAGTCGGAAACCCGTCGATTTTTATTTCTTTTTATTAAAAAGTCCTTACTTTGGCTGCTATTTAGAAGAACACGGAATCATCGATCAGTATTATTACACTATTAGTCCTTTGAACGCATCGCATATTTTCTCTCAAATATCATTTAGTAAGAAAATATTTACATGTGACTTAGATAATCTGATAAAAAAATTAGTGATTTTAAAAAGTCAAATCTTAAGAAAAAAAATCTAAACACTGTGATGGCTGATGTGTGTGAAGTTAGCTGCCAGTTGCCAGTTGCCGATTCAATTGGCAAATGGCAACTGGCAGCTAACTTCACACTTTAGCTGCCAATTCAAACAAATTTTTAAACTGGCAACTGGCAATTGGCATCTGGGTGCCAAATCGATTGAAGATGATGTACTCAGTTGAATTGGCAACTGGCAACTGGCACCTGGGTGCCGATTCGACTTTTTTTAAATATATTAACATGTTGAATTGGCAACTGGCAACTGGCATCTGGTTGCCAATTCGAAATATAAGATTTTTCGAATTGGCAACTGGCAACTGGCACCTGGGTGCCAATTCGACTTTTTTTTAAATATATTAACATGTTGAATTGGCAACTGGCAACTGGCATCTGGGCATATATTTAAAAAAAAGTCGAATTGGCACCCAGGTGCCAGTTGCCAATTCGAAAAAACTTATATTTCGAATTGGCAACCAGATGCTAGTTGCCAGTTGCCAATTCAACATCCATTATGTTAGAAAATACCTATATCTACCTAGTAATTACTTAAAAATGACACTTTTTGCATTGACATAAAAATTAATGACTGTTAATTAAGTTAATTGATTTACGGAATTTTCCGTTACAGTTTTCCAGCGATAAATCGAATTTTTCGGTTTGGTTTCTCCCATTACGTAAAAGAGCGTTGGGATTCGGGATTTTAACGCACTATTTTTGATATGCATATTCCACCTTTTTTTACAGAAGAAAGACCGTAACGTTAGATAACGTGTTTTAGTTCTTTAATCGGGTTTCTTACCATCAACGGGCATTCAAAAAATTTTACGCAGATTTACGTTATATGGGTTTTACAATCGTAAAAAAGCATACGTTTAAATACGTTTCGGGCGTCCTCCAGTAAAACAGGGTCAGGTTTTGAGAAGTCAAAATTTTGTCACGTTTAAATACGTTTCGGGCGTCCATCCGGAAAACAGGGTCGGGTGCAGAATGGATATAAGGTTATTCGTCAAAAAGATGCCCGAGTCTGATAAGACAGAACAGAGTGATGTACATAAAATTGATAACGAAAGCGGATGCGAATTGCGTTCGGTGGTGTCTTAATGTCCCATACAATGGCGCTTAGTTTATTTTTTTTCAAAAGGGACATTACTAAACCACGGTCGATCCACAGTTATCGTTCTTAATATCAGAAACTAGTATAGCTTTGATGATGCAGATAATTTTTTTGGAGCATTGTGTAAATCCGACAAGTACTTAAAGTAATTTAAAAGGGACGTAACTACAACAGCGTAACTAAAACAGTCATTTTAGAGTAATCAATACATGTATGAATATTTTAATGCAGAGGATTGATATGAGCAATATAAAGATACAGTATCATTAAATACTTAAACGGGAGTTAACATTCCTGTTTTCATAAACGACTCGGTTCATGTAGATGATATATTCCATGTCTTCAGCCAAAAGCACATTTCAAAGTTATAGTCAAAGTTTCATGTGCAAGGCATTTGAAAGGAGCATAAATCCAAACATTGTCAATTACAATTTATAATTCTTGCCAGAAATAGCTTGATTAATGCAGAGGATATATTCCAAATATTGTTTCAACGGGTCATGTATTTTTTAAGTTATAAGCACCAATAAGTTATAACACAGTAAAAACTCCAAATACAAAAAACAATCAAGAGCAATCACTCTAAGACTTGTTGCTTTGTTTGTGCAGATGAAATTTCCCAAGTATTGTGTACTCAATAGTATATATTACCTACATGAAGTTTCAGGATTAAGGATTGTAACAATGGACTTGGCTCAAGGATCACAGCTCACGGGTCAAAATTGAACTATACTGACATGACGTTTCAGGCATTGGTCATTTGAAAGGGGCATAACTTCAAAATAGTCAATCCAGTGATCTCATGCCTGTGGAAAATAACTTTAGATGACATATATCCAGATATCAGGTATTGTGTCAACTGAACAAAGGTTGTAAGCAACATTAAGGTTCAGATTAAAGTTCTGTGACTTTTGTTACTGATAATAAATACCATCCCTTTGTGTCTGACACTAAAATACAAAAATGGGGGAGGGGTGATATTCAGTGGTGGAAGAAGTTTGGGACTGAAAAAGTTCTTTAAAAATGGAGGTTTCAAATGACTTTATTTTAGGTTTTAAACAGATTACAAATAACAAAAAAAAACAACAAAGTTTGGACAGAGAGCTGTAGGTCAAGGTGGGTACTACATTTTTTACTGGAAGTTTGTTAACAAACAAAATTAAAAAACAATCCTATTTTTTTCTATTTGTAAGCACGTGGGGCAAAGAATGAATTGTTTAAATGATTTTTGTGTAACATAAAATACCTGGACAGCTGATGGTAACAACTGTACAAAGAGGCTGTGTGTGTATATATATTCCCCTTGGCAAAATGGGGCAACTTACAGAACCAATTGCAATAAACTCGTCAGCATTGAAATATTTTAATCTGTTGTAAGTTTCTCCAAATGATGTAATCATGTACACATAGAAACAAATTACAATAAAAAATTTTCTGTCTATTACAATGTGCAGAAGCCATTAAAATACATACACTATGATAAGTTAACATAAAACAATAACCAGCTTATTACTGGTATATCAAAATAAGATATACAAAAGTACTTGTATAATTTACTTTTTAAAAACTAAAATGTGTCTTACCATGGTTAACAATAAAATGACAATAGCTAAGATGAATTGCAAGCTTGAACTTAAAACAAGACTTAACCCTTTACTCCACCTGAAATGGCTGTTATCTATGGGTAAACAGTGCAGATCCAGATCAGCTGGCACAATCATGACTTCTGAACAGGATCTTCACTGTTCTCGTTTTGATTTCGGGAAGCAAACAGTATAGATTATGATCAGACAGCAACATTTCGCCATTTCAGCCGATCAGTTAAACTGGTAAGGTAGAACAAATCTCCCTTGTACAAAATATTTTTTGATTCAAAATGATCAGGTAGAATAAATTCTTTATTCCACTGAATAAGGCTGTTGAGAGAACAAACTAGATCCAGATCAGCCAGCACATTCATGCCATCTATGCAGGATTTAACCTGTTTGCTTCTTGATTCATCAGGGGTTTTTCTTCTGACTAACAAGCAGACAATAGATACTGATCAGACAGCACAGTTGTGCTGGCTGATATGGATCCAGTGGTTGCACCCATATACATGTACAGGTGAAAAGTGTAGATCTGTGCCCTCTGGTAAGGATGTGCACTATTCACTTTAAGATTCATTTGGTTATTTCTGACCAAGATGCGAACAGTGTAGATCCTTATCAGACAGCATAGATTTGCCGGCTGATCTGGAGCTACACTGTCTGCCCACGTAATTTAAGGTGTATGCATGAAGCAATGCTTAACCACAACAAAAACTCTGTACCTTTTAAATCAACTGAAGAGCGTAGATCAAACGTGGGGGGTCGGTGGGGGCAATACCTTGTTTGTCTTGTCTAGCATTTTTTATGAGAGAGTAAAGTTTCTAGTAAGTGTTGACTTTGGATGAGTGTGTAAGATTTAAAGTCTGGTCAGGATCTACACTGGTCAGACATATTTTTGGGTTTATAAGGTAATTTAAAAAAGTAAAGGTCCAATACATAAACATATAACAAAAAGCCTAATGGTTATATACAAAAGTTTGATTAAAGCTGGAAATTGATTTTACTAGCAATACAAATTGTTAAGTCGATAGATTTTATTTAGGCTTATGAATAATATATTAAAAGTCAATAACACTACATGTATTTCACCCTTTACTCTATAGATATGTTGTTATAATGAGTGCAGAGTGTTAATCCAGATCAGCGAGCCCATCCATGTCTGATCAGGATCTACACTGTACAGTTTCGGATCAGTAATAATCTAATTAATCAAAAATTGAATAGTGCAGATCCAGATCAGACTTCATGGATCTTCACTGTTTACCCAAAGATAACTGCCATATTCCAAGGAGAAAAGAGTTAAAACAAAACAATTGAACCCATACAGTTAACAGTGACAAAATAAATTTAAAATCTACAGTTAAAACAAATGGTTTGTCATTATAATATATAAGGTAATGAATAAATATATATATATATATAAGTTGGTTTTGGAAAACATGGTTTTTGGCTCAGCATGATTTGGTATTGTTTGTTAAGTAGATTGTCTCCCACAATCAACATCTCCCTCAAAGATTTCAATTTTATTTTATGCTTTTCAGCGAATTATAGAATTTTCCCGATGAAATGAAAGTGGTATTTCACTGTTTTCAAACAGTGGAATATCATTTTTATTTTCACTGATTTTTTCACGTTGGTACCCAAACACACATAACATACCAAATGAGAATGTTTAGAAAACGGGCTCAAATTTGTATATTCGACATCATGACATCACGTCATAAACAAGCGGTTTTGGCGCCGTTTCTTGCAACTTTTCCATCAAATTCAGGCAAATTTTGCAATAAAAGCATAAAATAAAAAGAATTTGTTTTTATAAGTGAAAGATAGAAATATATTTCACTCATGAACTCCGGAATTATATATTTTCCGGAGCTCACTTGGTGAAATATTATATAGTTATTTGGTTTCTTGACAGGGAATGTGAGGATATATTGCCGGTCTGGGTGTCATATTACCCGAGCCGCAGGCGAGGGATAATATGACACCCAGACCGGCAATATATCCTCACATACCCTTTCAAGGAACCAAATAATTGTTTTATTATACTGCAAAGACTTTTTCAGACAAAAGTAATAAGAACATAACGATTTTTCATTGATTTCGCTAATTTAATGCCGCACGGCTTAATTCCCCTCTGAGAACCTCAATAATTACATGTCTGACGTCATTAATTTACCTGCATGACGTCACTTCTATAGAAATTGAATGGATTATCGACTTGATATTTATTTACAAAATTTGAGAATAATCTGATCGTTTTCAACGTTAAAAACATAACACAAATATTTTCTGTAACAATTTAAGTAATCCCTAAGCATACCGCTTGATAATTTACAAAATCGTATCAGATTATGCATTTTTCCGGAAATTCAAAACAAAATGGCGGACGACAACAAAAGGTGGGAGGCCAGAGGAGGAAATTAAGGCACGTGCGATCAGATCTACGGCAGAGCCGTAAATACGGATATACATCAACGTCAAATTATCCAATCAAATTCAAGCAAATTTCTTTGCAGTATAATAAATTTCTATCTTACACTGGTAAAAACAAATATCCTCTATATATTTTCCACATTCCATAAATTTCCTTATTTCTAAGGTGTTAATAATTCCGATTTTTCATCTAAACAAGATATATACAGATAGCAGAAAACATACAGTGCCAAAACAATAAGTTTCTATACATTTTTCTGAAAATTAAAAACTGCCATTACAGAAACTGTAACTACAATTTTCCCAATGCCTAATTATTACCGGGTACTTGGTTAAATCCTGCTCAAGAATACTAAATTGTACATTTACCATAATTTTCAACCTTACAGTATTAAGTTTTGCAATAAGCTTTAAAATAATTTTGGCTGCAATGTTATATTTCTTTTTTTTTCTCTTGAGACACAACATATAGAGATACATCTACATTTTATAGCATTCACAATTCAGTTATTTATTCCTTTTTTCCCATGGGTGACCAGTGTAGATCCAGATAAGCCTGAATGTTTATGCTTTCTGTTCAGGATCTACACTGTTTACTTCTATGTCAGAAATAACCCTGTAAATCTATAAGCAAACAGAGCGGATCCTTATTAGATGCCACAGATGTGCCAACTGATCTGGATACACTGTTAGCCCACACCACAAGGGTATATATATATATATGCAGGAAAAGGTTATCTAGTTACAAACAACATCTGTAGATTCCAATAATTGCATTGAAAAGATAAATAAGCTGGTGAAGCAGTTTATACAAAGCAAGTCTTTAGTAGTGTGATATGTTGGATTAATAAAGTCAACATGTCAGGACAACAGCAGCAAGCAAAAAAACAGAAAATGAGTTAAAGGCATATTGGTCTGTTTTTGGTACACAATACCATATCTGGGATACAACTAACATGTGCCACATCATTTGAGAGCAATTGTTTTTGGAAACATTGCAAAATACCAAGAGATGTGTCTCACTCCGATGAGCTGTGGTTTGATGCAATATCAGCTCTTTTATGTAACTACAACTGTCTTATTTTTTCATTTGACTTGCATTTTTATAGAAATAAAATTAATACATGTATTTTGTGAATAATTTGGAATGTATTTTATATTTATTTCAATAAATTCTGTAACCAGGGCCCATTATCATAAAACTGTTTGGAGACCAGTCTCAATTCTCAATCATCAGATCGGCTGAAATGGTGACCAGTCAGATACTTGAGATTTGAGACTAGTTTCCAGATTTAGTTTTATGATCTTAGGCCCAGATCTACTAAAGCTTGTTGAGTTAAATTTGAGGACTAACAACAACTTACACAAAATACAAGTTCTCACAGAGCTGAACATTTCAATGTGTACATCAGATGTTACAGATATCAACATTCACAGCACCAACTCAGGATTGTACGGTTTTATTGCACAAGTGCAAGATATTTGAACCACAAATCTTAACCTTTTACTCCATACATATTGGTATCACATGTACCACCAGTGAAGATTCCCATAGGCTGGCACATCTGTGTCGTCTAATTAGGATCTAAACTGGTCACTTTTTGGTCAGAAATAACCTTATAAATCAAAAAGCCAACAGAGCAGATTCTGAGCAGACAGCATGGATTTCTGGCTAATCTGGATCTACACTGTTTGCCCATGGGATAACAGCCATATCCCATGGAGTAAAGGGTTACGTAATAGCACAATGCAGAAATATAACAATATTATTCATAAAACTGATTTAACATAGAATTAAAAAATATTTAAAAAACCCAATTTGAACAAAATTGACCAGCAATATATCTTTAAAATAGTGAGCAAGTTTTAGCTAGGGACAACATCTTTGAAATACTGATTTCATTACAGAAGTATCCCTATATATACAATACAAAAAAACAGTTCAGAGCAGCCACCTAAAAACTGGTAGCTTATATAAAGCTTTATGGAGCCAAAACTTATGTTTTATGATAAAGTAAAATTGTATGGAACTTTGCACATTGTAGGTTCATAGCTATGCAGCAGTTTAACACAGGTGACCATGAAACCAGGTTCAGCTGCATCACCTTAGATTAGTTAACCCTTTCCTGGATATATACGCATTTTTACGCATGTGCGACCAGTGTAGATCCAGATCAGTTGGCACATCCGTGCCGTCTGATCAGGATCTGCACTGGTCACATTTTGGTCAGAAATAACCTAATGAATCAATAAGCAAACAGTTTAGATCCTGATCAGACGGCACGGATGTGCCGGCTGATCTGGATCTAAACTGTTTGCCCTAGCAATAAAGGTGTATCTGTACAGGAAAGGGTTAATTATTCTGAGCTACCAGTTTTTGTGGATTCTGATTATTTCACAAAATTTTAAGAGATCAACAATAAAGAATAAGACTAAGTATAAAACAAATTTTTAAAAATAAAAAAAAACTAATATTATAAAACCAATGGAAATAACTGTAAACAAAACCATAATTATGTCAAGCCCACAAAATTAATAAAAATGCATTCCCTTTTTTAAAAAAGCTAAAACTATAAGTTGTACAGGTTTTGACAATATAACATCTTCAGACAAGACTGGTTATATATTTACATAAAGCTTTTATATCCATTATAAAACAATAATATATAGATAAAATAATTTAATATATACTTCTAATGTTCTAAACAGTTGTTTGAATTGTTTAATATTTACAGATAGCTTTGAATCTGATCTACAATGTGCAACTACATGACAAGGAGGCGAAACAATATATAATTTGGTTGTACTACAATTGTTTTTCATCAAACATGGCTGACAGACTTTTAAATGCAAACTTTATCACAGTTCAACTTTGGTATACAATTCGATGGTTACTGTCAATCCAGAACCTTAAAAATATAAAACTTAGACTGGAAACCAGTCTACAGTCTCAAGCAGCTGTGCCCAAGGTTATAAAACTGAGCATGGAAACCAGTCTCAAATCTCAAGCATCTGATTGGCTGAAATGGCGACCAGTCGCCATTTCAGCCAATCAGATGCTTGAGATTTGAGACTGGTTTCCAATCTCAGCTTTATAACCTTCAGCCCTGATAGGTCCAAACAGAGCAAAAACTTCAAACAGACCAATCATAAGCTTGAGTTTTAAAACTGATCTCCAATCTCTAGTTTGGAAACAGTTCCTTAACGCTTTACTACATACATATGGGTTTGATCACATGTGCAAACAGTGTAGATCCTGATCAGACGACACAGACGTGATGACTGCTGTACATCTACACTGCTTGCACATAGACACAACACATATTTAATGATGTTGTCATGCCAACACAGCATAATATATTATGGATATCATAAGTGTATTTATAAAAAGGCAATTCAAAATGTATGTGCAATGGGTGCTGAATATAACTGATGTATTTATATTCAGAGTGAAATTACAAATATATTAGCATTTATAACAGTTAAAAATTGTTTAAAGCTATGAACATTAATCACACTATAAATGGTGGGTTTGTAAATTTTGAACATTCACCAAAATGGTTTTGTTTTTGGTCCAATATAACAAATGTACATGTATCATGCCACTGCTTAAGGTAGACGTGTTTGTTAACCCTTTATTCCACAGATATGTCTTTTATAACATGTGAGCACAGTGTAGATCCAGATTAAACAACACATCCTTGATGTCAGATCTGGATCTATACTGATAGGTTCTTAGTCGGAAATAACCTAATGAATCTGAAAGTGAACAGTGTAGATCCTGATCAGCTTGCATGGATGTGCCTGCTGATCTGGATCTACATTGGTTGCCAATGGAATAGCAGCCATATCCCATGGAGCAAAGGGTTAGAATTACCATACCTTATAATACATAATAGTGAGTACACAGCAATTTTTCAAAAAATGTTATGTTCAACATATCACTATGTTAGGATGTCAAAAATACATAACTCAGGAGAGATATTGTTTCTGTTATAACTTAAAGATAAAAAAAATACAAAAGCAATGTACTACCATTGGTAAGTAACATTAAGAATTTAGTGTTCCTTGGAACACATGCGTCGCCTAAAGTTTCCTTAGAAAGGGACACAACTCAAAAATAGTCAATTCTTATTGTCACCTTTGGCTTTCTTCATGTAGATGATATAATCCAAGAATTTTGATAGGACTTTTACTTTCAAAGTTATAGGCAAAATTAAGTTTCATGATAAATTTGCATTTGAAAGGGACATAATTCAAAAAAGTGATAAATCATTCTTTTTGTCACCTACGGCTTTGATATATTATAAGTATAAGGTAAATAGGACAAGTACATTTAAAGTAATAGGCAACATTAAGTTTCATGTTAAAGGGTTGTAACTCAAAAAATAGTGAAACAGCAGTTATCATTCTTGTTGCCACTAATTGCTTTGTTTATGCAGATGAAATATTCAAAGTATTATTTGAATAAGAAAAGTACTTTTAAAGTCATAGGCAACATGAACTTTCATGTTAAAGTTGGGGAACTACTGGATGACCACACTTGACACTGCTGGACTTTAGGATTCCTATGCGTCAACCTGCTATTGCTGGCAACACAAAAAGCTCTCTGTAATATCTATTTCTATCTCTGTAATATCTATTTGAATATCTCACTACTGTGACAGTCTTAATTGTATATCTGAACTTTACAAAGTAACTTATGCAAAGAGAGTGACCTATATCAATAATCAATCTTTCTGAACTTCGCCTACCCTCCTCACAACTTTTCTTTCATGTTTCTATGCAATCTGCCAGTGTCAGCATACATCCAATTATAAAATGATATGTATCTTGACTGGGATATTTCTTATTTGGCTGACAACGTAAGATTAAAGTTAACTGTAGCTGACCCAAACAAAAACATCAGATCTTGATACTTTTTACTATTATCTACCGGTATGTAGCTAAATGCACCAAAGATTACAAAAACTGAGAATGGAGACCAGTCTACAATTTCAAACAGCTGATTGGTTAAAAAGTCTAAGAACTGACCAATCAAAATCAGTCTAATGATACCTGTAATCAATTCCAAGTCCTTGCTACACCTACTTATTACCAGATTAATCACAGCTATATACAACATTTCAACAACATACTTTTCAGTCACACCACTATTTGAGGCTCTGATCTATGTTACTTTCTAACAGTTCCATTGTAAAAAATCCCCAAATCACCCAGTAGAATGCTAATCTGCAGGTTCAAGGTTTCCCTTGTAAATACCTGACATAATCTTGCAGATAATAATGTACTGTTAGCCTGTGATTTCTGAATCATGGTTGTCAGCGATCCAATCAACTTTTCGCTAAATTAAGGCCACATGAAACACAGACCAAGCAGTGATGGTTTTAATTCTCTGTGTGTTTTCATAATCTTGAATGTGTTTTTGTGATCTGGAACACACTGTTTTAATTCCTTGTGTGTTTTTTTTTGTGATCTGGAGCACACTGTTTTAATGCCTTGTGTGTTTTTTTGTGATCTGGAACACACTGAATTCCTTGTGTGTTTTTTGTGATCTGGAACTCACTGTTTTAATTTGTTGTGTGTTTTTTGTGATCTGGAACACACTGTTTTAATTCTCTGTGTTTTTGTTATCTGGAACACACTGTCCCTGATTTCCATACTAGAATTTCTTGGCAATCACCAATTTGTTTCTGTAGCGCTAGTTTCTGTAGATCGCCACATATTTGACAACACATAAAAATCCTATATCTATTGCTGCCTACATTCCTCATTTCTGGTAGACTACTTTCTGACTTGTACACTGTTTTTTTGGTAACTTTTCTAATGCTCATTTGCCTATTTGAAATTAGTTAGAGGTTTTGATATTCAGCTAAAATTTTATCACATTCTGCTATGATCACTTATAACTTAATAAAAATTTAAAATCCTATTCCTTAAAGCCTTCATCAATGTTTTACAGCACTAGAATCGTTTGAGAAGCTCAAACAGAGTTGTCTGTCCCTGAGATCACCCCACCCACCATTAGGTTTAGGGTCACGTAGTTTAAGCCCTGAATAACCGCCTATAGTCACTGTGTTTGGAAATAAATGCTGTTTGTTGGCGTCTATAAGACTCTTTACAGATTTCTTCTTCTCCTCCGGTTGACAGTTTTTGCCTTTATGGTGGACACCACTGAAATATAGAATTGTAAAACCCTTTTCTATATGGATACACCTTTTATCACACAGGCTACTAGCTTAGATCCAGACAAATCAGCATATCTATGTTATTTGATCAGCATTTGCTTCTTGGTAAGATACTCATATAACTTAATGAATCAAATAGCGAACAGTGCATATCTGGATGGCAGGGATTTGCTGTCTGGATCTAAAAATTCCCCAATGAAATAAAAGTTGTATCCATGCACTCAGATAAAATCAAATATACAGAAGACATGTAATAGTACAATTATGAAATGACAATATCTCATTTTGCACAACTTGAAATTAACACTAAACTTAAATCTAAAAGCTACATAATTTTCTGGTTTCTTATAGATTTTTTTTACAATTATAATGATGTTAAGCAATCTATAGCTGAATTTATTATTTGAAACCAGGTGTTCACAAACAAATTGATTACTTAAAATATATTACTGTTTGTTGGGTATTAGTTTCTATAGAATTTGTGGGCATATAGATACAAAAATTAAATACCCCATAAAATACTGAATTGCACTCACTGAAGTTATATAAAACCATGAATATATGAACCCACGATAATCAGAGGTGGAACCAGTGGGGTTTCTTTACCCCATTTTTTGGAAGCGATATTTACTTTCAAGGTCATTCTAGCCAGGAAGTTGGAAATTATCATGTTACTACCCTAAGACTGCCCCAAAGGAACTCCCATTCTCGCTATCTTGCATCCAACCCTGGCTAATGCTGTTTCAACAAAAGCCAAAACTGTTGTGCCGATAAATATAATTGAACTCACAGCTCATATATACAAAAGGTAATCAAACAGATTAACCCTTTCCTCCATATATATGCATTTTTACTCATGTGCTATCAGTGTAGATCCAGATCACCTGGCACATCTGTGCCATCTGATCAGGATCTGCACTGGTTGCATTTTGGTCAGAAATAACCTAATAAATCAAAAAGCAAACAGTTTAGATCCTGATCAGATGGCACGGATGATCTGGATCTAAACTGTTCCCTTACACAATTAAGATGTTTCTATGGAGGAAGGGGTTTAACAAACAAGAATTTCCAAAACAGCTACCAGTGTAGAGCCCAAATAGGTCTGTGTAATGCATAGAATTATCTGGGTCTACAGTGGTTGCACATGTGAAAAGTTGCCATTAGAACTTAACCCTTTACTCCATATATATATATATATGCCTTTTGATGCATGTGAGACCAGTGTAGATCCAGATCAGCCGGCATATCTGTAATGTCTAATCTTGATCTACACTGGTCATATCTTGGTCAAAATAACCTAATGAATCAAAAAGTGAACATTGAAGATCCTGATCAGACGGCACAAATGTGTTTGCTGATATGGATCTACACTGTTTGCCCACACAATAAAAGTGTATCAATATAGAAAAGGGTTAAAGTGTTAAAACTGTTCAAAAATTAACGGAAGCAATGAAATCAACAACTGCCTATATAACAAAAATATAAAAGTTTGGAACTAAAAAATAATAAACCTACAACTTTTTAACAACAACATAATCTGCATTCAGCAAGTTTAAATAATTAACAACCACTATACAAACCATTATTCATTGTCTTAAAACTGTTTCAAAACAGACAATCTGTTATAATAAATTATTAACAGTATGTTAAATCAATGTTACTCATGTAACAATTCAGCAAAGAGATCTAAAAGTTGCATAACAAAACAAGCATTTTAGAAAAACATGTGTGTCAAGAAGAAAATTTTGTTGAATTAGTTTATATTTCTCAACCAGGAAGCAGTAAACCAGTCCTACCTTTAAAAACCATTTCTTATTTTAAAAAAGAAAGTTTTAAAACTGCTCCTCTTATTTCTTGAAGTCAGTATAAAGTAAATTAAGAGAAATTTAAAGCCATAACTGTTACAGATCAATACTGAAAATTTTCGTCATTATTTTCCAATGATTCAGCGAAAATGTTAGTTTTGTAGTGCATTTTCAAAGGAACATTATTATAAGCAACTGTATTTAAGGGATATTATAATAACTGTGAAGCCAATATTTGTCGTATTATACTAATTTTCTTGATTTTAAGAGATAATTAATCCATGAAATACAAATTACCATTAACCATTTACTCCATGTATACGTCTTTTCTCACATGTGTGACCAGTGAAGATCCTGATCAGCTGGCACATTCATGCCATCTGATCAGAATCTACATTGGTCACATTTTGGTCAGAAATAACCTAACAAATCAAAACGTGAACAGTTTAGATCCTGATCAGACAGCATGGATGTGCAGGCTGATCTGGATCTAAGCTGTATGCCGAATAAAGGTGCATCTATGGAGGAAAGGGTTAAATATACAACTGAAATAAAATGTTTTTACTCAGTGAAAACCACAGAATTTCATTCAAGAGCACACAAAAATGCTAAACAACACAAAATTTCATGGCGATATGTTTAACCCTTAACTCAATAGATATGCCTTCTGTCTCATAGGAAACCAGTGTAGAACCAGATCAGATCTGCAGGGTGATCGGTGACCAGTCTCAAATCTCAAGGATCTGATTGGTTGAAATGGCCACTGGTTCCCATTTCAGCCAATCAGATGCTTGAGATTTGAGACTGGTCTCCAGCTTTAGTTTTATGATCTTGGGCAATGGTTGCCTATGGGATAAAGGCATATCCCAATGAGTAGAAGGTTAATGGCATCTTAAGGATGTGAGACACTTGACTACTGACCATTCTCCCATATGGAACACTCTCGTGGCTTTCATCTTGAGCACCTTCATAGGAATTGGCAGGCATTTACTGCTGAGGTGTTGTAATGTCCAATCCCAGTTGTAATCATCAAAGTTACAAAATTCCTGCAATATATAAAATTAGAATGTAAAATGAACATGGAAGACATGAAACAGAAAAATTCATCTTTTTGGAAAGCTTAGAATGATAAGGAAAAAACAAGAAACTTTTATTTACAAGGACAACTCCTATTACATTTATTTATGCCTTTACTCCATACAGGTTTTTTCATGTGCCATCAGATCAGGACCAACACTGGTCGCTTCTTGGTCAGAATAAGTAGCAAACAGTGCAGATCTACTGATGTGCCAGCTGACCTGGATCTATACTATTCACCCATGGTATAACAGTCATATCACATGGAGCAAGGTTAAACTGTTCCTCCATATATACGCATTTTTACGCATGCATGACCAGTGTAGATTCAGATCAGCTGGCTTATCTGTGCTTGTCTGATCAGGATCTGCACTGGTCACATTTTGGTCATGGCTTTTCTCACATGTTCAACCAGTGAAGATCCTGATCAGCCGGCACAACCATGCTGTCTGATCAGAATCTAAATTGGTCACATTTTGGTCAGAAATAACCTAAAAAATCAAAAAGTGAACAGTTTATATCCTGATCAGATGGCACGGATGTGCAGGCAGATCTGGATCTAAACTGTTTGCCCTTGCAAAAGGTGTATCTATGGAGGAAAGGGTTATATTAGGTCTATGAAAAATTTTCAGACATTAGGATGTTGCCCCGGTGAAACAAAATAGCTGCATCTTGACATTCAAATATGTCAAAATGAAACTAATATTATTGCCATGCCATTCTTCTACTTTTGACACTTTTCCAAACAACTATTCAAAGAAGCCATATTCATTACAGTATATGTTGTATGAAGTTTTGCACTTCAAAGAAACCTTCCTGAACCTGAAATGTTTTCTGCAATAGATCTCTGTACAGGATGGGCAGGGATAATAAGTGCATGTCAGTTTACTCCATCATAATAGATACACCTTTAATGCATGTCAGATCAGCCTGTACATTTGTTCTGTCTGATCAGGATTTGCACTGTTTGCTTTTTAATTCATGTTTTTTCTGACCAAAATGCGACCAGTGAAGATCCTGATCAGACAGCATGAATAATCTGGCTGATCTGGATCTACACTGGTCACACATGCATACAAATGCACATATATGGAGACAAGAGTGCCAAACTGACACAAAATACGCCCGTCAAAATGCTGATCATCAAAGTTGCATAACGATCCGATGAAAATTTTTCAACTTGGAGAGCAGATACCGCTAATTCAGTTTTTGGACAATTCAAGGGCCATAATTCAGGAGTGCCTGGGGGGATTTGGCAGGTTATAGAACTTGGTCGAGATATTATGCCCACCAACATATTCACCAAGTTTGATAAAGACCGGATGAAAACTCTTTGACTTAGAGAGCGGAAACAGTAATTTTGGACAATTCAAGGGCCATAATTCAGGAGTGCCTGGGGGGGATTTGGCTGGTTATAGAACTTGGTCGAGATATTATGCCCACCAACATATTCACCAAGTTTGATAAAGACCGGATGAAAATTCTTTGTCTTAGAGAGCGTAAACCCTTATTTTGCACAATTCAAGAGCCGTAATTCAGGAGTGCATGGGGGGAGTTGGCTGGTTATAGAACTTGGTCGAGATATTATGCCCACCAACATATTCACCAAGTTTGATAAAGACCGGATGAAAACTCTTTGACTTAGAGAGCGGAAACACTGTGGACGCCGCCCGCCTGCCCGCCCACCCGCCGCAGGTGTTCCCATAATACGTCCCGTTTTTCAAACGGGCGTATTAAAAAGGGTTCCATCAGTATCTGCACTGGTTGCCTTTTGGTCAGAAATAACCTAAGAAATCAGAAAGCAAACAGGGTAGATCCCGATGACAGGGATCCAGCAGATCTGGATCTACACTGTTCGCACAGACCATATAGGAATATATATGGAGGAAAAGGTTTTACAGTACCTCCTACAATACCTTTGCACTGTCAAGATGCCATAATGAATTTAACAAACAACAACATTTCCCTTTCAATGAAATTAAGCCCTGATCCCTTATCAACACACAGGACAGGGTTTCAGTTAAACATTTAAGTTGCCCTCTGCAACTTTTTTTCGTCAGAATAAGAAACTGATACTGTAGTTTAATGAAGAAATATTAAAAATGGCAGTTGGAGCCAACATTAAATTTAAGTGACAAAGTACAAAAGGGGCATAACTCTGTCTTTGACTAGCAACTCGAAACTATGGGGAAATAATGCTGCTGTCCTTAATCATCTTGGCAGGGTATAGTAAACCTTACCTGTGAACACTTCTTAATCTCATTAAATAGGTCTGATGTAAAGGCCATGCCCATATTATGTCTTGAGGAAATCCAGTTGGCCACCTCCACCTAAAACAGAACAAAACCATTATCATCTGAGCTGAAGGTTATAAAACTGAGTTTAGAAACCAGTCTCAAATCTCAAGGATCTGATTGGCTGAAATGGCGACTGGTTGCCATTTCAGCCAATCAGATGCTTGAGATTTAAGACTGGTTTCCATGCTTAGTTTTATAACCTTGGAGACAGGACATTCAGTCAACTTATTGACATTCAGTCGTCTTATGGGCAAGTGAACAGTGTGGATCCAGATCAGACTGCAAGTATGTGCAGGCAGATCTTGATCTCACTGGTCCCCACTGGGATAAAATACAAAGCCCACAGAGTAAATGGTTTAAGTGATAATATGGACTGACATTATTGGGATGACAGTATACTGCAATACACTGCCACATACTTAGTTTTATGATCTTGGAACCTGGTCTCACACCTACACAGAATGTGTCAAATCTGTAAACATTGTCTGCTTGGAACAGCCTGCACATGTAGGAAGCCTTTTCAGGATGTTACCTCTGTTCTCAGTTAACCCTTTCCTCCATATATACACATGTCATGGGCAAACAGTGTTGATCCAGATCAGCCAGCACAGTCATGTTGTCTGAACAGGATCTACACTGTTCACTATTAGGTTTATTGGATTATTTCTTACCAAGCTGTGACAACTGCAGATCCAGATCAGATGGCACAGATGAGCCAGATGATCTTCCTCTACACTGGTCACACATTGTGTTGAAACACATATGTAATTATGGAGTAAAGGTTTAAAAAAAACTAAAAAAAAAACTAAAGAGAAGTTCTCAAATATCTGTGAATTAATACTTGTAATTAACAAAAAATTTACTGCAGTTCTTCAAGTAATTGATGTCATTTTGTCAATATTTTCTAACATTTACAGAAGTATTTATAGAATATATAATGTGATTCCATTGAAATAATGAGTGAAACTTTTTACATTAGTCAAGATTTATTTACATTTTAACAATTATCTATATTACAATATTTTAATAAACATGACAAGTAAAATATTGTCCATAAATTTCATTAATGACAAAGAAAACGTGACCTGGCTGGCATCACCTGATATATCCTTTATTATTAACAGATAGGATCTGGTATTTGATTTTTTTTCAGCACTTTTAATATAGCTTTAAAATGCTTTTCTTTTTTATGTAAATGTGTTTACCAACATTAATGTTAATGTTTACCAAATTAATTTTGTCATACTGTGTCATCAGATTTAATTCTTGTTTACCGGTATTGTTGAGGTAGGGAAAGTGCATTAAACCAGATACAAGAAAAATTTATAAATGTACACTTGCTAGTGGTTTATTTGATGACAAAAATAATAATAACTTTGCACAAATTTAAACCATTCCCCAAATATATGTGGGCACTTTTGCTTTAAATTTGACATCCCCACAAATAACTTACCGGTAACCCATTACTGCATAATTATATACACTTTTAAATGCATGCATGTGTAACCAGTGTAGATCCAAATCAGAAGGCACATTGTGCCATCTGATCTGGATCAGTGCATGTTCACAAACTCAGTCCACTCTGAATCCACTGCATTTTACCATGTTTCTATTTCCACTAGCAATGTGCTTCAAGAGGTTGTTTTTTCTAAATCTGTTCTCAGACTTGTGATTTTCTTCACTCTTTTTGCTGAAGAGGAGCTTTCAGATTGAGAGAAGCTAGCATCAGGAGGAGCTTTTTGTGAGGAAGAGCTTTCAGCCTGGGGGAAGGGAGCTATCAGCTTGCAAGGAGCTGCCTGTTGCTGAGGAGGAGCTTTCAGCCTGAGAGGAGATTGCATCTGGCAAGAAGGAGGTTTTTGCTGAAGAGGAGCTTTTTGCTGAGCAGCTTTCAGCTTGCAGGAGGATTTTTTGCTGAAGAGGAATTTTCAGATTGAGAGAAGCTTACAGCTAGCAAGGAGAAGCTTTTTGTGATGAGGAGCTTTCAGTCTCGGGGGGAAGCTCTCGGCACGCAAGAAGGAGCATTTCACTGAGGTAGAGCTTTCAGCCCGAGAGGAGATTTCAGCTTGCAAGGAGGAGCTTTTTGCTGAGCAGCTTTTAGCTTGCAAGGAGGAGCATTTTGCTGAGCAGCTTTCCGCTAAAGAAGGTTTTGCAAAGAACGAGCTTTCAGCTTGCAAGGAGAAGCATTATGCAAGGCTTTTCTGCTTGAGAAGAGTTTTCAACTTGCAAGGAGCTTTTTGCTGAGGAGGAGCTTTCAGCTTGAGAGGAGCTTTCAGCTTGCAAGGGGGAGCTTTTTGCTGAGCAGCTTTCTGTTAAAGAGGATTTTGCAAAGAACAAGCTTTCAGCTTGCAAGGAGGAGCATTTTGCACAGGGTTTTCTGCTTGAGAAGAGTTTTTAAATTGTAAGGAGGAGCTTTTTGCTGAGGAGGAGTTTTCAGCTTGCAAGGAGCAGCTTTTTGCTGAGGAGGAGCTTTCAGCTTGAGAGGATCTTTCAGCTTGCAAGGAGAAGCTTTTGCTGAGGAGGAGCTTTCAGTCTCGGGGGGAAGCTCTCGGCACGCAAGAAGGAGCATTTCACTGAGGTAGAGCTTTCAGCCCGAGAGGAGATTTCAGCTTGCAAGGAGGAGCTTTTTGCTGAGCAGCTTTTAGCTTGCAAGGAGGAGCATTTTGCTGAGCAGCTTTCCGCTAAAGAAGGTTTTGCAAAGAACGAGCTTTCAGCTTGCAAGGAGAAGCATTATGCAAGGCTTTTCTGCTTGAGAAGAGTTTTCAACTTGCAAGGAGCTTTTTGCTGAGGAGGAGCTTTCAGCTTGAGAGGAGCTTTCAGCTTGCAAGGGGGAGCTTTTTGCTGAGCAGCTTTCTGCTAAAGAGGATTTTGCAAAGAACAAGCTTTCAGCTTGCAAGGAGGAGCATTTTGCACAGGGTTTTCTGCTTGAGAAGAGTTTTTAAATTGTAAGGAGGAGCTTTTTGCTGAGGAGGAGTTTTCAGCTTGCAAGGAGCAGCTTTTTGCTGAGGAGGAGCTTTCAGCTTGAGAGGATCTTTCAGCTTGCAAGGAGAAGCTTTTGCTGAGGAGGAGCTTTCAGCTTGAGATGATTTTTCACCATGCAAGGAAGAGCTTTTTGCTTAAGGTTAAAAGTTAATTAATAATTTAATCTCAATTTTTATCAAGCCAAGATTCCATTCACCAATTTATCAGGGAAACCATTATTTTAAAGCATTTAAAACAGCAAACCAGACAAAAATGAAAGCAAACAAAACAAAAACCAGTCTGGTGTCTCTTTGGTAGATCACTGGTTGGGAACGGATGCTTTTTGAGTCCTATTTCAACAGACAACATGATAAATGGTAATGTATTTTAGACCCTATAATAATGATACCAATAAACTTGTGTTTTCAACAATCCTTGGCCTAAGATCATTAAGCTGAGATTCAAGACCAGTCTCAAATCTCAAGCATCTGATTGGCTGAAATGATGATTAGTCGCCATTTCAGCCAATCAGATGCTTGAGATTTGAGACTGGTCTCCAGTTATAGTTTTATGGTCTTTGGCCCAAAAGTCTAATCAGGCTACATTGTATAAACGTCCTGTAGCCTGATCTGGGTCTACACTGTATTAAAATTAGGGATGTCAACAGATATCCGAATATTTGGATATCTGTTCGAATCATCAGATATCCGGATCGAATTTGGCATCCGGATATTTGTTTATAAAAACATTAAACTTTTAATATTACTTTTATTATGCTTAATTATCTTTCACCAATGTCCGTATGCATTTAAGCATAAGAATGTTAAACTGATTATCAAGAGGTGATGACACGCAGTAAATCGGGCTTCACAGGTTTAGAAATGTGTTAAAGTGTGACAGTATACATAAGAACTTGCTAATTAATGGTCAACGTTTGAAGTTAATATATTTTGAGTAAAGAAAATTATCTTTAATTCTGTGTGATCAGTTTTATTGAGAATGGATAGAGATACGAGGGGTGTTAGGTAAATTCCCGGACTGTTCTCATATAATCTCAACGACTTCATTGATAGTAATGAAAATTTGCAGACATACTAAATAAAATGTTTATAATTTAAATATGAAACAAATAAGTGGTAAATTTGAATTTTCTTTGTGCTATTGTTGCTATAGCAACATAAGGGAAGCCTACCCGGGGCATTACATACGTATGTGCATTAAAACCGTCCGAAAACAGTAAATATTTGTATAATTTCTTCCAATTTTTGATATGTATTAAACTGACGTTACTCTGTCCGTGACGTAAATTTTGAGCGAAATCATAGCGTATTGCGTGCGTGACGTCAAATTAAAATGACGTCATTGTTAACCAACGCACTTGCGTTTTGGCGTCGAAAGAAGAAATTCGTTCTGTAATCAAGTTTCATGCCTTGTCGGGTTAAACACCAACAGATTCGTATAAAAAAATAAAACGCGTGTACGGCGAGTCATCTGTCTGTTAACCACCCGCCATATTCTCCAGATTTGGCACCTTGTGATTTTGCTTTGTTTTCACGACTGAAGGATTACCTTCGTGGAACGCACTTTGACAACGAGAGCGACTTGACCACCGCGGTAAACGCATTTCTTGCCAGTCTTACTTTAGCTGATTTCAGAGACATTTTTACCAAGTGGTGCGAACGGTGGCAGAAGTGCATTGAACATAACGGAGAGTTTTTTGAGAAAGAATGAGGCATCATATCACAAAGACGGTGCTTGTTGTGATTGACGGCGTTGAAATTGACGTCAACGTTTCGCCGCGATTGTCCCGCTGCGGCTGTACCTATGTTTATTTTTGTTTATGTTTTCTGTATTGTAGCAGATAAATTTACATTGTTATATATCATTTTAAAGAGTATGTAATGATCTTTCAGGAGAACATTAAATTGTTGAAATGTAGTTCGAATTGTCGTTTTAATACATCCAGTCCGGGAATTTACCTAACACCCCTCGTATAATTCTGTAGACAACAGGTTTGGCGGTCATAAATCAATTACTCACATTTTATTACGTCAGTTTGCTTCTATCTATTGAATTATTAATGAATTCATTTTTTATTTGATCTCGCGATCTTGATTTATTAACATCTACGTTCTAAACAAATAATTTGTTATGCCTTCTATTCTTTAGTTTGCTGTTCGCGTCATTTTGTGAAGTAAAATGATGATGGAAAAATACAGCAAATGTATAGTTCATTCACAAAGTCTGTTATCGTTTTAATTCTAATCTTTTTGCAATATTTATTTAACAACTGAAAACAGAAAATACTGATTGAGAATACCCAATGCTTTATTATTCATATTTAATTAAAATATTAAAGTTATGAAGCGTTTATATCTATGGAAACGACATATTTCTATTAGAAAAGTGTTTATATTCGGATATCCGGATATCCGTTCGGATTGTTCAACGGATATCCGGATTCCAAATTCAGAATCTGTTAACATCCCTAATTAAAATGCATTCCATTGAATTTTATTCAGCAAATACAGGTACTTAGAGATTTTTAAACCAGAAAATTTGATTAACTTGATTATGGGTCTATACTGTTATATTATTCTGCAGACTGATCAGTGCCCAAGGTTATAAAACTGAGCATGGAAACCTGTCTCAAATCTCAAGCATCTGATTGGCTGAAATGGCGACTGGTCGCCATTTCAGCCAATCAGATGCTTGAGATTTGAGACTGGTTTCCTTGCTCAGCTTTATAACCTTCAGCCCTGGGTCTATGCTGATAAAAATTTGTGCAAATGCATTTTGGTAAATTTAATACCGCAAATACTAAGAGATTTTTATATCAGAAAATAACTAGATAAGGAGTTAATAAATTACATATGGACATTGTTTTATAAAGATTATAGATAATAAATGAATGTATGCAAAAAAATATCACACTTTTTGCATCTATCTTAACACTTAAAAGCATGGTATTAAAATTGCAGGAATAATCAGTTAACAAACAAAAAATCACTTAGACCCACTTTAGCCTACTCAACCATACTAGGTCTACATTTTCAAAACATACTGCGAGATTATGAGAATTTAGCAAGCTGGTGCAAATTAATCTTGTTAAAGATCATTAAGTGTTTTAACCCTTTCCTCCATAGATATGCTTTATAACATGGGCGCAGTGTAGATCCAGATCAGCTGGCATATCTATGCCATCTGATCAGGACCAACACTGTTCGCATTTCAATTTATTATGTAATATCTGACCAAGATGTTACCAGAGCAGATCCTGATCAGAGAGCAAGGATTTGATGGCTTATATGGATTAACACCAGTCGCACATGTGAGAAAATGCATATATATGGGGAAAATGGTAAAAAACAAAGGGGTGTAACTGATACAAGAGTAAGTTTTCTGTAAAAAAAAATCACCCTTTCTTATCAGGAAAATCTACAGAACTATCCAATTCCTCGGATCAAAACCTCAAATTTATTTATCTCTTTACTCCATGGGATATGGCTGTTATCCATAGACAAACAGTGCAGATCCAGATCAGATTACATGGATGTGCTGACTGATCTGGATCTACAATATTTGTCCGTTTGATAAAACCCGTATCTATGAAGTAAGGGTTAAACTACATAGATTGTGGGCTAATGACTGACAATGAAAAACAATAACTATAAGCAAAGGTAAGTAATACTACTTAAATACCTTAACTTCACATAATTTTTTACCTTTCAAGATATTTTACCCATTACAGTTTGCAAGACAAAATATTAGTAGTGTCAGACTAGCAAAAATCGTCTACAGATAAAAAGAAAAGTTGCAAAAGAGGACTTTTCAAACACCTACATTCTTAAACAAGTTGCTGACTATAAACTTTAAACAAATTGTAAAGAACATACCTTTCCAGCATTTGCACCATAGTTTTGAGTTTTATCATAATTCCCTGCCGCTAATATCTGACATTCCTTACACTCCCTGAAAACACAAACAAAATATCATAGACAGGTTTAGTGTTGGTGTTGGAGCCCAGAGCTGACCATACACATACTCTCTGTTTCCACCTGATTGATTACATAGGTACCAAGACAATTGGATATTAACCCTTTACTCCATATGATATGTGGGTTATCCCTAGGCAAATAGTGTAGATCCAGATCTGCAAGCACATTCATGCAAGCTAATTAGGATTAACCCTTTACTCCATATGAGATGTGGGTTAGCCGTGTAGATCCAGATCTGCCAGCACATTCATGCAATCTAATTAGGATCTATACAGTTTGATTCATAAGTTATTCCTTACCATGAAGTGAACAGTGTAGATCCTGATCAGACAGCACTGATGTGCTGGCTGATCTGAATCTTACACTGGTGGCACAAGTGAAACAAGAGGGCCATGATGGCCTTTTATCGCTCACCTGAGTACAACAAAGTTGTTACCGACCTGGTTAATGTGTGCCAAACTAGGGCTATGTGAAACTGATTTCAGCTTCAACTTGGGCATTCCTGTTATAGGCAGTCACATAAGGAACAATACAGTATATATTTAAGGGCTTAATACACTCCTCCCCAGCATGTTCATTGATGAAAAGAAAATTATCAAAATCTCAATAATGACAAAATGCTGTTCAACGAAACTTTGCACAAATGAGTGTTACTTATGTATCTTTATTTTGCATATGGTAAGACATGTTTGAACAGTAAAGAAAAATAGTGAGATAAAAAATTCCCTTAACTTCTTTTTACATAAATTCACAAAAACTAAACAACACAAAACATCCTTTTAAATGTCCACACGAGTTATAAGATACTGACAACAATTTATTGTGTCTGCGTGACTTACATATGTAAACTTATGAGATACCAGTATTAGTTAAAGTGTGTTTGACCTTCAATTTCCGTGTCACTTCCTGGTCGCATAAACGGAGTTCTATTTTAGTAGTTGAAAGTTCTTTACAAGGTACACAACATTTTCTTGTCAGTATCATTACACTCATGTGGGAATTTAAAATTGTGTTTTGTATTGCTTAATATTTTTGAATTTATGTAAATAGAATTTTATTAAACTGTAGGTCTACCTTTTTTGTTTACTTTTCTAACTTGTCTTACTGTATGCAAAATAAAGATAATTGGTAACATTCATTTGTGCAAAGTATCATTGAATGACATTTTACCGTTACTGAGACTTTGATAATTTTTTTTACCGATGAACATGCTGGGAAGGAGTGTAGTAAGCCCTTAACTTATAAATTATTAATACAGACTCCTGAACAGTGTCATTACCGAGTTGGAATAGTCTGTAATTACATAGTGACAATTAACAATTGAATATTGCTTCATTATTCAGTTTTACCAACAGCTGTGAAATAACTAATAACCAGCGTATTCAATTAAACAGAATCATATTTCTCACACAATAAATATTTTATTCTAGGAGTGTACCTGTGAATTGTGAACCTTTTATTAAAACCTGAAACATAATATAATTTTGAAAACGAAAACTGAGAATTCCCTGCCATCTGATCAGGATCTGCACTGGTCGCATTTTGGTCAGAAATATCCTTATGAATCAAAAAGCGAACACTTCAGCGAGTACAAAAGTTACATAGAATTACTTGAAAACTATTTCATCTTATCCAGTTACTCCATAGACCTAACAGTGTAGATCCATGCCAGCTGATCTGGATCTAAACTGTACGCGCATGCAATAAAGGTGTATCTATGGAGGAAAGGATTAAATGTAATCCTGATCAGATGGCATGGATCTACACTGTTAGGTCTATGGAGTAACTGGATAAGATGAAATAGTTTTCAAGTAATTCTATGTAACTTTTGTACTGGAGTATTGCAGACTTTGTTGGGAGTCACTGTAAACAAAAACTTAACAAAATTTGAATCTTTTTCCAAAATGTATGTGTAATGCATACACTGATATCATATAACTCCAATTGCATTTCATTTCCAAGAAGCAAAGGAAGGCAAGATTTAAGTGGTCTGAAATTAAATCATTGCCGCAGACAGTCATACATTCTTAACACCACTTAGTAATTTACTTTGAGCTTGTCTTTTACTGCACAGTCATGCAAACATACATTTGTTGTAAATGTAAGTTATTTCACAGAAGAATATTCTCTCAAAAATTTACATCTATGCTGGCATTGTCTGAAGTATGATTTAAGGGATCTTTATGTAAGGCAGTGTGGTTGATTTGAGAAAACACCACTTTTCAAAGTATACCACTGGATTAAAGTTGCACAATTACAGCAGCTAGTCATCAATTTTATCATGTAACAAGAACAACTTGTTAGCAGTGGGAGGGTGTGTAAAGGCATGATGTTGTTTTTTAGAAATTGAAGACAAAACATACACAATATATACGTATATTCCATTTGGAATGTAGCCCAAATACTGCACAATTGGACAACTATAAAGCAATTATTTGGACATTTCAAACCCAGCACAGATCATGTGCTTCACTTACTTGTTTTTCAGATTCCACATCATTTGAAGAACAGAGAGAATATCAGGTGTCACATAGTAATCTTCCTCAAGGAGTAACACCAGGCCTTCATAGTTCTTCATCACAGTCACTTGGTCAAACACATAGTTTAACTGCAAATCATAAACATACAAACATATTCAAAATATTCAACTGATAACCACTTGTGCTGCGAGCCACTGTAGAATGTGTACCAGTGCAAACAAGCCAGTACTGTACAACTTTCCTACAGATATATGCCGTTATGGCGTAGGCGAACAGTGTAGATCCAGATCGGCTGGAACATCCCTGCTGTATGAAGGATTTGCAATGTTCACTTTTAGGTTTATTAGGTTATTTCTAATAAAAAAAACAACAATGAAAATCCTCATCTGACTGTATCTGTAGGATCTGCACTGTTTGCTTTTTGATCAGAAATAACCTACCAACTCAAAAAACAAATATTGCGTAAGTTGATAAGACAGAATGGATGTGCCGGCTGATCTGGATTTACACTGTTCGTATATATAAATAGAGGATATTTGTTTTTACCAGTGTAAGATAGAAATATATTTCACCGAGTGAGCTCCGGAATTCGTATTTTCACAAGTGGCATATATTTCTATATTACACTGGTAAAAACAAATTTTCTTTTTAATTTATGCTTTAAGTGCAAAATTTGCGTGAATTTGACAGAAAAGTTGCAAGAAATGGCGCCAAAACTGCTTGTTTATGACGTGAAGTCATGACATCAAATATCTAAATTTGAGCCCGTTTTCTAAACGTTCTCATTCGGTATGTTATGTGCATTATGAATGACTCGTTTTTTAAGATGGTCAGTGGTTTCAAAACGGCACTCCCATGGCATAAAACTCACCAAGTACAGCTACCGAAAAGTCTTCAAGATGTGAAGAAATCGTCAATAATTTAGTTTTAGTATATGCGGGAGGTCAAAATACACTGACACATAGTAATTAATATTTAGATTTGCTTTGAGTATTTTGACCTCCCAAATATACTAAACTAAATTACTGACGATTTCTTCACATTTTGAAGACTTTTCGGTAGCTGTACTTGGTGAGTGCCAAACATTTACACACCTGTGCATTGGGAGTGCAGTTTTGAAACCAATGACCATCTTTAAAAACAAGTCATTCATTAAATAAAACAGATCAAGGCTTGGAATTTGAACTGGTTGTTGTAGAAAGACAGGACTATAAGATACTGTATCAAAAATGAATAAATTTGCAGTACTTAAACTGAGTATTATACGTTTTATTTTGACATTTGACATTTTTGAGTCAAACTTTCGCGTTTAACTGGCCGTAGTTTGTTTATTTCAAGATGAAATGTTGTGGCACTTGCTGAACATAGTCATTATTTATTTACCAGGACGCTGATATGTTTCATTTTATCGAGGGTTTTCAATTTCCAGAGATACAAACGAAATACTTACACCACCTCTTGTATAAAATTCTTTACTGTGAGCTGTATGTGGGAGTGCCACCTGTACTTGGGAGAGCCGTTACCAGGGTGTGACTATTCTTACAACTATATTCTAAGGTGTCTGATTTTTGCCATTTTGTGTGTTTGTGTAGGCAAGGTGAAATGTCAAACACGAAAGGTCAAAATAATATGTATTTATGTGTCGGTGGGTCCAAATGTTGGATATGCAAAAAAAAAGTCGAAAACTGCTCATCTGTAATGTGTTGGCCGTTAGACTTCCAAGGCAAAATCACAAAGTAACGCAACATTGAAGGTAAAATAATGAAAGTTTAGGGACAACTTTTGGTTTAATGACTTTTCATGCCACATGTATCAAAACAATGACCCCTGTTAGTGTATATTATAAATGAGACACATTAAATTTTGATAATCAAATAATAATTCAATGATATAATCTTTCTACCCTAGTGTATTACCGTATTTTCCCGCTTATAAGGCGATCGGCTTATAAGACGGGACCCCTACTTTGCCGCCAAAATCTGAGTTTTTTATAGACCTGTTAATAAGACGGGGTGAAATTTCAGTGAGTTCGGACCCCAAATTTTTGAATTTCGCTAAAAAAAAAATCGGCGAAATTTTCTGCAAATGTAACATTTTCGAGGTTCCGTAACTGGAACATATCCTTATAAGTGTGAATTAAGCCCCCCAAAATCGGCAATTTTTTTCGGTAAATTTAAGATTTTCGAGGCTCCGTAATTGGAACACATACTAATAAGTGTGAATTTGCAAAAACAATTGGCGAAAAATTGGCAATTTTTTCCGGTAAATTTCGAAGCTCCGTCATTGCAACATTTCGTAATAAGTGTGAATTTCGAAAAATATCGGAGAAAAATGGGCAAATTTTTCGATAAAATTAATTTTTTTGAAGCTGCTTCATTAACATATCCTAATTACTGTGAATTTCTCAAAAAAAATCTGCGAAAAATCGGCAATGTTTTCGGCAAGTGTAATATTTTCGAAGCTCCATCATTGATACATATTCTAATAATTCGGCAAGCTTTTGAAACTCAAATATTTATCTTTAGTCTGGATGTTTGATTCAATTAAAGTTTGTCAAAGGCGAAAAGTAAGAACAATCAAGCCTCGGGGCAAACAAACTGTATCCTGTCACTTCAATTCATGCAGAGTTTGTGTCATATAATCTGAATTTTCGAGTTTGCAAGAGGTGTTGACAGCAATGTCTGTTAATCAATTAACAATACCTGGTGACAGATTCAAACAACACAGCCTTATGGAATTATAACGGCTGGGACAATTCTCTTCAAACTGAAAAGCAGTGGGAAAATTTGAGATTGTAACAATATGCAAACTGGCTAAAATATTCAATTAGCTTTATTAATCTGGCCAACATGAACAGTGAACTATGCTAATTATATCATAATAAAAAATAGTCCTTACAACAAACATTGCTTATATCAACATCAAGTGCTGTCCATAATAATTTCCTAAGTATATCTTCAATATGAAAAAGATTAATAAAATTTTTATTACTAAACCAAGAAAAAAAACGATCAAACTTATATTAAAAATGCTCGTAGAAAATTAATTACCGAAATATTACCAATAGATAATGGCCAGATTTAAAAAATTGATGTTTTTATAAGAAACTTTAAAACAAAAACTGCCAAAAATGAGGTCTTCTTGTAGATCGCGCTTATAAGAAGACGGGTACTTTTAAGGCTATTTTCCAAGGAAAAAACCCCGTCTTATAAGCGGGAAAATACGGTAAATTACAATTTAGATAGAGCAAGTTTCCATCAAGGAACTTTGAAGTTCTATTTGCTTGTGTGAGAGGGAGCGCACTATGCCCACAGTTGCTATAGTTTTTCTTTAATATAAATTGTAACTTAACTGGAGTATATTTTGATTTGAGAGAAGAGTATTTTATTCAAGGTTTTCTTTATCTTGTAGCCATGTACAACTGACCTGTTATCTTACATCTAACACTGATATAGAAAACAAGTGATTATGTTGCCTTAAAATTGTTGAGATGTTATTTATTTTTCAGACATTCCTTTGCCTTTGGATTGTTGTTCAGTAATACCATACTTGCCATTTAAATACGTAAAGATAATCTTTTGAAATTTGAGGGACATAGTGTCTAAGCTCCTGTTTCAATAGGTATTAACTCTGATTACGTTTTACCTATTGCTTGTTAGGGGGGCTAATTTCTT
The DNA here is from genome assembly GCA_038501625.1 of Corbicula japonica. NCBI lineage: Eukaryota > Metazoa > Mollusca > Bivalvia > Venerida > Cyrenidae > Corbicula > Corbicula japonica. Next base: position 701,105 of record JAZAYU010000174.1, read on the forward strand.
TAGGAATTACATTTGACCGGATTCGACTTTTCTGCCAATACTCTTACTATTCCATCAAGCCGAGATTTGCCGATGGATCATTTTGGTAAAAACTGTGGAGAATTATAGGTATTTGGTAAACAGTTAATTGCTGTTTACTTGCCTGATCATATCTGTATTTGTTTGCCCAATCAATGCCGAGATTCATAATAATCCATACATCGTACTTTTACATGATGTTGATCTTGCGTGTCTCAATCTCAGTATTATTTTAATATGATGCCATAATTTGAAGCTGCCTCATTAAGCCATGGTCTGTAATCAGACACTTATAACATTGTTTTCTGAGACAGTTTCCAGTTACACAGAAATGAAATCTGACATTTAGTCTTTTGGGAATAGAAAACTGTTTGCTTCCAGGATAATTAATAAAAGACCTGTCACATTGAAGATGTCCATTATCATGTGTTTTTCCCAGGCGAGTCCATGTCTCCCAGTTTGCAAAGGATAGTATGTCATAATACAGAACTTGTTTAAGGACATTTGTTACTGAATTTCTGAAAATTTGTTACTGAATTATTTGACATCTAACTGTAACAGGGTAATCGTAAGGCAAAATGCTTTTATAACATAATAATACTTTTATTAACATTTTGAATAATTATTTAATATAGAATTTTCAGTCAAAGAAATTGCATCATTTATTTTAAGATTTAGTTTACAGATAAATAATTTTACAGCTTCAACCCATATTAATATTAGATTCCCTTATTTCTCAGTTTGACAACTATACTTTACTCCATCAATTCACCTTTATTGCATAGGTGAACAGTGTAAATTGAGATCAGCTGGCCAGCCATGCAATTTGGTCAGGATCTCTTTTCTGACCAAAAGTGAACAGTGTAGATCATGATCAGATCTGGATCTACAATGGTCAAACATGTGATAAGATGCATATAAATGGGGAAAATTCTATATCCTTTCCACGACCATAACGTATTTAAACGTGACAAAATTTTGACTTCCCAAAACCCGACCCTGTTTTACAGGAGGACGCCCGAAACGTATTTAAACGTACCAAAAAAATCGCTTTTCAAAACCCGACCCCGTTTTTTCGTCGGAAACCCGTCGATTTATTTTTCATTTTTAAAAAAGTCCTTTCTTTGGTGGCTATTTAGAAGAACACGGAATTATGGATCAGTATTTTAACACTATTAGTCCTTTGAACACATCGCATATTTTCTCTCAAATATTATTTAGTAAGAAATTAAATACATGTGACTTAGATAATCTGATAAGAAAATTAGTAATTTCAAAAAGTTCAATTTTAAGAAAAAAAATCTAATTACATGTGTTGCTGTTTCTACATCTTCCATTGTCAAAATAATAAGTGGCTCCAAAACAGTTATTCATTATTTTAAAAAATACATATATCTACCTAGTGATAACTTAAAAATGACATTTTTTGCAATGGCATAAAAATTAATGACTGTTAATTAGATTAATTTATTTACGGAATTTTACGTTACAGTCTTCCTGCGATAAACCGAATTTTTCACCCATTACGTAAAAGAGCGTTGAAATTCGGGATTTTAGCGCACTATTCTTGATATGCAGTTTTCACCTTTTTTTACAGAAGAAAGACCGTAACGTTAGATAACGTGTTTTACAGTTATTAATCGGGTTTCTTACCATGTATAAAATTCCGAATTTCATTAAAAGGTAGAATACCGGTATCAGACAAAAGCGTATATGCTTTATTCAAACATACACTTATCAACGGGCATTAAAAAATTTTATGCAGATTTACGTTATGGGTTTTAAAATCGTGAAAAAAAGCACACGTTTAAATACGTTTCGGGTGTCCTCCAGTAAAACAGGGTCGGTTTTGGGAAGTCAAAATTTTGTCACGTTTAAATATGTTACGGACGTCCGTCCGGAAAACAGGGTCGGGCGCGGAAAGGATATAGATTTTACATCATGACTGATAGTGAAACTCAAGTTCTATTGACTGCTACATACAAATTCCATATTCGATTTGAATAAAAAAAATGTGCCCAAGGTTACAAAACTGAGCATGAAAACCAGTCTCAAATCTCAAGCATATGATTGGCTGAAATGGCAACCCATCGCCATTTCAGCCAATCAGATGCTTGAGATTTGAGACTGGTTTCCAATCTCAGTTTTATAACCTTCAGTCCTTATGTCTTCATTCAGAGTTAGCTGAAAATGAAAATCAATGGCAGATAGTTTTGTGAATGATAAGTCTGCAATAGAAATGTTTGAATAAGTGGTCACTAGTGTTCAATGTTTGGATTTGCAGACCAATTTGCATCTCAGACTAATGTGTAATACGAGTTCAGCACATACAAATATAAGGTACGCCTTCTGGATACAGGCTAGTAAAATACTGTCATGCTTTCATAATTTTGCAGGATGAATTGACACACATGGTTTGCCAGAGTATTAATTTCCAGAGTTGTAGGGGGTATAAATCTCCCCTAAGTTGTGTGGGTAGAAATCTACACAGTTGTATTTTTGTCATAATAATTAGTAATGAGTTATTGATTCCAGATTTGTATGTTCTGAAATTACGATTGTAAATCAAAATACTCCTGTGCTGTAACATAAATGCTAGCATTTCTCAGGTGTAAAGTGCCATGTGGCAGCTGTAAAAGGTTTCCCTGTATTTCCCTTCAGTGCATTTATCAGTTTCAATTATCTCCCTTGATGGTAATATGCTAATTTCAAACCATGCAGAATGTCATTTATCGTGGGTGGCAGTATATTGGCAAACATGTACTTGGACTATCCTGTTTGTGGGATACAGATGTATGTACTGTGTGTGTCACTTGAATGCTAGGTGCTGCTGTCATTATAGATGGCTTTTAGGTGATTAATACATTTAACAATTTTTCTCCAATTATGCCTTTACGGCAAGGTGAACAGTGTAGATCTAAATCAGCTTGAACATCTGTGCCATCTGATCAGAAATTGCAATACTGGCTTTTTGATTTATTAAGTTATTTCTTACCACGATGTGACCAATACAGATCCAGATCAAATTGCACGGATGTGCTGGCTGATCTGGGTCAACACTGGTCACACATGCAATCAAATGGAGTAAACAGAAAGGCATATGTTGCATAGACCGAGACTTGAAGCAGATAATTTAGCAACTAACAATCCACTTTTCATCCACTTATATTAAACGATCCTAAGAAACCTCAAGAGTAAAATCAAAACCGTAATTAACATGATTGCATGTCAATGCACCATTATCCACACTTGCCCGACTCTTAAAGTCACTCTCCAGTAATGCACTTTCATGTTCAAACTCAATAAATCAAGACGTACAGTTAACTGGAAATACAATGCCAGTGGATGTAGACTTTAGACTGTATATTACCCTCTGCTGGAATCAAGATTTTACCCTTAAACTTCATTGATACGCATTTTATCATATGCACATCCAGTGTAGATCCAGATCAGCCCACATATCCAGTGCAGTATGACCAGGATCTACTCAAATGGCATATAGATTTGTTAGTTTGTTTCTGACCACAAAGTGACTTACCTTCCAGAATCAGTGATGTTTTGTGACCACTGTAAATCCAGATCAGCCCACATATCCAATGTAGTATGAACAGGATCTACTCCATTTGTATATAATTTTGTTTGCTTGTTAACTTACCTTCCAGAACCAGTGATGTTTGGTCTGACAGTATTTGGCCTCCCGGTAGTGACCGTATTTATCCGGAAAATCGGCATTCTGGCATTTCACCTTCACAGCTCTGAAATTATAAATAGAATCACTATTCTAAGGTTACTTTTATTCTGAAACCTTTCTTCCATATACATGTTTATATGGCGTGGGTAAACAGTGTAGATTCAGATCAGCTGGCACGTTCTTGCTGTCTGATCAGGATCTGCACTGTTTGCTTTTAGATTCATTAGGTTTTTCTTATAAGTAAGCAACAGTAAAGATATATCCAGATCAAATGGCAAAAACCATGAGACAATGGTTATGATTAATGGGCCAGTAATTTGACTCTTTTGAAGTGAAAGCTGTGTAGACCAATCACTTGGCACACTAATGCAGAAAACAAACAGTGTAGATTCTGATCAGACTGCATGGATGTGTAGGCTCTTCTGGATCTACATTGTTTGTCCCTTGGATACGATCAATATCCATGGAGTAAACAGTAAACTCATTAAAACAATCCTTTGAATGAAAACCCTAATGAAACAATGTTTTGTAGCAGCCAGGTGAAGTTCAGAGGGGGTTCACAGGGGTTGCTTGAATTCCCCTTTATGGGCAATAATATTTAATTTTCATTGGGATTTTTGGCCAGAAAATTGGAAATTGTCATATAACTGCCCAAACACTGCAATGTACCCCCTTTCTGGAAATCATGCAGCTGACCCTGACCTGCTGCTGGAAAAATCCAAAGCTAATTTAAACAATTAACCTAATCTGGGACATTTTTACATAACTATTAGTGTATAGCTATCTATTATTAATCTCTTTAGCTGTTTAATTGATCCCTCTTGCTACAAGCTCTTTATTATTTATAGAGGCTACCATTAACACCTAATAACTAGCATGAACTGGGACTCTTGCAATTTTCTAGTCAACCTTTTTTTACTTATCCCACATTTTGAATTTCCCCAAACAAGATGTACATCAACCTAACATGCAACATCTCTGTGGAAATTTTTTATCATTTGGACTCTTTCAACTAAAAGATTCTTTGCAGTACCCACTATAAAAAAACCTGAGATTTGTCTCCAATCTCAGATTTCAAGCATCTTTAACCAACAGGGCCCAAGATCATATAATTAAAACTGGTGACCAGTCTCAAATCTCAAACATCTGAATTAATTTGGCTAAAAATGGTGACTAGTTGCCATTTCAACCAATCAAATGCTTGAGATCTGAGACTGATCTGCAGATTTAGTGTTATGATGTTAAATGGCCCAGATGCTTGAGATACAAGACCAGTCTCCAGATTCAGCTTAATGATCAGTTTGGGGATGAACTTTCAAAAGAACTATTCCCTACTTCTTGCTAGTATATTTCTGGAAGAAAAAGAAGAAAATCGCATTTTCTTCTGTCGTAAATTATGTGTTTATTACAATTATTGTGTGAATCCTTCACATACAATATGTTGTTAATTCAATGCCAGATGGTGACACTACAATATTTCATCATGATACAGCAGTGATCTATATAACCAAGAAATATCATTCCTTACTCAGGTATTACAGTGAATAATTATCAAGATTTCAATCTTAGCCTTATTTACAGAAAAGCTGTTTTAATCTTTATCTGTTTAGATTAATGAAGTTATTTCTGACCAGGAGCTGAACAGATGAGCTGGCTGATTATATCTAACTGGTCACTAAATAATGTGATAAAATGCTTATTATATGGAATGAAAGGGTTAATCCCGGCTTTTGAAAGATACAGAATTTATAAGCTTGTAAAATCTGGGTCATTAGTATTTGCTCATTATTTTGAAGTGTATTCTGTGATTTTGCAAAGCTACTTTAAGTGGTTCAAGCCACAGTAGTGTACCCAAATAGTGCTTGCACATTATGTTAATATTATCTCTAAGGAAAACCGCAGCAGATCATGTGACCACCAGATCTAGCCCACACCAGATCTAGCCCCACACCAGGGCTGAAGGTTATAAAGCTGAGATTGGAAACCAGTCTCAAATCTCGAGTATCTGATTGGCTGAAATGGCGACCAGTTTTATAACCTCGGGCACAGATCTAGTCGTTACAAGCTCACATGGGGCAGTTCCTTAGGAGCTCCTAGTTCAGTGGGGTTGCTTGATCCCCCTTTTTGGGCCGCAACATTCAATTTTCATGGAAATTTAGCCAGAAAGTTGGAAATTATCATTTAACTATCCTAAAAAAAGAACAAACCCCCTATCTGGACATCTTGCATCCGATCCTGGGACAGGCCTATCTATAATGCATGTGTACAAGTCTGCTTTTAATTATAAATAGAAGGACCTGTCAATGTATAAAAAATTGCCCTTGCAAGATAAATATTTTTGTAAGAAAATGATCTTTGATGCAATGAATATATTGGTCTGTAAATTATTTTTACAAATAAATTAAATATCCCAGTCAAAACTGAATCAATCAAATCAGATGGAAAGTAAGGGAAAGCCATTACATTAAATCAGTGAACAGACCATAATCAGCTGCATCAAGTTATCCGGGTGGATTTAATTTACAATAATAGTTTCAAAACATTAGGTGAAAAAGTACCCGGGTAATGATTATTTCCACCTGCAGTGTACAGTGTCACCGTTAAACAAACGGTGACCTCCTCTACGAGTTTACTTAACTACCACTGACCGGCAGCTGGAAAATTCATTTCTTTCATTTTGAAATAAAAATTGTTTATTCCCATTTCAAATGCTTAATTTTATACAAACAGATTAATATTCTTATTGTTTGAATACAATAGTGTAGTAACTGTACACCATCAATTTGTTTAAAACTGGATTTTATTACACGTAACCTTGACTGAGCGATAGCTTAAGTTCAGAAGGTATACATGTACCAGTAACTTAAGTGTTTCCTTAAGACTGAAAATAATACTTAAAATTTCAACTTAAAGGTGTATAACCTGAGCCTTATTAACATGTCAGTTTATCATTTTTGAAAATAAATTATAAGTACATGTTATGTATAATTATTTGTTTCCCATTTTAGACCTCTTTTGATAATTATGTTTTTGTTCAAATCATGTTACATAATACAATGTAATGCTAAAAACCTGTTAAGTCAGGGAGGATATAACTGACTGACACGAACAATTTTTAATGGCTGATTTTAAGTGATTTAAATGCATGATCATACTTCTTAGGTTACTTTGAGTTTTGTTGGCTAGATTTATATGTGCACAAGACCTCAACATGAGCGATATCGAAATGAGTGAAATACCAACAGTTACCGTGGAACATTTTAATGATATGAAATATTATATATTTTTTCCAAATTAATTTTACGACAAATTTTAGCTCAGTGCTTATATTATTGGTGCTTTCAGAGCCCAAAAAAATGAAAGTTAAACCTAAGCAAAATAAAAACCCTGAAAGCATTAAAAGACTGTCAGCATTGGAAGAAAACTTTAAAAAAGTTAAAGTGTGACACATCTGGTTCTCAGTACTTCATACTCTAGCAGCTGATAGTGAGTTACTGATAAGATGGCGCTCATTTCCAAGTGAATTTGTAGTTATCCTAGAGAACCATTTCTGAGAATTCTCTGGCAACTGCTGAGCAAAAGGTATGTATACCCGAAAACAGATCACAAAGTGTGTTAAGCCGACCAATATGCTTGCCATTAAAAATATGTACTTGAAGATAATATTCTCATTAGATGGTCACTAGATATTAACTTTGTTCAGCAAATAGCAGGAATGATTTAAAGTTTTTAAGGATAATGTGTTGTACAGTTACTGCACGCACATGCGCGCCATCAGTCTAAAAACGCTAGAGTACTAGTCTAAGAGTAGTAGTTCATGAGAATGTTGTTGCATTGCAAAGGTTTGTTAAGAAGTTGCCTTAACCCTTTCCTCCATATATCACATTTTTACACATGTGTGACTAGTGTAGATCCAGATCAGTCAGCACATCCATGCCATCTGATCAGGACCTGCACTGGTCGCATTTTGATCAGAAATAACCTAATGAATCTAAAGGCCAACAGTGCAGATCCTGATCAGACGGCATTGATGTGCCGGCTGATCTGGATCTACACTGTTCGCCCATGCAATAAAAGTGTGTCTATGGAGGAAAGGGTTCGTGAGAGAACAGGAAATCGTGAAGAAGTTACCTATCAGGAAATACATTTCCCATTTTTAATTAAAGAAAAAAATCTCTTGACAATGTTTTTATGGAAGCTTTTGAAAACTGATTTATGAATAGTCATTTCTTTCAACATCTGTTTAATGAGAGACTTATTTAAATCATTTTATGACAATTATTCTAAAGTGATATGAAATTGGAAATGTTAATGTAAACTAGATCAAACAGGCATCTATTCATTGAGAGATAGCCTGAAATATGTTATTTTCATTGCAAAGGAAAACATAGGTTTATTAATTGTTGCTGCTGTTTTGCTATGCACCAGACTCTACCAGGGGTGATAGAGTGTCCCCTATCTGGCAGCAGTCCCCCTCTGTTAGCAAGGGTTCTAAAACCATGCATACATATCACTTGAATAGCTGTGGTCGAGTACATCATAACAGACTTCATCAGCTAGCAAAGATTCAGTCAAGTCCTTCCCCCATTCCTAGCCTATATTATTCATATCACTTGAATAGCAGTATAAATAAGACTTTACCAGCTATTAAAGGCTACGAGCAAGTCCCCCAGCCTCCTACCTCCCTCCACCACCCAGCTACCAGGATCAACATGAACAGTAAAATGACTCACTTCACATTTAAGTACAAAAAAAAAACAATTCTACAAGTCCTGTGAACATTTTACACATAATACCATCAATTCATAAAACAAACATTACAACAACATAGTCCTCAGAATGGATAGGAAACTATTATGAAATTTTGCACCTTTTTCTGAGACTTATAAGTAAGTCTAGGGAGTTAAAAGTAACCTAATTAGTATTAACAATTTAACCGAAAAAAATTCTTATCTTCCTTGTGTTTGTTTTCCAGTAACAAAGACAAAAACACCAATATCCATATCAACAGGATCTACACTACACTGTTCCCTTTTTGATATAACAGATTATTTCTGACCAAGAAGCGAACAATGTACATCCAGATCTACACTTATGTACCAACTGATCTGGATCTACACAGGATCTAAATTGGTCCATACCATGGTGTAATGGGTTAAATATCCAAGAATTTTAAAATCAATATTCATTAAGGAAAAGCTAAGAAGATACATCATCTAGGCAAAAGATCATAAAACTAAATCTGGAGACCAGTCTCGAATCTCAAACATCTGAAATGGCAACTGGTCTCAAATTGAGATTTGAGACAGGTCTCCAATCATTGTTTTTTTTCTTATCTAGGATACTCATCTATTAACTAATACTGTAACATTAGAGACAGGTAACATTGTCACAATAAGAATACTTGTGTGACAATTATTACATCAAAGCTAATGTGATGAATTGCAGTTACTATGTTTCAGATTTAATCCAAGTTGAATGCACTTTCATAAGATAGTTTTAAATATAATTATTATCTATCAGCTATGATAAATACTTGTTGGACTGAAGACAGATTACTCTGTAAGCCCTGCTTTACCTGGGACAGGGAAAATATACAGTGTTCTGAAATATACAAATAAACTTGTATCCATGGACAGGATTCATCTCTTGTAGTGGACAGATCAAACAAGTGTTACACTTTTTACTTTTAATTTAATATCATATAATATCACTGAAGTGTGATGTTCTCGTTAAGTACTCAAAGTATTATGACCAATATTCTTCAGTACTTGAGTAAGTATATGAGTACTGGTACTTGCAATTTAAGACAAGTACTGAGTCCTGCTGAGTACTTATATATTGGTTCTTGAGTAAGTACAAGTAGCGAAACCCTGCAAGTGTGTAGCAGATTTTAATCCTTCTACAATATAGTAAATGCAGCATTGTGGGATGAATAACTGTATTAATGACCTTTTTATCACTTCCTTATTATGTGTCTTACAAGATAAAATTAGTTTTCATTACCTTGTAATAAAAAAGGTGTAAAGAAAGACAGACTTTCCGATATCATATTAATATTACATGCATATCCAAGTATAAAGTTAACCCTTTTTAGGATTAAAGGCTGTTACTATTCCATGGGCAAACAGTTTAGATCCAAATAAGCCAGCACAATCCTGCCAACTGATCAGGATCTACATTGTTACTGTTCGTATTCATTAGGTTATTTCTGACCAGGACATGATGAGTGTAGATCCTGATCGGATAGCACAAAATGTGCTGGATGATCTGGATATATACTGTTCACAAATGGGGTATAGTGTTAATAAGGAATATTTTGTGATAGTATGGTGACAGTGCGTTGACTTAAATGACTATCACAATAGTATCATGATAGTAAGTGTGACTATTGTGATACTATAGTGATTGTTAACCTCATTAGTCACCTCTTGTATCCTAATGTAAACTAAAAATACTGTCTAATTGGGCATAACATCACAATTATGGTTTTATGAGAGCAAGGTTACTTCACGGTGAACTCCTGCCAATGAGGTCCACATTATACTGTGTACACCAGATCAGTCAAATAATTGACCGAAAAAATGATAAGTTTACAGAGAATACTTAAATATCGAAATAGTTTGAAATAGTTTATCTTAATTTTATATTTTGTTAGTTTAATCAGCAGATATAATATATTGATCCTTTCCTCCATATATGTGTTTAAATGTGTGTGCAACTAGTGTAGATCCACATCAGCCGGCACATCCTTTTTCTGATAAAAAAACCCTAATATATCAAAAGGCAAACAGTGTAGATATTGATCAGATTGCACAGACCTGTCAGCTGATCTGGATCTACCCTGTTGGCCCATGTCATAAAGGCGTATATATAGAGGAAAGGGTTAACAATCAGCATCAAGTTTGGCAAAGAAAAAATCACATACTCTTCCTTTTTCATATTTCTGGAACAATCTTTTGGGTCCTCTCCGGGGAAAGTTTTTGGGTGAAGTTGAAGGGAGTTGGGGAAAAATATCTGTAATACCTGAAATATTAAACAAATAATAGATTAGGAATTCTGTAGCAGAGCTGGATCCCTTTACTCTGTGTATACAGATTTAACCCATTACTCCATATTTGTTTTAATGCAATGCAATGAACACAGTGTGATCCAGACCAGCCGGCACATCCATGCTGTCTGATCTGTGGATCTGCACTGCTCTCATCTTGGTCAGAAATAAATCAGTGAATCTAAAAGTGAACTGCGTAGATCCTGATCAGATAGCATGGGTGTTCTTGCTGATCAGTGGATCCACACTGGTCACCCATACAATAACAGTGTGTCTACGTCATGCATGGAGTAAAGGGTTAAATAATATTCTATGTGCAACAACTGTGAATTCTGATCCGTCTACAATAACTGTCAATGTGATTAACCACTTTCAATATCTGACAAGATACAGCTGATATTTTACACAGAAAATTGATATGACCTCAACTGTCTGTATTATCTATTAATGAAAACTTCTAATGAAACATAACTTAGAGTTGTCTGTCTGCAGCTGATCTCTTTATACCAGGGATGATCAAAAATAACATAGACTTTTGTCATTGCATCTTAATTTGAAACACGTTCGCAATAAATTAAATGCTAAATGAAATCAGAACACAAACGAAACAAACTGAGCTAAAATATTCAAATATTTAATCGATTTCAAAAGCGCGTCGCTTATTTGAATAACCATGGTAACAGGTAGGCGGCGCATGCCCTTGTCATTGTACTTTATAAAGCATATACCTGTCAATAAAAAAACAAAACTACTAGACTAGTGGAAAAAGAGCCAAACTTCGCAACGACAAAGCAAGGTATACAAATGATGTCATGCCGAAATTTTACGTCATTCTGACTATGCGTTTTAAAACAGTCAATATTTAAGAGAGCTATCACAAACGTTATTTACGTCAGAAATGTCGCCGTCAGATTGCCCAGAAATATGCGCTATTATAAAATTCTGTCATGGTCTTCGCAAATCACCTCATCAAAAGCTATAATAATTTTGCAGACGCAAATGAAAACTTCAGTAAGCCGAGCTCTAGTTTTTAAGTGGTATCAGTGTTTTTTATACAGTCAGAAGAGCCATTAAATAGGCCTGAGGTAAGGAAAAAAGAAAAAACATCGGCGTTATGGCAGTGACGTCAAGCCGGGAGGCAATTCTAAGGTCTAACTATTGTGGCCCTTTTTGACCTATTCTAGACTGGATTAGGTACCGTGCAAGGATATTGCTGAACAAATGAAATTTTTAAAGGTGTGTAAATATTTATTAACAAATATGTTTTTCAAAAAATGTTTTTGTTTGGTATTTGGATTATAACGAAGTCATAAATTATCAAATAAGAATAATACTAGTAAGTTATTCATAATTTTAATTACACTTGAGTAAACAGCTACAGAGACTGTGTCCACAATGCAAAGACTTGTTATATACTCAACAAAAAAAGAAACCTGACACTGTAACTTTGAATAAGTATGAGGTGCATATTCAAAATCTATATATTTTTGCACCATCCAAAAGAAAATAACCACTGAATCACTTGTTTCATGCACCAAAAATATCAAAATGCATAATTAAGTTCAAAACATGCACAATTTTTATTACATACCACAATTCAATTAGCTTTAAATCTGATTCCAGGAAAATACACCAAAAATAAAGTGTCAGGTTTCTATTTTTGTTGAGTATATATTAAAAAATACAAATTTGTAATGAGTTATTTTAACAGTTACACACCCGTTGCTAAAGTACCGCGATAATGTGGGTATTGCATTTCCGGTCGTTTCCTCAGCGGTACGAGCGAGAACAGGACCACTTCTTTGATCGCCTTATAACCACTTGCAAGACTTTGACCAGCAATGATACACTACTATGTTCGATCAATGGATTCCCCGGCATCGCATTCTGGTGACGGAGTCTATTTAAAGAAACTTAGAACATACGCCGCTTCGCTAACACTGTGCCCGTGAATTAACGGCGGTGACGTTATTAGATCTAATTTGACGTGCGCCGGATAGCGGTTAGTGTATGATTTTAATTGTTCATAGTTTTCTTATGTGATGTTTTTTTTTTTGCTGATATTTTGTAAAAATATGCTGGATATATTCTGATTAAAGCTTGTGTAATTTTATTTGTGGTATCTTGAATAATATAAAAACTATAACAAAAGTCTACGTTATTTTGGATCATCCCTCGTGTGTTCTTAAAGCATACCTTTTGAGTAACACAACATTTATTCATTTTTTACCTAGAAATTTTAAAACAATAAAAAAAACCACCAAATCTGACATTAATGATTAACTTAATTTGCAATATCAGTTATCAAAGATGAAACAGACTTTCAAGTGTTGAAACAATAAACTGCTGTAATATAATTGATTTCAAGTGCTTTTGCCTGCAGATTCCATCTTCCCACAATGCATACACTCAATTCACCTTAATTTGTAAAATTTAATTAACCAATATTCCAGCCCTGGGTAATTTTGTTTGGATTTAATTTTGTGGAGGAGTCCAAAAAGATTTTTGTGCCAGCAGAAGTTGAAATTATGTCATGATTTCTGGTACTCTGTGAGATGGTAGGCCCTAGAACTCAAGATGGAATTTACTATAATATTATTATGTCATAAAAAAGTATAATATGTTAATAATTGTTTGTTGCTGAAAGTCCTCGCAGATCCCATGTTAAACAGTCTCTCCAATACTACTGTACTGTGCTGGTAGAAAGTCTGAATAATGCATGCATGTAGGGTCAAGTTATTGTGACCCCCCAAGCTGACTGAATCTGCATGATGCTTTGTCCAGATGTTGAATGTGAATTTTCAAGGGAAATCAAGTGCTACTATTATTAGTAATATTTTGATAGGTTTGGCTATTTTCCAGACCTGCCACCCTGACCTGACCTCCAATTCAGTTCAGACTGTTTAAGGAAAATGGATGATCTTATTTTATTGAGCAAGTCTGTCAGTGCTTCCTAATTAGTCCTTTATTAATCTTGCAAACTGCACAGTTCCAGCACCCATTAAGTTTTTTTGATAGAGATATTTGAGTAAAAAATGTTTACAGGATTTAATAAAAGTCACTACATCATTTCTTTAATGTTGTTTTTTTCATGAAATAAATTCAAAAGATCAGATGATGTATGCTTTCTTTGTATTTTTACAACTATGATAATCACAGTCACACTTGCCTTTATACATTCAATTGTATCTATAAGCAGCTTTATACAATGTTATGGGCAAAATGTATTTCTAATTGATAAAAGTGTCTGTTTTTTTTATAAAAAGACATAACTTTGGTATAAATTCCCAAATAAAAAAAAATATCAATTTTTCCAAATTTTTGGTACAATATTTATAACTGAATTTAAACTTTCCCTTATTTTGCGACCAAAAACAATGAAATATGCTGAATAAAATTTTAAAATATGCATTCTGCTACTGTTAAAATCATGGAAAATCCAAATTTAATTGAATTTTAATTATTTATCTTTCTGAATTGTTATTATCTCAACATTATTAGTCCCTCAGGGGTTCAGATGGCATGGATGTACCAACTGATCTGGATCTACACTGTTCACCCACGCAATAAAAGTGTGTCAGGGAGGGAAGGGTTAATCAAGAAAAATAGATCATGGAAAGTCATTTAACTCAAAAAAGATCACCCATTACCACTGGTACTTGACAAGCGCCCCACCCCCTGCCAACCCTTACTAATACGCCCATTTTGTAAAAATGGTGTCAAGTCACTAATATTATTCCATTCTATCAAACTATGCAAAAATACACCGTCAAAATCGTAATCTAAAAAAAAATATTTTTAAGTATATAACTGAATTATATACTTAGAAATATACTTTTTTTAAGAATACGATTTTGACGGTGTATTTTCGGATATTTTGATAGAATGGAATATTATTAGTGACTTGACACCATTTTTACAAAAAAAGGGCGTATTAGTAAGGGTTGGCAGGGGGTGGGGCGGCTGGTCAAGCGCCAGTTCCCATTACATGCTAAGCACAACAATTGACACATCTGCATACAGTGAAGACCCTGATCAGTTTCTGCATCTGGGCTTGATCCAAGGTCTACACTAATTAATTTTTGTAAACACCTCTACAAACAATGTATGGACTTGTTGTCATTGATAAAAAAGATGTTCCTTACATTAATAAAGTTTTTGAACTATGCCCACGGTTATAAAACTGAGCATAGAAACCAGTCTCAAATTTCAAGCATCTGATTGGCTGAAATGGTGGCTGGGAGAGATTTGAGACTGGTTTCCAATCTCAGCTTTATTACCTTCAGCCCAGGTCCTAATGGAATAAATGTCACTAAGCATGTAATGTTATGTTGAACATTACCTGTCTCATGTTTGAAAGTGTTTTAAGTTTCAGCATGAATATCATTGAAAATGTATTATATTACCATCATTTGCAAATTTAGGCTAGGTCACCTGCAGTTTGAGCATGACATTTTGATGAAAACTAGTGTACATTGGTGGTTACCTGGTGTTTTGCTTCACATTCTACAATTTGTTTGAACCTCAAAAATCCTTCAACAGACAATGATATCTCAAAGATTGAAAACCATTTAACTGTTTACTGTGCAGTAATTTAAACAAGGGTGCTGGTCACACCTGGGACCAGTGTAGACCGACAATAGTCTATCTACCTGTGCTATTTGATCTCAGTTTATACTGTTTATTATTCAGTATATCACAGGAACCTAAATTTCTTTAAAAAATCATCCAAAGTACACATATATATAGAGCCATGGTGATTTTTTAAAAATTCTGGTTCCTGTGGGTAAATAGTTAAAATTTTTTAGTAAAATCCTTGGTTTTGAACAATAAATTGGACCTGCTCAACCTCAGAAAGGCGTATTAATGATACAAATTTAGCATGTAAAAGAGTAAAATAAATTTTTGTAAATAAATCGGTAAATTTTTTCATACTTACGGGACAAAAATCTATATAACTGACTAGATTGTTCATGGACTCGGAGAAGACATCGTGACTGATGATGAGCAATGTCTTTTCAATGCCTTTCACTTCTCGTAATGAATCAATTAAAATCTTCAGGTAGTCCAATCTGTCATGGACCTGAACCACTATCACAACACTTTCTTGATTTAGTTTAAGTCCAAACTGAAATATATTCCTGATTCGTTGTTCAGAGTTCACTCTAAAAATTTCTTCTTTAATTTGCGTCAGATTTTCGAAATTCACATTATTATTTATTCCGTTATTAGTCATGTTTAAAAAATTTGGTTCTATGATAAACTGGGAGTTATTATTTAGACTAGAATTTCCCGCTTTCACGTTGACCGAGTCGCTTCTCTGAACATGCGAATGGTCAATTTCAAGTCGGTTCTTAAAGTCACTAAGTTGATGAATATGGCGGCTGTCCGATGAGCCAGGTTCAATATTGACCAGAATATGCATATTTAGCAGAATAAACAGGAACAAGACTATTAGAAACAACCATCGCAGGAATCGTCTCCAACGTGGCACCCTCATATTCAGCAAGGGAGGTAACTAAGGAAATGTCTAGCTTTCAAATATGGGTTCAGTATCCAACACTGATGCACTCTACTGCCTAATGCTGTTGTTGCTGTTTCCTTTTTAAACCCAAAGTCGTTACTAGCTTATTTTTGCAGTAACAATATGCAAGAGTTGAATTTGGCTGTTCAATCTTTAAGTTTCTAGTTGTTTGATGATCTTTTCATACATAAACTAATAGACTTTTTTCTCTGGTATGGGTAATAAAACACTTCAAAATTTATACCAAACTGATATTTTCTTATCACCATTTACTCGCCTATATTTGGTATCTTGAAAACTGTTCTCTATTTTGTTTTCTAAATCACCAAATATATCACAACACATGAGGAAGTAATTTTACCTTAGTTATCTTAAATAATATTTGAAAATACCACAGCACCAAGTTCTGTTTATCTGAATTAGTATTACCTTCTACAGTTACCAGTACATCAAAATATTTTAACTAATTAATTCCGTGTATAGTTTCCTTAAGAATACTTTATATTTTTGGCACAAAAGCGGAGCAGTTCAACAACTTAAGCCATATTTATAAATAATTTCACAAGTTTAAAATTATTTATTACTATTTAAAATGTACGGAAGAATGGAGACAGGTGTCGAAAACTAGTAATAAATCCTCTCGTCTATACATGTTCCCAACCCGTTACTTATCCATTCACAACAAAGAAGATTAGTCTTGTAGTTTCAAGAAAGATTTAACAATTCTTTCAACAGACAGTGTAACTGTCACAGATAATTGTAGAAAACTTTTTACAACAAACAAGTATTGTCTCGCACATAATCTACTGTCTGAATAAATCCTCTCTCTCGCATACTTAAAACTCTATAATAACATTTAAATAACGTGCTATTCAAGCCTAGGGCACAATTCCTGAATTTTCTAAAACTGTCGAGGCTTTCTTCTGTCACATTTTTGTTTTCAATATTCCATTCATTTCACAATTTTAAATCACACAACTTTTCCTTTATAAAACTTTTAAATTTATCCAGTAATTTAAATGACACGGTATACAATGTATCAACACTAATTTATATATGAATCAATTGTGGTATTGAAAAATAAATGAACAGGTATACTGTACTAGCACAGAGTGTACTAAGTTGTAGACTCCACACTAGTTAATTATTCACACTAGGTCAATTGAATATCCATAATAACGGCGGTACACAATAAGTTAAGCACTTAAACAATATCTGCACTTAAACAATATCTGCACGCATAATAAATGTGCATTTAATATTCAACAATATTTTTCATCAATATGAAGTATTTGTCAAGTTGAAGTTGACATTGTGTTCCAATGGACTCCTGTGATACAATTTAAAGGATTGAAATATGACGACACTTCTTATGTTCACCTCCTGATTAAGTAAGCCGCCGTAGTTATCTTATCAGTATCAGACGTACACTGTGATCAGATGTTTTCATAATACTATGATGTATGACGGTACAATGTGGTCCAACTATTTTAGTTTTGTTGTTAATGTTGTTGTTGTTTTAAGCCATTTTTGCAGGTAAACATGCAAATTACATTGCAGGTTCTTGAGGAATATGGATGTAAAATTTTTCTTTCAATTTAAAACATTTTTGCAAGTAAACAGGGAAATTACATTGTAGGTTATTGAGAAAATATTGATGTAAAATTTTGTATTCAATTCATTTTATCTGCAAACAAGATTCAGAGAGCTGGATCTGCTTTAAAAGCTTTCTTTTAATTTTCTTGTGGAAAATTAGTTTCAGCTAATTAGATCTGTGCATCACTTTAGCAAACGTAGACGATGCAAATTGATTTCCCTCTGCATTCACTTTTTACGATCATGCATGTTCTAAACATAGTTTTCTTCAGGCTGGACAGTCTGGTGTCTATCTCCTTTTCATTTTATTCTTTGTTGTTAAAAGCTTTTAGTATAGAATATCTCTGCGAATAGACGGATATACAACAATGCAGACTTCCTGTTCATATTCTGTCTGCACATGGTATGGAACTTAAAACATTATGCACAAGTTATTCTGATTTTCTGACTTTCTTTTAGACTTCCAAATTTTCGACACTAAAAAATATTTTCCGAACCAAGTTTGATTCTACCAATGACTGTTATGACAGTGCTCAGATTTTACTCAAGTTATCATTCTTTTCTTCAGGACAGTCTATGCTATGCCTCGAAACAATATTCTTGTCGGGTGATATGTCGACAATCCCTAACAATGATCTTGTTGACTCTGGTGACAGCTGTCTTGTCATCATTCAGCCATGTTGGCCATTACCTCACCTGAAAAGAGATATTAATTAAAAATTGAAGATAACATCTGCATGGTAAATACAGCAATAACTGGAAGTGTCCCCTGAAGGTTTTTGAATGAACAAATTGGATTTATAATCAATTGGAAAAGGCATACAATGCATTACAATCATGTACAAAGTTATTACATGCATGTTTACTCGATAAATATGGCCTATATTCCATTTTTGTACACCAATGAAGATTCAGATTACGCTGCACATTGGTGCAGTCTGTTGTGGTTCTTAACCCTTTCCTCCACAGATACACCTTTATTGCGTTGGCAAACAGTTTAGATCCAGATCAGCCGGCACATCCGGCTTTCTTTGTGTGCATACTTTCCAGGACCTTCACTGTTCACTTCTTTGTTTAGTATAAACTTATTTACTTTACATCCATTGTGAAACAAGTTATTCCAACTTATATAATCATACTCAATGATTGTTTCCGGGTGGGTTTCAAACCTGCAGTCTCCGGATTTGGACTCTGATTGTCTACCCCTAGACCACTGTTCTTCTTTGTCAAAAGTCACATAAAGAATCAAAAAGAGAACAATGCAGATCCTGATCAGACACATGGAGTAAAGGGCTAACCTAATAGTAAATGGGAGTGTTTTGATTATCTCTAAAGATTTCAGATGACAGTGCAATGAACTTATAAAGCCATTAATTTTGTCTTTTGGACAGTGCATTTTATTCAGAAAATTATTTGTCCAACCATTCCATATATGCAAATACCAGAAAATCTGCATACATGACGACCTCAAATCAGATCTCTACTTTCTTTGCTTAGTTTAATCAATCAATAATCATGATTGCGCTTGTTCTGATGTTGACCTGTGGTCCTTTGTTTTGAAGTACAATCAGTAGCATAAAGAGTCCACTGCATGGTCAATTATTTCCTTGTCCACAAATAAAAATAAAGCACCAGATCAATAGGAATAAGTTTTTCAGGGAAAATCACTGCTAACTCAATGAAATCATCTTCCATGACACTATGAGCGTTATTTATTCTGTTCCTCGGCATCGTAACTTGGTAAACAAACTAAGAACAGACACAAAGTCATTTGAATATGAATTCTATGGAATTTGTTTATTTCATGAGGTTTTAGTATTCCAATATATTTTAACCCTTTAATCCATATGTACACATGTTTACACATGTGAAACCGGTGTAGATCCAGATAGCCAGTACATCCTTGCTGTCAAATCTGGATCTGCACTGGTTACATCTTAATAGTAATTGCAAAAAGTGAACAGTGCAGCTCCTGGTCAGGTAGCAAGGATGTTTGCCCATGCTATAAAAGAGTATATATGAAGAAAGGGTTAATACCAGAGCATCAAAGATATAAAATACATAAAAAAAATACTGTATAGCGCTTAATAGTGGCGGTGTCAAATTTTGGCGCATTTTAAAGTGTTTTATATTGGCGGGGTCATATATTGGCACTAACAAGCCAGACCACCAAAATAAAATCTTAGATGAAAAATGGCGGAAATTTGACAATGGAAGAGAAAAGTAAACGTCGCAGTTATTCTATTGTAAAATTTTAAGTGTGAAAACATGATCGCAGCTACCTTAAACAGTACTTGATTGCTTTGTTTGATATTCCAATTATATTCCTTTTGTTGACGCATTATAAGTTTACCTACTTGTTCAAAGAATATACATAATTTAGAAACATGCAACAATCTTTCTTCATCAGATGCCTTCCAGATATTAAATTCGCAGTGTTTTAAATTGACGAGAATTTTTATTGGTGGTGTTTTATATTGGCGCATCTTACCCTGACCGCCAATATAGCCAAAATTAAACCCCCGCTAATATTAGTACTTATACAGTACAGTCAAACCTGTCTACAAAGAACACTCAGGGGACAGCTAAAAAGTGGTCTTTAAAGGCAGGTGGTCTCAGATCACATGTAAATTTGTTCTTCACATCAGTCAGTGGGGCAAATTAAGTGTGGTCTTTGTCCACAGGTGGTCTTTGTTTACAGGTGGTCTTTAGCACAGGTTTGACTGTACTTCATTTCCAGCCAGCTTTTGTTAAGGAAATATCATCACTAGTTTTCTTGTTAATGACTTCATGCTTTGTTCTGACACAATAAATAATGCTCAAATTACAAAGCATGCACTAAAACGAAAGAAAATTTCATTTGAATCAGAATTTTATGTACAATAAATATAATAACAAAAACAAGTAACAATGATCTCTTGCAGGAATTTGTCAAAATAATGTTGAGTTTTCAAGAAATTTTAAGAAAGTCTCTTTTACATTGCAGTCTAATCTCAGATTCTACACTCAGGTTGCTTTTAATTAATTAGATCATTGCTGACCATGAAGCAAACAGAGTAGATCCAGATCAGAACACTTGACTGACCACACTGATAGAGATCTAGACTGGTGTAAAAGCCACATCCATAAACTAAAGGGTTAAGAATCAAAATATTCTAGATTCGGATGAACCGGCTCATTGTTAGGACCAATTTCTTTCTATAATCAGAAAATACTTGAAAGCAATAATCACATGATAATTAACCCTTTACTTCATGGGTGGTTCATATCTTATGTGAAAACAGTGTTGATCATACAACCAGATCAGCCAGCATATCTGTGCTCTCTAATCAGAACCTTAAATGTTTGCTTTTAGATTCACAAGGTTGTACCTACTGATCTGGATCTGCTTTTGCCTATGCAATAAAAGTGGGGGTTTTGTCTATGCAATAAAAGTGGTGGTAAAATTTCATCATTTAAATTCACATGTTTCTACATGTGAAACAGAGCCTCTTGCAGCAAGATGAGAAATGATATCATTAAGGTATGCAGATGTCATTCAAGATAAACTACAAAAAATAAATAATAATTCAACTGCAGACAGAATCACAAGGATCTTCATAGAAAATAATAGACATACGCACTGCGGGGAATCACACGGTTTTGTTTTGATACCATGCACAGTTAATGGCTGACCAAAATCACCGGTAGCCCACATCGGTTTATTTTTAAGATAGAGTCTATCATAAGCAGAATTCTTAAATTTCTTTTCCATTGGTACTTTACCTTCCCCTCAGAGTTGATAAGAGAATAAAATAACAGACATAAGAGAATCTTTCCAAAAAAGACAAATTAAGAAAATGTCACAATAAACTAAAACACATCTTTTTATTGTTAAATCTACTTTATCATAATGGGTGAATACTGTGATGTAAAGACCTTGCTATTTAACCCTTTCCTCCATATATACCAATTTTTACGCATGTGTGACCAGTGTAGATCAAGAACAGCCAGCACATCCATGCCATCTGATCAGGATCTGCACTGGTAGCATTTTGGTCAGAAATAACCTAATGAATAAAAAAGCTAACAGTTTATATCCTGATCAGACGGCATGGATGTGCTGTCTGATCAGGATCTGCACTGGTCGCATTTTGGGCAGAAATAGCATAATGAATAAAAAAGCTAACAGTTTAGATCCTGATCAGATGGCATGGATGTGCTCGCTGATCTGGATCTAAACTGTTTGCCCAGGCAATTAAGGTGTGTCTATGGAGGAAAGGGTTGAAAAAGTCTGCTGCCTTCATGTACCTTCCATGGTAAGACCCCACAACCACCCCACCCCCTTTTACATTTTGTAGTCACAATTCATACCCCCCCCCCCCCCCCCCCCCCCCACACACACACACACTTGTAAAGGTTCCTACAAATCCATTCATTAGCACCAGACTGAACACTGATTGATTTTACACTTACATGGTGATGTAAACCCTTCAGACTGTCATTAAAGTGCACTCACTGCTTGATGACTTACAGATAACCAACTGTATCATACATCAATCCTACATCTGTCTGACTAGACAATCACATGACTGTAAAAGGTTATAAAACTGAGTTTGGAAACCAGTCTCAAATCTCAAGCATCTGATTTGCTGAAATGGCAACTTGTTGCCATTTCAGCCAATCAGATGCTTGAGATTTGCGACTGGTTTCCAAACTCAGTTTTATAACCTTGACCAGTCTGCAAATGGCTTTGCAACCACCCTGATTTCCTCTCAACAAGTTATTTTTGCCTTTTCACATCTCACCAATTAAGTTATAATTCTATAATGAAATATTTTGAATTTTGCACAAATAAATTTTTAAATACTATGAATTAATTAACATTAAATTATGACGATTTTCACAGGCAAACTTATTCCGCATCAACCCTTTTCTCTATATATACGCATTTTTATGCATGTGCAACCAGTGTAGATCCAGATCAGCCGACACATTTGTGGATCTGGATCTACACTGTTTGCCCATACAACAAAGGTTTATCTATGGAGGAAAGGGTTAAACACTAAACAAAATGAAGACAGCAAAAAAAGAAAAAAACAGGAAATTTTATGCCCATAAAAATGCATTTATAAATATTCCTTTGCTAAACGGTCACAAAAAATAAAATTTCAAGGTATAAAACCCTGATTACCAGTAACTTACTGTGTAGCATAAAAACCATTTCAAGTTTTAAATAACCTTGTTATTGCAAAGTAACTATTTCTCAACATTAAGAAACACCTGCTGCTCCAGTTTTTAAAAAGGAAGATCTATTATTATTTCTCGAAACATTTCCTGAAAGTGGAACCACATGCTGAAGAAAAGTTGATAAATTGAAAGGACTGCTTTGTCTATAGATCTGTCACAAAATCTTCATCTTAGCAATTTCATAATTTTTCTTATTAAACTTTCAAATTACACATTAAATTAGGTAAAGCTCACATCTGCAAGACTTATGCCCTGTTGTGTACTTTGAATTTCTCATGAAAACTTACTTTACCGTTTCTTTTAAAACTTTCAAATAATATTGCTTTTGGTTAACAGGGACATCATAAACCAATGAGTTATGTCCCTTTTTGTACTTTGATTTTGTCATGAAAACTTTAAGACTTAAACTATGGCTATAATTTTGTAATTTCTTAACATTTCTTAATTTTTTACTTGATGACAGTCGCAATGACAAAATTTTTATTAGTACAATACCTTTAGGATGTAGAATTGTGAATTATCAGTTTTTGTTAAGTTTTTGTTTGCTGCTGGTTTTGAAAACAAAATCTCTCATGTCAAAAAGAATTTAGCAAATTATCAGTGACAAAAGTGCTTTAAGTTCGTTACTGTCTGTCAATCTTATCAGAAAACTTCATACCGTGAGTTATTGTCAAGAGGTTAATTAAATTTTCTTTTAGCTTCTATTTTTCGGCGTTAGCTGTCTAAGCTCACTTTTGACCTAGTTTTTCGACCAATGAAATATTGTAAATAAAATTTATTATGCAGCGGGAAAATCAAATAGATTATTTTGATTGGTTATTAGTGGGTCTTGTTAATGATTACCGTAACGATTTTTATATTGTGTGTAAGTATTTACCTGGCTCTTATATGTTCGGGCATTTTCGTTTTAAAAAGCGTTTATTGTTTTGGAGAAAAAGATATTAACAGTATAAATAACCAGTTAAGTCAATTGATGGCTTAAATACGATTTTATATGGAATATTCATAGGTGTCAGGTAAACACTCGAGTACAATACACAGTGTAAAACGACAGAGAAGTGCAGATATTTCTGGTTCTTACTGGTTCCTTTCTAGTTCCTTTGATACTGATTGTTAATTTCATGTCCAGAAATGCAAAACGCCTTGGTGTAGTGGTTATCACACTCGCCTCTCAAGCGGAGTCCCCGGGTTCAATACTCGGGAGGGACACTTTCTTTTAAAGTTAATTTACGTAAAAGTTGGTAGATTTCGCTCTTGTAACAAGTTGTTATTATTTTCATTTATTGTATTTTAATGACATTTATTCATCATTAGTACTAACTCTACAAGAGGTATTTTATTGAAACTGAATAAATGTACAGTTAATGTTAGACATTCTTCTTTAATCGACGTATTATCACCAGACGAAATTTTTGCACGGTCTTTATTTCTTTCTTTCTTATATATAAAAATCTTTTCCATCAACGCCGTTTATCTTTTTTAAAGATATTTCTTGTTAGTTTTGTCTTATCAGGTCTTAGGTCCTCAGTGAATGCCTTTGAATATAATTATATCTGTAAAAAGAAGCAAAATTGTATCAACCTAAATATATCTACATGATAGGATGAGCTGTAAAGCACATGAACATTTCAAAAGAAAGTTTCAGCTGGTTTTCAACAGACCTCTGTACAGGAATTCCACTAGCTGCTAAATCTGATCACCTTTGCAGATTTTAAAATAGCATACATGTACCCTAGTTAAGTAAATTCATTGGGGTCATAACATGGTCGACTGTAAATTTCAGGAACCCAAGGGAAATCTCCTGTGTCAAATGAAACCCCTGAACTAATGATCTTATTATGGGACGTTTCATTATTATCTGATGAAAAATAAAGGTCTGAATCTGCCCAAATACCACTAAAATCTTTCCCCGATCATTTTTCATTCAATGCCATCTAAAAAAAACAAACA
Organism: Corbicula japonica; assembly: GCA_038501625.1. Classification (NCBI taxonomy): domain Eukaryota; kingdom Metazoa; phylum Mollusca; class Bivalvia; order Venerida; family Cyrenidae; genus Corbicula; species Corbicula japonica. Next base: position 726,164 of record JAZAYU010000174.1, read on the forward strand.
GATCTCTATGGCAAAACATTTTGCTACTTCTCAAATTTCCTGTTGTTATTTTGCATACAGGTTTCTTTTGTAAATATGATGATTTTTTCTTCTTGTTTTGTATATGACTGATGATCACTTTGTTGATCTGAGCTGTGAATAGTTAATTCATAAAAAAACAGATCCTGAGCAACATTAAATAAATGAGTTTTAATGTCTTCATTTAATAAAATCCCTGAATTTTTTGTTTTGCTGATTTCCTGCTTGGGCAGACAACTGAATACCTAATACATACTGAATAAAGAATCTGATACTTATGGGAATAATAAACTTACTAGGGAAATGGTCAAATAAAGGGGATAATGTGGAAGAACAGTGGTCTAGGGGTAGAGCGTCGGACTCCAGATCCGGAGACTGCGGGTTCGAGTCCCACCAGGGATGAGGTTCGTCTGCAGTTTTCTCAATCCTAATTCGGCGCGAGTACTGGTTGGTAACCCAGGAAGCAGTCATCGAGCGTGATTAATATAAGTTGGTAATAACTTGTTTCACAATCGATGTAAAATAAATAAGTTAAAACTTTAAACTAAAGGGGATATACATGATCGGGGAATGGCCAAAATGGGGTCATACATGATTTGGGAAAGGCCAAGAAGGGCACTGGCCTTAAAAAAATCTTTAGGGTTGACAATGAATGAGAAAATCTCTGTACAAAATGTACTTGCCTTAATAAAACTCAACCATCATGAAACTTTTAGATTTGACCAGAATTTTAAACAGAATGTGTTTTGTAACAATTTCAGTTTGCAAATAATGTGAATCTGGAGACTGACAGATCAGTGTGATTGAATTTCAATGTCAATTATAATTCACTTGCAAATCATGTCAGTGGGTCAGTGGATTTTTCTATGCCAGAAGAGCTTACATGATCAGGTACATTATGGCCTACAGAGTCACGGAATAATGATGGGTGGAAAAGGTCTAGAGGGACCAAGCTGTCACCATTAAATCCCTCTTCGCCTGGCCTAGAGAGATGGCTAAATGCATACAGGAACCTTCCTGTTCTGAAAATAAAATACCTACTTAATGCTAAAATGGGCAATTGTGATCAACAAAATTTATCGGTAGTCTCTGTGAAATTTTGCTCTTTTTTCTCTTCATCCCCTCACCAACCCCACTAGCCTTTAAAACCACAATAATAAAATATATGTTTGTAAAATTTAATAATTTTACAGTATTTGATCTTTCACGTGATATTTAACCTGGACTATAATTAATCATGTCATAAGCAACAAAGAAGATCTTATGAAAAAGTGACAGACGATGTCACTCACTTTTGAAAGTCATAAAAACTTGCCTCATACTGATACAATGTATATAAAAAATCTTTGTACCTATCTGGACCAATTTTATACATTTACACACTTGAGAGGGGGACAAACATGTGAAAAAAAGGATATAAACAAATTTGTATCTGGACCAATTTTATCACTTTACACACTTGAAAGTATAGCTAAGCTACATTCCGCCAAATGTGCAACCAGGACGAGCTAGCACATTCAGGCAGTCCGACCAGGGTTTACATCTTCCATTATTCAGTCAATCTACAATGAAGTAAAAGTAGGCCCATTACTCATCCCACATTTAGCAGGCAATGGGTTAAGTTGTACCAAAAAAGGCAGTGAAAAAATTGGTGTACCCACTTTCAGGACCAATCTTGATCTTATCTTATGGAGGTCACATAAACATGCATTGTTGAAACAACTGCTGACCTAGATATCAATCTGATTAAAATCATTTCCTGAAAACCGCTACACACTATCAGGATCTGACAACAAGTTACTAATATGTGCTATGATCACTAACCCTTTGAAACGATCACTAGGTTGCCTACAAAATCGCAGAAGTGAAAGTAAAAATAGTATTTTAAACCATGGACAGTGTTGAAAGCCTGCGCAAGACATATTATACTGAAGAGATATGTGTTTATGTAGTATTGCATTCATTTCTAATGTAATGACTAGTGATGTTCTGATTGTCGCCGATAATCGAGTAATTGTCGCTGAAGTTTCAAAGTCGGCGACATCGATTCTGAACCCAGAGAATCGATTCTAGTCGCTAATTCTGTTAACAAGTTAAACCCACTTTGAAGACAATTGACAGATGTCTCCGACACGGCGAAAGTCCAGTGTATATCTTTTCGCGCTTAAATCTTCTTTGTGTTACTTCTTTTAGATATAACTGCTCTTAAACGTGGAGAAAACATGGCCTGTCCGTGATCGAAATAATAATCAACTTTTCAAAAGCCCTGTTAATACAGCATCAGATGATTGGCGATATTTTGGTTTTTATATGAACCAGGGTGTCGGGGTTTAGCGCCAGTTAAGGAAAACCTCGACACATCCAAAGCTACCTGTAGAATATGCTTCAAGACTTATTACAGCAACAAAGGTACACCACCCACATTTTAGAATTGTGAAAAATTTTCGGATTTTATTTCTGACGAGCTAAATAATAATTATGTTCACATCTTCGAAATTGAAAAAAGAAGTTTGAGGCTCTTATTACCTGAAAAAACAGAACAGGTCAATGCAGTACAAAAAGCAGTTGTGTCAAGTAAGCTTGTAAACTAAAATAATAAAAGTAGTCCTATAATAATATGAAAGTATTGAGACAGGTGTGCTTTTGGTACAAAATGTACACTACAGTACATTGAAGTCGTCTGATTCCGATTCTTTCCGATTAATTGGATCGGACAGGTATGAGAATCGGACCAATTAATCGATTCCACTCCAGCCGTCCGATTCTCATCACTAGTAATGACATTATCAGATCATTTTGCGAGCGTTATAAATCATACTTCCTGTGTTGACAATTTTTAAAAATAGTAATCGGGGGAAAACCCCTATTACTTATGTACGGTGTTTGCGAGTCGTCAGTAGATGTAACGTTTTGTTAGATCTGACTTTAGTGAGATTGACCTAGATATCTAATCCTTAATTTCTCTATACGCCTTTCCAATAATTCGATGAATTTATTTGGTTACCTCCCCTGTCCAGTCACGTGACTGCTTTACAGGAAAAATGATTGCGCGCTGTAATAACGTAATAGGGAATATGTTCCTACAACTTTCATTTTTATCATAAAATTATTTTTTGAAAAATGTATTTTCTCTTTGAATTAGTAATAATACATCAGCGTCATGATATTTTTGAAAATAATTGATTAAACAATCAGGTTTCTGACTAAAAGTGTCAATTCATTATTCCTCGCATTAAACACTAAACGACTTGAACTAACAAACAGTCGCAGTGTTCTCTTCACGGCTTAATTGAGTCTCGTTTCCGGATTAGCGTGTCTATTCAACTACTGACATCATGTTGTGATTATGTCGGCGGCGATTGATTTTGAAGGCGGCATGCCATAAACATGTCAAACTGTCTCGCACACGGGGTCATCTGTCAATTACATAAAGGGGCAGATATCATTGACCAATAGAGATCGTGTAATTTCTGTTTGCAAGGTATCTACACCTCCCAATTCTTAAGTATTTTGGAGTCCTTTAACTACTGGATGTGCCAGCAAATGTATTTGATTTAGCACTTATATGGATTCTTAATCAACATTACGACACGTTATAGAAACAAAAGCCGTCAATAAGAAACAAATCTTGTCAAAACATTTTATATATGTTTAATTAAGAGTTTGGGCTTTTATGCCAAAATTACAATCTGTCAAACCTAAGAAATCTAAATTGGATATTCAACCATATTGTGATATAAATATTCCCATCTTTTTGGAAGCCGGCATCTAAATCCTTGGATTTTATTCTACGAATGATACTTCTACAACAAACAATAAGATTACCGATCCTGTTTTATTTCAAGACAGAATCAATCATATTTGCTTGTGAAGTATACATAACATTTTAAATATTCAAATTATTTATTCGTTGACCATAAACGCCTCAAATTTTTAGGACAATTCTATCGTTCAAATGTGTAAGTATGAACAAATTCAGATTGTATTTTTTGTCTACAGATCATGTAACCAGATGTTGACATATCACGATTTCCGGATAATAGCGCAATACTAGCCTATGCAATTTGCAACATTTACACCAGTAAAATATATTTTCAGCAGAAAAGATATTAAGAAGAAATTGTTGTACATAATTGGTAAAATTAATGCTTATGTTTGTCCAAATTGCGTTTCATACTGCCTACTATCAACAAGAATGGTACATGTTCTTAAATCATTAAAAATCTAATTATCTAACAAATAGTAAACATAAAAAAGTCTGGCTAGAATAACAGACCAGCAACTTATTTTTTCACCGCCGGCGACGAAAGCAGACCTGCAAAATAGCGGATAAGGTTAACTATTATGTGCTTAAGCCATTAGCCCGATCGTTCAGCTATCCTGCAGAGCCTCGTTTTGGATTGATTTTCTGTCGCGGGAAGTAACTCGTACAGGACTGCGAAACTGTTTATTGGAAAGGCGTATATGGGTTTTATTGTTATGTGTGACCTGTGTGTAGTTCCAGATCAGCCAGAAAATCTTTGCAATCTGATCTGGATCTACAATGGTTTTTTGTGGTCAGCAATAACCTAATGGATCTAAAAGCAAACTGTGTAGATTCTGATCAGATGGCATTTATATGCCTGCTGATCTGGATCTACACTGTTCACCCATGAGATAAAAACCTTATCTATGGAGAAAAGAACTAAACTTATTGTTGAGGGTTTTTAGACTTTCGCGCGCATGCGCGAAAGTCTTAAGCTAGAAGTCTAGAACACGGCGATGCGCAGTTTTTAACTTCCGGTGTATCACTGCGACATCGAGCGTATTCAAGTAAGCGGGGTTTTGTGGTCACCGCGAGAGCAGGACGAAATGAAATGCAGACGTTTTAAGCACATTCAAGCACACAATTCCACGAAAGAATAGTGATCTATAGTATGTGTCCGTGTAATTTTGTAGCGTCCATGCCAAAAACTCCATCAAACAAATGTTGAGTGAAATCACGTTCAGCTACGTTAGTGAACAAACAGCTGAATATGCATGAGTAGTTTAGTTACGCCTAACAAGTTCCATAGTTGTGCGGCATCAGAAAGTAGTGCATATTAAAAAAGTAAATTTATTACGAACGATGACGAACATTTGTACAGACAGTGCGACAAAGAAAAGAAGAAAACAATATTATGTTGTTGTTCAAACAAAAATTAAGGGATATTAAAAATCCAATTATAAAGAAATCAGTCACGTGATCAGTGACTAAACTGTATTCAGGTCAGCAAGAAACACGTCTCTTTTTATCAGGATGTTGTTTTGTTTTAGACAATTAACAGTTTAGCAATCTCTTATTACTCTCTTAATTGAATTTGTTTTATCTCTAACAAGGAAATAACGGTTGTGCCTATCTTAACATTGGCCAATGCTTGTTAAATGCTGGCAATTACTCATGGGAGATGTAACATGATACTATGAATGAACATTCTCTATAAAGTTTAAGTAGCACCGCTACTAATTAATATGAATAGCTTATGTCTCATTGAGACTAGAAGTATACTCTACAGGATTTAGTATTGTTTAGCCAGCTTATACACTACATAACATTTGCATAAATAGTAGACAGGGGCGGATCCAGGATTTCAGCAAGGGGGGTTCAACTCAGCGAGTTATTTTTTAACAATGTTAATTTTAACTAAGCTAGAAAATCAGTCCGTTTATGAGGCCCAAATTAATTTGTAAGAGGCCTAACTTATCATGGGGGGTCCGGGAAAATTTGAAAATCTATATGCCAAATCCCGCATTCTGGGGTATTTTGTGGGGATTTTATAGCAGATGTTTGACTACTCTTTCATACTGGCCGTGAGCAAGTATTTAAGTTGACATGCAGTTTCTATCGTGTGCACATATTAAACGATGTTAGCCAGAGTTGACATTCAGCTGCGTAATGTAATTCTCCGGCGCGAAAGTCTTTCAACGCTTTCAGCGCTTTGATTTTCTACTCCAACGGTTTCTTGCAAACCCTGACAACAATGAATTATTGAATTTAGAATGCTGTTAAAGAGATGTAACTATTAAAATTTGTTATATTTATTTTTGTTCATTCTAACCCATAAAGGCCAATACATTAATTTACAGACCACTGCATACCCAGATGAGCCTGTAGATTGGTTTAGACTGATCAGGATCTAAACTGTGGGCTATTTCTGCAAATAATTATATGAAAACATAAACAACTGTCCTACTAAGAAAGGTACATCTAGTCATGTAATGGGTAAACGGTTACTGTACTTAAAACAAGACCCGTCATTAATCTCTAATGGACTGCTTGTCACCAACAGGTCTTTTAAATACAGTAATACAGTAAGATGATTCCATATTGGGGCACCCCACAGAAAGAGGAGTATTTGGTAACATTTTTTGTTACACATCTTGACAACATAATGTTATTTTTACTGCTTTGAATGCACAACAAGTATTGTTGTCAGCTCAACTTTATGTTGTCATTTCCAGAATTAATGTTAACTTCTTAAGGTACCTTTTCTCACCATGCACCCCATATTAAACAGTTTTTGGTAATCCATAATCATAACAATAAACATCCAATCCTATACATGCACCATGTATACAATTTTCACTAATAATTTTAAGTATGGTAAAGACTCCTACATGTATATGTGTCAAGAAGCCTTCAGTTGTCAATGCTTAGAGGGAATGTGCCCTTAAGACACCTATATAACGAGTGCAAGGTCAGATGGATAACAACATTGTTATCACCATATATTGATAAGGATCAAACATCTTGATGGCCCTTTAAATTTGACATTTTATGTCTTGTACAGACCTGAATAGATTCCTAATTATTATGAATTTATCTCATAAAGTATAAAAAGTTCAATAGCAAAACCTTTTAGTGTCAAGCCTGTGCAAATGGTAAAATGTTTGTTTATGACCTGTTTGCACATCACAATACTGTCTAATTAATACATTATCAACAAGGTAATGCAGAGACAGCTTAATGTTGTCACATCTGTTCCAGTGAAGACCAAGACAAGCCTGCACAATCACAGATTACAATTTAGAAAAAAAAACTCCAAACAAATAAATCAGAAAAAATATGTAAATCAGGCATATTTACACTGAATAAATTTGCTCAGACTGATTAAAAGCATGTCTGCTTGTATCCACTGCATAAATTAGCCAGTAAAGGTGGTTTAAATTGATAATTGACAATATTCACAAGCAGTTCACCTGGTACCTGATAAAACTGATGAAAAGAGAAGAGTAGGTCCAAAACCACAAACATGATACACCTTACAAACTGAAGTACATCACTTATAAAAATGTACAAATTTACTGAAAAACTTAATTGCATTTATTAAATAATTTTAATTTTCAAAATTTACCAAACAAACTTTATAATATTTCTTATTGAAACTTGGTTACTGGTAGATTAGAATTAATTCACCAATGCCAACTTGTATATACAGATTCTGATGAGACACAAGCTGGTCAGGTTCAAGGAAAGTAACCAAGTTTTGCAAAGTAAATTATGTTGTTTTCTAGACTGTGTGTAGAGGTTGGTACAGTTCTACATGCTGTATTTTATATAAATACTTTTTCTGGATTTTTCCAAGTGATGTAATGTACTAGTCCTACCACGGACGTTGTAAAGATTTTTTTTATGTTTAGGATGAAAAGGGTATTGGTCCCAAAGGACCCCCTTGTTTGAGTCACGCAGCGGGACTAGTAATGTACAGGATTTAAACTTGAATCTACACAACAGTTTCCTGTGCCAGACAGATCATTGTAACAAATTATATTTGTAAATATGAGCATTGATTTCTACTTGTTGAGGATTTTCTTTTTGTTTTATTAGGGATATAACTATCTGTTATCTTCTGTTAATGGAATCTAAGGTATTAACCTTCAAGACCACTGCTGTGATGTCAACTGATCACTGCTGGGCACAGTAAACACACATTTGGAACATGAGAATGCTGTGGGAAACCTACAATATTACATTGGTAATAAAATACATTGGTAATATAATTCATTGGTAATATAATAGTACTAATCCTTTACTCCAAAATATATGCTTTCTATCCAAAGTGCGTCCAGCTGCCAGAACATTTCTGCCATCTTATCAGGAACTGCATGGTTCACTTTTTGGTCAGAAATAACCTAATAAATCCAAAAGCAAACAGTGTAGATCCTGATCAGACAGCACAGATGTGCTGGCTGATCTGGATCTACACTGTTCACCAAGGCAATGAAGGTGTTTCTATGAAGTTAATGGTTAACAGTTATTACCAGTGGTTATTTCATGCAAAATGTGCTGCTGAAAATTTGTAACCTGTAAATACACATATTTTGAGGTAGTAGGGTGGTGGGTGGAGGAGGGGTTGAGGTGTGGGTTAAATAAAATTTACAGGAGTATGAGGTGTGGGTTAAATAAAATTTACAGGAGTCGGAATCCATTTTTACCTATTAATTTATTTAATTGACTCATAATTGAATTTCTGACAATCTGTCAGAATAGTCATTGTCCATTCGGGAGATTTGTAGCAAAAAAATTTTGAAAGTATCAGAAATTATCACTACCCATAATTTGAAGCTTGTCATCAATACCAATGATTTCGGCTCCCAAACCGTTAATTGTATTGGAACTTATCTAATCTGCCCAAAGAGTTTACTAAATTTGTGCACTATTGGATGAACTCAATTTAACCTAGAACATAAAGAAATAGTAACCTCTAGTCTAGCAATAAAGTGCCATTTTTCAAAGTTAAGATGGTAATTTTTGGCTTTTATTATTTCAGCGAATTCACGACAGTCATGAAAATAGCGAAAATAATTATGCTCGCGAAAATAACTAGAATGTGTCCTAGGCCACTGATGCCCCCACTGCTGCAACATAATTTTTAATAACAAAGGGCCATAACTCTGGTAAAAATGGGCGCAGGAAAAAATCCTTTCTTTACCATCATCTACACATCCTGCTTGATCATCTGTGCAAGTTTGAAAGAAATCCGCCTTATAGTTTAGGAGGAGTTGATGCCACAAGATTTGGGGACGTACCTATGGACAGATGGACAGACATACAGACGGACGAGTGCAACTCTATATGCCTCCCACTTTGTTGGGGCATAAAAAAAACATTATACAGTACGTATTTAATTTATTAAAGGAAAGTCTGGCTGTTCTACTACTCATACCAGGTTTTCTATCCAAGAAGCACAGTGTAAACCCATATATCATTGCAAGATGGCAAGGATGTGCCAGCTGATTCTAAATCTACACTGGTCGCTCGTAGGATAATTATATGCTTTAAACAATTCAGACAGTGTTGCTGATGCCCTTCAAATGCTCCTTAAATATTGAAAGATGCCATGTACAGGGTGGCTATACCATGTGACTTTTTGGATGTCGTGCACACACAAAATCACTCGCTTCAGGTAAGTTTTTGCTTATTTCTCAGTAATTTCTGGACCGATTTCAATCAGATAAAGAGCACCGTACTCATGTTAAAACGCATTTTCATCGATATTTAACCTCTATTACCAATTGGCTGTCATTTTCTCAAATATTCAAAGACAAATTCATTCTTTCAAACAAAACACGAGATGCAAAATGTCACGTGGTATAGCCACCCTGATGTAGAACCATTTGATACATGTCGAAAAAGATAATGAGATATCAAACAGACATGATGGCCCTAACGAAAGCAAGCAAACACTGTACCATCAATCTTTTTTATAACACGGACCAAGTATACCTCTACACAGAACAGTTTGTCATTAAATTGAAAGCAATAATACACATTTTGTTTAAAGACCAGTCTCTCTTGACAACTACCACAGGGCACTCAAAATTCTATCCAGGCCTGCCTTTACATAACAGTGATGAAGTAACCGGTTAATTGCTTGCTTGCCTGGGTAGTTATTATCATTCCACTAGTCCATGGGGTAAAGGATTAAAACTTAAATCTCCTCTTTCATATATGTTTCATTAATTTTTCAAACGATGGGCTCTACAGTGTTTGCTTCTTCATCAGTAATAACCCAATCAATCAAAAAGCGAAGAGTGTAGATCCTGATCAGAAGGCATGCATATGGATAACAGCCATATTGCATGGAACAAAAGGTTAACCTTTTCCTTTTTCTGACTATCTAGGCTAATATCTGTAATGGTGATATGTAAAGTGTTGCAACACTTCCAAGCAACTGTGCAAAACTACCAGTAGGTGTTGATGAAGACAGAATGATGTCATGCAGCAGCAAAATTCAAAACATCCAACTTGAAATAATTTCAAAATCATTTTACCACCAATTCACACTGACATTTTACAGTGAACTGTAAAGTTCTCTAAACTGACCTTGAACTATTTTCAGTATGGTATAAATATACAGGGATCTGCTTAAGCTGTAAGAAAAGGGAGAGGCATTTTCAATTTCAGAAAGAAGATTTGAAAGTTTTCACTTTTCAATAAGAATAATATAAGGAGAAGCTTTTCCACTTGGCTAACTAGAGGGAGAAGTTTATTCACCTTTCACCTTTTTTTAAGGAAATTTGGGAGACTATTTCTCCCAAGTCTCTCTCTAAGCCATTCCTCGTAAAATACCAATTAGCTAGTTACAGACATAATGATTCATAAAGAATGCTATTACATCGGCATTAACATACACATAATTTATTCAGATGTGACAAGTAAATGCTTTAACATGTAATAACAATAAAAGGTATTAATCATATTACTATAATTTATGAATATTTAATGGACTGATCTGACATGATTAAGCAAGTCTTAGAATAATAAGTATGCTTATTATCTGCAGACTCGCTAATTATATGAACCGTTTACTGTATATATAGACAATTTATTACATATTTAACAGGTGGACACAGATCAGCCGCCACGCCCAATCTGTCTGATCAGGATCTGCACTGTTTGCTTTGCGCTCAGAAATAACCTAATAATTCAAAAAGTAAACAGTGCAGATCCTAATCAAACGGCACATATGTGCTGACTGATCTGAATCTACACTGTACGCCCAAGCAATAAACGTGTATTTATAGAGGAAAGGGTTATTGTGAAACAGTCATATATTCAACTTGCATGTGCTAGAATTACTCAATCATGAAAATATGTTGTTTGACTGTCACCACTTACTCAGGCTCAGGCAGGTAAGAAAAGATTAAAATGTTTTCTTAAATACTAGACCAATATATCTCTCATTTTCACTGAAACTGAAATCAGAGCATGTCAAAGAACCAGAGAGTTTGTTCAAAATGAACTTGTGTTTCATAACTAGATGTAGATCCCATTAGGCCCTTTTTCGCTATAAGGCTCCGGATGCCCAATATTTTGGGGAACAAAGCAACAACACACAAAAAATAAATATTCAAGATATTTGCACGGGGCACTGGGTCTGTATATGGTCCACATTAAAGGAGAAATGTTAAGAAATATTCAAATAAAAATTTGACCAACACTGAGGCAGAAAACCATGTTCAAAATCATCTGAATCCAATTGGTTAAATTCTTGTCAATCAATTGACTGAACTGGTACTTTATCTTAAGATTACAATTCTGATATGTTGGTAAACACACAAACTTTATCTGTGTTAAAAAGCAAACTCCATTGAAAATGATTCCAGCAAAGAAAAACTTTACATATACTTCAGAATTCTGTGGTAAACTTGTAAATTATTTTTATTAAAACATAAAAACAAGCAAATCAAAAACTTATTAAATATTGTTTCTTTATATTTTTAATATATTTTTGATAATGTTGCTATTTTACTGTAATCGTTCTACATGTACATTTTGTTTTACAGTACTACCGGTACATTATGATTGTACAGATATGGTTTTGGTGTATTTTTGGCAATACACTGTATGGAAGTAAACATTCCAGTCAATAGACCTAAATTAAGATTCACCTTTTTCATAATGATACAGGGCATGATATATCCAAAAGGAATTGTTCTTATTTTAAAAACTGTTGAAATCTGAAGACACTGTATCAACCGGCAGATAGTTAAGCTTAGACTATGTTTCATTGGGATAAAAAATGGTGGCATATAAAACAAATATGGACATATTTTGCCTTCATTCAATCTTAAATTTGAAGTCTATCTGACCATTTTGTGACAAGATGCCTTAGGTACCCTCGACACTTTGTTTCATGAACATAAACTTGTAACAATAAACTCTAAAAATGCGGTAGATTTGGGCTGATCTTCAGACATCTGGGCACTAGCATGTTTGGTTTTAACTTATCTGCTAGTCAACATATTCTTTTGTCTTCTTGGCTTGTCCCCAATCAGGGCTTTTTTTTTTCAGTCAATTTTATACTATTAGCCAATATTCGGTTGTCAACAATGGCAAAACACATACTTGGTTCACATTTAGAAAAGAAAAATTCCAAAATTGAACCAATGCAAAAATGTCCGATGAAAAACCCTGTATTTCATTAATAAATAGAAACTGTCACTGAAAATTGACATATGCCCCTGAAATGCAGCTTTGAAATCTAATTGGTATACATATGTAATATAAATATGCCAGTGGAAGAGATGAAGCATACTGCATTTAATGTGAAATATGAAAAGGATCATTTGTTTAAAGTCTGTAAGTAAATATCTCGATCAGCAAACAAGTTATAGTAAAATATTACAATTTTTAAAGAAAATTCTAAGATTAAAGGGGAGATTATCCTGAAAATATTACAATTAGAGTTATGGACCTTACCATATATGATGTGGATGATGATAAGGAATAATTTGTGTGATGATAAGGAACACAAATTTAAGTTTGATGTAAATCCCTCACTAAATATAGCAGTTAAGCAAACCAAAAGAGTGAGGGCCTATAACTAAAAGTAATCCAAGAAGAAAAACCTGAAGATATCCACACCAAGATTTCAATGAAATCCTCCAAAGGTTTTTTTGAGATGGAGTGTGGTGAATGTTTTAATAAAGAAGTTATATTAAAAATGACTAAGGGCCCCATTACTTGGCCAAAAAACTAATCCAGGTAGAAATTGCTAAAGTTATGCACAACTAGGCTTGGTGACAAGCATTCCTGTGAAATTTAAATAAAATCTGCCAAGAGGTTCTGCAGATTAAGTGTGGACAAGCTTTTTATATAGAAGTTATAGTAAAAAAATGACAAAGGGCCTTATCTCCGGCAAGAAAAATCCGAGGGGAAACTCCTGCAAATATGCACAAATAGGCTTGGTGACAAATATTCCTGTGAAGTTTCAATGAAATCCCCCAAACAGTTTTGGAGATTAAGCATGGAAAAGATTTTTATGTAATTATAGTAAAGACTAGGGGCCCATATCTTGGCAAAAAAATAATTGGTGCGGAAACTCCTGATGATATACACAACTAGGCTTGTTGACAAACCTTCATGTGAAGTTTCAATGAAATCCCATTGAAGATGAAGCGTGGTCAAGATTTTTATAAAGAAGTTATAGTAAATAAAGATGCCATTTGGTTTATGTAATGCACCTATATACATGTAGAAAAAATGACTAAGGGCCCATAACTCGGCTAAAATAATCCGAGCAGAAATTCCTGAAAAAATGAATAACTAGGTGAATTTTGTTATACATCATCAGTTTTTAACCATTTAAAGCGGAGATTCTGACTTTCTGTAAAGTTTTTGTTAAAACTAAATATGCCACACATTTTTGATGCATAGTGTTTAGAGGTAACATTTGCAGGGGCGGATCCAGGATTTCAGCAAGGGGGGTTCAACTCAGCGAATCATATTTTTAACAGCGGAAATTTGTAACTGAGCTTGAACATCAGCCCCTTGGACAAGTCCATGGTTCTCGATAAATAGAATTTGTAAGAGGCCCAAATGAATTTGTAAGGTGCCTAACTAATCATGAGGTCCGGGGGCCTGTTCCCTCAGAAAATTTTAAAAATCTATATGCTAAATCCTGCATTCTGAGGTATTTTGTGGGGTATTTTATAGCATGATTTGGACTTCTCTTTCATACTTGATTTTAACTATTTCCAAGTGAACAGTAGTGATGAAATTAAAAGCACTCAGACCCAAATATATCTCATTATTTGAATCCAGATATGCGAAATACAATATTTCAACTTGAGAAGTTGTTAATTAGTGAAAAAGCAGCTCAAAATGGCTGTAGTTCAGGGTTCCCAGTTTGTTTTCGGAGAAAATAAATCTGATTTCTTTTTCGGTTCGAAAGTATATACACTTTTAAAGTTGGTTGTATTCAGTGTTTTAGATGTTGAACATTGAAAATCTTTATTGAAGTAAAGACATTAGACGGTTACTTGAGTTTTTATTTAATGTATTTAAACAGCTTAACTACCATTATAAAATATTAGAATCCTCCTCTCTACGTATCAAAACAATCGGCGAATAATTCGCTCAGCTTCCATCATAGTCAAGTCAAAATATGTCAGAATTAATAAAATATCTTGTTTAAATAAACATAAAATCTGCAAAAAATGTTGAATTAAGAATAAGAAGTATCAAAATCAAGTAATATCGTTTTTAGTTAGAAGTAATGTGAAAAAAATGGAGCGGCACCGATATAATCATCGTAAAATATAAAGTATGTTACGTTCAAGTATTTTTCGACTTTTAAATGCTTTATTTTCATGAACGGCATGAAATTGGGTTCACATTGATGCACTTTTATGTAAAGAGACCGATTTTAAGCAGAAAGGATTGTGTAATGATTTTGGCGCTTAAATCCTGGACTGGAACCTTTGTTCAAACTTAATTTAATTATTTCTTGTATTGAGAATATTAGCACTTGAAATTAATGATACATTTTAAAGCTTCGAATGTTATTAAGTTGCAAAAGGTCACATTGTCTGTGATTTATCAAATGCCCATGAAGAGATACTTTGGGACCCAAAAACATGCAATACTAAGTTTTCAATTGATAAAAAACTTCCTACTTTCTTCTTTTGATTAAAAGCAGACTGGCCACCTATAGAGGCAAATGTGCAAGGGTGCGAAGTTGTTTAATGGAAATACACGGTTTAAATTGAGAGTACGCAATATGCGTGAAGTCTAAGTTTTGTCACCCAAAACTACCACTGAGCAGCATTTTTGTCGTCAAATGAAACAATTTAGCACCAACTGGTCAAAGATTTCTTTCTGGAAACCAGTCATATTAATTCATACCCTCAAACTTGGAACCTCGAACTGCCCGGGACCAAAACATTTACGGAAATTAGGGCGGTTTGTCCGAACCCCTGAACCCCCCCCCCCTGAATCCGCCACTGGTTTGCCATTGAATTAAAATATAAAATATCATTATGTAAAATGTTAAAATTGAAAGAAGTATGCATTCCTATAAATATTTGGAGTAAGCCAAGGTAAAATTTGAGATTAAAGGGAAGCGCTCCAGCTAGGGAGAATCTGGAATGAAAAACAACCATGCAAACAAATGGAAATGACCATAATAATTGCATGGGTAAAACCAGAAATCAAGTGATCAAATAGCATTTTAGTGAGTTCAGAAATCTAACAATTACGGAAGAATTCCGCGAAATTTGAGTGTTGGTAGTTTTGTATCCAGGATTTAAAAAGGGCAGGGTGCTGTGAAAAAAGGGCATGGTGCTGTCAAAAAGGGGCAGGGGCAAATACGCGTTTTTCGCTAGCAAAAGGGCACTTTTCAGCATACTTACACTTAATTTGTTGTTGTTTTGGGGTTTTTGTTTTTGGGGTGGGGTAGGGGTTAGTAAATAGCTGAATATGTTTTTTCAAACAAATCTGAATCAATGAATTATCATGTGACTAACTCTGACAACAGAACAGCCGGAGTACAATCTTGTTCAAATTGAAAGTGTATCCTTAGTTCTGACTGTCACTTGGTGATACTTGATGATATTATAGGTGAGATTTTGGCCAATTTATGTGATAGTCAAAATTTATAAGTTACTTATAAAAATAATAAAACCTTAGAATAAATGTGGAAAATAAAACGTATCCGAAATTATTGCTGTCCGAAATTGATTACACTTTCACGGGTTGTAATTTCTAATGAAATTTAGATTGTACATGATGAAAATGAATTTTATCAAGAGAACTAGATGTTTCCTTGAGTTTTCCATGTAATTTGAGCAGTTTTAAGACATCAAGGTATCAAAATCGAACTTACTAGATAATAGAAACATTGGCAAAAAGTCGTACAATTTCCGTTTTGCAAGTGAGCGTTTTTTCATATTTTTTTTTAAGTTTCTGTCTTCTATGGCTTTAACCATTCAAATAAAGTTATTTTTGTGTAAACAGGTTTCCTTTCCAAATATGAATGCTTGTTTGAAGAGTACTTTGTAAAAAACAAGTGATACTGGCAAATTCAAAATAATGGGACAAGCGAATTATTGTATCAAATTACGATGTTTTCGCTTTATTTTTATTATTTAAAATCATGAGATAATCTGGTTTTAATACAAAAAATACTGTACCAAAAATGCTAGACAGTTTATTGGAATATAGAAGCAAGTGATGCGACAATTAATTGACTCCAAGGGGGGTCGGTCGGGACGTTTGATATGCCGCATGGGCACATGCTGTTGATTAGGCTAATCAGCTGTTTATGACTAACAAGTTTTTTGACACTGGGTTTCAGTGTATTTGCCACTTATCCAGATATCGATTAATGACTTGTCAGGGACAAGATTTCGGACAGTCGCTGTAGGGTAGGTATTCACGCATCGCTGCGTTTCTGTTAATTACAAAAGGTAACTTGGGAAAACACAGGCATTGAATAAACAAAGGCAGAATTTGGTGGTTGACATTAATTATTGAAGACAAAAGGGCATTTATGGGGGAAAGGGCAGAGTGTTTGAGATTTAGGGCAGAGGGGCGCTCTTCAAGAAGGGCAGGGCGCTGCGCCCCGCTATCCCGCTATAGATACAACACTAGTTGGCAGGTCAGATTCTTAGTAACTTACATTCTTGGCCTTTGACGCATCACTGTCTACTTTCCTGCAAGTGTAGAATCTGGTTGCAAACTGAGTGCTAAAAACAAGAAGAGTGTTAAATCACCTAAACCTAAGATTGTAAAGGTGGTCAGCATCCTCAAAGATTAGCTTTAAACCTCTGCCTGGACCATCCCATGTTAACTTAGTTTCAGAGTCTTCAGATGGAACAGAGTCTGAAGGTGATGCACCATTTGAAGATTCTGAAACTTGCTCTGTATGCAAGTCATTTTATGTGCCCAGGGAGTTGAGAGATGGTACCGTTCATATAACACAGTGGGCTCAGTGTGATTCATGTAATCACTGGGTACATCTTAAAAATTGCACTCCAGTAAGGGTTGTTAGGAAAAACACAGAGTTTAAATGTAAATGTTGTCAGTAGAAACATAAATAAGCAATGTGGCACTGGTATATGAAATAACTGCAATAGACTTTTTACTGCTTTTATGATTTGCAATGAGAAAATTTAGAAAAAATTGTTAAATAATAAAAAATAAAAATTGCTAAGACAACCTTTGTTGACCCTTGTCTGTGTTGCAGTCATGATACACTCATTCAGTAAACAGTATGGTAGAGCATTTTGCATAACTAAAACTAGCTCGAGAACAGGTGACGTCACTTTTGAAACAATTTACATCACTGAGTGTAAACAAATCGTCACTGCTGTTGTTTTAAAAAGAACCAAAAGGAGATTTTCAGTTGAAGTTGAAAAGCAATCAATAATAGAAGATTTCTTTAAAAAAGGTAAGTGACTGTGTCATTAATTTTATCATCCGGCGCTGTTGAATGCTTATGTTAACGAGAACTGGTGACGCCAGGATAATGTTCTGAACAGTTGAACAAACATGACAAACGCTATCAAGAGAACTTTATCTTCGGCATGTAAGCCGATACCCTGAAAACTCAGAACCAGGATAAGACAAAATGTTTCACGAAATATATAAATAGCCGAAATTAAAATACGGGTTGGAAAACTTACAAATTATAATTTCATTTTCTTTTTGACATCCTTTTCATCTCGGTGGGCTAAGCGCATCGTTGCTGTCGAGTAAACGCTTGAATTTTATTTACCCAAATTCAACACAATACTACAAGAGTCGTCTGGCAATTGACTCCTCATCAACCGTTATCTATGAATAAACTGCTGAATTAGTGACATGTACACTCCAGTCAGGCGAAAACTTTGAAATTCAATTTAAAAAAGGTCCAATAGTTATGTGAAATAACTTCAATAATTGATGTTTCTTAAGTGGGAATTCATTCAACAAGTGTAACTGAATATATAGTGCTTCAAAATATATCAGAAGTTGCAGATACTCAAAATTCATCTAAACTGAGTATTGTTTGGAAAGGGATCTAAGAGGCGTAGAAAGTTTTTTAAGGAATTAATATAAACTGGATGTTTAGATACTAAGGTTAGTTTCTGTAAAATACCAATTTAATTTTTGTTCAAAAATACTGAACTTATAAAGTTACCTAGCTATAACACAGGGAATTGAGTGCAGTACTTCTGTTATTACTTTCTGGGGTCGGATGCTAGTCTCAATAATTCGACTGCAAGCACAGACCCATTATCATACTGACTTTTTACAGATGTCTGTCCTTTACGTCTCAAGCAGTTGCGATCAAAACTGTGGTGGAAATCGACCCGATTTAAATTCTGTTATTTATCGATAAACGTGAGTCAGGTAAACTTTAAGCGCCGAAATCGAAATTTGTTGACATGGGTGGAGCTTTAAAAGAGTTTTGCATAAAAAACGAAACCGTTATTTATAAAGGATTACATATATTGATTCTACTTGAATGTGGCTTTTCAGGTATGTAAATTTTTTAAAGATACATATTGTTTAAGATGCTTTATGGAGCCGCCAAAGTTGCGATTCAAATTCCGATCGGCGGCATATAGAAATAGAAGAAAAATGTTCCGCATTGATTTGAATAGTAACTGGGTTGTGCGCGAAGGACGATCATCACATATATAGAAAAGTCATTGTCGCGCACAAATAGTTGTGCTAGGTCTGATTCATGATTTCCACATAGGGGTTTGTTGAGGGATAGGAGTCTTAATGTAGTTTCATGTTAACTTCCCACTTTCTGATCATTATCCCCATAAAATTATATATTGCTGCCCACTACCGACCCTACTGAACCTACCCGGATTCGCCCCTGCATGCATATGTGTTCATTTAAACACATTTGACTGCGCTACCAGAAAATATCTGTTGAACACACGCACAAGTAATTTATAGTCGAAAGCAAAACAAATAGCGAACGGGTCGAAAACAAGTTCTGATGATGTTAATGAAATGCTTTCCCGAAGAATAATTTGTTACAAAACAATTTTTGATTACAAAACGCAATGACTGTTCTCATCGAAATCAAACACATAAAAGCTCACACAATGGATAATTGAAAAGGGAGATCCATTTATAATTTAATGTAAAACATTACTAATGATGAAATCTAAGTGTAAAAGGCACTTGAATATTGCAGTTTTAATGTTATTTTACAGTAAAGGTACAGGGGCGGATCCAGGATTTCAGCGAGGGGGGTTCAACTCAGCGAATCATATTTTTAACAGCGTTAATTGGTAATTTGTACAGAGCTTGGACATCAGCCCCTCGGACACGTCCATAATTCTCGATAAATAAAATTTGTAAGAGGCCCAATTGAATTTGTATGATGCCTATCTAATCAAGAGGTCCGGGGCCTTCTCCCTCGGAAAATTTGAAAATCTTTATGCTAAATCCTGCATTCTGGGGTATTTTATAGCATGATTTGGACTTCTCTTTCATACTTGATTTTAACTATTTCCCTGTGAACAGTAGTGGTGAAATTAAAAGCACTCAGATCCAATTACTCCATCTCATTATTTGAATCTAAATTTGCGAAACACAATGTTTCAACTTGCATAAAATAAATTAATGAACGTTAATATATCGAGTCCAGAGTCAACTTTAGTGATAGCATTATAATACTCTATAAATAAAGTTAACAGTGTGTATAAAGAAAAAAATCCGATTTCCTGTACCATCCGAAATTTTATACACTTTTAACGTCGGTTTTATTCATTGTTGTTGATGTTGAACGTTGAAAATCTTTATTGAAGTAAAGAAATTAGACAGTTACGTGAGTTTTTAATATATTTAAACAGCTTAAGGTAAGAACTATGTAATGAATACCTTTATCAAGAAGAGTATCCAAGGGAGGTAACTATAGTAGTAAATTAGCCAAACTCCCCGCAGTGGTTACTTCCCCTTACAGTTGCAAGAGGACAAGGGTTCAAATCCTACTGGAAGCTAATTTTTTTTGTAAGCCTAGAGCTTAAATAATTGGCATATTTCTTTTTTTCCTGTGTAATTCTGTCATTGAATAAAAAATTCTCATGATTTAAACTAAAATAAGCAAAATAATCAAGATTAAAGGGGTTTTCGCTATCAGAATAGTGTTTATTCAAGTCATCAATTTGAAAATTTCTAAAACTGGACGGTAAACTTCTCTGAAATTTTGTTTAAATTTTGTTTAAGGTATATAGTTAAAAAATAGTAAAGTTTGGTATATTGCACCAATCAGGATTTTGCACAATTTTCATTAATTTAGTCTCGTGAAATATAAAAAAAATGCATTTTTAAAATTTATTTGGTCAAAAAATGTCATTTTAAGATATAATTTGTATTTATATATTATATCTTAAATTGGTTTAGTAAAATATAACATATTTTTGATACACTGTAAAAAATTAAGGTTGAATTTATCAATAACAAAAAATTTTGTCACCGATTAAAGAATTTGGATACTTTCACGTTTTTTCTCACTTTTTTAAATAAAAAAAGCTAAAAATCTCAAAAACTACACGGTGAAAATCATTAAAATTTTGCATACAAGTCAGTGGTATGAAGCAGTTGATGAAAATATAATCAGATGTTGGATTCTTAATAGTGCCAATTACACAGGTCTTACCTTAACTACCATAGAATACATATATTAAGAATCATCCCCTCTAGGTATCAGAAAACTCGGCGAATAATCCGCTCAGCTTCCATAATAGGCAAGTCATAAATTGTCAGAATTAACAAAATATCTTGTTTTTATAAACGTAAAATATGCAAACAAGTGTTGAATAAAGAATAAAATGTCTCTAAATAAAATCATATTGTTTTTAATTAGAAGTAATTTTGAAAAACGGAGCGGCACCGATAAATCTTCGTAGGATATAAAGTCATGGGTTCCATTTGACCCGGGAGATGACTATTTGACTCTTGTAATTTTCAAAATCCCTCATTTTGACCCCATTAATTTAGCTGAAGGGTCATTTTTTCCTTAAATGGGGGGGTACTTTGGACATAAATGGTCAGATACTAAAATGACCCTTGAGATTCAGCAGCCAGTGGAACCCCTGAATGTTACGGCTAAGTATATTTCGACTTTTAAATGCTTTATTTTCATGAACGGCACGAAAATCAGTCCACACAGATGCACTTTTATGTAAGAAACTGATGTAAGCAGAAACGATTGTGTAATGATTTTTGGCGCTAAAATCCTGTAACGACCATGTTTAATATACGCACATGCTCCTGGGCGCGCCTGGCATATTTTATTCAAACTTTACTTATTTGTTTTTTTCTTATATTGGGAATATTAACACTTGAAATTAATG
Source organism: Corbicula japonica (assembly GCA_038501625.1). Taxonomy (NCBI): domain Eukaryota; kingdom Metazoa; phylum Mollusca; class Bivalvia; order Venerida; family Cyrenidae; genus Corbicula; species Corbicula japonica. The sequence goes on from JAZAYU010000174.1 coordinate 747,791, forward strand.
ATACATTTTATAGCCCAGACTCTCACGTCGAATGTAATTAAGTTGCAAAAGGTCGCCTTTTCTGTGATTTATCCAAATTTAATGCCCGTGACCAGAGACTTTGCAAAAACATACAATACCAATTTTTCCATAGATTAACAATTTCCTACTTTCTTGTTTTGATTAAAAGCAGATTGGCCACCTACAGTGGCAAGTGTGCAAGGGTGCGAAGTTGTTTATTGGAAATACACAGGTTTAAATTGAGAGTATGCACTATGCATGAAGCCTAAGATTTGACACCCAAGACTACCACGGAAGTC